>JAMXBC010000012.1:75310819-76555153 GCA_024138005.1 Lumnitzera racemosa
CAACCATTTCATCCGATATGCATAGTTTTGATTTTCCAATGGATTTCCATCTTTCATTAATGGAAATTTTTTGATATAGTGAGTAATAGCTCTGGTTATTTGCTGTTCAAAAATTCTTGTTTAGGCAGTTCATACCATCCATACATAGTGTTTTGATCTAAGATTTAATTCTTCTGTATTTCAGTAATAGCATATTGCTCCATGGAGGTAAGGTTCAAAATATTGAAGAAGGAGGTGTTTCAATGACTCTATCACTCAGTCAATTCTGTTCCACTTAATCCTTATTTCTTGGCCACATATTTTTCCGGCTAAGTAATGGGAAACCTTTCTACTGTTCCACGAATCCAATTTTCATTTCATTCGGGAAAAGCCATCTTTTTCTCAACAATGTCTTTATCATTTGATCCAATAACCTTCCGTTAGATAAGAACATATTTGATAAATACTGATAACTTTCGGATGGAGTATTAGAATGGAAAAATTCATTAGATAATAAACTATTGGTTCTAAGCCATCTCTGGCGATGAATCAACAATTCAAAGTGCTTTTCTTGCGTATTCTTGATAAACCAGTATTTATATATAGATGTAAGGGGATCTCTTTGGGAAGTAAGAAGCCCCTTTGACATCTCTTCATCTGCAAAGAATTCTCAATGTGAAAACACAAAGACAAAGGGCTGATCTTTGAATAGGAAAAAGAGTAGATCTGCAGGGTCTTAAATGAATTGTCTTATTCAAAAAAAGCCTTGTTCTTTGGAAGATCTATCTCATGTCTGGTACTGCATGATTCTACTCTACAAGAACTCCGAATCATTCTCTTGAAGCTCATCCTTTTCATCATAAATGATCTGCTTACCTCGAAATGACCTGGCTTGATAGGGAAATCCTAATTCAGTAGTCCTTTCAATACAATCAAATAGAAAGCCCCAAGGGTACCCAAACCATGTGATTAAATAAGCCCTCCTCTATTTGTTGCGCGTCGAGGACTCCTTCTCCTTCTCCTTCTCCTTCCCCTTCTTCAAACATCGATTCGTATTTTTCATAGAGAAATCTTTGATCAACGATAGAATAAGATCTAATTTGCATCATATCTAAGGGATTCCTTGGTTTGGGTCAAAGAAGCAATGTCACTCGAGGATACCACTGGAGCGCCTTCTACTTCTAATAGGCCATGAACTAGATCAGAATCATTCTCAACGAGTCCATAAGAAGTGATCCCCTTTTTTTTCATTGGATCTAAGTAGAGACCAAAGGTCTTGAGTGATCAATTTAGCAGAACAACTCAATAGATAAAGAAGTATCATTAATTTCTTCATGCTCATTCCAAGTTCGAAGTACCATTTGTACAAAGATGAATCCCCTTCGTTACATGATTTCTTCGTCATATAAATAAATATAGGATATATAGGGCAATTACTTAGAACTACATTTTGTTTAATAACCCTTCTTATATGATAGAAAAGGATCCCATGATCCTAAACCGATCTTACCTAGGATCGTAAATCCGAAGTTTGTCTATAAAGAGCAGATCTAATTGTATTAGTGTCTATAATTGATTTCTTCTGTATAATACTAATCGATAGGGCCTCATTGGTAAGTGCTACAAGATCTCGTACATTGGAACCCATGGTTATGGACCTGATTCCATTAGTATGGAACATTTTCTTTTCTAAGTGAAATCCCCTAGTATATGAAAGGGTGAAAAAGTGCTTCTGTTTTTGTGGAATAAGAAGCCTTCGTATCTTAATGCATGTATTTAATTTATTCAGAGCTATTAGAGCGGGATTCACTTTTTGGGGAATATGAGTTGAAGCAATAACAAGAATATTTTTTTTGGAACATCTTTCACAATCCTTAGAGAGATAGTTTACTAATAGACCGAGGGATAAGTAATTCAACTTATTCACATCTAGATCATGAATGTTTGGAATCCATATTATGCAAGGAGACATTGCTTTTGCTAATTCGAATTGAAGGGTAATATAAAATCGGTCAATTTCCGGCATCATATCCATAGTTAGCACATTCATCATAGTTAAAAGCTCTAGCTCCGTATCAAGGTCACGATCAATATCGTCACTATCCTCAATATTGATATCATCAATAAGAAAACCTTTAGGCTTGTTATCTAAGAACTTGTTCAGAAATATTGCAATGAAAGGAACATAGGAGTTTGTTACTAGGTATTTGACTAAATAGGACCATTCGGTTCCTATAGAACCTATCACTAAAATACCCTGAGAGGGGGATAAGGCTAAGCGGAGCGAAAAAGAGTTTTCCATGAGATGTGAAATGAAAACTATTAGCCCCACACGAGGTTTGTAAATAAGTAATTGTCTGATAATGAGCAAGGAATATCCATCTTTTTGCTAAACAAGATGTATTAAACTCATAATTCATTAGATACATTTTATGAATGTCAACTAAGTATCGTAAGTAAATTGCTCTCGGTTGTTCAATCATTTGATAACCAGAGTCATTCTTTGATGAATGATCACTATGCATTAAACTCAATAGAATTTGATCAATCCTTTTTTCTATCATTAAGGTGGAAAACTGAACCAAGAATTCTCTTTCTTTATCATCAATTGAATCACTGTTCATGACCCAGGATTCTATTTTATCATCAATCCAATCATCGTTCGCATTTTTTATTTTTCTTATCAATGAATAGATCTCTTTACTTGTATGACTTAGATGTCTCGTATTTTTCGAAAAAGTGATTCGATGGATGGGATTTAGTATGATACTTAGGAGATCAATAATATCAATGAGATTAATATTAAAATATTTCTTCTTAGAGCTTATTGATTTGACCCCATAAGTGGGACCACCACTCTATAACATGTTGCAGCCAAAAGTAAAACCCCGTATTTCTTTTAGAGAATCTCCTAATTTTTTCAGAGTAACTAGAAAGAGATTCTTTAACTAGAAAGAATTCAGTTCAGATGTAGGGTACCTATCCAGAAGTTTTCACAACTCCATCATGTATGATGGAATCATCAAAGATTTGATCTTTTTGCATACGAGCGAGATATGCATACGAGCGAGATCTCAAATGGGTCGATACAAAGAGAAGATGCATACAAGCGAGATATGCAGCAATAAGGAGAAGGAAAAGGATTGAATAGAGGAACTCTCGAACATTTGGAGATCTCAGATGGGTCAATATCAATAGTAACTCATTATTTCGATGAATCATTTCTTCGGATAGAAGAAGATTATGGAAACACTTACTCGAAATCTCACTTATCAGATTCCATTTTGGAAGACACAATTTTTTTTTGAAGAATTCGCCATGATATATCTGATCCATGCATAATATCTTGAAAAATGGATACAAATTTTTTACTGCTACTTAGTATTGGTAATGGGTCTGAAAAAGTATCTAAAAATAGCAAATTTAGATATTTGTACCCTGTCGAGGTAAGGAACCATGACATATATGTTTGGAATAGAATCCATTTTGAGAGAGTTGAAAAAGCACTATCTCGTTGAAAGGTTCTATACATCTGCCCGTTCTTAATGCATTTCTTTAGATAAAGACTCCGTTTTTTCCTCTTTTCAAATGGTAAATATTTCTTAAAACATGGAGTATGAATCAAACCCATGTTTGAATTGAAATGGAGATACTGATACAAGTTCTTCCCTTCTGAATCAAATAGATTCATATTTGAAAGAGGTTGACAATAAATTCTTTCAAAATTGACTATTTATCCCTTTGTTAGAGGTGTTCCAAAAATGTCTGCGATCGAGTAAATAGCTCTACAAACCACTGGATCGGATCGAATTGTAAAATGGAAAGATTTGTACAAATTATGCGTTTCGTCACCACTTTGTGGAAAATCGTTAGGTATGAATATGTTAGATACCTATGACTCGATTGGTGAAATAGTATCTTTCTCCAAAAAGCATGTTTTTTTTTCTTTTACCACCACATAAAGAAAATATTTTGTTGTGAATGAACAAGATATTGAGGAATTTCCCATACGTAAAATCATAATTCTTGATACGGGACCTTGCCACATAAAAGGGGAATCTTTTGTTACAATAGAAGCAGAAGTGGTGTAGATGATTCAAGAATCAAAGTTGATTTGCTTTATAAAAAGAAGACATCAATGAACTTCAATGAAATATGTTTATAAGATTCAGCCAAATGTCTTGATCGTGGGATATCATTGAGAAATAGGAATCTGTGTTATCAAAAGATTTCCTGCGATTATTTCTAGTATGGAATGAGTTGATCATCTACTTTGGTATCTTATTGAACAAGAATGGTGATATTGTTCCTCCATTGATCAATAATTTCGATTTTTGGGAAGTATCATGATCATCCAATAATAATGATTTCAATTTTTTGAAATGAACAATTTGAAGACCTATTGATTCTAGCAACTGATTGCAGAGTTGATCGTTCGGACCTTTCAATTCATAGATGCGGATCTTGGACCTATGAATGGGGGTATTCCTGAAACTCACAAAGAAAAAAGGGAGTTAGACAAAAAGAGAAGCAACTTAGACAAAAAGAGAAGCAAATTGGACAAAATGAAACGAAGTGACTTAGACAAATACTTTTTGTCGATAAACTCAGACCAATCAATCAAATATTGATTAATACATAATCAATCGAAGACTACTTGAAAATGACTCTTCTGCTCAGAAACAAAATGTTCCAAATGTTCTTGGAAATTCTTGTTCGCATTGGACCATTTGTATCTATATGCATTTGGATCTCGATTCACGGATCTCTTGGTTTGAGAAAGAAAAATAAGAGGATCGAACCATTTCTTCTAACTCCTTTTCAAATTCGATAAATGTTGGTTGATCGTATATTTTATTATAGTTCTATGATTTAGAGTATCATTTCCTATTTGATCCCTTTGAATTCCGTATTCGAAGTTGCAATCGGATCTATTCATTAAAGAGAATTGATTCAATACATTTCTTATGTACCCATAGGTGATATATTAGATTTGAATCAGATTTTGGACCAATCTATATTGATTGACTACCTCCATTATGTTGTTGCTAGCAAATACCACTATTTTTGGTTTTAAATCTTCCAGATCATTCCCGCAAGAGATTCGAACCCATTTTTTTTCTAATCTTTCGATAAAAAGATTCATTCTCTTCATAAAAAACAGGAGGTAGAGCTAATAAACATTTCTTTTTCGCTTCATCCCTGGAGTTGAATACCTCATTCAAGAATTGTTTTTCATCTAATACATAAGAATCAATAGAAAAGGCAAATCCCTTATGATACACCAGATCCAGCTCAATTATTGATAGAGTGAATGGACCTACCATTTCTTAAAATCTCTCTTCCAATTCAAAATCATAGTACAACGTGTATCCTCTCCTGTTCCGGTCATGGAACAGATGAAATAAATTAAAAAATGTATTTTTGTTCAAGAATGAAATCTTATTAGAACTGTACATATCCAGTTCATCCTTTGGAACCATATCCCATCCTGAATCTAATAAAATAGTATGAATTGTTGAGACGGTATTTTGTAAATACGTAATTATCTTGAATATATTAACTATTTCTTTATTTTCCCATTGCCTGGAAGGGACAAAAAAAAAACATCTTGCTTTAACAATTTCTGATCTATACTGGACCTCTCGGTAAGATTCGAACCCAGATGAAGTTCTGACCATTTGTTAGAGAAAAAAGAAAGAATGGATCTTGTAGGATTCTTAAAAAATTCTTCGATTTCTTTCGGAAGCGGATGATTATTCATCCGCTTCTTACGTTTTGAGAATAGCCAGGCCATTGAGGAATATCTAAAAAGGCATTTAGAGAGTCGGTCTAATTTTATCTCTGTTCGTTCCGTTTGACGAAAGGAAGGATCCAAAATAATAGATCTTTCTTTTAGTTGTTGAATCTCTCTTTGATTGATCAATGGGTGGTGTTTCAAATCCTCATTACTAATGGAATCGAAATGATCTCTAGATTGATCAAAAGATCCTTTTAATTGGCTAGAAGCCATTACTTAAATGAAACTAAATCTTATAGAATCATATTGAATATTTGACAATACATTGCATACCTTACTAAAAAATCGATCCTTGTTTACCAACTACACATTATCTAAACAAATCCAATTCTCTCTCGATATGTTCTTAAAAAAATCCAATTCATACGAATTCTTCCCCCAACTAACGAAGAGATCTTGGTGGAATTGCCACATATGAAATTGAGCACAATTTTGCAAAGAAATAGCCCACTTATTTCTCGAGAGGAGATGAGAAATATGCTCAATATCATTTGATTGAATAGTTGACCTAGCTCCTTGTTGTTTAAAGAAAACCTCCACTTCAATTGGTATTATTTCCCAAAAAGCAAACATGAGATAACAAATCCAGTCTTTAACTAAGATTTCGAATAGATGTCATGAATTCAAGTTAATTATATTTCGCTTCTTACTCAGAGAAAGACAATAAAAAAATTCCCAATCATGGTCCTTGCAAATCGGATCATCCCTAGATTATACAAAAAGAAACTCTAGATATTTGTTATCTTTTTCTTTGAATGAGATCTCAATTCCAATGACTGTTTCATTAGATATCTTACAACTAGAATCCTTCTTTTTTCCGTTCCAATTCCTCCACCACTGCAAACCTTAGTTAGATTCAGGCATGATACACTTTTTAGTTATTGGGAGAACCCAAGTACTTTCTTTCAAATTCGAGAAAGAGCTCTCAAAGATCTTTTTTCCTTTTGGAAGATATAGGAGCGAAACAATCAACCTATTAATATTGGAAGACCTAAAAGATTCTTCTAACGTATCATTTCTAGGTCCAGTGGAATTCATAGCTATAGGAAGAAGCCTTGTCAAATAGAGATTTTTTCATTCAACCCTATTTCAATTCTTCATACAATATAGAAGGACTACTACTACAAATAGTACTACACCATTGATCATGAAATATTGATTGCTTCTTGAACCCTGTAAATTGTGTGAAAGTAAAATACTCAAAATTCGAGGGTCCAAGAGTTTTATAAAATGTTCTTGGTGGAAAAAAATGTGAATGAAAGGTACTACTGAATTGATTTAGGTCCATGAATCTAAGAAATAGTGAGAATTCTTGATCTCTCTCAATTCGAAAATCCAAGATTTGAGTCGATGTCCTTTCATGGAATTGGATTGATTTATCTTAAAGGTTTCATTTCAGTTGGAATTTGGTTTTCACCATATACGAGGATCTCTGCTAAGCATCTATGGTTGAATGGTTAAAGCACCCAACTCATAATTGGTGAATTCATAGGTTCAATTCCTGCTGGATGCATGCCAATGGGATCTTCCAACAAGTCTTTTAGAATTGGCTCTATATCAATAGAACCTCATCATCCATACATAACGAATTGATGTAGTATATTCATATCATAACATATGAATAGTAAGAATTAGCATTCTTACTTATTGATACTAGAACTCATAGGGAAGAAAAGAGACTCATGGATAGAATCAAATATGCAGTATTTACCGACAAAAGTATTTAGTTATTGGGAAAAATCAATATACTTCTAATGTTGAATCAGGATCTACTAGGACAAAAATAAAGCACTGGGTCGAACTCGTCTTTGGTGTCAAGGTAAAAGCTATGAATAGTCATCGACTCTCGAGAAAGGGTAGAAGAATGGGAGTTATTATGGGACATACAATGCATTACGTATGATCATTACACTTCAACCAGGTTATTCTATTCTACCTCTTAGAAAGAACTTAAATCAAAATACTTAAAGCATGTCAATACATTTATGCAAAACTTTTACCCTGAGTACATACAATGGAGCTGTAGACAGTAAAGTGAAATCCAACATGTGAAATTCCAAAGGAATCATTAGACAACATCATTGTAGTAAAGGTCGTAATGCCAAAGGAATCATTACTGCAGGGCATAGAGGGGGAGGTCATAAGCGTCTATATTGTAAAATCGATTTTCGATGGAATGAAAAAGACATATATGGTAGAATCAAAAGCATAGAATACAACCCTAATTGAAATGCATACATTTGTCTCATATACTATGGGGATGGTGAGAAGAGATATATTTTACATCCCAAAGGGGCTATAATTGGAGATACCGTTGTTTTTGGTATAGAAGTTCCTATAAAAATGAGAAATGCCTTACCTTTGAGTACGGTTTAAACTATTGATTTACATAATTGGAAGTAACCAATTAGGTTTATGATGAAACCTAGAAATCGATCACTGATCCAATTTGAGTACCTCTACAGGATAGACCTCAATAGAAAACTAAAGAGTCATGGCAGCAAGTGATTGAGTTCAGTAATTCCTCATAGAAAATTATTGACTCTAGAGATATAGTAATATGGAGAAGAAAAAATTGTTTTCAAGCACCGAAAAAACTAGATGCCCCTTTTCTCAAAAAGAGGAAGATGGTTATTCACATTTCATTTGATGGTCAGAGGCGAATTGAAAGCTAAGTAGTGGTAATTCGAAAGATTCCCAGGGGAAAAATAGAGATGTCTCCTACGTTACCCATAATATGTGGAAATATCAATGTAATTTTAGAGAGTCATTTGGATTGAATGCTACATGAAGAACATAAGCCAAATGACAAAACAGGAAGACTTAGTATGTAGAAGATCATAACAAGAGTGATTCGATAGATTTGGATTCTTTTATATCCACTCATGTGGTACTTCATTATACCATAAAGATAAGATCCATCTGTATAGATATCATCATTTACATCCAAAAAGCCGTATGATTTGGAAGAAGCTTGTATAGTTTGGGAAGGGGTTTTGATTGATAAAAAAGAAGAATCTACTTCAACCGATATGCCCTTAGGCGTAACCATACATAACATAGAAATCACACTTGGAAAGAGTAGACAATTAGCTAGTAAAACTGATTGCAAAAGAAGGGAAATTGGCCACATTAAAATTACCTTTTGGAGAGGTCCGTTTGATATCGAAAAACTGCTTAGCAATAGTTGGACAAGTGGGGAATGTTGGTGTGAACCAGAAAAGTTTGGGTAGAGCTGGATCGAAATGTTGGCTAAGTAAGTTTCTGGTAGTAAGAGGAGCAATTATGAACCCTATAAGCCATCACCATGGGGGTGGTGAAGGGAGGGCCCCAATTGGTAGAAAAAAACTTATAACCCCTTAGGTTTATCCCATACTTAGAAGAAGAAGTAGAAAAAGGAATAAATGTAGTGGTAATTTGATTATTTGTTGCCGTAGTAAGTAGTAAATAGGGGAGAAAAACTAATTTGTTTCTTCGTCTTTACAAAAAAAAAAGGGAGTAATTAATTGTCATACATTCACTAAAAAAAAATCCTTTTGTAATAAATCATTGATTAAGAACAATTGACAAACTTAACACAAAGGGAAAAAAAGAAATAATAAGAACTTGGTCTTAGGCATCTACCATTATACCTATAATAATCGGACATACTATTACTATATATATTGGATAGGAGAATTGGCTTATTTTTATAAAAGATAGTATGGTAGGCCATAAATTGGGGGAGTTTGTACCTACTATGAAATCCGTTACATATGCGAAAAATGATAATAAATCTCATCGTTAATAATTACTAAAATGAATACAGGTACTTATTTTATCGATCATTATTAAGAGACAAATTTTATGAAAAAGAACATACTAGGAACAGGTCCACAACATATATTTATGTCTGCTCACAAAGTACAAAGAGTGATTAATGAGATTCGTGGACGTTCCTAGGAGGAAACACTTTTGCTACTCGAACTAATGCCTTATCAAGCATGTTATCCTATTTTAAAATTAGTTTATTCTGTAGCAACAAATGCTCATCACAATCTAGGTTTCGAGGAAGGAACTTTAGTTATTAGTGAAGCTGAAGTCAATGAAAGTTATACTTTGAAAAGATTAAAACCTCAAGTTAGAGGACGGAGTTATGCAATAAAAAGACCTAGTTGCCATATAAAGATTATAGTGAAAGATATAGCTTTCTATCATATAAACAGATACGACTATGTATTCTTATGCTTAAAAAAAGCTGAATCGGTAAAAAAAAAAAAAGAATAAGTACAAAGATAAAACATGTCATGATATGTATAATAGTAAAGGATTATGGGACAAAAAATAAATCCACTTGGTTTTAGACTTGGTACAACTCAAGATCATCATGCTATTTGGTTTTCATAACCAAAAAATTATTTCGAGGGTCTATAAGAAGATAAAAAAATAAGAGATTGTATTAAGAATTACATAAAAAAAATGAAAATATCCTTTAGGGTCGAAGGAGTTGCATGCATACAGATTCAAAAATGAATTGATCTGATTCAAGTCACAATCTATATGGGATTCCCATAGCTATTAGTAGAAGGTAGGACCTGAAGAATTGAAAAATTACAGCTAAATATACAAAAAGAACTTAATTGTGTGAATCAAAAACTCAACATTGCTATTACAAGAATTCCAAACCCTTATGTAAACCCTAATATTCTTGCCGAATTTATAGTCAGACAATTAAAAAATCGAGTCTCATTTCCAAATGCAATGAAAAAGGCTATTGAATTAACCAAACAAGCAAATACAAAAGGAATTCAAGTACAAATCGTAGGGCATATTGACGGAAAAGAAATCGCATGTGTTGAATGGGTTAGAGAAGGTAAGGTTCCTCTAAAAACCATTCGAGCTAAAATTGATTATTGTTCCTATCCAGTCCGAACTATTTATAGGGTATTAGGCATCAAAATTTGGATATTTAGAGAAGAAGAATAAGAAAATTTACTATTATATCCATTAAAAAAAATTGAATAAAAAACAACAAACTCTTTTCTTTCATTCTTTTTCCCTTAAAAAAAATGAGCAACTCTAATTCTATAGGGTTAAATAATAATTTGATTGATAATTTTCTAAAATTTAATTGCTATGCTTAGTGTGCGACTTATTGGATTTTTTAGAGGATAGGATTAAAAAAAAAATGGATCAAATCCTCCTATCAACTAATAGTTATAAAACGAATTACCAACTCATCGATTCACATTATTTGGATAAAAAAAAAAAACTAGTCAAGATATAATACATTCATTGGACATATCATTGTAGCAACTGAAATCTTTTTTGCATGAACAATAGAAAAAACAATTTGATTTTTGGTATAGAAAGTATGCAGATAAATGGAAGTCTGAAAGAAAGAAAAAGAATATTAATGATATATGATTCAAATATATGTAAGGTTTATGTTATGAGTCATCTCATAAAAAAAAAGACAATGTAATAAAGCATCAATACAGATTGATCTAATTATAGATGAATCTATTCATAGAAAAAAAAAATCAAGAGTCTCAAGTCAATAAAGACTAGGAAGATTGACTCAAGAAAAAATTTCATGGGGGGCTTCATTATAGAAACCTAACCGTTAATTGAGAGGCGATGGGAACTACAAAACCTATGAATATAGAAAATTCTATTGATAAAAGAATTCTAATAATTCATTAGATGGGATGGTAGAACAAACTAGGGACCAATTTAATTCATTTAGTCTAAAAATTCATGAGCTAATCCTAGTTTTGAAATAGATATTGAAAGAGTAAATATTCACCCGTAAAGTTTTTTTTTTTTTAGGTTAATTAATCTTATTCAATATACAATATGATAAAAAAAATAATAAGGATTCATTAGAAAAAGAAAAAAAAACACACACATTATATTATCTTAGCTATAAATAGAAATAATTATCTAGAAATAGAATATAGGTTTAAGTATATTCAAACAAGATATAGACCTAATAGATTAGATGAAATTTCAAAAAATCCATAATACGATTAAATATATTTATTTTGATTAAATTGGAATTGTTTCATTTGCGAGGAGCCGAATGAGAAGAAACTCTCATGTCCATTTCTGGAGTAGAGATGGAATTAAGAAAGAACCATCAACTATAACCCAAAAAGAACTTGATTTTGTAAACAACATTAAGGAAGAATGAAAAGGGATATCTTATCAAGGCAAAAGTATTTGTTTCGAAAAATAAGCTCTTTAGGCACTTGAACCAGCTTGGATCACATCGAGACAAATCGAAGTGGGTCGACAAGTAATGACATGAAATGTATGGTATTGGGGAAAAATATAGGTTTGTATATTTCCCGACAAACCCATTACGGTAAGACCTACAGAAATACGTATGGGCTCGAGTAAGGGATCTCCCGAATATTAGGTAACCATCGTTAAGCCCGGTAAAATACTTTATGAAATGGGAGGAGTAGCAGAAAATATAGCCAGAAGGGTTATCTTAATCGCGGCATCTAAAATGCCTATACGAACTCAATTCATTATTTCGGGATAGGAATGTGTAACATAGGACAAGAAGTTTTGGGGATAAAAAACAATTGTAGGTTTCTTTTTTTTTGTCCAAAAAATATTTCTTTTTTCTTTTTACTTCGCCCTTTGCATTAAAGCATTAAAAGAAAACATTTAAAAATGATATGATTCAACCTTAAACCCATTTGAATGTAGGGGATAAGAGCGAGGCTCGAGAATTAATGAGTATTCGAATCATAGGAGCTAGTAATCGCCGATATGCTTAGATTGGTGATATTATTGCTGCTGTGATCAAGGTAGCATTACAAAATACACCTCTAGAAAGATCTTAAGTGATCAGAGCTGTAATTGTACGTACTTGTAAAGAACTTAAGAGTAATAATGGTATGATAATACGATATGATGACAATGCTGCAATTGTCATTGATGAAGAAGGAAATCCAAAGGGAACTCAAGTTTTTGGTGAAATTGCTTGAGAATTGAGACAATTAAATTTCACTAAAATAGTTTCATTATCTCTTGAGGTATTATAAGCTAATATGTAATATAATTATGTTAGTTATATTATAATAGGAATTTGAATGAAATAGATTAGTTAATGGATATTCTAACATAGAATCTAAAAAAAAAATAGCATGTTGTTATATCAAAAATGGGAGGAAAAAAGAATTTTAGTTTATCATGAGTAGGGACATTATTGCTGACATAATAACGTTTATACGAAATGTTGATATGAATAGAAAAGGAGCAGTTCGAATAGCATCAACTAGCATCATTGAAAACATTGTTAAAATCCTTTTACGAGAAGGTTTTATTCAAAATGTCAAGAAACATCAAGAAAACAACAAATATTTTTTGGTTTTAACCCTACGACATAGAAGGAATAGAAAAGGAACATATAGAACTATTTTCAATTTAAAACGGATCAGTAAACCAAGTTTACAAATCTATTGTAACTATCAACAAATTCCTAAAATTTTAGGCAAGATGGGAATTGTAATTCTTTTTGCTTCTCGAGGTATAATAACAGATTGAGAAGCTCGACTAGAAGGGATCGGTGGAGAAATTTTATGTTATATATGGTAATCTTTCTAATAGTTAAATTGTATCCGGAATTTCCATTTCCTGTAAAAGAAGAAAAGGGCACGTTAGTTAATACCACTCCTCCTACATTAGTTGATACTTTGAAAGGTTTTGCTTAAAATATAAGAATAAAACATTTATTCATGAAGGTTTAATTAATCAATCACTTCCGGATGGAATGTTTGGAGTTTGTTTCGATCTAATTCTAGGTTCTATTTCATTTAAAAGATACGATGGAGTAGTATATGGATATTATTGGGATAAAGTCAAAATTGAAAAAAGTCGTTATACTTTAACCAAAAAACATCAAATTTATAAACTCCATAACAAGGATTCAAAAGATTAGGTTGTTTTTTCAACTTCAACATTCCCTTATGGGGATAGAATTATAGATTCAAGATTTCAAGAAACTTATTTTCTTCCAATAAGAATATTCGGAATTAAGTTAAGCAACAACAACTATGAAAATTAAGGCCTCCGTTTGTAAAATTTGTGAAAAATGTCGACTAATCCGTAGGAGGGGATGAATTATAGTAATTTGTTCCAACCTGAGACATAAACAAAGACAAGGATAATCTTTTTAAAAAGGACTCTCTAACGTAATGGACCCCTTCAAATAAAGAGGATCCGCTTTGACATGAAATGAAATGGATATATCCATATATCTCGAATTTCTATTTATGAGATGATAAAGTATGACAAAATCTATAACAAGACCAGGTTCACGTAAAAATGTGTGTATTGCTTCACGTAAGAGTACATGTAGAATACTAAAGGGAATGATTCATGTTCAAGCAAGCTTCAGCAATACCATTGTAACTGTTACAGGTGTACGGAGTCGAGTAATTTCTTAGTCCCCTGCTAGTACTTATGGATTCAAAGGTACAAGAAGGGGTACACCATTTGCCGCTCAAATTGCAGCAAGAAATGCTATTCAGACAGTAGTAGATTAAGGTATACAACGAGCTGAAGTCATGATAAAAGGTCCTGGTCTTGGAAGAGATGTAGCATTACGAGCTATTCGTCGAAGTATTATACTATTAAGTTTCGTATGTGATGTAACTCCTATGCTACATAATGGAAGTGAACTCCTAAAAAAAGACGTGTATAAAAAAAAATGAAAGAGATTTCAAGAGAAATAAATGATTCAATGATCTGATCAAATAATATTAATATAGTTCGAGAGAAAGTAACAGTATCTATTCAGACACTATGATAGAAGCATGTTGAATTAAGAGTAGATAGTAGATGTCTTTATTATGGATGCTTTATTCTATCTCCCCTTATGAAAAGATAAGCTGATACAATAGGTATAGCAATGCGAAGAGCTTTTCTTGCAGAAATATAAGGAACATTTATCACCTATGCCAAATTTGAAATAATACCACATAAGTATTCTACCATAGTAGGTATTGAAGAACAAATCCATGAAATTTTAATGAATTTGAAAGAAATTGTATTAAGAAGTAATTTGTACGAAACTTGCAACACGTCTATTTCTATTAAGGGTCTTAGATGTGTAACTGCTCAAGATGTCATCTGACTACCTTCGGTGGAAATCGTTGATAACACATGATATATAGCTAGCTTAATGGAACCAATTAATTTGTGTATTCAATTAGAAATCTAGAGGAATCATGGATATTACATCAAAACACCAAACAACTTTCAAGGTGGAAGTTATCCTATAGATGCTGTATTTATGCTTGTTTGAAATGTGAATTCTAGTATTCATTCTTATGGTAATGGAAATGAAAAACAACAGATACTTTTTCTCAAAATATAGACAAATGGAAGTTTAACTCCTAAAGAAACACTTCATGAAGCCTATCAGAATTTAATTGATTTATTCATTCCTTTTCTACATGCAGAAGAAGAAAACCTCCATTTTGAAAACAATCAGCACAAGGTTACTTTACCCTTTTTTACTTTTCATCAAAGTTTGGCTAAGCTAAGGAAAATGAAAAAAGAAATCGCATTGAAATATATTTTTATTGACAAATCCAAATTGCCTCCCAGGATCTATAATTGCCTCAAAAGGTTTAATATACACACATTATTGGACCTTTCGAATAAGAGTCAAGAAGACCTTATGAAAATTGAACATTTTCACATAGAAGATATAAAACAGATATTGGACATTCTAAAAATAGAAAAAGCATTTCAAAACCAATTTATCGAAGAATCAATTTGGAATACATTACATTTAGTTCATTTTTTTATGAACTAAAAAAGATGAAATATATATTAATCTTTAACATAATATATAGAATATATTTCGATTCGGCAGAAATCCAGAAATAGTATAGATGTATCTAAGGAAAATTGAATTTGAAGTGAATATTCCCTAGATACATAACATAAGTCATGCTATTTTATTTCACAATTGAATCAATTTAAAAAGACCTAAAGTTAAGGATTTATCAATAGGTAACATTGCTCCAATACCCAACTAAAGTGCCACTACGGTATCAATCAAAAAGATAGTTGTTACTACTAGGTGACGAAATGGATTTTGAAATTTATTAACATTCTCCAAAAAAGGTACTATTAATAATTCGCGGGTACAAAAACCATTAAAAGAACACCCAATAACTTATTTAGCGCTGTACAAAGTATTTGAAATACGGGAAAGAAATAACACTCAAGTAATATTTCCAAAGGAGTTGCAAATGGATCCACGAGTTCACCAATCATTGATGGTTTTAGAACAGCTAAGCCTACGTTACACACGATAGTGCCTAGAATTACTACTGGAAAAATATATAAAAGATCATTGGGCCATGCAAGTTCTCCATAATAATTCTGATCCATCCCTTTAGCCAATTTAGCTCTTAATATAGGATCATTCAAGTCAGGTTTTTTTGTTATTTCGATGGGTGAATTCTTATATATCCATCCCCCAAAGGAACCAGACATGATAATTTTTTATCATTCGGCTCGAGCAAGAATTAAACGAATGAAATGGATCCAAATCCATATGTTATAAATATAAAATCTCTCTATAGAATATACACACATATATGACTAATTCTATGTAAGAAAAAATGAGCGGGTCCCATATTTCGCAATTACAACTACCCATTTTAAGGAATTTTCTTCTTATAAGTAAATTATCACTATCCAAGTAAACTTACAAAGTTCTTCATAATTAAGTGCTTTCTGGGCTGTCTCAACCCTTGCAATTGAACTTTATCTCCTAATAGTACTTGTTACTAATAGAATCTAGCCTCGGCTCTTCTTTAGACCCCTTCTTTCACGCCAATAGTATCATAAATGGGGTGAATGTAGAGGAAATGGATGCATTTCTATATATTAAATTAAGTAATTTAGCTAAAATAAAATTTGTCTTAGGTTACATCATTTATTCTACTGGATCTTATGAAGCCTATTCACGGACGCCATGTACGATATCATTGGGTCTCATTAGGGATCATAAAAAAGTTTCTTTTCAAACAAACCAGCCTATCCTCTATATGGGGTTTATACGGGGTGGTTAGAACAAAGACACATTTGGGTGTGAATTCCAATATGGTAGATAAGGGCATATATCTATCTGCACGGCTCTAATCAATAGTTCAAGTCACACACTCCCATAATCCATTTTCTCTTTGGAGAATTCACTTCAACTATTCGTATCAAATTTAAATAAAGAATACTATATTGTATAGGTGCTTGTTGAAGGAAAATATCCAAATACATGCCTTATTCTTTTCAATAATCCATATTTGTAGCAATGAAATACTATTGTTCTTCTTCGAGTGATAAATGATTGATTGCAAATATCTATTATCTATATTCTCTATAAAGGACTAGAAATACCTTGTTTACGTATCATTAGGAAATGCATTAACATAAATAGGGTAGTAAGAAGAGGTAAGACAAAAGTGTGTAAACTATAAAAGCGAGTCAAAGTGGATTGTCCTACACTAGCACTTCCGCGTAATAACTCGACCAAAGGAGACCTTACTACAGGAATAGCTTCCGGTACGCCTGTTACAATTTTGACTGCCCAATAACCAATTTGGTCCTAAGGTAGGGAATAACCAGTTACCCCAAAGGATGCGGTCAATACAGCTAGAACTACACCTATAACCCAAGTCAATTTATGGGGTTTTTTAAAACCACCAGTGAGATACACACGAAATACATGTAAGATCATCATTAGGACCATCATACTTGCCGACCATCGATAGACTGATCAGATTAATCAACCAAAGTTAGCTTCGGTCATTATGTATTGAATAGAAGCAAAAACCTTAGTAACAGTCGAACGATAGTAAAAGGTCATAGCAAACCCCATAGCTACTTATACTAAAAAACAAGTAAGCGTAATTCCTCCTAGACAATAAAATATGTTGACATGAGCAGGAACATATTTACTAGTTATATCATCTATAATCGCTTGAATTTCGAGACGTTCTTCGAGCCAATCATAAACTTTATTGAGATAGGTAAACCAAAAGTATTCGCCCTTTGAGAACCATATTTGAGAATTTCATCTTATACAGCTCAAACAAAAAAAAAAAACCCAAATATTGCTTTGGTTGCAAGGGATATGGAATAGAAACTTTGTAATAAAACCTCTCCCATTCTGAGTGAGGATATGAACGAGTAAACATCCCATAGCTCTTATTTGTGGTTATAATGTCAAAATATCAAGTTGGTGTATTCATCTGTATGTTGATCATTACAGGCCTCTTAAATCTTCTATTACCTACTTTCTTTGATTTTTTTGTGTGTAATGCCGCTTTATTCTTATTTACTTTATTATTGATAGGAATTCTCTTGTTAAGACCCTATAAATCGATTAAAACTCTAGATTCATACTCGAACCACAATGATTTAACAAAACTTCAAACTCAGTCCAAAGATTCCCTAAGTAAAAGTCTTTTGATCATCACTTATTGAATGAATAGATATATATAATGACTAAAAATCCAAAGAAAGCTTTGCCTTTTGATAAAAAAGGGAACTTTTTTAAAAGAAAAAAAGAAGAAAAATCTTTTGATTTAGAACTTATAACTCTTTGGAAAATTTTGTGGAGTTCGGTCGTGGGGTACGAATATTAAGTATGAATTGTAGTTAATATTTTGTGATCTATTTCATATATTCCGTCTCCAGATACTAGAGATGAATATCCAACGAAGTAAAACCATCTCTATCAAGATGATAGACCCATTCTTTATACTATCAATAGGATCCATTCTAACAAGTCATACAGTCATATTCCGGAGATACAGAAAGAAATTCCATAATCGAACTACTAATAACACAAAAAATATGACAATACCAAAATTTTCTAACGGTAGAAAAATCTGAAACCAAAATGCTTTTCTTGTATTGAAAAACTAAGAATTAGCGGTTCATTTGAATCTAATTTAATTCATTGAAATTCCATCTAGTAAAATAGAAGAGTTATAAATTTCTAAAATAATAGATAGGAATATTGCAAATAGAGCCATTGCAATACCCATCAATAGAGTAGTTCCCCATCTAGAATCTACTTTACCATGTTCTGAATTCAATGGTTTCAATAAATCCCCAACAACAGTTCATCTTGGTCTAAATCTAGAACTCCCCTCAACAGTTTGCATAGCCACAAATCCTATTTTATATTCATTAAGATTTGTTGACTTTGTATACCATTTCATTGTAAGTAAACGATCTTATTATAGATCCATTTTATTCTTGAAATTATATAATAATGGAAATAGCCACCTTAGTCGCCATCTCTGTATTTAGGTTACTTGTAAGTTTTATTGGGTATGCCTTATATACTGCTTTTGGGTAGCCCTCTCAACAACTAAGAGATCCATTCGAGGAATACGGGGACTAATTAAAGCAACAAGCCTCCCAAAATTAGGAGGCTTGTTGCTTCAATTAATATAATGACAAATCATTTCACCTTTTTAGTTAGAACTTTCGGAGGTTCTCGAAAAAAGATAGCTAAAAAAATGATTCTTAGAGTCAATAATAAGAGTAATGTATAAACCAATGCTTCCATAAATACGCTTGTGCTTTATAATTATAGCTTCCATACCTATTTATGAAGATTTGAATCAAGATTTCTCCCTTTCCTTAATCTATGTCAAATCACAAAAAGATAAGCAAAAAACTAATGGAAAAATCCTGTATCAAACTACTTGTCTTCTTGTAGTTAGATCTCCAAGGTTTTAGAATGCTCCAAATTCTACTTAAGCATCCAATTCTGGGTCAGTATCAGCAAAAATATCTCTGAACAAGGTTCTAGCACCATGCCAAATGTGTTCGAAGAAGAATAGTAGAGCAAATAAAGCATGTCCAAAAGTAAACCAACCCCTTGGACTACTACGAAAAAACACTATCTGATTTCAAAGAAGCACGATCTAATTCAAAAATTTCACTTAATTAAGTGCATCTAGCATATTTTTTTATAATAGCAGGATCACTATAACTAACTGCATTGAGTTCGCCACCATAAAACTCAATAGTTACACCTACTTGTTTAACACTATACTTCGATTCTGCCCTTCTAAAAGGAACGTTGGCTCTAACAATTTCGTCTCCATCTACTAAAGCAACCAAAATTTTTTCAAAAAAAGTAGGCATACAACGTACAAAAAGTTCACGTCCTTCTTTATCATTAAAAATAGGATGTCCTAACCACCTAATAACTATTCTATCCCCGTTATCCACTGAACCTAATCTGAATAAGCCCCCTTTTGCCAGATTATTACCGATGTAATCATAAAAAGCTAATTTTTCTAGAATTTTAGACCAAGCTTCTAAGAAACTTTGATTTTTAGCTAACCTATCACCAACTCTTCGATATATTTCTTGCTGGAAGTAGCCCTGATCCCATTGATAATGAGTGGGACCAAATAATTCGATAGGTATTGTTGCTGAACCATACCACATGGTTCTAACAACAACAAAAGCTACAAAAATGACAGCAGCGATACTACTGGAAAGGACAGTTTCAATATTCCCCATACGCAATCCTTTGTATAGACTTAAGGTAGACGGACACTAAGATGAAATAGGCTTAATAATATGCCTAAAGTACCTACTGCAATATGATGAGAGGCTATTCTTCCCAGAACAAAAGGATCAAAACCTTCTATACCCTACGCTAGATTTACAGGTTGTGTCTTTCCAGTTAGTCCATAAGGATCGGATACCCATATTTTAGGACCATACAATCATGTTACATAAAATGCTCTAAAACCAAAACAAGCCACTCCTGAAAGAAATAAATGGATTCCAAAGTTCTTAGGTAAATCCAAAGAAGGTTTTCCTATACATTCATCACAAAATATTTCTAAATCCCAATACACCTAATGCCAGATAGCTGCTAAGAATCATAAGCCAGAAAACATAATATGTGCACTGACTACACCTTCGTAACTCCAAATACCGGGATTCGTTACGATTCCTCCTATGATACTCCAACCGCGTCAGGAATTAGTTATTCCTAAATGAGTCATGAAGGGTATAACGAACATACCCTGTCTCCACATTGGATCAAGAACAGGGTCAGAGGGATCAAAACTGCTAATTCATATAAAGCCATTGAACCAGCCCAACCAATAACTAAAGCTGTATGCATTATATGGATAGAAAGCAAATGACTTATATCATTCAATAAAACGGTATAAACACGATACTAAGGTAAATCCATGTAAATACCTCTTTATCAACGAATAATAGACACTATGTAACTTTATTGCATTTGAAAAAACTATGCTATGGACTTCGCCCTTCTGTAGGCTATCTCAGATAAAGGATTAATATTTGTCTATTATGTTTTTTAGTAAAGTAAAAATGGAACAATTCAGTTCATAGGAATAAAGAGAAGCAAATCTATTTTATATCCGATAAGTACCAATACGCAATGGGGGTTGATCCCATTTTCTATGAACAAATACATACATATTTGTTAATTATTCAAAAGAACTATTTGTAAGAATTTTTCCCAATCTATGGATAAAATCTAATAAAAGAAAATATTCTTAAGACAATAAACGCATTGTTACGCTTCCACATCAAAGTGAAATATAGTACTTAATTCTTTTTTCTTTCATTTCATGCTTATTGGTGTTCTAAAAGTACCTTTTCGAAGTCTTGGAGAGGAAGATGCTCTTGGGTTGATGCATAGTGCGGCTTGTTAGATATATTGGGTCATATGAGATTTCCCTATTCTCTCCCCGATCGAGATATCATCTATTTCACCCAAGAAAGATTGAATTAGCAATAATTTGGAGCATGAAGTGCAATCAAATGAAATTAGATCCATTTTTGTTTTGGGGGCTATTCAAATTAATATTATCAATTAGAAAAATTTATGGTTGTCTTGGTTGGACCAATAAAATGAAGTATCCAGGCTCCGTTTAGACAAAACCCAATTGGTAATCTATTATTTGTAATCTATTTAGGATTTCTAATACTTATATCATAGATCATAAAAGATTTTAATAATAAGAAGAATAATCTCAAACTTTTAATCAAGCGAGTAAAGTAATACGATAGATAAATACATCGGATGTTTGGCAGAAGATGGGAAATGAATTGAATAAGTCATAGGAAAAGGGCATAGTATTAGGGGCATTTATCCTATTTGTACAAATAAAAAATCGGCATATTTTTATTTTTACTCGGACTAGAGCATGAACCTAAAAGAATTGAAAAAACCCACTCAGGAACAAGAAAATGACATCGTAATTTGGATTAGAACTCGATGAAAAAATATATCAATGAGAAATTAGTTCGATAAGTTTAATGGATTTTGTTTATTATAGTATAGATTTTTTTTATTATTATTATAGATATAAATAGAAAGAAAATTGACAAAACTCACTCAAAAAATGGAAGAAAAAGCCACTTCTTTACGAAAATTGAAAATTCGATTAAAAAGGAAAAAGATCATATTATGAATAGAAAAAAAGAAAGGCGAATGAAATCTACACATTAATTCTTTTTTTTTTTCGCAATTTTTGGTGAACCATATGCATCAAAAGGTGCATGTATGGCTCTTTAGGGATACAAATTTGATCCTCATCAACCGACTTTATCAAGAAAGATTATTTTTTTTAGGCTAAGAGGTTAATAGTGAGATCTCAAATCAACTTATTAGTCTTATGGTATATCTCAGTATAAAGAATGATAACAAAGATCTGTATTTATTTATAAACTCTCCTAAGGGGTGGATAATACCTGAAGTAGCTATTTATGACACTATGCAATTTGTGCAACCCGATGTGCATACAATATGCATGGGATTAGCTGCTTCAATGGGATCTTTTATCCTGATTAGATGAGAGATTACCAAATGTCTAGCATTCCCTCATGCTTGGCACTAATGAGTTTTTTAAGAAGAAAAGAATATGCCTTCGCCATATGAAATAAGTAATAATAGTACGGCACTTCGAATTTGATATGAGAATTTTTTTTTTTCAAAACATTAGATTATATATCGAAAGAGTAGTATGAAATGAAATTAGTATAAAATTAAAGGGTATTCCCGATTTAATCTTATCTATCATAGACGAGATAAACATACATAAAGCAACAGAGCCATCATAGTATTTTTTTAACTGCTCAGAAAGGAAGGATAGTAATTGGAGCATTTGCTGATCTAGATCAAATAAACCCCGTATCATCTCTTTTTTTTTTTTTATCTTTCTTCAATGGAAAGGAAAAGGAAATTCCATTGTAGAGCCATATGCAATGTATAAAGGATGCCTGTATGGTTGCTTAATTCTATCTTTTTTTTCTTATTTATTATTCTTTATCTCCTTTCCTCAACTCATCATGCAATGCGAGATAAAGGAACTGTTTGTTATATCATCAAGGTAATGATACATGAACCTGTAAGTTCTTTTTATGAGGCACAAACGGGAGAATTTATCCTAGAAGCAGAACTACTAAAACTACGCGAAACCATAACAAGGGTTTATGTACAAAGAACAGACAAACCCTTATGGGTTGTACCTAAAGATATGGAAAGGGATGTTTTTATGTCAGCAACAGAAGCCCAAGCTCATGGAATTGTTGATCTTGTAACAATTGAATAAAAATAGCAGCGATCATATGCAAATATGCAACTTAAGATTTTATCTTTGTAGTATCGAGTTTCATAATATTTTATTCATTTATTATTAAATATAGAAGTAATTCATAATCATTCAATCAGGATCAATCTAAACCAACCTATTTAGTATGTATACAATTCTGCATGCCAACTATTAAACAACTTATTAGAAACACAAGATAGCCAATCAGAAATGTCATGAAATCCCCCGCTCTTCGGGGATGTCCTCAGCGCCGAGGAACATGTACTAGGGTAAATGTGCAAATCATTCAGATCCCCCTTAGAACAAAATAAATGAAACTCATTTTCTAGTATCAATGATCAATGCCCATGAAAAAGAGAAAAAAGATCTATTCTATCTTTCTATTGTGTTGTGTATGAAATTTATGGTTTCCATTGGTACAAATCCAAGCACTTCAATTTGGAATTGAAGATGAGATAAAATTCCTCATTAGTAACAAGGGGTTATTCATTAAGCAGGGGAAATCCTATTTCCAAAGATGAAATCTTATGCTTCTACTCTTGCAAAAACGGACTAAGATGGTCAGTTACCCAGCTAATCTTCATAATTAAATACCATTACTATATGAGTAGATCTCATTGTGAAAGACCTATTACTAGATAATTCATGAGTAGAGCCAAAAGAATGTAAATTGTATAAGTTAATTTACCAATACCCTTAATTAAATGAAGTAACGGGCTCTGGTGTATAGAGAAGACCTCACCGTTTAAGACGTAACCATAGAAACGATGCAATCTACTATTTCTTTTCTTTTTTTTTTTTTTGATACCTAGAAGTGTCAGTTCAATTTCTTAGTTCGTTTCGAGGTAAAATGCCTAGAAAAAAAAAATAAAAAATGTGGTCAGGATGGTTATAGTAGCAAAAGCCATTGGAATTTTTATTTTATACATTGGAAGAATCCATTTTGTTATTAATCAACTAGGGAAGAGGAAAAGAATAACTAAAACAAAGGAAATCAATTAGTTATTCATTACAGTTTCATTTATTCAATGACCAGAATTGAACGAGGATATATAGCTCAGAGACGTAAAATAAAACTTCGTTTATTTGTATCAAGCTTTCGGGGGGCTTGTTCAAGACTTACTCGAACCATTATTCAATAGAAAATAAGAGCCTTGGTTTCATGTCATTGAGATAGAGATAGGTAAAAAAGAGATTTTTGTTGTTTGTAGATAACTCGTATAAATGCAGTAATTCACGAGAATGGGATATCTTAGAGATATAGTATATTTACACACAATCTGTACAAGAAACAGTTGCTTCTTAATCGTAAAATACTTGCACAAATAGCTATATTAAATAAGAATTGTCTTTATATGATTTCGAATGAGATCATAAAATAAGAAAATTAGATAAGGACTTTGATAGAATATTTAAAATGGAGTTCGTTGTGGAGAATGAACTCCGAGAAGGTAGAGTATAAATTAGTATGATCAAGAGAATCTAAAAGATAAAGCGAATAGGGTAAAGCGCTCCAAATCAAATGAGAAAACAAGTCCAATATCCAATAAAAACGGATTTTGTCTTACCCGATGCTTGGTTCTTTCTTACAATCCAACAATAAAATCTGCGTTTTATTCTTGAATTTTTCAAACACAATACAACATCAATTTGAGTTCAAATAGGAATTTTGTTTCAATTTTCGAGTGAGTCTTTTTTTTTTTTTAGTTATTTATGGTTCTAAGATCGATAGTTTTGTATGTCGACTCGCTTCTTTCAAACTGTTGCTCATTATTAAGAAAAGGTAACAAAGATAAAAATGAGCTTGTTTTATAGCAAAAGTAATTAACCGTTGTTATTTTAAGGTCAATCTATTTACCCGTCAAGATAATATTTTTTCCTATTCACTAATAAATCGACTAATTAAACTCATGTTTCTATAATCAATTCGATCCCCCGAATGAATCAAGGGCAAACGTCTACGAAAAGATCGCTTAGATTTAAGAAAGAGTCGCTTGGATTTATCCATAGTTTGTTTATTCCTTATTCTGATTCCAAAAATAATATTTCAATCTGGTCCAAAATGATTTATTTATAAGTAAAAATAGGAGTTGAGTTGATTTTTTTTTCTTATATTTAATTTTCTATTATTTAGTTAAGTTATCTAAATTTTTGTTTATAATTTCAAATAATCTATATTAGTCTATATAGAATATTCCTTTTCTATGTCCTTTTTCATGTTCCTTGTAAGAGTGACACATAGACACTTGATTTGATCTATTTCTTTATTTCCTTGTGAATCGTATGTTTGTAACAATAGGGACAACATTTTCTCAATTCCAATCAAGTAGGCGTATTGTGTCGATTCTTTTGCATAATATATTTGGAAATCCTTATTGATTCCTTATTAAGACCATTTCCACTACAATTGGTACATTCTAAAATAATCCTTGCTCGGACATCTTTACCTTTGGCCATGAACCTCTGTTGAGTTTTTGATTCAATGAACTCTTCTATTTTCCAAATGAAGCGAGAAAAGAAAATAAAAGTTGCTAACTTGTAATTATGAAAGATTTCATTACAATCACAACACAATATAGTAAGTAACATTAAAAGAATTTCTAACTATATATATTGAATTTCATTCTATTTCAAATAGAATTCGATTTGAAGTATATTATTTCATTGAAATATCTTGTATGATATTCTTTCCCTAGACTAGATTCCTAGATACATTTCCAATTTCGTTCTCAACTCAATAGAATATATTATTTCTATTTAGAAATAATATTGGAAGATGAACCTGAATTTTGTCGAAGTTGAATCTACTTTTGATTTCTCTTTCCTCATTTCTTTATTTTACTGATAATTAGAAATTATATCTAATTCTATTTTTATAATGAAAGAAAAGAGGGGGGAGGGATTAGTCATAGATCTTTTGATTCTATCTCTAATCTTCTTCACCCCTTCACATGTCAATACCTAGAATGAAAAGAAAAAGGAAATGTTAACGTATCCGAGAATAAACGATTAATCTCTATCAATACACTAGCTAAAGCCCCAAACCATGGAGTACTTAGTATCGGTGCCACAGAAAGACATGTTTTTAGATCTCGTATTTCAAATCCTCCTTCTTTGTTGCTTATTGTTAATACATATATGATCAAATGTATATTGAAGTACTTGATGTATCTAAGTAGTGAAGAACTGCTTGTATTTACGGGATTCTGAATTCAAATTGAAATGTACATTACAATGATTCAGTAGATAAGATTTGACTTTTCTGAAAACTGAAAAATACGTTCCATTCCATCTGAGCATTTCCAAAAAATAGTTACTTTTTAGTTCTTTTTTACGATGGTTTTCATACATATGTATAGAAGCCTTCTATTATTATTATATGCTATATATGAGACCAAAAAAAGAAACAAAAAGATAAATTGTGTATATCAATGAAAAACTAAGGATTTGGAAAACAAGATGGGAATTCTCTACAGTGACACTGTAGACCAATTGAAAGGGATGTAACATAGCTTGGTAGTGTGTTTGTTTTGGGTACAAAATGTTATGGGTTCAAATCCTGTCATCCTTACCTATTACTTCTCTTCTGAGTAGTAACGAGGACTCAATTGAAATGGATTCAATTTGGGCATACATAATCTTTATCTTTTTTTTTTCATATTCTATATGGATGTATTTTGGTTTGAAGAAACCTCATTCTTTATAGTCTTATGGGATAAGAAAGCGCTCTTAGTTCAATTCGGTAGAACGTGGGTCTCCAAAACCCGATGTTATAGGTTCAAATCCTACAGAGAGTGATTTGGGTCTTGGTTAGGTTAAACCGAAAATTAAACTCAAATATCAGATAATTGAACATTAATCTAAATTTGACCTCTTGGGAATGAAAAGAGGTGGTCAATCAAACAAAATATGTTAATTAATCAAAGGTCCAACTGATCACCATGTCTGTATTGTAAATATGCAGTTACGAATAATCTAGCTAAAGTAATAGGAATTAGACCTAAGACAATTCCAAATAGAAAAACTTCAATCATTTCAATTTGTTTGTTTGAAAGGGAAAAAGAGAGGTAATAGCTATGCCTAAATATTAATCTACATTGCCTATGAATCTCAATGACTACTAATTGGAAATTGATGTGTTAAGTAACTATAGAATAGATGAATACCACAAAAGAATTTCTTTTTATGAGTTGTGTTCATTCAATTAATTTCAAATAAGTCGTATCTTGGTCAAACCAATAAATAGTCGTTAACGCTGCTAGTAGAAAACCGAAATAACTAGTTATAGTAAGCATAAAGAGCTAAATGAAATATGCTCTTTCTATACATATATTTCTAAAGCACTTCCTTAAGTTTCAAGTTTTGAAATAGGCATATATGAAGATAAGCAAAAATACCAATTGCAATGAAAGTCGAAGTTTCATTGACAGTTGTTAATTCATCAATCATTACATTATAGATGGTATTAACAAAAAGAAAGAGTAAGGGAGATAGAAAAAGAAATCAATTAATCATTTGTAACCTCTAACCAATCCATGATTCCGAATCAAGGGATTTCATTATACAACTCTTGAGAAACTAATATTTAAAATAATAAAGGTAAATTGAATTTGAATAAGGTAATAATGAACTAGAAATAAAGTAATTTGAATAAAATAATAATGAAATAAAGGAAAAGGTATCCTACAATCAGATCACTCCCGAAAATCAAATGTTTCTTTTTATTCAACTAGATTCTGAGACTAGTAATTGCTATAATTTTTTCCTTTCCTTTCTAAGTTCTACACTTTTTTTTTTTCATATTTATTAGAAATTTTCTTTTCATATCATAAAACCCCTGCTAGTTAAAGAACCTTTCGAATTCTATTTTATTCCTTGTTCTTTTTCTTATTTTATTAATACTATCTACTACTCTTACTTCTTACTCTATGAATCCTCTTAAAATTGAAAATGCAAAAAAAAAAAAAAAAATTCCACCAAAAACCTTTTCTACAGCTATGATAATTTCCTTCGTGAATTATTAGAAATCATAAAATTCAACTCATCTTTTATCTTATTTTCATTTTTCTAATCTGAAGCCAATAATAAAGAGAAAGAATCCTTATACTACTACTACACAAATTTGTAGTACTGCATGATTCTATATCACCAAGCAAGGAGAAAAGAATAAAAGAATTAGCTAGTACTTCATTTCAATACTGATTAAAATTGCATTGCTATATAGAAGAAGGATAGCTATACTGATTCGGTATACTCGAAAAACACCCTTAGTATAATATTAACGATCTCACAAGGATTGAACTTCAATGAATCCCCATTTACTAATATCATCTTTTAGGGACTCAATCCCCCTTTAAATGTATAAGAATATGTGGAGCTCGGCATGTTTGGAAGCATTGGAGAACGTTCTTTTGTTGGTATTATTACCAGTACTTGATATTGGGTTATTCATAGCATTACTATACCTTCCCTATTCATTGCGAGTTGGTAATTCATCTGTACGGGTTTAGCTTATGATGTGTTTGGGAACCCTTGTCTAAACGAATATTTTACAGAGAGCCAATAAGGAATTCCATTAATAATTAGCCATTTTGACTCTTTGGAACAACTCGATGAATTTAGTAGATCTTTTTAGGAGGACAAAATGACCATAGATCTAACATATCCAATTTTTAGAGTGCGATGGTTGGCTATTCATGGACTAGCTATACCTATCGTTTCTTTTTTAGGGTCAATATCGGCAATGCAGTTCATCCAATGATAAACCTAATACAAATTATAGAGCTACAACACAATCAAACCTAAATGAACAAAACGTTGAATTAAATCGTACCAACCTTTAGTAGGGGTTATTACTCATTTTTGTACTTACTATTTTATTTTCCAATTATTTCTTCAATTAAGAAAAGAAAATAGACTAGAAGAATACTAAATAATAGTAGGAATTATCTTATCCCATTTGGAAGGATCACATCTCATAATTATCTATGACTGTTTATGTCTCTAGCATGACAACTTGATGAAATGGTAGAGGGAGGCAAAATAAATGGTCGATACTACTAGAAGGATTCCTCTTTGGATAATAGGTACTATAACTAGTATTCCTATAATTGGTTTAATAGGTATTTTCTTTTATGGTTCATACTCCAGGTTAGGTTCATCTCTTTAATAGTCTATCTAATAATGAGATGAACTAAGTTGGAGATATGAAAGCTTAAGAATGCAAGCTACCCCCGCGTTCTTGACTTTCATAATATTATTTTATTCATCTAAATGATAAAATGGATCACTCTGCTCGATGTTTAAAAAAAAAATTGATTTCATTTTTTATGATAAGAGTTTTCAAATTTTCATTAATTCATATTCATTTAGAACATCTCTTAGATAGTATCTATCGATACTTTCTAAGTTAGAAGAAGGGAGGAATCGCTCGATTTCGTTTTCCTGAATGACACAATTCCACTACATACTTCTTTCAATCCAATATTATACAAATTCTTTCTAATAGACCCTTATTCTATCTATTTAGCATCTCATCAAAGTTGAAATTGACAAATTCATTGAATAAGTTCTATTTTTCTCAATAAATTGATTTTTATCTATTTTTTTTTGTTTGTTCACTACTTTATATATATGTCAAAAATAGAAAACGACTCTAATCTAAAAAAGCGAAACCGAAAAAAATCCAAACTAAGAATTGGAATCTTAGACGAAGACGAATGAGATTTAAAACCATTATTATGTCGACACAAAAAAGGAATTTTCCACATTCCTTTCTTGTGTCAAAGACTAAGAGGACAGATAATCTTTTGCTTTAGATTCTCCAGCTCCTTATCTTATGTTTAGTATATTCTATAACATTTAAATCTGAGATAATAGCAACATAGTTACATCACGCTACTTTAAATTGCTAAGAAGAATTTGATTCTTTTTACGAACTTAAATTAATATTGGTAAATCTTCGCTTCGAATCTAGAAATTCATTTTAGACAACTAAACCTTCTCAAATTGTTTCTTCTTAAGACCCAAAAAAAATTGTGCCAAGATAACAAATGCAAAGAAGAATAAAAGTCCTTGGACATGTAATGGATCTTGAAGTACTATTTCTACATCCCTTTGACCAAACCCTCCCACATTAGGATTACTCATTAATGGCTGATCAAGTTTGATAGATTCACCCTCTAAAACAAGAAGTTCTAGTCCTGGAGGGATAATATCAACCACTTGACATCCATTCGACATATCCATTATGGTTATTTTGTACCCTCCTTTTTCTTTTCATATGATTTTGCTTATTATACCAGCCGTTGTAGCTTTATAAACTATATTGTTACTCTTGCTCCTGTCAGGATAAATTTACCTCCTTCCTCTGTTCCTACCTACATATATAGGGCATTTTAAGGAGTGAATATCTTTATTAGTAGCAAGGTCTAAGGAGAGAATAGGAAAGGTAATGTCACTATATTTCTGACTCGGTGCAAGACCTATAACAAGAATATTTTTTTGAGTAAGGCGGTAGCTTTGAAAATACAGATTGCCTATCTTTTCTTTCATCTTAGACGAAATACGATCGAGAGGGCTAATTCAAACCCTTCGGGTAAAATAAGAGCAACCCCACGTTTAACCTCCCTTTTTTACCATTAGCAAGAACTTGTTTTACTTGCATATCATAAGGAATTTGAACAACTGCTTCAAACACAGTATCAAGAAGTATCGCTTATGGAACCTTAATATCTATGGGCTTATTAGCTAAGTGGCAATTAGCATAAACAATACGTCCAGTCGCTTCTCGTAGATTTTCATAACCTTACTGTGCGAAAATGGGATATGCATTTGAAATGGATGTCTAAGTTATGATATATATCATCAGCGATACAGAAATAGATCGAGTAATCTCTTTCTTTATCCAAAAAAAGGTATTTTTAGTTTACATGGTCCAATCATTGATTCCAAAATTTTTACAATTAAATTAGGTAGGTTGCTTGTATCGTTCCCTATCCACAATTCTACTATTTACTGAAATAATTTTACTAGAATATAGGAGTAGGGGAAATCCCCATACAAATAGAAAGAGTGGAGTAAGTACGTCTTTAAATGCTTTGCTTATGTACAAAATAACAAATATTCGAGTTAGATCAATCGTTCGTTGAATGACAAATCACTACAAGTGAGGCGATACACAATTTAAATAACGAAAGATCTAATATTTTAAAATTGTATCTAGAATGACTAGAAAAGTGGAAGCAAGACCAGATATAATTTGATCATTATGAGCAAATCCAAAATCTTTGTAGACATAGCCAATCAGTAGTTCCTATCCATGGGGCGAACGGAATCCGATACATAAATCAATTAATAAAAGAATAGAAAAAGCTTTTATTGTGTCACTGAAGTTATATAGGAATTCTTGAACCCAAGAGTTCAGAATAACAAGTTCTTCATTAGCCAGAATAGAATAACCACTTAAAATAATGAAACAGATTGTATTTGTTGATAAGTGCAAAACTGTATGGATATGCTCCTCATTGTGCATTTTGATCAATTGGATTGTTTTTTTATGAATTCCTAGACGAAGCGTTTGTAGATGTGTTTCTGGGTATTCTTTTATCATTTCGTCCAATAGGAATAGTTCTTCTAACTCTATGAATTTTTCTAGAATACTCTTTTCTTGAATATCAGTGAAAAAGTTTTCGGATTGTCTAATATTCCACCAATTAATAATCCAAGATTCGAGACTTTTATTAAATAATAAAGAGATCCACCAAGGCAAAAATACTATAGATGTAAGACATAGAAAAGGAAGAAATTATTACTATTATTATTTTGTCATTTTTTCACCTGTGAATTGGAATTGTTAATGAAAACACCACATTTGTCGAATTTAAGGGATAGAATATTTCTATCAACCATAAGTTCTATTACAAGGAATTGAACCTATCAAGCTATTCCCTATTTTTTTTTTTTTGTGATTCAGTGGTTAGGCCTTGAATCTCGAAAGAATATAGAAATAAAATGAGAGCCCACTTTGTCTGAATTGGAATGAAGAAATAATAAAGAAATCTCATCCCCATTCTAGATACTTCAATTGATCAAATTCAAAGTCTGTTTTTATGAATCCCTGAAAGAATCACTTTAATTTAAGTAATGAATATTAATTATTCAAATTTCAAACCAAAGGAACTTTCCTTTTCCTGTCTATCAAAGAAAGGTTTCAAAAAAAAATTTCGCTGGCTACGCTCACATTCATAGTCCAGGAAAAATGGGAGATTTATATTTATGAAGAATATTGTGTCAAAAATGAGTGGCAAAAAAAGACAGAAAAGTTATTCTTAGAAGAGATCCAATTCTTTGACCATTAATAAACATAAAAGAAAGGTCGACTGACAAAAGAAATAAGAGATAATTTACAGGATATTATCCATCTGTATCTAACATATCAATTTATATTGAAAATAACAAATTGAAGAAAAAAAGAAAAATTCTATTTCCAAAATCTTTTGCTATACGAGATGAATCTATTCTTTTGGTTTGTTCTTTTTTATTGAATTGGATTGGATGGATTTCCATACACATAATAAAAAAAATTGTAGACAAAAAAAGATTCATTTTATGGTTGTTCTGTAGACATCTATTTTGGTTTGAATGAACGTTCTAAAAAAACTTTTGAGTTCTTGAAATTTTTCCTTATAAAGGATAAAGAAGTTATTCTTCAATTCATTTCAAAATACTTCAATTGGCACATGTAAGAAACAGGTTAATTCAGAAGCTTTTTGCTCAATTTCTTGCGGAGTCGAATTCTTATCAATATACGTCAAAGGAATGGCCCCTAGCCCCTTGATTTCCATATAAAGGACATGACAAGTAGAATTACCCTCTTTAACTTCTATTTGGATGGAATGAATATCTTTCATACGGAATTATTGTAGGAAGATGCGACAGTTTTTTCCAAGAAATCCCTAACGAAAAATAGAGACTATTCCTTCTATTCTATTGAACCAATCATAGCCACTACCTCCATTCCATGAAATTGTACAACACAAATAGGAACTAATAAAGAGACTTGCGATCCCGTAGAAAGACATCACGATCCCTTGTGAAAAAAAAAATTATTTGCTGAGACAGAACTAAAGATATCAAATTCTTACTGAGATAACTCAAAGCTCTAACCAATATGAATCCTAATGAACCTAAAAAAGGGTAAAGGCCCAGTAGAAATTACTTATTTTTCGAGACCCCACTATAAGTTCTATCCATATATGTTCTAATCGCTAACTCACACTAGATCTGGTTGCATTTTATTGGAATTGAGAAAAAAGTCCAAATGAATTTGACTTTCCTTTTTTTATTTACGAAGTAACTCCCATCAACCAATGCTATTATGTTATGACGTAACCCTTTAGGAGTAATTCATCTAATTGGTTAGGTCCATAATAATAGAATCCCCTTTTATGATCTCCTATAGATATCTACATACATATAGATATGTACTTCTCATTCACCTGGATTCTGATCTATTTCTAGCTATAAGTCATTTGCTCATCTATTTATGCATACATAAGAGCTCCTTTATTTATTTTATGTTCATAGGAAGTTGCACGTTATACCATAATTTATTAAATAGATATTATCTAAGCCTTGAAAAAATAGATGAGATTTAGACCCATCAAATCTAAAAAATCTTGTTTTTTTTTTTTTTTTAACATGAAGAGATAAAGAAGCCATTGCAATGGCCAGAAATACTAGGCCTGTGAAAGGAATAAAAATAGAGGGTAAGTTTAAGTCATTGAGAGTTGTCATAGAATGGATACCTCGATTTAATATTTGTACCTGTTACGTATCTAATTATACTAGATATATCTATAAGTATATCTAAGTGAGTATATATAATATACTAAGTGCAAGGAATGTATAATTTAATAAATAAATGTGACTTATTTGTCTTTCTACATGAAAGATATAAATATATGTATGATAATTCATTCTTGTCTTTTAATTTGAATTTAATTAATAAACTAAATAATTTATTAAAAATTCTTGCAAGATTCCTTAGAATTAAAGGGATTCTTAGGAGATAGAGTAGAAAGACACACTCTCTCTATTTGAATTTTTTATTTTTGAATTCTATATACATAGGCAAGGCAGCAAGAAGGATAAATTCAGTTTATTTTCCTTTGCCTAATTTGAATTTATCAAGAAGAATATTCTTTTTTTCTCTTGTTAATACAGGTTTACTAAATAGTAGTTAGGAATATCGGCATAAAAAAAAAGAATTATCTGTATGATTCTTTATCCAATTTCAAATTCAATCTTATGTCATGAAAGAAAAAAAAATACATTCGAAAAATGTTGACTTTGGTTCGAACAAACTAACTATTTTTCGCTACAAATCAAATAATTTAACTAATTTAACTTAAGGACATACTTAATTGAATTTCAATTCAAAGGAAAAAAAGCGTGAAGTTTAAATAACTCACTTAGAACACTCCTTAAAGGATTACGTGGTACAATTGGATCAAATAAGCCCTTATGGAAAAAATATTCAGCCACTTATGAACCTCCCGGTACTATCTTATTTAATGTTTGTTTAATTACTCTTTTCCTGGCAAATGCAATGTATGCATTAGGTTCGGAAATAATGATACCCCCAACATCCCAAAACTAGCTGTCACCCCACCAGTAGTAGGAGATGTAAGGATTGATACATAGAATAACTTTTTATTTGCTTGATAATCATATAAAGCAGCAAAAATTTTTGCCATTTGCATCAAACTCAAACTTCCTTCTTGCATACGTGCTCCTCCGAAAGCATACACTATAATAAGAGGTAAAAATTTATTGGTAGCATACTTAATCAAACGTGTGATTTTCTTGCCTACTACGGATACCATGCTACCCCCTATAAATTGAAAATCCATAACGCCAATACCTATAGGAATACCATTTAGGCGACCAGTGCCTATTTAAACAACCTTAGTTAATCCTATCTTTATTTGATAAGAATCAATATGGTCTTTATAAGGTTCTTCCTCTGAATGAAATCCAATAGGATCCAGAGAAACCATGTCTTCATCTATAGGATCCCAAGTACTTGAATCAATCGAAAGTTCGATTCGAGCCGAACTACTCATTTTCAAATGATATCCACATTGTTGACAAATATTCATTTTTTACTTAAAAAATTTCTTATAATTTAATCCATGACAATTTTCGCATTGAACCCACAAATGCCTATATTTTTTAGTTAAATCAAAATCAATAGAATTTTCTCTTATCATGAAATCAATAGCATTCTTGCTAGTTCTTATATTGGAGCTCCCCCTTCCATTACTATTTTCACTTTCACTACAAATGTAACTATAAATGTAACAGTCACTAGAGTTGTCACTACTACTTAAAATGGAACTCTCAATAGAGATTTGAGAACGAAAATAAGAGTTAATGCAAGTATTAATGTAATTATTCCAATTGTATTTAGTCTCATACAGGGAAAGATCATAGTGGGAATCGTCATTCTTTGATCCATTCTTCAGATAACCATAATTCTAACAACTAAAAATAGAACTTTATAGTTCACTTGATAAAGAGGATAATTGTCAATCTAAAAAATTTGCTTTTCAAAATCAAAATATAGGGAATAAATATCCCTATTCCTATCTCTAACTAAAAAGGTGTCATCAGAGATAAAATTACTAATGTCCTGGATGCCCATGAAATGATCAACATTACTATAACTAGAACTATGAATTTTTTTATACATATTGTTTCTAACCAGATCTTCACTTACACTGGTATTTTCAATAGGACCAAGCCTATTGATTGATTTACTTAGCTTACACCTGTATTCTAATTTATCCTTAGACAACATCGATTGAACCAATATTTTTTCATATAGCTTTCTTGCCCCTATTTTTTTTATACATGAAAATACAAAGATGAATAGTCATTCGATGAAAAATCATTGAATATTTTATTTGCTATCAGAATAAGCCAATAGTTAAGATTATTAACTAATTAAAGAAAAGTGAAAAAAAAATGATTAGAGTTGATTATCTTTTGTAAAATTTTGTGAAAATCTGGAGTATTACTTAAACTATATTGGAATATGACATATGAAGATGTCCGTCATCTTGTGTCTAATTTGCATCGAAAAAAAGGTATATTTGTTCCCTCTTATGAATAACTTTTTTCGTAAAATCTTGTCTATTACATATCATGCTTCTAAAGCTACTCGATTATCGAATTGTAGTACAGAATCATCTCCAAAGATTTTAGCCAGAGTAGGCATATGTCAAACGTAAATACCTCCCAAAGCTACAAGCAGAACACCTGGTAAAGAGACCTAATCTTGAGTGAAATAAATACTACGGCTTCGATCTTTTTCAATAAAATCATTGCGTAGTAAATCAATAAATCCCAAAGTAATTTCTCTTTCTCCTTTAAGTTTACCTACTACGGTACCAGTGTGAATATGATCTCCACCAGACATACGTAAGGCTTTAGCTAGTATACGGAAGTGCATACATGATTGTTCTATCTAATAATAGCTGCATGTATTGCATGGTGGATATGAAGAAGTAGACCATTATCTCAGCAATAATGAGCCAAGCTAGTATTTGCAATGAAGCTCCCTATTAAGTAGTCATGCATTACGATAAGAACTCCCAATTCTCTGGCAAATATAGCCCCTTTGATCATTTCTTCGAATGTACCCGCAATAACATTCAAGAAATGCCCTTTGATCTCACTAGTTTCTTCGTGTGCTTTATAAATTGCTTTGACACAAAATAAGAAATGGACTCTCCAATGCATAAATGGTTGCGAGTTCACGTTCTCATCATCCTTCGTAAAATCAAGTCCACCATGAAGACATTCATAAACTGCTCTACCATAGTACTTAGTGGATAACCCCAATTTAGGTTTAATAGTACATCCCAATAGGAGGCAGCCATACTTGTTCAATTTATCTCTCTCAACTTGGATCTCGTGAGCATAGCCTTGGAAGGTTTTAATATATGCAATAGGAATTCGTAGATCCTCCAGATGTAGAGTGCACAGGGCTTTGAACCTAAATACATTACCTACAATGGAAGTAAACATATTAGTAACAGAACCTTCTTCAAAAAGGTCCAAGGGGTAAGCTACATAGCATATATATTGATTTTCTTGTCTAACAATACGTTCAATGTGGTAACATCTTCCTTTATAATAGTCAAGGCTGGTAAGCCCATTGGTCTATATGGTTGTCCATGTCCCAGTAGAAGATTCAGCAGCCCTTACAACCCCTGCTTCCTTAGGTAGAACTCCAGGTTGAGGAGTTACTTGAAATGCTGCCAAGATATCAGTATCTTTGGTTTGATAGTCAGGAGTATAATAAGTCAATTTATAATCTTTAACACTAGCTTTGAATCTAACACTTACTTTAGTCTCTATTTGTGGTGACATAAGCCCCTCCCCTACAACTCATGAATTAAGAATTTTCACAACAACAAGGTCTACTCAATAGAAATTCAGAGTTAATGAAAGCTTTCATAGGAATCTTTCACAAAATTTTCAACTAATCATAATGGTCTTTATTAGACCATGGTATTTGATTCGCCAAATACATCATTACTGTATACTATTTCATATATATGGCGTAACCTAACTCTTGTTTATGAAGTTTCTAATCCCTTATTTTTTTAATCAAAATATCTAAATAATAAGAAATTGACTCTTGACAATGAGATACGTTATATATGTAAATCCTAGATGTGAAAATGGGAAAAATTTGTATCCATTAGGTAAAAAGAAAAAAAGAAAAGGCTAGACATAAATGAATCTACTAAAAAAAGAACTAAGGCCCAATGAGATAAAAATAATGAATTGTAAATAGAGTTTAGGTTCAAATTCCATAGATAATATCTATGTTATTATTTATAATGATAGACAAATGAATAACTTTCTCAAAGCTCAAGATTTTTATTCATCTACTTGATATTTTGAAAATGGGTCGATTCAACTTAAAAATTTACTTGAATTGAATAAGCAAACAAAATAAATGGAATTGGATTCGGTTGGACAATACCAATGAAATGGAGTGTTAATTACCATTAATTATTGTATTGTATTAACTGATCAACTTGTTATCGAACATTTTCTTGGATTAGAAAATTTTTGTAAAAGATTTCAACATATTTCACTTTTATTATTATTATGAGAATCAATCCTACTACTTCTAGTCAGAGTTTCCACACTTGAAAAAAGAAAACTGGGACATATAGCTCAAATCATTAGTCGGGTCCTGGATGTAGCTTTTATCCTAGGTAAGATGCCTAATATTTATAACGCTCTGGTAGTTAAAGGTCAAGATACTCTTGGTCAAGAAATTAATGTAACCTGTAAGGTACAACAATTATTAGGAAATAATTGAGTTAAAGCTGTAGCTATGAGTGCTACAAATGGTTTAATGAAAGGAATTGAAGTGATTGATACAAGAGCTTCTCTAAGTGTTCTAGTCAGTGGAGCGACTCTAAGACGAATTTTTAACGTGCTTGGAGAGCCTATTGACGATTTAAGACCTGTAGATACTCGTATAACATCTCCTATTCATAGATCGCCTTTATACAATTAGATACTAAATTATCTATTTTTGAAAAAGGAATTAAAGTAGTAGATCTTTTAACCCCTTATTGCCGTAGTAGAAAAACAGGACTATTCGAGGGGGCTGGAGTGGGTAAAATAGTACTTATTATGGAATTGATCAACAACATTTCTAAAGCTCATGGGGGCGTATCTATATTTGGCAGAGTAAGTGAACGTACTCATGAAGGAAATGATCTTTACATGGAAATGAAGGAATCCGTAGTAATTAATGAACAAAATATTGCAAAATCAAAAGTAGCTCTAGTCTGCGGTTAGATGAATGAACCTCCTCGAGCTCATATGAGAGTTGGCTTGACTGCCCCAATTATGGCAGAATATTTCTGAGATGTTAATGAACAAGATGTACTTCTATTTATCTACAATATCTTCCATTTCGTCCAAGCGGGATCTGAAGTATATGCCTTATTGGGTAAACTTCCGCTATGGGTTATCAACCCACCCTTAGTACTAAAATGGGATCTTTACAAGAAAGGATTACTTCTACCAAAGAGGGTCCATAACTTCTATTCAAGCAGTTTATGTACTTGCAAACGACTTGACTGATCTTGCACTTGCTAAGACATTTGCCCATTTAGACGTGACGATCGTACTATTAAGAGCATTAGTTGTTAAAGGTATCTATCCAACAGTCGTTCCTTTAGATTCAACATCAACAACCTCGAATTATTGGCGAGGAACATTATGAAACTATGCAAAGGGTTAAGCAAACTTTACAACGTTACAAAGAACTTCAGGACATTATATCTATCTTCGAGTTGGATGAATTATCCGAAGAGGATCACTTAGCCATAACAAGAGCATGAAAAATTGAGCATTTCTTATCACAACCCTTTTTTGTAGCAAAAGTATTTACTAGTTCCCTAGGGAAATATGTTGGCCTAGCATAAACCATTAGAGAGTTTAAATTGATCCTTTCTAGAGAATTAGATAGTCTTCCTAAACAAGCCTTTTATTTGGTAGCTAACATTAATGAAGCTACTGCGAAGGCTACGAACTTAGAAATGGAGAGTCAATTGGAGAAATGACCTTAAACCTTTGTGTACTAACCCCTAATCAAATTGTTTGGGATTCTGAAGTGAAAGAAATAGTTTTATCTACTAATAGTGGACAAATTGGCGTATTACCAAATCATGCGCCAATTGCCACAACTGTAGATATAGGTATATTGAGAATACGACTTAACGACCATTGGTTAATGATGGCTTTGATGGGCGGTTTTGCTAGGAATAGGCAATAATGAGATCACTATTTTAGTAAATGATGTAGAAAAGGGTAGTGACATCGATCCACAAGAAGCTTAAGAAACTCTTGAATTAGCAGAAGCTAACTTAAGGAAAGTTAAAGGAAAGAGACAAACAATTGAGGCAAATCTAGTTATCGGATGAGCTAGGACACGAGTCGAAGCTCTCAATCCAATTTCATAACTGATTAATTGGTGGAGTGTGTACGAATAATCAAAGGAACTTCTATATAAATAGAGTTTGGTTTCTATACCTTTGTTTTTCTTCTGATTGAATACAATAAAAAAAAAAAAAAAACAAGTAGATTCTTATGCAATGAAAAAATATTCAATTTTGAGGATGGAAAATCAATAAAAGTCAGAAAGACTTATTAGATACCAGAGTCATGGTATCTAATAAGTTCTACCTTCCATTAGATTTGAACCAATGACTCCCACCGTATGAAAGCAATACTTTAACCACTAAGTTGAGTAGGTCATTTATCATCACAAAGACATACAAGAGAAACTCATCCCATCGATGGATTATAAATCCAATATTCCTTCTAAGCAATACCAATCAAAGAGATGTATGTTGAATCATGTACTTACTATTTATCTTGAGAAGAAATTATCTACATAATATGATATGTATAACAAACACAAGGGCTATAGTTTAGTTAGTAGAGCACCTTGTATACACGTATGCCAATGTTTTTTAGAGGAGTTCATCACATCATGTAATCAAAAGAATTTTTCTTATTAAAAAATTGACGTCTTACTCCCTAATGTTTAGGGAACAAAACAAAAGAACAATAGCCTGATCTAATAAAGGGTTCTCGATCCGATTCGGGTGTCCGTTTAAGCTTCAAATAGAACCCCTTCTTGATTTAAGATATTGATAAGGTGAATACCCAGTTTATTCAATGCTAAACATAATGAGTATAAGGACCTCAAAAAATTCTCTTTTCGCCTTATGAACTTTAAGGTGTATAAAGTTTAATATTTGGTTTTTTTAGGTAGGTGAGGCGATAAAGGCTTCATTTAACTTACGTTAACTCGGCAAGAAGTAGACCTACGTTAAGATAACCCTTCTTTGAAACACTTTGGTAGTGCTCTAAAATCGAAATAAAAATAATGACTCAGAGCACATGGAGCCATCTCTTTATTTTATTAGCAAAAAGAAAAAAAAAGATGGCAAACTAGCTAATATTTCTATCAGCTAATGAAAGAGCCCAATGCAAGAAAAAAAAGAAAAGAAAGGCATGTTGGCTCTTTGAAACAATTCGAATCATTTTGATAATAATCAGTTTGATTTGTTTTTTCGAGAAGGTCTATGGTTCGAGTTCATATAGCCCTAATACTAATATAAATTCTAAATAATATTAAATTAGAATTAATATAGAAATAGTAATAAAATTAGAAATAATTAAATTAGAAATAATATCTAATTATTATTAGATAAATATTAATAGAATATACCTAATTGTTTTCTATTCTTTCTTGTTTATAACTGGTCACTTACAGGTACTTAATTTATTGAAAAAACTATTACCAAGAGTCTCTTCACAAGGGATCGCTCAGAGCATAATATAAAACTAAAAACAAAAGCGCATTGTATGAAACCCAATCAGTATTTTTTTTTTATCTAATCTCAATTAGATAAAGAAATCTTTTTTCTTTATTATCCTCGTAGGGAAATTTCATATTTCCATAATGAATGATTTTTTTCTTTTACTATTCACAATCAAACGAAAAAGAATTAGTAATATTTCTTTTCTTTAGTATACCTATCTAATTCAGGCAAGATAATTTTTGGAGTCAAAATTATGACATGAAAGTGGTTGAAGACTCCAACCTAACCTAATCTTAATTTACTTAATTGAATCGAATAGTAAGTCACATAAAATTAGCAGCGCCTTACTTTATTTTTTATTTGTAGACAAGCCAAAGTTTGAGTTTCAAAAAAGAAGACCTTTGCTAAGTTAAATTATAAAGATTATCAAATAGGCCTTTTTTGAGTTTTAGGGATACTTTACTTAGCTTAGCAAAGCAAAAAAAAAAAAAAAAAAAAATTCTGTATTCAATCAATAAAGTTCCTATATCTGTTCTTGTGGATCCTAATAAAAAAAAAAAGAAAAAGAAAAAGAAAATACCAAGACTCATAATACTCTAAATTTTGAGATCAAAATTTATAGCTAGTTTCCCGCATCTGATTACTTACTCTATTATAAATAACTAATAAAAAGAGACAAAAAAGATATTCTTCTTCTTTGAGTTTGAGGATTCTAGTCATAAATAGAAACAAAATCTAAAATAATAGAGATTCTATTAGATTAATTCTAATATTAAATCAAATATAGAATATTAAAGCTAATATATAGAATAGAATAAATATAGGAATAAATAGAAATAAATATGGATAATCAAAATAAATGGATTTCCATTTCGAATATTTCAAATTCGAAATAAATAAAATAAATTCTTTGAATTCCTTTTCTTTATAAAAAGGAAAGTAAAAGGGAGAAAGTTTTATTTGTTTTCTATATCTATAAGAGCAGTTTATATTTATAACGATTCTATTTCTATCGAAGAAAATAAAAACTAAGTAAGTTCAAAAATAGAAGTAAGTTAAATAGAAATAGGATTACAATTGATGAATCTTGAAATAAGATATGTACGATAGCCAACAAACAAAACTAGATGGCTTGATGAAAATGTTATTTTGACTAACTAGTTTGAGTTGTGGATGCTTTGACAATTAATTCCAATGGAATAGACTAATCGGGTATTTTTTTCATACAGATAAGAGTTTGTCTATGTTTCTACTTTATTAATATGATATTTTCTGGGCATTTCTAATAATATCAAGTGTTATTCCTATTTTGGCATTTCTAATTTTCAGAGTTTTAGCCCCAATTAGCAAAGGAGCAAAGAAATTTTCAAGTTATGAATCCAGTATAGAATCGATGGGCAATGCTTAGTTACAATTTCGAATCCATTATTATCTGTTTGTGCTAGTTTTTGTTGTTTTTTATGTTGAAATAGTTTTTCTTTATACTTGGGCAATGAGTTTTGATGTATTGGGAGTATCCGTATTTTTAGAAGCTTTGATTTTCATGCTTATCCTAATTGTTGGTTTAGTTTATACATGGCGAAAAAGGGCATTAGAGTGGTCTTAGTTCCTAAATATTCAGACAATAAAAAAAAATAAAAAAGTAAGAAAATGGTGAGACAGTTATGAATTCCATAGAATTTCCCTTACTTGCTCGAACAACCCAAAATTTAGTTATTTCAACTATATTAAATGATCTTCCAAATTGGTCAAGGCTCTCTATTCTATGGTCGCTTCTTTATGGCACCAGTTGTTGCTTCATTGAATTTGCTTCATTAATAAGCTCACGATTTGACTTTGATAGTTATGGATTGGTACCAAGATCTAGTCTTAGACAAGCGAACCTAATTTTAATAGTCGATACAGTAACAATGAAAATGGCTCCTTCTTTAGTGAGATTATATGAACAAATGCTTGAACCAAAATATGTTATTGCTATGGAGGTGTGTACAATTACAAGGGGGGATGTTCAGTACCAATTCTTATAGTACTATTCGGGGAATGGATAAGCTAATTCCTACAGATGTCTATTTGCTAGGCTGTCTACCTAAATCAGAGGCAGTTATGGATGCTATATTAAACTTCATAAGAAAATGGCTAGAGAAATCTATGAAGATCAAATTAGGTCTCACAAGCAAAATAGGTGTTTTACTACCAACCACAAGTTTCATGTTGGATGTAGTACTCATATTGGAAATTATGATAAAGCATTACTTTATCATTCACCATCTACTTCCACTTCAAATAAAAAAGTTTAGTATCTTCCCATGAATTAGTGAATTAAGCAGGATTCCCTTATATAGAATCATAAACAGCATCATAAATTTCATCATAAAGTAAATGTGAACTAATATAATATAAAAAAAAAGGGGGAGAGATAAAAAAGATGCAGGGTTGTTTGTCTGCTTGGCTAGTCAAGCATAGGCTAGTTCATAGATCTTTGGGTTTTGATTACTAAGGAATAGAGACTTTACAAATAAAGCCTGAGGATTGGCATTCCATTGCTGTCATTTTATATGTATATGGTTACAATTATCTGTGTTCCCAATGTGCTTATGATGTAACACCTGGCGGATTGTTAGCTAGTGTATATCATCTTACGAGAATACAGTATGGTGTAGATCAATTAGAAGAGGTATGCATAAAAGTATTTGCCCTAAGGAGTAATCTTCTAATTCCATCTGTTTTCTGGATTTGGAAAAGTATGGATTTTCAAGAACGGGAATCTTATGATATGTTAGGAATCTATTATGATAATCATCCACGACTGAAACGTATCTTAATGTTTGAAAGTTAGATAGAATGGCCTTTACGTAAGGATTATATTGCCTATAATTTTTATGAAATACAAGATGCTCATTGAATAATAAGAAGGGAAACAAATCTCCATTTTTATAACTCTAGATATTCAAAAATTGTTTATATGTTCTCTTTGAAATCAAACAAAGAGTATTTGAAGTTTCGGTCATAGTTTGGGATGTGCTAAATAAAATAAACAAAAATAATACAATTAGAGATTCATTAAGATTCTCAAATTTTGAGAATAGAATACTTATTTATTTTTACTTTTTTGGATGGGCTGAGACAAAGATAATAGGATGAATTAAAAGAGTTTCGCATTATGGAACTTTGTACTGCATACATATCTTATACACATTTTATAGGGTCATGTAGGAAAGAATGAATAAATAGAATATGAAAAAAAAGAAAATAACAAGAAATGAAAGGAGAACGGATTCCATTTGTACTCTATCTAAGGTCAATCTTTGTTATTCTTATCCTTTAACTTCTTAAGATGAGACCTTTGGTTAGGTCTTTCAACAAACAAACAACCAGCTAATCAAACCTTACAATTATGTATTTGAAACATGTTATGAAATATTATCATTCTTGTTGAATTAGAAGAGACATAGTATAAACAAATAAAAAAGGAGAGATCAAATATTTGTTTATTTCTTTAGATATAATAGACTCTTTCGACAATTTTGATCTGCTCTTTAATTTTCTATATTCTTTGGATAATTCTTTCCAGCGATAAAATAAAGAAATATCTTTCCAGATACCTAAATGGATAAGTATCTATAATAATCCATACTATTAATGAAGTGGATTCATATCAATTAATTTGTATGAATAGATCAATTAATCATGTGTCGAGAACTAGATTTGAACTGGCGACATGAGGATTTTCAATCCTCTACTCTACTAGCTGAGCTATCCTGACCATTACTTATGCATCATCCTCATTTTACTAGATGACTTGGTTCTACGTCAACTAAAAAGATGAAAAGGGTATTACAAAGTCATATCCAATCCTGTACTCTATTATTGATTGTGAATAGGGATTTCTTGCTAAGCTAAAATGAAAAGATGTTCTTTTGTACGTGTATTCTATAACTAGAATATAGAATACACATATAGATTTGTGTTACTAGAAAAAAAAAATCTACTTAGATACCTTTGTAAAACAAAACAAATTTTCAACTACTAAAAAAAAAAGAATAGGATTAAAGAATAAGGAGTTAAACTGTACTTTTTGGGGATAGAGGGACTTAAACCCTCATGACTTCTAAAGTCGATGGATTTTCCTCTTACTATAAATTTCGTTGTTGTCAGTATTGACATGTAGAATGGGACTCTATCCTTATTCTCGTCCGATTAATCCTCTCTTCAAAAGATATCTCAGATCATGGAGTAAATGATTTAATCAATAACTATTCGATTCTTTTTTCAACTTCAAATTGATTCACATCGTTTCATTTTCATATAAAAAAAAAATGAGATTCATGTCGTCATTAATCATTTGAGATAGTATTCAATACGTATGTATATAGGTTTATCTTCATCTTTTCCCTTTCTAGAGTTTCAATAAAAGAATTCATTTACCAACGCAACATGCTGAACTCCATTTGTTAGAACAACTTCCATTGAGTCTCTACACCTATCCTTTATCCTTTTTTTATTCTTGCTTTATAAATCTTTGTTGTTTTGTTGGTTTTCCTAAAATAGGATTTGGCTCGGGATTACCCATTTTTTTGAATTCCAGGGTTTCTTTGAATTTGAAAGTTGTCACTTAGTAAGTTTCCATACCAAGACTCAATCTAATTAAGTTCATAGCATCTATCGATTTTGCCATATGCCCTACTTTTTTCTATTTATGTTGAAATTGTTTAATTCAATTGTTTAACTCATTAGATACTGATTGGATTTCTATATAAACTATAGAAATTGGAGAACTATATTGATCCAATCAAATTAGAAATGATTTGAGCATTTCTATATCCACAATTCAATATAGATGGATAGGATCTATACCACATAACATATATATGCCTCTCGTACTCTCATTTTTCTCATACAATTTTGAATACTCAAACGGTCTATTCTTATTTTTTTTTCATTGCATTTTTGAATTCAAATAACATTTATTTGAGATTTTTTACTAACTTAAGTCTATTACTTTTCATTTTATCACCAATCTTTTTTTTCTATTTAGAATAGTTTATTCCATAATTTACGTTTCTATCACATAAACTCAAATTGATAAGTATAATCGAACGAAATCGAATTTAGTAATTAAAGGAATATAGAATTTCTGAATCAAAGTAGAATCTTATTCTATATTCTAGAAACTATACATTTGGTTCTATAGATTAGAATTCTATATAAAGTCAATTTTTTTTTTTAGTTATCTTATAGAAAGAAAGCCCACGCTAAGGAAATTATAAGAAACAAAATGAAATGAAAGATACAATACAGATAAACAAAATCTTGATCATACTAAATGAGACATTCCTCTGTTGTTATTTTGAATAGAAAGTTGGAAGTAGAAGCTAAAGATGAAAGAAAAGAAAAGAAAAGAAAAGAAAAGAAAAGAAAATATTACTAATGAAGATTAAGATATTAATTGTTGATAAATAGATAATTTATAAATAGATCAAAATTATATACCACTTTATAATTAGATATCATTATATTAATAGTTATGCTTTATTTTCTATTTTAGAATAATTAAACTTATTTGATTGAATTTATTTGAAATTCGACTTTTCTATGTTCAATTCATAGAAATCCATATTTATTATTAATAGAAAACATCCCAGGAGTTTAATAAATTTCTATGCATGTACAATGTTATTTCAACCCACTTAGCTCAGAGGTTAGAGCATTGCATTAAATGCAATGGTCATCGGTTCGATTTCGAAAGTCGGCTTTTTCTATTTATTTTGATTTTTGACATGCTTGATATTGATTTTGAAATTAAAGAACATTGAAAAGTCTTTTTCTCCGTTTTCCAAAGGTCACTGATTTATGTCTATTATGTCCTATTTCAGTTCGGAATAAAAAGGAGTTATATAAATTTCTGCAGAACAAATCAATATCCCAACCCTTTTTTTTATTCTCTATTTTTATTTATATATATATAAATAAAAAGAAAAACAAAAAAAGAAGATCCAGATATTGATTGATCTAATTCATCTCCTTATTCTTTCTTTGGAATACAATACTTCATACATACTTCACTTTATCACTGAAAATCACAAGATATTATTATGGCGAGGGATGATAAAAAATCCAGAACTATGATTCAAAATTATCTTGATTCCTACTCCCATAAGGAAGTGCCAAAACATTTGACTCTTCATCCATTCCAATCTAAAGGAGTAGTCAATCAAATAATCAATAGTAAATAGATCGATTTGAAAATAAATGAATGGCTAGTCATAGAATATTATTCTCGTTAGACTTAAACCTATTAAAAATAAATAAAATAAGAAGGGATCAGACAATTTTACCTAGTAAAAAAGGATGCAAGGTAAGGGATAAGGATCTTATCCAGGGATCTTTCTCCCATTCATTTATCATAGATCAGTAGGGAGATTTCATCCCTTGAATGCAATTTCCAGTCTATTTCGTATGTATAAGGAATAGCGAATCTATATCAAAGAAAGTTCTAACTTTTTGAATAAGGATATATGTTGTTATTTGATTTGATAAATTGGGGTCAGTAACATTGGTAAACTAGTTGTAGGTACGGAAAGAGAGGGATTCAAACATTCGATAAACAAAAGCCTACATAGCAGTTCCAATGCTACACCTTGAACCACTCGGCCATCTCTCCTACATAATGATTATGTCCTAACAACAGAGTGAATTGCGAGTCATTCATACTCGATTCTTAGATAGTTCTGCATAATTAATTAAATTATAAATCTAAAACTAAAAAATAGAAAACGAATATAAATAAAATCTTTTCATCACATCAATTTCCCTTGAACCCGGTGGACAAAGATAATCTTTTTTTTTTAATGATTCTGTTTTTATGTTATTTCATACTGTATAATTCCTTTTTTAGGGGGATGATTTTCTTTCTTACGATAAATAATGAAAAGAATTATAGAATGAATTACTATATATGCCTAAATCGAGGATAAATGGAAATTTTATTGATAAGACCTTTTCGATTGTATCCAATATCTTATTACGACTAATTCAAACAACTTTAGGTTAAAAAGAGGCATTTACCTATTACAGAGATGGCACGATTTGATAATTATTATTTTTTATTTCACTTATCTTTTTCTTTTCAATTTTAGTTACTGCTTTCAGTCTTAGAAGAAATACACATGATTCGGAATAGAAAGAAAAAAAAGTTATTGAAATGAAAAAATCTATGCCTTTTAAAGGTGAAGTTTGTAAAAAAAAAAAAGAAAGAAAGAAAGAAACATACCCTTATGTCGTGTATCTTCTATTAATGCAACCTCAAATGCTTTATTTGTTAATCTAGTATTAGTATTGAATGAAAGGTTACACTTATGAGTTTAGAGGTCAACATTACTCCATTAGTACCAATAGGTGGCACAGGGGAAGAAGCATTATGCCTAGAAATCAACAACACGAAAACTTTGTTATAAATTATCCCCTTTCCCTATTGAATTCAGATCGAACTTAAGAAGAATCGTTGGGCCAACAAACATCCATCTCATTCGTATTTTGGATACTTATAGAACCATTGAAGACTGTTGAAGTGATGAATTCTTGGAAATTAAAGGGCGTTGGGACAAAGAAATTGTTGAAGTTACCATTTTTTTTTTATCTAGTATCAAATCAACATTTTGATGGTAAGAAAAGATCTTTTGCAAAAGGGTTGGTTAGAAATTTCTTATAAAAACAATAGCCTCACTCAGTTAATAACGAGAATATTTCAATTTTTTTTTCATTCCATGTATTATTCTCATTATGCACATAAGGGAAGAGCCGTATGAGGTGAAAATCTCACATACAGTTCTGGAATAGTGATTTGTTGAACTGAAGACGATCGTAACGGATGTCGAATCAATCTAAAGGAAATTATGCAGAAGCTTTATAGAATTATTATGAAGTATGCAACTAAAAATTGATCCTTATGATCGAAGCTATATACTCTATAACATAGGTCTTATCTACATAAGTAATGGAGAACATATAAAAGCTTTGGAATATTATTTTTGAGCACTAGAACGAAACCCGTTCTTACCACAAGCTTTTAATAATATGGCTGTGATCTGTCATTACGCGTGACTATCTCCATGATAAAAAGAAAAAGCAAAAAGAGAAAAGAACGAATCCGCTAGTAAATACTAGAAAAAAATTCATAGAAAAAAAAAAAGGATTTCTACTTATACATAGTCCAAAAAATGATTTTTATCAGCTATAGCAAAAAAAAAAAAAAAAAAAGGAACTTCATATCATAGAAATGAAACATGAAGAAATAGATATGCTTAGATACTTTATTCTATGGATAAAGAATTCAATTGATAAAGAAAGCACCGTACAGATGCATTAGTGAGGCTTTACGCCAATCCAATAAGAACTACTTATTTTTTTTATGATATAGATATAAGAGAAAAGTTAGGAATTCACTTATGTAATAAAGTCGATTCCTTAAGGTATTGCACAGCGGTGCAGCATCGAATCCTAAAGATAGTAAGTCTTTTCTTTATTATGAAGAAAAGTATTTTTCAAACATTTTATATAAATTTCTCTATAAAAGCAAGATAGTTATCTTTTAGAAAATTCTAACGAAAATGGAAATACATATGCTTTTTTAGAAGGTAGGAGAAAAGATAAAACTAAAAAAAAAAAATGGATTAGTAATCAAAATTTAAGTTTGAAACTCATGAAATTAATTTCTTTTGGTTAACTCGAGAAAAAAGGGGGGAATACATATATGAGAAATCTCATTCACTTAGATATGGTAGATTAAAAAATAGGACACCACAAGAATTGAATGCTAAGCCGTATAAGATAGGAAACTCTTAAGTACGGTTCTAAGGGAAGGAATTGACTCACCTATCTCGATTGGGGAGAATAGGCCATTCGATAGAGAGATTCTGAAATTGTGGAGGCTTGGTTCGACTAAGCCGCTGACTATTGGAAACAAGCTATAGCGATTACTCTTGGTAATTATATTGAGGCTTAGAATTGGTTGAAGATCACGAGGTGTTTCAATTAAGAACACTTTTTTTTTCACTTTTCTCTATATAAATTAATTAATTGTTTTTTGTTGGCTTCATCAGTCAAATAAAACGAAGCATTTATTTAGGAAAAACCAATCAAAAAAGTTCATTATATCCCCTTTCTAAGATCATTTTCAATTGTCTAGTATTTTTTTTTTTTTGTAAAAAGGATACCTAGATAGAGCATCGAATATCTATTTTATGCTATTAAAACAAAACTAACTTTTGAATGAATAAATAGAGATATTGGAATATTTTATTAGTAATGACTGCTCATGAAATTTTGAATACCACAATAATTAATATGTTCCCTGGAATGGAAGACACCACATCTAGGAACTTCTAATTGAGATCTAATTGAGATATTAATAAACAAACTAGAAATACATGCACAAAAAAAAAAGGTTTTTGAAAGCACCAAAAGGTTTTACAAGATTAAAAAAAAAAAAAAAGGTTCGTTAAGCACCTCATGGCTATGTCATAATAGATCCAAACACTTACCCTAGATCGACTTCCAAATCATAATTGCTTTGGTGAATATCTAAATAAAATAGATGGGAGATAGAAGAAAAAGAAATTAGTTAGAAACATCTCTCATAGTTTTACTAATTATTTGATTGTTGGCGAGTTTCTTTGTATGTGTTATCCAGAAAGAGGAGGACTCAATGATTATTCGTTCGTCGAACCCAAAAGTCAAAATTTTGGTAGATAAGGATCCCATAAAGACTTTTTTTGAGAAATGGGCCAAACCAAGTCATTTCTCAAGAATAATAGCTAAGGGCCTTGATACTACCACTTAGATCTGGAACTTACATGCTGATGCTCACAATTTCAATAGTCATACGAGTGATTTGGAGGAGATCTCTAGAAAAGTATTTAGTGCACATTTCGACCAACTTTCCATTATCTTTCTTTGGCTGAGTGGTATGTATTTCCACGGTGCTCATTTTTCTAATTATGAAGCATGGCTAAGTGACCCTACTCACATCAAACTTAGTGCTCAGGTGGTTTGGCCAATAGTAGGCCAAGAAATATTGAATGGCAATGTGGGCGAGGGTTTTCAAGGAATACAAATAACCTCTGGTTTTTTCAAATTTGGTGAGCATCTGGAATAACTAGTGAATTACAACTCTATTGTATCACAATTGGTACATTAGTCTTTGCAGCCTTAATGCTTTTTTCCGGTTGGTTCCATTATCACAAACTGCTCTAAAATTGGCCTAGTTCTAAGATGTAGAATCTATGTTGAATCACCATTTAGTGGGGTTACTAAGACTTGGGTCTCTTTCTTAGGCGGGGCATCAAGTACATGTATCTTTGCCAATTAACCAATTTCTAAATGCTGGAGTAGATCCTCAAGAGATCCTACTTCCTCGTGAATTTATCTTGAATCGGGATCTTTTAGCTTAACTTTATCCCAGTTTTGCCGAGGGAGCAACCCCATTTTTCACCTTGAAGTGGTCATAATATGCGGAATTTCTTACTTTTCGTAGAAGATTAGATCTAGTAATTGGGGGTCTATGGCTGACTGATATTACTCATCATCATTTAGCTATTGCAATTCTTTTCTTGATAGCAGGTCACATGTATAGGACCAACTGGGGCATTAGGCATGGTCTAAAAAATATTTTAGAGGCTCATAAAGGTCCATTTATGGGCTAGGGCCATAAAGGCCTCTATGAGATCCTAACAACCTCATGGCATGCTCTATTATCTCTTAACCTAGCTATGTTAGGCTCTTTAACCATTATTGTAGCTCACCATATGTATTCCACCCCCCTTTATCGATATTTAGACTACTAACTATGGTACACAACTATCATTGTTCGCGCATCACATGTGGATTGGTGGATTTCTCATAGTTGGTGCTACTGTGCATGCAGCTATTTTTATGGTAAGAGATTATGATCCAACTACTCGATATAAATTAGAAATTTTAGAAAAATACAAAAAAAAAAAAGAGAATTAAAAAAATCTTAAAAAATAAAAGATAAAAAATTATAATAATTAAAAAATGTAAAAAAAATTAGGAAAATAGAAATAAATTAGAATAAAATAATAAGGGTAGGGTACATTTTAAGCTTGGATTGAATAAGTTAAATATGGCCAATGTCAAATTTTAGTCTTCATATGCAATTTATCGCAAAGAAGAACATGGCACGTGTAACGCTCCACAAGGGAGCCTAATAGAAAATTTTAAAGCCGTCACGCAATGCATACATTCGTCACGTGAAAACTATTTTGTGAGTGAGAGCTCACAAGATTTTATTTATTTATTTAATTATCGAACCTGGTTTTTTCTTCTTGATTTTTATAAAAATAGCCTTCTTTAAACCAATCAGTATTAAACACTTTGGAGTCGCCACCCGACTAGAATTGGGAAAAAGCGTTAAATTATGACCAACTAGGTGGATTAGCTATAACTTAATTACTAATATTTTGATAAAACCAATTTTATTAAACAATTTTGAAAACTATAAGAACAAGTTTGGGGGTTACAATTTTAAACTCTTATGAGTACCACAACTTTCCAAATTTAGTCCTAATCTTAAAAGATCACCTTTCAAAAAACTACCTTATAAAGCGGATTGAATTCTATCTTATTAAATTGGATAAGTTTAAAAAATTTTACTAATAGTGAAGAAACTAAAAAAATTTATTTGTTTTACCGTTGCCCTAAAGATGCCTACATACCTGTTATTCAGGATCAAACGTACATTGTTCTTTTTGTAAAATTCTAATGTGTTGGTTGTTTTATTTTAACGTAATAGTCGAGTTTACATTTTAAGTGGGTTTGGGTTTTATTGAGAAAATCTAAAGGGTCTTAAATTGATATTGTTTATTTTGAAAAATTCTAAATTGTATCCTAATCTTCAAAAAGGGAATGATTTCATGTTTACTCATTTTAGGAAAAATTGTTTTTTCTAAGGGGTAAACATTTTTAACTTTATTTTTATTTATTTATATATATATTTTTATTTTACTATTTTTTCATTTTCCTATAAAATAAAATAAATATAAATAAATAAATAAAAAGCAATAAAACTAGACTCCTTCCTCCTCCTTTCATTTTTCTTTTTCTTTTTATTTCTCTTTTTTCTTTTTTTCTATTTCCTTCTTTCTATTTTTATATTTACATGAAAATTTGCATAATTATTTAAAAATAAAATACAAAAAAAACATAAAACACTGGAACAAGTTAAGTTAGACACACGAGTTGGAGTTAGGTGTAGATCTAGATCGAATTGAGTTAGGTGGTCAATTAGGTTAGGTCGCGAAAGGGGAAAAGAGCAGCAATTGAAGGCACTTAATAGGGGTGTCTCTAAGCAGTTTTCCAAGGGGGTGAAGGTGTTTTCATCAGTTTAGGATTGGACTTGGGGGGAAGGGTGGTATAGGCTTGATGTTGCAAGGTTAGGAGTTGGTTTTGGTGTTTGTTAGAGTTGGGTGGTGGTAACGGTGGAGCTTTGCACTGTTTGGTAGCTACTAGAGTCGAGTGAGTGGTTAGGTTTTGGTATTTGGAGTGGAGTGAAGCTCATGACAATGTCAATTTCACTAAATGGTTACCAAACAAGGTAGTTTCCAGCTAGTTGTTGCAGTTGTTGAGGGTTTAGAGGATGGCTGTAAACCCTACGAAATTTCAATAACCCAAAAATGGAATTAGATGAAGGAGTCCTTGGAACCAGCCCAAACATGATAATAATACCTAAGTAAGGAATCAAACCTTAAGTGTTTGACTAAAATCCTAATTGAAGTAAGCCCTAAAAACCTAACTAAACGAACATGAACCCTAATAGTTGAAAAACCCTAGAATATTATTGAAATCTTAAAATGACCATCTAACCCTAATTAAGTAATCAAATACCCTATTATCACCAATAAATATTAATAGTAAGGTTGAATTGATCAATACAAGCGATTCAAACCTAAACTTTCGAGCTCATATGCGGATCAAATTACCATAAACGAGCACCAAACCCTAAGGGAACCCTAAGTACATGTGTAGGGCATTTAGAATAGTTGAATTATAGTGTCAAAGTCTAACCAAATCCTAAACTCATCCTAATTGCACCTAATTAGCCTAATCATGCCTAATCACCACCAATTACCCTAATCCTTAACCAATGCCATTACATCTTAATTAGCTACAAGTAAAAAATGATTAATGACCAAAAGACAAACTCTTATTCCCTTTTAAAATATCTTGTACCTTAAGGAGACAAGATCTTGCCCAAATTAGCAAAAAGCACATAAGGTACATCGTCCCTATTTTGTACCTGTCCTTGATTTCTTAAACAATCAAAGCTTATCCCCTTCACTCTCTCTCACTTCCATGACCTACTATTCCCTTCCCCCTCCCTCATTTTTCATTTTCTCAAACCCTAAAACACATTTAAAAACTCCCTCAAACTTCCTCTCAAAGATCAAGCCTAAACTCCATCTTCTTCTTCTTCTTGGCCACCACTGACCATCCTAGTGCTAACCCCTATAACTTCACCACCACTACTCTAAATCACTCTAAACCAAGTCCCACACCTCACACATACATTACCCTTACTTTTTGAGACACTCACACCCCCTTACATACACCAAGGCTCACAGCACACAACTATAAAGGGAGGCCTTCCCCACTTTGCCCTAGTAAGAACTTATATTAGGTTTTTCCTTAGATTTCTTCCTAAGTAATGGTGGATACTAATGTTTTCTTTCTTAAAAATTATTTTATAGCTACGCCATAGAGGTACTAAGGTATTTTAAGAAGGTCTACAAAGGTAAGTACAAGAAAAACCACCTGTTGTAGAAGTTATAACACAAATAGGCTAAGTTGTGTTGTGTAGTGTAGTGTAGTTTTTAGTAGAAAATCTTCAAGTAGGATGCTAAAACCCCTATTCCCCATGCATGCCGCCCCTTGTATGTGCTCTCATCACATTTCCACATACTTTTATGACATGATTATGGTTTTAGATTAGTAGAAACATAGGTTACATAAGTCAAAACATCATAAAAATCAAGTATTGGATGAAAATGGAAGTTAGACCCTAGAAACCACTCTTGGCCACCACTTTCTTTGACCCACCAGATCTGGAACTTTTTTTAATAGCCTAATGACATGTTTATTTAGTGTTAATTATGGTTTAGGACTTAATTAATCAAGTTAAGTAGGCTAAAGTTTGGTTAAAGCCCTAAACTAACTTAGTTAGTGATTATAAGCTTAATAATGGTGCTAATAACCCAAAGAACTATAATGGAAAGATCTGCAACCATATTAAAAATGTGCTAAACTTAAGTTCAATGTTGGGTTTAAGTCCAAAAAGACAAATGGGCTTAAGCCCAATAGCCTAAATAGTGAACTAGACACAAAAGAAGCCTAAAAGAACCAATTTAGGAGCCCATATAGCTAGATGACCAGATCTAAACCATATAATGAAAGGCTTAGGAAGAGTTATTTAGAAGACCCACAAAACTCAAAGGCCCATCTAAGATACCCCCCATAAGCTCTTTGGTGAATTAAAGCCCTAAACTTAGGAAAAAGGCCCATTTGAACCTATAAGAGCATCGCCAAGGCTTACTTTAAAACTTTAAAGTGTTAGGTAGAATAAGCCCATTTAAAATACTTAAAAGAAGACCAAAATTATTAAACATAAAGCCTAAAGTCAAAAACCAAGCCCAAGGCCCAAAACTAGGCCTAAATCTTAAAATGAACCAACTCATAACTTAAGCCTACAACCTTGTAGGGCCAAAACCAAAAACTTACTAATTCAAAAACTTAAAAATAACTTCATCAAATGAAAGAACATTCAAAAATGATGAAAATGACTATAAGATCACTGAAAATGGAGTTAAAATGAACAAGATATGCCCAAATTACAAAAACACTTAACTTTGGGATAATGAGCGGTAAGCCTAGTTAATTGGTGTAAATAGAATACTCATAAGATTTAATTATCTTCTTTAGGGGATGAGGAGTTTGACTTGGATGCCATACAGGATTATTGGGACTGCTAAGCATCATGGCTGAGTGAGTACACCGCCTCCTACTTTACTTGTTTGTGCTTGTAGTTAGTGGAATACTTAATTATATCTAATAACTAAAGTTATTGCATGTTGGGGCAAATGGGAAATTGTGTGTATTTGATATGACCTTGCTTGCAAAAATGTCTTAAGTTGATATACATATTATATGCTTGCTACAGTAGAACTTAAGGTCTTAGAGTGTTTGTATATTATGATTGGTTACCCATGAACCGAACTAATAAATATTTGACCCCTAATTAAGATAGACATACATTGCATCTTATAATATGATAATATGGGTGCTAGCATCACGCAATAGAATGGGGGATCATTCCTAGAGGATCATATTGTATTTTGTGTGTTGAAAGTTGTTATTGCACGACATACTTCGTGCGATATGTTCTTACCTTGACCTTTGAGAACTACTTAGCTTTGGGGAGTGCTGCCTTCTACTTGAGGTAGTGCCGTATCCACTGTTGTCACGCCCCGAAGCGGTAGAATCGTAACAACCCTGCCGTGTAAACCATCCTAAGATAGAAGTTGGCCTTACAACCACTATCTTAGACCTGATCTACACAAGGCGTATACGACTAACCCGTTTTGAAGTAAACAGTTTGTAATTTAAATAAATCATGTACCTAAGAAAGTAAGGAAATATATATATATATATATATACTATCATTCAATTATTGAAATTCAAGTTTATAATAATTCTCCGTAACATATTTCCTAGTTATACATTATTCAGAAATGAAAAGTAATAAAATATGTGTTGATTCTTCAATGTTTTTCCTAACTCCCCAGGATCCACCAGTTGCTAGCTTTAGAGTAGTTGTTGCCGCTTCTTAGCCAGCATCTGCACGATGTCTATAGGGATGTGAGCAACCACAGCTCAGTAAGTTAGGATGGAGGACTTAAAACTACACCATAAACACAACAAGGTTTTCAATCAACTTATTAGGTGCAATGCATGTGCAAGCAAATGCCATCGCATGACGTTGTCCGGCCCGTCGTGAGATTAGAGAAATTACGCCCGCTCTAATCCGGGTTAAGGAGTTGCCATTAATGCAACAGCTCACAACCAAACCCAGGCTTATGTAATGGAGATCTTGCTCCTCCCGCGACTACCTTCGAACCATTGTCTTCACCCTCGTCGAGACCTCCTCTCCTGTCACTTAGTTCGACTAAGGATGAAGAAGAGACCATTTTGCAATCCTGTACTATCCCTTTCGAAGGGGTCGGTATTTGGCCAGAGAGTCCTAAGTTCTGCTAACGGGTTGCCATGCATGTCCGATTATGATTACTGGTCGTATATTTGATTAATTCCAATTTAGGGTGATCAATCATTTCATACAATACATGCTATAGCAACAAACAGAATCATAATATCACCCATAATCAAGCACATGCACACATCCAACTATCTAACAAGCACAACCAAGCATAATCTCAAGCCTCCCAAAATACAGCATTGTATGAATCCCAACTTACCTCGACTCCTCGCTCACTCACTCGAGGTCCGACTTGCTCAGGCCATCACCGATCATCCCTATAACACAAACGTAGTTTCAGTTTTTCATATAACTGGTATAGGTTCGTTTTATCCTATAACGCATATTATTATGTGTTGTTTAGGGTTTAATATACCTAATTATCTAGGTCTTAAGTCTTTTACAATTATTCTAGGTTTGGGGTTAGGTTCGGGGTTAAGTTCAGGTTCGGTTTCCACATCAATTTCTAAATTAGGTTTTAGTTCGATTTCTAAGTCTTAAACATGCTCAAATCCTAATGTGAAATTAATCACATTAAGCTCGAGTATTCAAATATCCTATTGGGTCTTAATTTAGTATTCTAAGCTATTCGGTACACGCTCGTCCTAATTAGGGTATCGGATTTATCCCCGATATGAGAAAATCTTACTTTTTTACATAATGACCTAAAATTCAATCTTAATTCAGATTTAATATTATTCTAATTTTTACTCTAATATTATCTAAATAACCCTAATTTTTTTTATTTATTAATTTACAATTTCACATATCACTAATTTCTTATATTAATTACCTAATTTCCTAAATTAACCATACTTAATAATCCAAAGGTTAGGATTAGGGTTCCACATCAGAGATTAACATCCCTAAACATTTAATTACTATCTAAATCAGTAATTAATATCTTAATCACCTAATTAACCCCAATTTACCCAATTTTTCCATCATTTTAGGGCTAAAAATTAACTTAAAAATTTCAAAAATTAATTTTAAAAAAAATGGCTTCATAGCACTGTTCTATATCACATGAGCATCCTACTAGAAAAAAATTGAGCTCCAAACTACACTCCTAAGCCTATTTATTTTCCGTTCTAATCATGCTCGATTTTGCACGATTTCTTAAGGACCCTATATTTTCAGACGTGATTAAACTAAATCACTATTTTTATCTAAATCTACATATAATAAAACCTCAGAATAACAAGTTTCATAATTTTCTAAAACTATTTACTATTTTTACAAAAATACACAAGAATCGGGCTGGAAATCGGACTCACCAATCTAGGTGGCTCCAGCCACCGCCGCCCGCCGTGACCTTATCGGCCGGCCTAGGCACTGCCACCACCGTATAGTGGTGGTGGCCATCCACTCCCAGCTGCCCGTCGGGTCTGGGTTCTCCTTTGTGGCCCTAACTACACAGTTTTCCTTTTCTTTTTTTTTTCTTTGGTTTTTCTCTCAATTTTTGCCTCTCCCTAATTTTCACTAATTTCTAACTGTCCAACTGAGCTTCTGAATTTTCTTTCTATTTATAGAGCTTTAGTGTAATTATTGTGCATTAATTAGACATGACTTTGCCCAATTTCCTTGATTTTTGGCTTTTGTATTGTCTAATTTTAATTGGTTAATTTTTATTTTGTGGATTCTGACCTGCCATGACCTGATTTGGATCATTCTTAATTTTTCCTGATTTTTCTTGATTTTTTCTTAATTAATTATGAATTTTCTTTAAGTATTTAGTATTATTTTAGCGCATTTCACGTATTTTAAGTAATTACGCGTATTTATACCTACATGTAAATTCATATATAGTACAAATAAATATTTCTAAATATTATTTAGGTTATTTTATAATTTTTAGTATACATATAATTTATCTCTAGCGATTTGTTAAGTATTTGGAATGCATTTTACGCATTTTCGATAAATAACGAGGTATATACTTAAAATTTGAAATTTTGTAGTCCCCTATTTTATTACTTTTTTTCTTAAATTCAAACTTACGGAATCAATTGACTAATATTTCGAGTTTTACTTTATAATTTAGGCTCGATCGGGTCTTTCAACCGATCGAGACCTCGGATTGCTAGTTTTGGGGCTTACAACTGCTGAGGGTGATATTGATGACAAGAGACCTCAAATTGGAAGTGGATACCTGGATCCTAATGTGCCTAAATACTTCCTAACCTAAGCAATGATGGGCATCAAAACCATACTATATACAGTTACCAGTAAACTGTATATACTCTTACATTGCATATGTTTAACCATGCATTTATATGCTTATTAAATAACTTGCTTGATATTGCTTATTGTAAAGTAGGTAGATTACTCACTAAGTAGTTGAGCTTACAACCCCCACCCCCCCCCCCCCCTCTCTTTCTCTCTATAGTTTATTGTTACAGCAGGACTTGTTGTTAAAGCCGGGCCGCGGGATGCCTAAGGTCAGTATCACCAGCTTAGGATTGGGATGTAAAGAAGTTGATAGCTTGAGCGAACCATTCAATTATATATATGTAGACTCTCTTTAATTTACAATTATTAAGTATCTTTAGTTTATTAACTACCATAAACTACATATTGTGATTTATCGTAGTACTATATAACTAATTTAGGGGAAACCTAACATTCCCATTTATGTATGTTATGTTAGTGATCATTTGGATAGCTGAACTTAAATTCATATGTTCTGCTATTACTAAATGCTAGTTACAAGGAGAAGGTCGTAACTGTAAATGCCTTGTATAGTGCACCAAAGGCCCCTAATTAAGGATGGTGCTTGATCTCAAATCTTCACATATTACATGGCAGTACTGCCACAACTCGACTCCCTTTCGGGTTGTGACGATGGTGGTTCGAAGATGTAGCTAAGGTCTATAGCAATGAACGAAAGGGGTGTAGCTTAGTAGTTGAATGTTTAGGAAACACCATTATGGTGTTGTTTTTCTTCAAAAATGTCTCAAGAGGGGGAGTGGTGTAAAGAGAGAAGGACGTACATGATGAGAGAGAGGTATATAAGGAGAGTTTTGAATTGAGAGAAAAAAATGAGTGGGAGTATATGCCTTTGAATGAACAATGATCCCCAATTTATACAAAATCAAAGCTCAGGTTTGCTTGGAAAGTTAGGAATTCGAATTATTGAAACATGAATCAAGCTCGCGTATACACTTTTTTTCCAATTTTTTTATTCGAATTTAACCTTTTTAAAGCATGAATTTAGACAATTTCATGTGTTAAATTCACAATACTTCAAGTTTATTTTGCAATTTCACCATTAATTTGGTGAAATTGCAAAATTAAAGGGGCAAAAATCAAGTTGAAACATGGTTGTCTAGGAGCTTAATGTGCGGGAAAGTAAGAGAATCGAGGAGACGTGACGTGACATCAACTATGCCATCCAATCGTGGTATGCCACATGTCCTATTATGACATGTGGTAGTTGACGTTTCATGTTACGTAGCGCCATGTCAACTGTTGTCTAATCTAATAACACTACGTATCGAGACACATGGCATAGTAAACCCCTAACATTGGGCGACATATCGTATGCATTTTGTGGTAAAAAGAATAAAAGGCATTCCATGCCTTTGGTGAGATTTGAACTAAAGACCTCAACCTAATGCCAATTGTTTATATACTTATCCATTAAGCCGTTAGCCTATACCTCATTTATATGTGCAATCAAATTATATATATGAATTATATTAGCTTAGTTTAGATTTAAATTTAAACCCAAGCTCAACAACTCTCTCCTTATTATTAAAAATTCTATTCTAACAAAGTTTATTATTTTCTAAATTTCCTAAATCCTCTATTTTTTTTTTTTACTTGTCAATTTTTTTTTAATTTTCTAAATTTTTTTTTGTATTTCGTATTTTTGGTTTTTCCTAAATTTTCTATTTTTGTTATTTTTCTAAATTTCTTATTTTTTTAGCTTTTCTTAAAAATTATTTTATTTTTTTGTATTTTTCTAAATTTCTTTTTTTTTTTTTTTTGCTTTTCCTAAATTAGGATCCTTTATCTCATCTTAAAAATTTTGGAAGAAAAAAAAAAGTTTTAAAAAGAGAGGTAACAATGTGATGTCTACATCTACCTCTCTTTATGGTAAAGTTTGAGTGAAACTTTACCACAAAAACAAAAGAAATACTAATTTTGCCTCGAAAATGACTTTAACCCTAAGAAGTGCAATAGTTAGCTAACTATCGTAAGTTTAGTCAAATGGAGATTTCATGAATGGTGAAAGGTAAAAGAGGAGAGGTGCTCTAATAGCTAAAAGGGGAATCAAAGCCTGGTTATGCCACTATGAGCTGACTAACCAAGATGAAACAGGCGAAGCACTCCTTAAATTGGCTAAGACCCTCAAGAGATATTGAAGACTTAGTTATACCCCTACGAGCTGATTAACCAAGATGAGACAAGCGAAGAACTCCCTGAGTTAGCTAAGACCATAAAGGGATATTGAGGACTTTGTCGTACCCCTATAAGTTAACTAACCAAAATGAGATGGGCAAAGTGCTCCTTAAGCTGGCTAAGATCCCAAAAAGATATTGAGGACTTAATTATGCTGTCTTGAGCTAACTAACTAAGATGAGACGCGCGAAGTGCTCCTTGAGCTGGTTAAGACCCTAAATAGATATTAAGGACTTAGTCATACCCCTATGAGCTAACTAACTTAGATGAAACAAGTGAAGTGTTTCTTCAGTTAGCTAAGACCCTAAAGAGATATTAAGGACTTGGTTATGCCCCTATGAGCGACTAACTAAGATGAGATGGGCAAAGCGCTCCTTGAGCTAGCTAAGACCCTGAAGAGATATTGAGGACTTAGTCGTGCACCTATGAGTTGACTAAACAGGATGAGAAGGGTGAAGCGCTCCTTAAGCTGGCTAAGACCCCAAAGAGATATATACAAAAAGTAAGTACCTTATGAGCTGGCTAGAGAGTAGCTAAAATTTTATTGGAAAATAGAAATGCAAACACTGGTTATTATCTAAGGAAATATAGTCTAAATGTAAATGCAAAGTTCAAAAGCCAATGTGCTAACATCGTATAGAAGTATTTACCTGGTCTTACCAATAGTACCCAAACTATTAAACCTTTCCTTGAAAAGTCATATCAAAATTGACTAACTCATTTCTCGAAACAAATTCAATTTTTGATCCCTTGTTTTCAACCTAACTGATCTCAGTATGGGGCATCTAAGACTTCACCGGCTCTTTACGGAAATTATCTCAATATATAATGCCACCAATTGTTTTTGTCCATTAACTAGTGATCTTTTTAGAACTTTTATAAACTGAAACCCTTATTCCTTACTAGTAAATATCTACCATGAGATGATTGCCTATCTAGACTTTGCCTTTCCTTGAAAAATAGACGATAAAAACTCATTAAGGAGGATCAATCTATAGTAAAGTATTCTAAAGACTTTTGTCAATTACCAATATTCTATATCTCACTTAACTTCTCTCGTGTTTTAGTGTATAGGTTTAATTAAATGGAGTAAGGGAGTTGGACCTTTTAATGGAGTAGGAAGAGAGAGTGATGATTCCTACGTCAACAACTACCAAGGATACTAACTTTGCTTATATAGAATGAAAATTAGACGACAATAACATTTAAAACAACTAGTATTTTTGTGTTTTAAGTAAAAATTTCCATTGACTTCTCATGGGCAGTACAACTTTACAGTGTTAGCATTAACATGGTCTCTCAATTCTAAACCATCCATTTGAGACAAAATTAAAGCTGCTCTAGGTAATACTCACTTTACAACTTAAAGGCCCTCGTAATTAGGAGGAAATTTTCTTCTAGAGTCTTATGCATTTATAAAAGCCTTTCTCAACACTCTATTACCCTCTTTAAAGTTTTTGGGTCATACTCTTTTGTTGAAAGACCGAGCCATTTTTTGTTGATAACACTGATTATGACATAGGGTTGTTAATCTTTCTTAATCAGTCAAATTTAGTTGCTTGATGTGTTTCTTTACCTAATTGGGTTTCTAATAATAATTTGAGAGATGGGATTTGAACCTCTATTGACAACATTGCTTCAATGCCATATACCAAAGAGTAGGTAATTGCCTCAATCAATGTTCTAATGGAAGTTCAATAGGCCATGAGTATGAATGGTAGCATCTCACGTAAGTCCTTGTATGTAACAGCCATTTTCTCAGTTATTCTTTTGAGGTTTTTATTAGTTGCTTCAATGGCTCCATTCATTTGGGGTTGATAAGGGGTAGAGTTTCTGTGAATGATCCTGAATTGTTGACATAGCTTGACATAAGCTTATTATTGAGTTTAGTGTCATTGTCAATGATGATTGTTTTTGGAGTTCCATATCAAGCTAAGATCTCTTTTCATGAACTTCACTGTGACTCCTTTAGTAACGCTCAAATAGGATGAGGCCTCAACCTACTTGCTAAAAGTAGTCAATGGTGACTAGTATAAAGCAATGCCCATTAGATGCTTTTGGAGTAATTGGGCCAATGATGTCTATTCCCTACATTGAAAAAGGCCATGGTAAGGAGAGTGTGTACAATTCTTGAGGTAAGGCATTTATCTTATTTGCATAAACTTGGCATAAGTGACAATGCCTAATGTGTTTGATGCAATCACCTTCCATTATTGACTAGTAATACCCTAGCTAAATAATTTTATTAGCCAACACGTAATTGTTTATGTAAGTGTTGCATACTCCTTCATATACTTCTTTCATTAAATCTCAGCCTTTTGTCGTTTACATACCTTAAAAGTGTACCATTAAAAGATCATTGGTACAAAATGGACTCACTTATTAAGAATTGGGTAGCCAATCTCCTAATCGTCCTTTTGTCTTTTTTCTCGATCTCTTTAGGGTATGTACCTTGTTGTAAGAACATTTTAATATCATGGTATTACGGCTTTTTGCCCTTTGTACCTTCAATTACCAGATAGAAGGTAGCCTTATCTTGAATTTCAATAGTGAGGGGTGGAATCTCGACTCCACCAAATATCTGGACCATAGATGCTAGAGTAGCTAAGGTATCGGCAAATTGATTTTGAGCCTTCAGTATGTGACTGAAAGTGATTCCTTCAAATTTCTTCATCAGTTCAGTTAGGTGTTGGTGATAAGATACCAATTTAGAGTCTTCTGTCTTGCATTCTCCCTGAAACTGGCCAATAATGAGTAAAGAATCCCCATACACTTCTAATTCTTGAATATCTTTATCTAAGGTCATTTCGAGTCCTATGATGCATGCTTCGTACTTAGCAATATTATTGGTATATAGGAAAACAAGCCTTATAGCTATAAGGTACTACATTCCTTTAGGGGATATCAATATTGCCCCAATTCCACATCCGAATACGTTAGCTACCCCCATCGAAGAACATTTTTCATTTCGGTAGTTCATCATCTTCTCCTTTATCAAAACTTTCTTTAGCTGCTAAGATATCTTCATCAGGGAATTGACTTGTACTTCTTAGGGGGTTTTATTAGAGGGATTCTTTACTAACTGATTTACCAGATATTGGCCCTTGACTGAATTCTGATTTATGTATGTAATGTCAAACTCTAATAGTAATATTTGCCACTTTGAGATTTTACCAATTAGGGCTGGTTTATTTGCTAAGTATTTCAGGAGATCGTGTTAAGTCAACAATTCAACTTGGTAATAGAGCATATATTGTCTAAGCCAATGCATTACCAAGACCAAAACACAGTAGGTTCTTTTAATTTCTGAATATTTTTATTCTCCTTTAGTAAATTTCTTACTCAAGTAGTATAAGGCTCGTTCTTTCCCTTCCTTGTCCTTCTGACTAAGCATATACCCCATGGATTCTGGTAATATTGTCAGGTATAAAAATAAAGGCTTCTCAGGTTTTAAAGCTACCAAATTAGAGGGTTCATGAGGTACTCTTGATCATTATGAAGGCTTGCTCGCATTCTTCATCCCAATTGATCTTGGTGTTCTTTTTCAACAACTTAAATAAGGTATGGCATTTATTTGTGAGTTGAGATATGAATCAGGCTATGTAGTTTAAACGACCCAACAAGCCTTTAATTTCTTTGAGTATGTGTAAAGGGGGCAAGTCGACTATTGCTTTCACTTTATCAAGGTTCACTTCAATGCTCCTTTAGCTGATTATGAAACTCAATAATTTCCATGAAGTCACTTTAAAGGTACACTTCTCTAGGTTGAGCTTCAATTGGAATTTTCTCAACTTGTCAAACAATCTTCTCATATTATGTATATGATTTTCTCCCTCTTTGGATTTGGCAATCATATCATCTACATACACTTCAACTTCTTTGTGTATCATGTCAGGAAAGATTGCAACCTTAGCTCTTTGATAAGTTTCCTCAGTGTTTTTGAGTCTAAAAAGCATTACTTTATAGCAAAATGTGCCCTAAGTTATGATGAATGTTGCCTTGGCTTTATCTTCTTCGAACATTCGAATCTAACTATAACTAGAGAACCCATTCATAAATGAGAAAAGATGGCTCCCAATAATATTATCAACCAAGACCTTAATATGGTGCAAAGGGGGATTATCTTTAGTAGTTACTTGGTTGAGGTCTCGAAAATCCATGTACACTTTGACCTTTTCATTCTTCTTTCATTACTGGTACAATGTTGGCTACCCACTCAGGATAATCACATACCTTGATGAAACCAACCTCCAGTAACTTTCTGACTTCTTCCTTAATTTTCAACAAGATATCTGGTCGAAACCTTCTTAGCTTCTGCTTCTTAGGTTTAATATCTTCTTGTGTAAGTAAGCGGTGGACCACGATTGATGGATCTAATCCAGGCATATCTTCATAAGATCATGCAAATACATCTTGGTATTGAGATAGTAGCGAGGTCATTTCTGTCTTCCATTCTTCTTTCAAATTCCCCCCAATTTTCAATATTTTGGGGTTTTCATTAATCCCTACATTAATTGTCTCAATTAGCTCGCCAATGGAAATTCTACTCATTTCATGTCTTTGCCAGCTTTCTTACACGTCATTATAGTTATTGATATCACTCTCGATGACTAACCTAGTAGAGCTGGAGGTGATATCAATATTTTCATCACTTATCTACACGAGATATCCATGGCTTTTATTTGAAGCATTGGATTTAGGCAAAAAGCATGTAAAGAAAAGAGTGTGAGTAAGACAAGAATAAAGAGAAGCAAGATTGATTCTTATTTAGAAGAAATTCTTTTAAGTATAATATTATAGAATGAAGGTAATTATTAAAAAACTCTATAAAATACTAAACCATGATTCATCCTTTACCTTAAAGAAAACTTATTTCTATTCATATGGATAGAGAACCAATTATTCAAGTGTTGGGACATGTAGGATGCGCCAGCTATTTTATTCTTACTGGAGGTATCCTCTTTGGCAGGCTCTAAAGTTTGGACATCAGTCTGAATGAAAGTTTCTAACAATAGTAAGAAGGTCATTGGGGCATGATACAATCTATCGCCTCTTTTGCCCCTCGCTTGCATATTTCGCAGCTCATCCATTAAAGTTGGGATGTAACTAAGCCTATAGGTACCAACCTGGCCTTCTTTGAATTTTAACCTTTCATCTTTTTTTCAATCGATAATGATACACACTTCTTCAAACATTTGAAGCCTAAAGTCCTCTCATTCCTCAATGCCAATATAGAGTATAGCCATTTCTTTATATATTTCATAATCCTAATCACCCAAAATCACAATAACCTTGTCATTTGAGATGAACTTAACCTTTTGATGTAAGCTTCAAGGTATGGACCCTGTTGAATGTATCCATGGTCTTCCCAATAATAGGTTGAAAGTTAGGATTTCTAAGACCTGGAATTGGATGTTGAAAGTCTGTAACCCAATGTTAATTCGCAAGTTGATCTCCCTTATAATTTCCCTTCTAGATCCATCAAAAGCTCCAATTGTTGTTGAACTCGCTTTAATTGTAGTCGTATCAATGGCCAACAAATCTAGGGTGGCAAGAGGGCATACATTTAACGATGATTCGTTGTCGATGAGGACTCTTGCTGTAATAATGTTGTTTAACTTCACTATTATGAAGAGAAGCTTGGTATGTTGATTAACTTCTTTACCCAGTTCCTTGATAGAGAAAGAAATTTGATCTACGATGAGGATAAAGTTGGTGATAGGCTTCATTCTCTCGAGTAGTATCTCGTGAGGGAATTTGACCTCCCTCAAAGTTCTGAATAAAGCTTCCCAATGTAGTTCTGACAGCATTAATAGACTCAAAAGAGATATTTATGTTAGAGTCTTAGCAAGCTAATCTATTATCTTATACTCACTAGATTTAATCATTTTGGTAAAGGTAGACAACCCTTCTTTACATTTGGTTGATTCATTGTTTGGGCTTTCCAACACAATTTTCTTTTTTAGGTCTTCCTTTGGGTCATAAATTCTACTAGAGCAAGTAATCCCCCCTACGAGTGAGCTCAATTGTCCTTGATTTACTGTATGATAGCTAAGAGGGGCAGTTTTATAACTCTAAGGGGCTAAAGGCACATGGAAGGTGTACCTTTGGTATTTGGAATTTACTTCTCCTCTTGTTTGTAAAATTTATAGACCCTAAGTTCTCAGTTAGAACCAATCAAGTTGATAGTAGGATTTGAGTCATCAAATATCATGTTAATGATGGGTCCATAGCTAGGTAAGGGGTTGTTGTTAGCATTTGGAGCAAGAGCCTCCATAAAGTTTAACTGGATTATGCCTTCATCAATTAAGTCTTGAATTTTGTTTCTTAATCTCCAGCATGAGTCGGTTGAATGGCCTACTTGCCTCAATTGATATTAACATTTGCCGTTAGGATAAAAAATATTTGGCCTCTATCTTTCATTGGGATGCTCAAAATGGATCAAATTATCTTTTCTTAAATTTTCAAGGACCTAGCTAAGAGGAACCAATATCTTGATGAATTGTCTTGGAACCCTGCTAACTTGTGGCTAACTTCAGAATTGTTGTTGCATTGGTAAGGGATTTATTTTAAAGGAGACTCGGGTTTTAGGCTTAGTGTTTGAATTCACCATGGTGACAACTGCTTCTTTAGTCTTGTTGGTAGTAGGCTTTATAGAGAGTGGTCTTATATCTAATGGATCTTGTAATTTTACCGAAGTGACAACTTTTTCAATCCATCATCCTGCAACCACAACCTCTACGAAACTAAAGGAAGCTTGCCCAATCAGATGAGAAAAATAAGGCCTTTCAAGAGTATAAATAAAAGCTGAAATCAGCGCTTTCTCGATTGTGGAGGTAAATACCTGTACAACTAAGGATCTCCACCTTTAGGCATACTCCTTGAATGACTTATCATACTTCTTTCACCAAGATGACCAAGTTCATCATGGTTAGTGCCACTTCAACATTGAACTTATATTGCTCATAAAATGCTCTAGCTAGCTTCTCCCATATGTTTACTTGATTCAAATCCAATTGAGTATACCAAGTTAAAGCAAGGCCCGTTAAGTTGTCTTGAAAAGTTTGCACCATTAGCTGGTCATCTTGTACATATTTGCCCATCTTGTGTACGTACAGCCTAGTGTACAATTTAGGGCATCTAGTCCCATTGTATTTCTTAAAGTTAGGTACTTTAAATTTTTTTGAAAAGCTTCTATAGTCATAAGTAGAGAAGTTTGTAATGCCAGCTTTCTTGAAGCCATCGTACCCTTCGAGCATTTTTATCTTCTTAGTGATTTACTAGGTCAATCACCTCCAAGCTCTTTTAATCTATCCTGATTAGCTTTAGGCTTTGGGTTTACTAAGAATGAGTAGGTGTTTGGCTTGAAAGTCAGGTTGACCTTCAAATAGAGCCCTTCTGTCTTAAAAGATTCAAAGGTTTGGTTAACTTTAGGATAGGCTTCTTCTACTTTGAGAGGTGAGGCTTTGACATTCTTTCCATATTGGGCTTTAGAGCTTTCTTCATTTGATGGTGCTGTGGACCTAAGTAAGGCAAAGGTATTAACAAGGAAACTTAGTTGATTTATAGGTTTTCCCATTATTCGTTCTAAAGAGTGAAATCTCAGCTCAATAGGATCAATGACTTATGGGTTGACCTCATTGTTAATGTTCTTGGTGTTGACATTGTCATTCCCTTGGTTGGCCATTCTAGTATGTGAGCAAGTTTGAATAGGACTTCTTTGAAAGGTTTAACGCTTGGGAGCTATCTTAGTGACCTGATTTAAGATCACTTCTTAACAAGTTAGCACATAAATATTTTTAAATGAGATGAATGAAAAACAAAGAAATATACAGGAATACAAAGATGTATGGCACATGGATGTAGAGAAATATAACCAATAAATAACTAGCAAGATGGTAATTTTTATTATTTTGCAGCTTTTGAAGTTCCCTTTTACATTATTTGGGGAAAAAAAAAAGAAAAATACATTGTTTCACAAAAAAAAAAGTACCCCTAATTCTTAGATGTGCTTTTGATGCTTGGCTAGTGTTCCTTTTTTCTACTTACTGGGTCCTGTTGATGCTTCCTTCTTCTTTCCTAGGCTGGGCTCTTCTGTTTGTTCAATTTCCTTGAGCCTGTTGTGGGTCATCCTCAATTGATGTTCTAAGGCTCAAGAATGTTGTCTTGATTCTCGAAAGATATCCTTTCACATGTCTTGCTATTCATAAATCACCTCTATATGGGCTTGTACTTGGTCCATATAGGTCTTGATTTCAGGATCTGGTTCAATTGGTACCAGTTAGATGATCCTTGGTGCTCAATATTGGATCTCCCCTACCTTATGGAGCTAATTGTACATATATTCTTTAGTGACCCTATGCTTATCTACTTCACCTAACCATTCTCCTAAATCGATGTTAGGGCTGATAGTCCTTGTTTCCCATAATTGTTTGATCGCCTAGAGCTTGGACATTTTTTATGGTAGCGGAATCTAAAGGTCCTCATAATCTAAGATCATGATATCTAGCGAGGGCCTGTAAATTATATCTTGAATTCCCTCGAACTGTCTAATCATATTGTTAGGGTGATATCCTGTGTGCAATTTCATCCTGATTAGGGGTATTGCTTGATAATTTTTGTAGACTAAGATTACCCTCTTAAAGTTGCTCTATCTTACTATCTATAAGATATCAGTGACTTAGAAATTTCGTAATACTTCCACCCAGTGGTAAGTAGAGTTTTCTTCAGGGAGATGGACCTTATCAACAAAAGAATCGATCAGATCAATATTATGGGTAAATTCTCCTTGGATCAGATCAAGCCCATAACACTTCATGTGGCTTACAAAGCTTAATGTTAGTAGTATCATGCTAGTCTTCAGTGCGCCATTGTTTTTCTCCTTTAAAATGTTGAGGCTTCTGATTTGTTTCTAACGAGAAGGGCCAAGACATATGATTTGCCTTTAAGAAACTAGCTCATTAATTTAGCGACCCTAAAATGGATGAGGAACTTTCCATTAGGGAATAGGAGAGTCCCGAATGCAACTAGGATAAAGGCTTTTGTTTTATTCTATCCCCAGTCTCTAGGATTGCCATAGAAGATGCCCCATTTGTTGGATTTAGGCTCAATGGTAAACTAGGCTTTTAAGTATTCTAATTTGATACAGTTTCCATTACAACTTCTAAGGACCTTGTTCGCTTTAGCTTTTCTAGTCCCCAAGAATCTTAAAAAGGCATTCACCAGGTCAACTTCCAAATTTAGGGTATATATATTTTCTAAGGAAGGGCCTTAAAGTAGTTAAGTATACTCTTCAAGTGTTGGACTAATCATATGAGGCTCAACTCGAAAAGCTACTTCCTTAGGCTCCTAAAAGTTGGTCAGGGCCCTAATTAAATTAATCGATATTTTCATCTTAGGGAGTGATAGAATGGGTTTGATCTTGTTGATGATGGTCTCCTATTCCCTTAGATTGAATTATCGAAGCCATTGGTCCAAGATGGGCTTGGGGTTGATGGGCTAGTTGATGTACTTTTCCTTGAAGTGGTTAGAGTTAGATGAACAGGCCATTCCTCAATTTGAATTACAAAGAAAAAAAAATATGTTACAAGATTGACTAACCATTATTTACAGTAAACAAAACAAAACCGATTTACAATAATCCTATGTTTACAACATGTTAAAATTAGAAGGGAAATCAAGGAAACTCCAAGCCATTATATATTTTCGTTCTCATTTTGCTTGATTATTTGTTGATTCCGGATGTCATGAATGCATAAAAGGTAAGTTCTAAAGGTCCTTAAGCTTGTACAACCTCACTTATTAAAGAACACTTTCATTGGTTACATCAAGCTTAAGCGGAAGTAGCCTAATCAAACCTGAGCGGTAGTTACACCACAATACTCGAAGCTTACACAATGGCCGCCTTTGCCTTAGGTTTCTAATATGGTCTGAGTTTGACCATTTCTATCATACGTTTGTGGTACATAAAATAAATCCCCCTAAATAGGTAAAAAAAAAAAAACCTATAGAAATATTAGTAGAGTTATGTTATAAATAATAACCAATGAATAAATGAGTAAGTAAATAAATTGCACTTAATAAAGTGATTTTTAGAGATTAATTTTAATTTTAGAAAGTTGAATGGCTAACCCTCTCGATATCCCTAGTAGAGTTGCCAAGCTATCGAGCCCGATTTTTTCTCCCTAATTTTCATAAAAATAGCCTTTTTTAAATCGATTAGTATTAAACCCTCCTCGTCAAATACTAACCCTTGACTAAAGTTTAAAGAAAATTGGTTCTTTTCTTTTTTTTGAAAAATCCTTTAGAATCACTACTTGATCGAAGTTGGAAAAAGAGTTAAATTATAATCAATTGGATGAATTTGTTATAACTTAGCTACTATTTTTTTTTATAAAACTAATTTTATTAAACGGTTTTGAAAACTAGAAGATCGAGTTTGGGGTTTAGGATTTTAAACCCTTATGGGTATCATAACTTTCCAAATTTAATCCTAATCTTAAAAGACCACCTTTCAAAAAACTACCTTATAAAGCGAATCGAATCCTATCTTACTAAATTGGATAAATTTAAAACATTTTACTAATAGTAGGAAAACCAAAAACAAATTTTTTTTTTTTTTACTATCACCCTAAAGGTGCTTATGTACCCATTATTTGAAATCAAATATATGTAGTTCTTTTTATAAAATTTTAGTATGTTGGTTGTTTTATTTTAATAAAACAGTTAGGTTTACATTTTAAGTAGGTTTAGGTTTTATTGGAAAAAATCTAAATGGTCCTAAATTGATATTGTTTATTTTGAAAAATTCTAAAATGTATCCAAATCTTTAAAAAAAGGGAATGATTTCATGTTAAATCATTTTACTAAGGGGTAAACGTTTTTAACTTTACTTTTATTTATTTATATATATTTTTTATTTTTTTTTCATTTTCCTAAAATATAAAATAAAAATAAATAAATAAATAAATAAAAAGAAATAAAACTAGACTCCTTCCTCCTCCTTTCTTTTTTCTTTTCTTTTTATTCCTCCCCCACCCCTTTTTATTTTTACATTTACATGAAAATTTGCATAAATATTTTTTAAAAAATACAAAATATCATAAAAGACCAAATTGGGTAGAGTTAGATGTATAGGTTGGAGTTAGGTAAGGATTTGGATCAAATCAAGTTAGGTCAAGTCATGAAAGGGGAAACGAGCAGCGATTGAAGTCACTAGATAAGGGTGTTTCTAAGTGGTTTTCCAGGGGGGTAAAGGTGTTTTCATGAGTTTGGGATTGGACTTTAGGGGGTAGGCTTGATACCATAAGGTTAGGAACTAGTTTTAATGGTTGTCGAAGCATGGGTGGCGGCGGCAATGGAGCTCTACACTACTTGGTAGCTATTGGAGTTGAGTTAGTGGTTAGGTTTAGGTATTTAGAGTATGGTAGGGCTCGTAACAGTGTCAATTTCACTCGATGGTTGTTGGATGAAGTAGTTTTGAGCTAATTATTGCAATGGCTGAGGGTTTAGAGGATGGTAGTTTGGAGATCTAGCTAAGGTCCACGGTAATGAGCGAAAGGGGTGTGGCTTAGTAGCTAGATGTTTAGGAAACACCGTCATAGTATTTTTTTTCTTCAAAAACATCTAGAAAGGGGAAGCGGTGCAGAGAGAGAAGGACATACGCGATGAGAGAGAGAGATGTAGAGAGAGTTTCGAATTGAGAGGAGTAAGTAAGAGTGAGATTTTGATGATTATGTGCCTGTAAATGATCAATGATCCCTAATTTATACAAAATCGAAGCTTAGGTTTGCTTGGAAAGTTAGGAATTCAAATTACAAAAACATTAATTAAGCTCGCATTTACACTTTTTTTTCCATTTTTTTAATTCGAATTTGATCATTTTAAAGCATGAATTTGAACGATTTCATGTATTGGATTCACAATACTTCAAGTCTATTTTTCCAATGTCAGGCTTCCCGCCTAAATATTTTCCCTTGGGCGGGAGTCCAATGTAGGGACATTGGGTATAATATCCCTACGTTAAGCCCTTACAAAGAATACAATAGTTAAATCTCCACTAGTTTGTCAGTTTATGTCTGAGTCTGTGTAACTGTTTGCTAAATTCTATTTCTATATCAAAACTCCCTAATCAACTACCTTGAGCTCATCTTTATCCATGTCCTCATTATTAGATGATCCTACGATAGATACAACGTATTGTTCTTATACCTTTACCAATTTTTCTCCTTTAGAGTGGTGTAATTGCAAATATCGTGAAAAGTGACCAATACCTCTACCGTACTTGTTGGTTAGATGAGAGCTGCATGTAAGACATTTTGCAACATCTTGCCTTAGTATTTCGAAGAAAAAATTCCAAATTCCACTTTTCTAGTGATGTCCTAACATGGCAATATGTAAAAAATTTAATTAGCTAATAGCAACGTACATTGAGTTATAGTTTGCATGTATTTATAGGATTAGTCACAAGTGTCACTATTACCATAGCTTAGCCTTTACATTAGTTATATCCTAATGTGCCAACATTGAACTTAATGTAGTAACGTTGAGGCCCAAAACATACTAACGTTAACACCAACGTGGGTACACTACATTGGGGCCAAAAAGGTCATATTGTGAACATTAAGACCAAACAATGTCAACACATTATAGCCCCCAAAGTTAATTATTATTGATCACTTGGGCCCTAACATGCCTATGTTGTGACCAATGTTGGTATGTTGTGGCCGCAACGTACCTACATTTCTATCAATGTTAGTACGTTGTGACTATAATAGTCTTTTTTTTTTTATTGTTGTGCTTACAACGTTCTGATGTTAAGTGAAAGGAGGGTACGTATTAGCCACAATGTATCAATGTTGTAGATGACATTGATGACATACATACGTTATAGCCACAATAGTCTTTTTTTTTTTTTTTTACCGTTGTAGCTATAAATGTGTTGACATTTTGGCTAATGTAGGCACGCTATGGCCACAATGGTAAAAAAAATTATTTTTGTAGCCACAATGTACTTATGTTAGATACAACGACGGCACGTTGTAGCCTGGAGAATGTCTATATATGGCCAATCTCTACTTACAACATTCCTACGTATGAAACCAAAAGTGTACACGTTCTACAATCCTCCATTTCACTTTTTGAGTTATTGAACCCATATCCAACAGAATTACCATGGAATTCTCTTCTTGTGCAAGATCTAAGAAAAGGAAGCAATAAAGTAAGTCTAGGAATAAGCATCCTCAATCCTATTTTCCCACAACCCCTCCACCAGCTCTAACCAACGCCCATGCGTTAGATGGATAACACCTTGTAACCATCGAAATGCATGACTAGTTCAACCGTAAATTTCATTGGTAAAATGTTCTAGTCACGCGGGTGTACAATTGAGATGAGTTGCTTGATGTTGGCAACTTTCAAGAGCTACTTCAACAAATGAGCCTTTAGCGATTGTTAGACTTGAATAATGATACATATCCCGAGTTATTTCTCATATTCTATTCAAATGCGACAACCAAATTGATTTATGAAGGTAATGACGATGAGCCATGGAATGTGACATATATCGATGTCAGGTATATTTCCACTTATATGTTTGGCTAGATTTTGACAGTTCATTTGGAATACATCAATGAATTGTTGTAACTCCCTCTAGGTGGCAAAATCTTTAAGCTTAGAAAATGGGACCCTATAGGAGCTTTTGTTCAAGTATTTGGGCTACCTATATGTTAAAGGGAGAATCCTGCTCAGCATCTTAGGCACCTAAAGTCTAATGATCTTCTTGTCATGGCACGACTTCTCTATCATAAAATTACTAACTCTATCACTCTACACGCTAACACTTCTTTGAGAAGAGGATTTATGGCTTATTGATTCCATGCTCTATAGAAGACAAGTCGATATTGGTACTGTCATCTTCCATTGCGTGATGCGAATACATGCACAAAAGGATAGTTAACTAAGATACAAGTGCTTCCTCTCACACATGCTTGCATTCGAATGAATTGATTTGATTGGCTACAGAAACAATAGAGCAAAGCTATTGAAATTAGATATGTTGAAGCAAAAGCTTCACATCAAGAGGACTGAAGAGACAGGTAAGTCATATAAGGTCAGGTAAAGGTAAAAACAACAGCAACAAGCACAAGCAAAGCACAAACATCAAGAGGAATGAAGAGATAGGCGAGTCATATAAGGTCGGGTAAAGGTAGCAACAATAGCGACAAGCACAAGCACAAGCATAACATCAACAATATGAAGATGATCAACTTCCTCTTGACACGTTCCTTGATTAGTAAGGTCAATAGGTCAGGTTTGGACATGAAGAAACATACGATTATCAAGAGGTCCTTAGCTTAGAAGTTCCCTTTAGCAGCAACAGATGTACCAATGTTTTAATGAAATATGCGAAAGGGATATTGTAAGATCTGCAAGGGAACAGGAGATGTGTGACATGATAAGGGGATACAAGACCAATATCCAAGAAATTAGAGAGGAGCAACAACATCAAAGCCAATGTATTGGGGAAATGTGGTAGCACCAGTAGGCATACTACCAGTTAGTTGGTTTTGTTTTCCCACCTCCACAGCAACAACCTCCCCTTCATAGCGACCCAAGACAAGGACAGGGCCAATCAGCAACGTCTCCACATATAGATTTTGGAGAAATTTAGGATTTTTATTTTTCCTTTTAGGTTTTTGTTAAACATCATGTTAGTTACTAATGTAAACGAAAAAAAATCAAATTTCTAATAAAATATCCTTGTTCTAATTCTTCTTATACCTGTTAAATTTTTATATACATTTCTTTTCCTTCTTTTTACCCTTTCATTAATTACATTATCACATATCAATTCTTATGTATAAAACATATATTAAATACACCATATACATATTGTATTATATGAAGTAGATTTATATTACTTAATAAAAGTATCACTATCATTATATTCATACTAATTAATTTGATTTTCCCAAAAAATAACTTTCTATAAATTTAACAATAAGTTAATAACTACTACTACCATTAAGTGCCAATGCCCACACAACCATTCAAATCACCACTACCATCACCAATCACCAACTTTTCCACCACGGAATGTCGACACCATTGTCCGTTGCCAACCACCCCAGCATCACCTCCTCTAAGAACCATCGCCACTTACCATTGCCACCAACCACCACCACCTCTACTACTGACCACCATCACTGCTATTGATCATAACCATTGCCATTAGCTACTACCTTTACTACTAACCATCACCATCTACCGCCACTACAGACAACTATGGACCACCAAACCACTACAGACAACTATAGACCACCAACACCACCATTGGCTCCCGCTGCTACCATGCACAAGTATCACTACTACTGTAAACACTACCACTACCTGCGGAACAACAACATTGCTACTGACCACCACCACCACTAACTACCGACTGTAACCATTACCATTGACTTAGCTGCCACCTCTACTATGTTATCAACTGTCACTGCCTTTACAAACAACCACAAACCACCAACATCACCATCGCTGCCACCATATACAACTACCACCACTTATTACTACCCCCACCTACTACTATTGCCGCTGCTAACCACCACCATCCATAACTAACAACCCTCACCACCACCAGCTGCCTCTGTTATTACGGATAACCACCAATTGCCACCACCACCACTCCGACAACTCGACCACCACCACTACAACGAATATCACCACCACCACCAACCACCCTCCCGATAACAGACCACCACAAAACACTACCCTAACATCGGCCACCACCATCTGCCACTACTGCCACTAGCAACCACTATGCTTACCACCTACCCACCTACCACTAGCCACTTTCATTAACAGCACCATGCTTACCATCGCCCACCGCCAGCACCGACTACCACTGCTAGCACTCTACTAGCATTACCACTGATCATCGCCATTACTACCACCGCCACCGCTACTGTCACTATAACTACTATGATCACCTACACTGTAGCACAACCCATAACACCACTGTTGGTACCTCTATTATGACCACCACCACCAAAAACACCTTCATAGATTTAGCCAACTACCGCTATAACTACCGTCACCACTGCTATCATCAGTATCATAAATGTTAATACGTGCAAATAAATGCATAACTTAATTTTTTGTATTAATGCTAATGTGTAATAATAGCAATAATATTTTCTTTCTTAATTAAATTTTTCAAAAAAGTAATAGTTTCCTAAATTAACGTAATACATAGTAATAGTATAATACATGCAAGTAATTATTCGGAAAAAATCCGTAACTTAAAATTATGTATACGCCAAAAACTACCAAGCCCGTTTATGGGCATGCCAATAAATGAGCAGTACCCAAACAGACACGCTTAATAAATGGGTAGTAAACACACGAGCTCCAAGCACATTAGGCCTAACAAGCAAAAAGCACAAGTATGCTAAGCACGCAAAAGCACATGGACCACTCATTTATCATCCCTATATTTTTACTAATATTCCTAGCTATGTTGTAAAATTTGGATTTGATCAAATAATTTATGTGATCGTCTTAAATTTTATATACTAAACTTTGAACACTTAGTTACGGAGCTTATAGTAAACTTTCAAATTATGTCCATTATTCAAATAACATACCAAAGTCACATATCTTTATGAATTACATCCAATGTATATCTGTCGGTGAAATTGAAATAACCTTTAACTAATTAATAACTAGGAAAAATAACTAAGAATAGGAATGCACAAAAATTACTCATGAGCGCTAAAATTTATCTAAAAACCGGCAAGATTAGACATATCATTGAAGCGCGGATCAATTGGATTACTATCGGTGGTTCACTAGGGCCATGGATAGTTGATCGTCATGCCCATCTTGGTTGGCCTACCTTACATCCTTATTGGCCTGTTGATCTCGTGATGCTTTGAATGATCTTCTTTTAGACCTGGATGCTTTGCATAATTGATTCTAATCAAAATTCCTATCATACTCTCTCTAACAAGATTTTTTACCTCAAATCTTAAAATAGATGAAATATTATGGATCTGAAATATTCAAATAATTAATAAATCAATGGTAAATATATAAATATGTTTGTAGATTTATCGAGTACAGTCAAAGCCCAATAAAACATGGCTCTCCTTTTAATTTATTCTTTTTCAGTTTTCCTCGATTTTATAAATCAAACGTTGAGATTATTTAAATTTTTAGATTACCTTACAATGCCATCATGATATAATCATTAATTTTGTAATTTTAATTATTGATTATATTATTAAATGAGAGTAAATTAAGAAAAATTTTTAAATTTAAATAGAAAAGATTCATTTTTGCTAACTTATGTTAGTCATATAGTTAAATATCTTTAAATGAATTGGCTTTTTATTATAGATGACATGTAGGGATTAGCAACTGTCAGTTATCACATTCAAATATTAGCATGTGTTTTGATAACATTATAATTGACAAGATAAAAAATCTATAAGTTCCATAGGGCGGTTTGTCATCTGCAAGTTCAATAGAATTGCCTGTCGTGGTGTGTTTTTATGGTTATTAGATCACATGTACATCCCGATCGAAATTTAGGATCTCACACCTGGCTTTAAGGTAAAATACAGAATTAGATCCAAGATCAGGCATACTACTCTAGTCAATCTTTTAGCTGCTCACATTTAATCAAATACATCAAAATATGCATTTGGATAGTCCTCGTTGTTTATAGAACAATTGAATAAAATATTATAGTCACACTTTTGCTTTTGTAAATGTATTATTATTGTCGCGAAGTTTCATCGCAAATGCTGTCTGTAGCATTTGGTTGTTTCTAGATATTTTAGATCTGAATGATGTGGCCTTCGAAGGTCATATAAGGATTTTGTTTAAAGAAAAAAATTAACATTTCCTATTAATATGATTGTGAGATCATCTAAAAGAAGCAAATTAATCGTAATTAAAAGAATATAAATAGAGATTATCCAAAGCCCGTAATACCTGACAAATGATGCCGTCAATAGCCGGGAGTCTTCGAACTTCACCTACGAAACTTTTATCATTTTTCTTTGATTATGATGGGAAAAAAGTAAAAGTTATAAAATTCAAATAGCATTTTGCGGATTCGGGACCCGCTTTCGGAATAAATATCTGGATTTCATTTGTAGCTCTCTTCATTCATACGAGCTTTCACTATTCGTGCAGTACAAAAGACTATTTTTTCTTTTTTCTTTTCTTTTGTTTTTTTTTTATTTGCCATGTATCTTTCAATCTTGATATTATTCTAATGGTATGACCATGATAAATACATACTTATACATAATATAGAATTATATATTTATATATATTACAAAAAAAATGCTTATTAAAAATCTAAAAACTTTTCATTTTTTCAATATCAGATTATACTTTTTACCTAAAACAAATATATAGATGGGTAATAGAGAATTGTCGGAATTCTTGACAAGTATCATGGATAACATCTTCACGCCAAAATTATTATACTTTAATTGTATAAATGTTGATCTTTTAATAAAATTAATTGATTTTGAATCCTCTTTATCCTAAAATATAATATATTATTAAAAAAAAGAAAGAAAAAGAAAACTATTAACATCTTCCTATATAAACATACATATATATATATATATATGTATATATGCACGCGTCAGCAATATGAGGCAATCTTCATGTGGTCATCCTTTGGGGATTGTAACTTTAAATGGAGATTGATTTTCCGTGCAACTTCATGTTCAGAATATTGATCCCACCAAACCTTCTTTTTATTTTTTATTGAACGCCAACTTTATATACCAGCCATTAATGAAACGAAAATAATCCTCATCCCTTATTAAAAGTAGAAGAAAAGCTGCCATATAATTAGAATAATAATTCAATAAAAAAATCAAACTTAAATTCAAAATTTAAGTTTAACCAAACTCAAATTGAACTCAAGTTTCAAGTTTTTAAATCAATTTTGAGTTCAATATAGTATTAATTGGACAAAACTTGATTACATCCCTATATTTATCTTTTTTTTTTTTTTTTACCACCTCATCCCTATATTTATCTAAAACTCAAATGTTAAAAAGTAACCGTTAATGAACAAAGGCATCTGAAGTAATTGATTCTACATAAACGTTTACAATAAAATCATCGACCCATGTATCCATACCCATCCAATAAAAAAGTACTAATCTGCGAGACCAGGAACGACTTCATTGACTTAGGTCAACTAAAGAAGCTTTATGCGTTTGCCGCGTTTCTTCCCTCTCTGGGTGTCCAACAGTGACTCTAGTATTAAATAGCAAATTGCATTTACTCATTAACAACTCTTTATATTTTGATGCATGATGTAGCGCAATGATATCAACCGTGGCCGGAAATAGAGATTAAATTCGATGACACAATACTATTAAAGAAAATAAAAAAAAATTATATTTTACAGATAGTTAATTATGTAATAAACAACCATCAGTACTACCGATCATTATTATTATTTTTATTATGAAATGTGCTATTAATTTTTATAACCTCTTAAGGCCGCTAAGAAAACATTTCATAATTATAAAGATAAGGTTACACTAGCCTTTTGAGAATTTCAGAAACATTCTTAAAAATTAAATGCATCCTATAATTTTGATTGCATTCATACATATAAACTATGGAAAAACATGTAAATAAGAAGTCTTGTAATCGATAAGAAGTTTTACCAAGACCCGCATGACTTGCAAGACAGAAAGGTTTATTTTCCCACATAAATTTAAAAAAAGGTTTAATTTTCTTTTTCCCATTCTTTATAAAATTCATAATTGTTAAAAAACTGATGTAGTAAGCATATAAAATACCTTAACCCATGGATGGATTTAGGAGAGAGTCGAAATATTAAATCTCCACTATTAAGAATCTCTTGAATATTTAAATGATCATATAAAATAAGGTTTAGTTAATATAATTTGTTACCGACTTACCAAATAAATTAATCACTTAAGATTAACTGAGTATCAACGTGAAGAACGTGATAAGGTGTGCAGTTATACCTTTTTTGATCTCGTAAATTTGACTAAAAATAGAGGTAAAATAACACTATGTCACATCCTCACCTTTTCCCCTATATAAACCCTTTCTTTCTTCAGGAATAATGCAACAATGCATTGCTTTCGTTCCCACTATATCTAAAATTCCCTGCTTCCACTACTCTTTCAACCTTCAATAATGGATCTTGAAATTTTCTTCATTGCATCACTAGCAACTCTCCTCCTCATCCTCCTTCTCCCCATGCTTCTCCGCCGCGGCAAGCTCAACCTCCCACCTGGCCCAAAACCGTGGCCAATTATTGGTAATCTTCACCTAATAGGCCCCCTCCCTCACCACTCAATTCACACTCTCTCCCAAAAATATGGCTCCCTAATGCAACTCCGATTTGGCTCCTACCCTGTAGTAATCGCCTCGTCTATCGAAATGGCCCGAGCCATCCTCAAAACTCATGATGTTAACTTTGCCACTCGGCCTAAAACCGCTGCGGGAAAGCATACCACCTATAATTATTCGGACATCACATGGTCCCCTTATGGACCCTATTGGCGCCAGGCACGTAAAATATGCCTGATGGAGCTGTTTAGCCCAAAACGCATTGAATCTTACGAGAACATCCGTATACAAGAAACGAATAATTTCTTAAAGAATTTAATGGAATCGAGAGGTAAACCAATTGTGCTAAAAGACTATTTAGCCGATTTGAGTCTTAGTGTGATTAGTCGAATGGTATTAGGGAAAAAATACACTGACAAATGTGATAACAACTTAATTATTAGTCCGGAGGAGTTTAAGAAAATGATTGATGAACTATTTTTTCTTAATGGAGTCGTGAATATAGGGGATTCAATACCATGGATTGATTTTTTTGATTTACAAGGCTATGTTAAGAGAATGAAGGTGTTGAGTAAGAAATTTGATAGGTTCTTAGAGCATGTTTTGGATGATCATAATGAGAGGAGATCAAAAAATGTAGAGGGCTATGTTGCAAAAGATATGGTGGATGTGTTGTTAGAGCTTGCTGATGATCCTCACCTTGAAGTAAAGCTCAAAAGGGATGGAGTCAAAGCCTTTACACAGGTATGGCATCACCTTTTCTATAAATAAAAGGGATATCATATTATACTGGCCAATTATTTCTTTTATTTTCATTTAATACTTAAGTTCTTGCATGTTTTCTTGTTTTAGAACTTGAATTTCGAATTTGACTATCACGGTAGTTTTTAAAAAATATGTAATTTCATCGTTATGTGTTTAAATATCATTGTTATTTAAGTAAATTATACTTTGGGTATTTATGTTTTCATTCTTTATCGTTTTAGATACTTGTGTTTCTATTTATTACACTTTAGATACCTATGTTTTGTCTTTATGTATAAATTATTAAGAGTAGATATGTGTTAACTTCTCATGGTCCATAAATAATAATTAGTTTAACAAAAGTAATATTCCTAAAGATATTTAATTAATTAATACATAAATATAGAAAAACAAAAAAGAAAAACAATCTGTATCTCATAGCATTTTCGTTTAGATCTACCACCCAGTGGCATCCTATAGTGAGTTACTAAGAAAGAAAAAGAAGCAAAAGTTTTGAGAAGAGAGATCTGGATAATCTTGTCAATGAAGGTAAAGTTAAAGTAGCCTCCATGATTAATCTAACTCTAAGTTTGTAAAGTTTTGGTTTTTCCCTCCAATTAACATTTTTAGCCTTTTTTTATTATAAAACGATTCATTGTTTATAAAGTCATTAGCTTTGTAATTTTTTCTAGTGTAATTCCATTAGTTGAAAAGTTAAAAACTTTAACAAGTTTGCTGGAAGTGACTATATTCTAATTGATGTCATGGAGGTTAAGATGATTCATAAATTACTTTTCATCAATGCTGATGAAGATGATAGATTTTTAACCTTGCATCGCCTCTTCTCCTGATGTTATGGTTATATAACGAATTGGTTATATATTGTTCAATGCTAATTGGTGGTTCCTTTTATGTCATTTTTCTTTCTCTATTTTTGAATTTTTGTAATTTTTACCTTTTTGATACATAAGTTAATTAAATATATAGAGTAATGTTATTTTTATTAAGTTGATTATTTATAGACCAATAATTAACACACATTTATAACATAATATTTACACTTAAAAAGACAAAACATGGATATCCAAAGTGTGAAAAATAAAAACACAGGTACCTAAAATAAAAAAAAAATGAAAACATAGGTATCTAAAATATAATTTACTCGTGTTATTTTTTATACGTCACTCAATTATCGAATCATATGAGGTATTAGTACAATTGAATTTTTTTCCAAATTTCAATAAACGGTTTGCCGTGGGATTTAGTTTGTATAGTTTAGATAAATGTTGTACAATAAAAATCTTACCGTTGGGAAAAAAAAAGAAAGAAAGACCTTCTTAAATACCCTTAAGATAATCCTCCTATACTCTACTCCAGAATGTAGAATTAAGTACTGTATAATAGACGTGTTATTTATGCATCCTTGCTTCTGCGTACGCTCTGTTTGGTTCGATGGGCGGTTGATATATTTTAATCTTAATGGAAAGATATGACATGATTTCAATTTTCATCTCTTTCCCTCGTTAGAAGGACAGTCAACTGTGTAAGGCAAAATATATGATATACTCCAGTGCCTAAGAGAGATTCTTATATTATATATATAGATATAGTACATATACTATAGAAAATGTTTGGAAAAAGCTATTTTATTCTCGGTCCCAATATATACTAAGTCCTTAAATTTAAAATAGAGGACACATTGAAAGTTCATTAAAATATTATACATACACATAGATATATTAAATCACAAATAAAATCTCATATCTAATTTGAATCACTTTTTAAATTCCCAACGTAGTTTTTACTTTCTTTCTATACTACCTTTCCTTCTCTTACTTTTTTTCATGACTAAACAAGGTAAGGCCTTCATTACAACATACATGGAGTGACAACAAGCATCGAATTGAAAATTGCTCTTTCGAAAATATTGATGTGTATATCAAATATTTACCGAAAGATCAAATAAAGAAATATTTTACCTATTTTGTAATATTTTTTATAGAATATATAATCAATTTTAAAAAGTATAAAATAATATTTATTTTAGACTTTTGGTAGAGTGTTGTGGCATTTGTTAAATGGGATCATTATTTTTTCTTATGAAAGATGTCAAGTAAAAAGATCTGTATCAACCTTACCATATCATAAATCATGTGAATCAATAATTTAACGAGAAGTTATTAAATCATATAGGATATTAGGATCTTTATATTGGTGATCGGTCTGCCAAATCAACTTACATTTGAATAAAGCTATATGATTTTAAGAATTTGTCGTTTTCTGCCTTACGATACATTATCGTATTAAATGAGACTTCATGGATGGGATATATACATGTTTGATATTACATTATATAGGACGTTAAGGACATTTTTGTGCACCTAAATGTGATTGAAGAGACACACTAAAAAATCATATAATTTTACGCACACCTAAACCAAGTTTATTGCGGGAATTTTTTATGGGACGACTGACTTTCCAGCTGCTTTCTGTTTATTTTATTCTTGGGCGACTGACTTTTTAGTTTTTTTTTTTTTTCCCTGCCTGACGATACACCATGGGAAACTTAACACTAGTATTAAATGAAACTTTATGGATGGGATATATATACATGTTTGATATTTATATGACGTCAAGGATATTTTTGGGCACCTGAATGTGATTGAAGTTACACACTTTAAAATCGTATAATTTTAGGCGCACCTAGACCAAGTTTATTATGGGAGATTCTTACATGGCGACTAGCTTCTCAGCAGATTTTTATATATATATATTGTGTGGTAATATTGTGTTTTTTTTTTATTGTAATAATCATTTTTTTTTTTTGGTAACTCTGATAAGATGTTGGTAATGTATTTTCCTACTCTTTGACGGTATCTGTGATAAAAAGGTGTTTGCAACTTTTTGATAAAACGTGTATATTTTTTTTGTAACATTACCAAAAAAAAAAAAAAGAATACAAATATGCACCAACGGCTTAAAAATTAGTAGCCTATGCTAAGTATCACTTGTTTATTTCTTAAAAAATCCATCTGGTTTGTTAAATGTCACTTTAATATCCAAAGAAACTCTTATTATTAAGAATTTTAATCCTTTATCCTCAGATTTTTTATAGAAGTTACTTAATATTTTTTTAAAATTTTTATGAGTTCTAATAAAAGCATTCAACAAAGTAATAATAATAATAATATTCCTCTAATGACAAACGTTTCCTTTGCAATAAAAAAGGCTAAGGGCGTAAAGAACGGCACTAAGATACCAGTAAATGTGTGGTAGTGGGAGCCAATCAGACATTAACAATAATAGTTATTTTATTCTCAATCTTTATATTGGGTTTGGGAAGAGGGAAGGAATAAGACGGAAAAAAGTGGAAGAAAAGAATTAAGAAGAAAAGAAAATGAAAAGTCTTATTTGGATAAAAGAGAAAAAGAAAATGAGAGGGAAGTTGATATATAATGTTTTATTTTGTTAGAATACCATAAGCGCTTTTATAATTTTAAAGTATTTATTTTAAGGATAAATATATCATTTTATTACAACTTAATTTCAATTTTTTTTAATGGACCTAAGAAAACACTTTCTTTCTTAAATCCATTTTCTCCTTTTTCCCTTCCTTAATCAAACAACGGATTTGTACAATTTTCTTTTCAAATTCTCTTGCTTCCCTTTCCTCCCCTCAATCCGAACATCGTGCTAGAAAACAAGAGAGAACCCAGAGAAATTATATTTCAATAAATAATCATATGAGTGGACGCGATATGACATCGATACAGAGACTTTGTCTACAGCATTTTTATGCAGGACATAGGGTGCAAGGCTTTTTATCTTGAACGTCCAAGATAATATTATGGGTCCTGAGCCATAAAAACCAAGCAAATGGTTTATTGGATAATATATCTTATTAATATATATGATTATTATTTATATTTAAATATAAGAAAGTATATTAATAATTGTAGTGATAGTGAATAGTTTTTAAAACCATTATTATTCATATTATTATGAGTTTAAATATGATTTATAATTATATATTATCTGTACATGAAGATGATTAGTAATATTAATTAAATCTTTTTCACCATAGTAAAGATGAGGATTTACTTTTAGAAAAAGAACATAAAATGAAATAAAAAACTTATATCAAATAATTTAATCAAAAGAATATTACCTTTTGTTGTATATATTTATAAACTAAATGAGAATAATATTTAGCTTCACTCTCCCATTTATTTCTTTTGTCACCTTCACTGCCCAAATTGTTTTCCGATGATACAGGAGAACAATTGTTGAAAGGATCTAATGGTTTTAAAAAGTGGATCACTTGCTTCACTTTTTCTATTTATATAAGATTTCCCTTTAAAACAGAAAAAATAGCACTGCATCAAATACCAGTTTAATCGATAAACTTCTTTCTCTCTATATGTTTGGAATTTTTAAATCTCAAAGAATTCTCGAAAAAGTTAAGGTTTACTGATCTTTTTATAAATCAATTGGTCTTATGCATATACATATACGTAATTAAAAGGGGGAAATAAGAACTTGTAGTATTAAATTTGTTTATTATCACGTAAAGGAGAATTCATTAAAACATCAAATTTCTTCTGCTAAAGTTGGCAAGATAATGGTCACTTCTAACCAGTAAACTACTTCCTTTTTATTCTTTCTCTTTAACAAAACACCAGCGATGGTTAGAAATTAAATAATAAAACACGTATAAATTCAAAAGCAATACACTAATTTAAATTTGAAGAAAGTTATTCTTTTCAATTTTAAAAGCAAAAGAATACTTCTACCAGATCTAACATGCAAGAAAATTTTTGCAAATACAATTAAAAAAGCGGTCGTACTCTCTGTTCTAAAAGCAACAACACTAGAATCTCTTACTTTCATTTATCGGAGTACACTTTTATTTTCCAAGAAAAGAAATTCAATGTTTCCACAAATGGTGAATTGGTGGATTTATATATATCATTAATCACAGGATTTGATAGCTGGAGGAACAGAAAGTTCAGCGGTTACGGTGGAATGGGCTATTTCGGAGCTCTTAAAGAAACCTGAATCATTCTCCAAAGCAATGGATGAACTAGACAGGACAATTGGAAAAGAAAGATGGGTGCAAGAAAAAGACATCATTAACCTACCCTACATTGATGCAATTATTAAAGAAACAATGAGACTTCATCCTGTTGCACCACTGCTTACTCCTCGATTGGCAAGAGAAGATTGCAAAATTTCAGGATACGATATACCTAAGGGCACTAGGGCACTAGTCAATATTTATTCTATTCAAAGGGATCCTAATTTATGGGACGGTCCTAATCAGTTTTGTCCCGGAAGATTCATTGGTAAGCAAATTGATGTTAAGGGACAAGATCTTGAGCTCTTGCCATTTGGATCTGGTAGGAGGATGTGCCCTGGTTATAATCTAGGATTGAAAGTGATTCAATCAAGCCTTGCCAATCTTTTGCATGGTTTCACTTGGAAATTACCAAATGGAACGAAGAAAGAGGATCTTGATATGGAGGAGATATTTGGACTTTCTACACCCAAGAAGATCCCACTGGTTGTTGTTGTTGAGCCTAGACTCCCCCTTCACCTTTACTCTCTTTAAAAAGCATGGTTAGTTTATGTGGTTTTACTTTATCGAAAATGGGTGGTAGATGTGAATTGTGGTCCCGTTTGAGCGAGAAAAAGGAAAGTTTGCTATCCCCATTTTATTGGATTATTATATCAACGATAATATATGTTTGCATGTTAGTGCAAATAGACATTTAAACGGTGTATACTAAAATGTGGTCATATGGTCATGTAACTAAGTACTATAACAATGTTAGTTTTGGTTAATCTATGACATGTTCCGTGCAAGATCAGCTACGGTCCCGTTATATAAACTAAAACCAATGTTGCAATATGTGTTGCAGATTAACATGTTTCATGATTACAACTAAAGGTAAATAGAAGTCAAACATGTGACATATTTGCCAAGTTAACGTCGTTATAACACAGATGTAAAGATATCTTTCATACACATCTTATATTGTGACATTTACCCTAAAATTGGATCCGTTGAAAATCTACATGCTTTATTTACACTTAAGGAAAGTAAATAAACTCACCCGTTGGCTTAGATAATGATAAGTCTCAAGTTAGTCTTGGTACATATGTGAGGCATGCCTACTTGTTGAATTGAAGGTAGTCAAAGTAGTAAAACCTCATATTCGAGTACTTCATTATTTATCCAGTAAAAATCATATTTATAAGCCAAGGGGGTCTTTTGGCCATCTACCAATGTCAACATAACCGTAGCCCCTAATTTAGTGCTCTTGGATAATCTGTTAAAGCTACAATGACCATTCCTTACTTGCCTCTATCCCTAGTGAGTCTTCATGAAAATCTCCAAAGGTTGTCTCCATAGCTCTACCCTCATTCATACTCGGAAAATGGGCCAAAAGGTTAGCTAGTGCTTCCCACTAAGGTTAATTTTGGAGATGAGATAACAATGTTAAATTCTCTACAACATGCATTTAATTATTCATCTTAACAAAGTCGATAGTGACTATACAAATTAATGAGATTAAAATCTATTATCAAGATAATCTTATGTGCTAAGAAGTAATACTACAACTTCTAAGTGGTAAAAATGGGTATTAGATAGTATTTCTCATATGTTGGGTATTTGGCTTCACTACTGTAAGGGATATGATTCAAATAGTATCCAAACATTTAACATCCTCTACTTCTTCATCTATAAGGCCCCAATGGACCTAACCATTAACGCTAAATACAAAACCATCGGTATTCTATTGATTGACATCGTCATAATATGTGGGGAACTCAATATTCCCTTAATTAATCAAAATGTCTCCTCTTGTGTTAGACCCAGTCCACACGACACTCCCTTCTTCTAGGGGCTCGTTGTTAGCTTATCAATAAGGTGCCTTTCAACACCTTTCTGCAAATGACCAAAATGGTTATTACCTATCCTAACTTAATGATGATATCATCTACTTAATTTTCTATATAGTCATGTATCATATCATAGATCATAATCACCACTTTTTCAAAAGTGTCTATTGCGTTCTTTAATCTAAATTGCATTATGGTGTAATGGAAGTTCTCGAAGGACATCTAAAAGGCCATGCATTTAGTATCTCTTGATGTTATCTTGATCTAATTCTATCCCTTGAGTCCATTTATGAAAAGAAAATGTTCATAGCCAGCCATTGCACTAACAAGCATATGGATGTTTGAGATGGGAAATTCATTTTTAAGGCATACCTTGTTTATGTCACACCTAGAAACATAAAGAGTAATAACAGTCAACCATATATCCCTCTTCAATAAAATATGCTAGGTTCTACAACTCAAATTAGTCTTTAAACTAATTCTACTTTCTAAAATCCCCATTTATTAGTTCTAGAAAACATTTACTTAATTGATCAACTAATTACCCATATTAACTTTAATTGGGAAAATATTTGATAATATTTGGTTGATTGCTCATTGAGAAAATAAGCTTTTTATAAACTTTACAAAGAGATTATTGAGTAAACCTCATAAATAATAGTATAAGAAGTTTCAAATAAAGTTTAGGTTCATGGCCTAAAAGCAAACCTCAAAGATATAACATGTTAAGTTCAAAAGTCACGATGAATTGGGATTGATTAAAAAGCAAATGAATGTGATGTACAATCTATGTGTTAATCTCATTAAAAGAAATTATGATATGATGCACAAAACTTAACCAATTATTTGTTAAAGGGATCTAACATAATGCATGATTATAAGAACTGAATATTTGCCACAATCTATCTAAATCAATTATAACAAAAGACTATGAAATAAACCTATTAAGTCTATTATTTAAATGAAATGCTAAAGTCACATATCTTTATAAATTACATCTATTGCATATCTACAATCAAATTTAAAATAACCTGACCTAACTTAATAACTAGGAAAAATATGCTTAGAATTGGCATGTAAGTATGTAAGTATTTTATAAAAATTAAGCTTCATAATAGTGCGCGTTAACACACACATATATATATAAGAAATGCTTCACTGGCAATTGACTAGTGCCTAATAATGGTGACTCAAAGTGTCTTACTGGAATTGTGTAAATCAAATTGATAATCCCATTCAAATAAACTATGGCTTTCTTCATTTAAAGGAGAGTGATTAATTAATTAATTACTATTAATACATTGTTTTGTCAATATTAGACCAAATTGATTCCATAATTAAATTATACTACATGTCAAGTATTACATTAAAACCAAATTTATAATCTTAAATTTTTAGATATATATATATATATATTATCTACTTCGATCGACTTTTTTTTTTCCATAAACTTTTTTCATTTTAGATAAATTATCCCTCCATTGTTGCTGCAACATATTAGGAGCATATAATTTAAGAAAAAAATTAAATCTTTACAATCAACCAGCATATCTTATTAACAATAATTTCTCTTCATTTTGTATTTATTCCAACAAGCATGATTGGTATAATCCATGTTCATTAAATCTCATGTCAAAATCTATGATACTTATCTTCACATATCAATAAAGAATATTTTTGATATCTTAACTATAAAAACAAGTCATTTATTTATCTTCTCAAATATTTCTATACTTCAAATCCAACTCAAATCTTTTTTTTTCTTTATTTTTTTTAATATTCTTTTTCCTCTCTTAATTCAAGTAGAACTCATCAAAATTTTCAAAACTCAAACATTTTCCTTCACAACTTCAAGATTAAATCTTTTGTTTATTCTTATTTTCAATTCTACACATACTTTTATATATTATACTCTTATATTCATTATCTTTAAAGGTCAACACATCCGTGACAATAGATAATATTCATCTTTTGTGTGTATTTGTCTTTCAAGGTCAACATATTCACGATAATGATCAATGTAAATTTACAAGTTACTCAAAAATTAACATTATTCAACTTTGGTAAGTTGTGACGGCATCTTTGCATTACGTTATTCATAGTCATCGATATTGACAACTTTAGATTATGACTTTTCACGACATCTCTGGAATGCAATAACTTGCAACTCCATCGTGATAAATTGCTGAAAAGAGTCACGTATTGATCGTCAAGAAGTAGCAACTTGCTTAAATTTGATGACCCAGTAACAATAGCATCAATCGCAGTGGCCTAAATTTAATCATAATTAATAACAAAAAACAACCAATAAGGTAAATGTCTTCTCAATCAAAAACGATTAAACGATAATGGGGAGATTTTTTTCTCTCTCTTCTTTTATTTATTTATTTATTTATTTTTTCTACTAAGTTCTTGCTCTTCATATCTTTCTAGATTAATTCTTAACTTCTCTTCATTGACTAAGGGGATTGGCAGCATCACTTTATTTGATCATAATAGCAATTGATCGATAAAGAATTGCTTAACCTATTTTCGACCTATCACACTAGTAATTTCCCTTGTCATAAATTGAACATTCTATATCTTCTTCTTCTTCTTCCTTTTCCTTTTTTTTTTCTTTAACTGCATACTTTGATCTTTTAGATATAAAAAAAAAAAAAACTAAACTGCATAATTATATATCCTTACATACAAATTATTTATAAAAAAAAATATTTATAAGTTTTTTTAAATTTTAATATTATATGGAAGCAAACAAGTTATAGCATGGCTTTGCTCCCTAAACATATGCATATATACATATTGACATCATTATGAAAGAATTTTATTTTATTTTTATTTTTTTAAAGTTAATGGCCATCATTAGCTTGCAAGAAGCTAATTGCTATTACCTTTTTATAGAAGAGATCGCCCCTTATGCATATGAATATGTATGAACTTTCTTCTACAACATAAATTCATATCAATATTTTATTAAGTCATATCATACTTTCAATATGTATATTTTAAGTTCCATGATATTACTATGTCCTATTAGTCTTATTTATTGCTTGTTTAATGAAGGTATTAAGTAATAAATTTAAAAAATAAGATGGACTTATCTGATGAAGAAAACATGATGATACTTGCTAAGCTCATGACATGCTTCATCAATCTGATAGCCTATTCCCATCTCTTAAAGGTAGAGTACCAATTCAAAGAGCATATGAGACCAATAAAGCTATGTCCCTTTAAATCATCTACCAATAAAGGGACGGTTTCAACAAACCTTACATCTTCAACGAACCTTATATCTTGGAGTCTGATTCAGGGGGTGGAAATTTTTTATGTTAATAGAGTAATTTCCTCTATTTAAGCCTATATATATTGAAATCTCCCTTAATGGAAAGCTCCTATGCTTACTTACGTCTGTCCTCTACCAATTATTGTTATGTTGCAATAAGACATAGCAATAACTCTTACTATGGCAGCGATGTAAGAGGAGTACTTTCTTTCATTAAGCCCCTAATCATTATAGTGATATGGATGTAGTTTTCCAGCTTAACTATAATCCAATATGCTATTTGCGGTCATTCAAGAAAAGAAGTCACTTCATGACGAGCTTTATCAAAGCAAGGAAGCTTTCCTCTTACTTTCAATAGTATTATGCACTTAAGAGCAACAACAATGTAATGTCAAGATATTGCCTGGACTTAAAGAATAAAAACTATGTATAAAGGGTGTATATACACTTAAGCCTCCTAATTGATATGCTAAGCATTTCTTAAGCCTAAGGCAAACAAGTTGACATGCCAAGGGTGTAATCTAGTCTTAAAGACCGTATAATACTAAGAGAGCACCCTGGTCCTAAAAGAACATACAACGCTAAGGGAGTATCCTATCTTAAAGAAGAACACATGATGCTAGGGGAGTGACCTAACCTTGAAGAAGTGTATAGCACCAAGGGAGTGCCTTGGTCTTAAAAGAACATATAACACTAGGAAAGTTCACTAGTCTAAAAATGGAATGTAAAGTGCCAAGGGAATGTCTTGGCCTTGAAAGAGCATTGAACGCTTAGGGAGTACCTTAGTCTAAAAATAAAGTGTAAAGTGTCAAAGTAATATCTTGGTCTTAAAAGAAGTGTGTGGTGCTAAGAGGTTTTACATAGTCTCAACAAAGCATGTAATGCTAAGGGAACGCTCTAGTCTCAAAGAACATATAGTGCTAGGAGAACGCCCTTGTCTTAAAGAATGACATGATGCCAAGAGAGTATCTTGATCTTAAAAGAAGAACATGTGATGTCAGGGTAGTGCTCTGATCTTAAAAGAAATTTAAACTTATTGACATAGAATTGCATTATAGTTTTGATGTCTCCTTTTGAAAATAGGGGAAAAAAAATGTAATTGAATACTAATCTACTAATAGAGTGTTGGCCATGAATTGTCTTATGCCTTTATTGATTCAGTCTACATGTCATCATATCAAGCATCATGTATTGATATTGATGTAGACATCATTGTCTTCAAAAATAAGCTTCCCAAGTCTTACTCTATCTCTAAATATTTTCTTCAAATTCCTACATTCTTTAATGGGATGGTTCACTATCCTGTGATACTAGTAAAAACTAAGATCATTGTGCTTACTCTTAGTAAGCCAATGCTTAACTTCTAGTAATATAATGTCTCCATCTTGCAACCATTGAACAAGTATGGCATGTACTCGCCTTATTGGGCATGGGAATGGAGGGATTTCTATTAAAGTTATTTGCACGTCACTCTTAGGTTTCTTGCTGCTTCTAAGGTTACTGTCTTGCACTAAATCTATGAATATTTTGTACTTGTTAAATTTATTAACTTCTTGTTGTCATCACAAAGTTGTTAGTCTTTTACGCATTCTTTATGAGTGCAACAAAAGAGTATAAGGAGAGATTCTTTAAGTTTATGGCATGCTTACAGAACATCCCCTAGATACAAACATTTATTGGCTCTTTTTCATCGCATACATCCTAGATATCAAGAGAGCATTCCCTAAAGTGCTCGATGTATTCCATAAGATCTTTCTTAGGGTTTTGCTTAATTTTCCCCATGTAAATCAAGGTGACCTTTTCTTGTGTATGAGAAAAATTTCTCTAAGAACATCTTACATGCACTTCCCAATAAGTCTACTAATCTAGCAAGGAGGTTGACATATCAAGTATACGCTTTTTCAGTGAGTAATTTGGAAAGTTCCTTCAACTTAAGGTCATCATCTAAGTCATAAATGTCAAATGTCTCGATGAACTTCATAAGATGCTCCTTAGCGTACCCTTACTTGCTATTGAACTTAATAAATTTTGAACTCACATAATCCTTCAGATGTGGCTTACATTGATTATATGGGAACTGGAGATCCAATAGTACAATAGGTGGCTTAGCATGCATTTCCTTAATATACTTATTCAGTTCTTTCCTTGTAATAAACGAAGATCCTAGCATAGTCATGGACTTCAAGGTAGGAGCCACAATTTCAACTAATGTAGGAGAAGTAGGGTTTAGCTGGCTAGTTAGCCCACCAAGTGCAGTACAAGGAGTAAAGTGAGAAGAAGAAGAGCCACTTGAGTAAACTCTTCCATTCTCTACTCAGGTAGTGGGTTTTGATTAACTTTAGTTGCTAAAACTGGCGTCTAGTCACCTCTTCCAGTGTTCTCCTATATAATAGGAGGATTAAGTAGTTAAATGGAGAGGGTAGTGCCTTATTGTGCTATAATAGTAAGGTTAGAAGCTAAGGCTTGTTGCATGGTAATGGTAGCCATTCCCGACTTGAAATTAGTAATTGTAGCCATAAATTGATAAAATGCCTTATGCTATCTTGCATAACCCACATCATTTGTGCAAGGTTTGGGGAGTTCTCAGTTATTGGGTTATTTTGGTTGGCAGGGTTGTCTTGATTAGCATCTTTGAGTAGTGGAGGCAGGACTTGTCTAATAAAGTCAACATAAGTCTCTTGCTCTTGGGATGTAGTATCAAGCATGCTAGTAATCCTTTTTCAAGGTAATGCTATCATTAAGTAGTTCACTATTTCTTTCTCCAATGGAGTCGCCAAAAATGTAAATGTAAGATTCTAAATAGTATTGTCACATCGAAGTTGCGTCAAAGTCACATTGCACGTGACTTTAAAGGAGCAACATATGAATGGAACTTATAAGGAGGACTTGGAGAAAAAATAGTCGAGAGGAGAAACAGGCAGTCTTGGTAGCTCAAACACACTTATGACAAGTAAAGGAGCTATTCAGCATCGACCTTACTATTCTTGATTGAATGTTGAATTGATCTTTACTTGAGGGTTGTTTGGTCTTTGAGAGCAAAGAATTTAGAAGATAACATTGTTTCTATAATGTAAGCCTTACAACTAGTTACTCAAGGTTTCAATTGGCTGAAAGATCCAATCGAGCCTAAATTATAAGTAAAGCTACAAATATTAGTAAAATAATCCCGTAAGTTCGAATTTAAGAAAATAAGCAACAACATAAAAGAATATAGAATTTCCAAATTTTAAGTTTATAACTCGTTATTTATCGAAAATACGTAAAATGCATTCCGATAGTTAATGAATCGCTAGATATAAATTATATATATACTAAAAATCATAAAATAACCTAAATAATATTTAAGAATATTTATTTGTACTATATATGAATTTACATGTAAGTATAAATACGCATAATTACTTAAAATACGCGAAATGTGCTAAACTAATAATAAATAATTAAAGAAAATTCATAATTAATTAAGAAAAAATCAAGAAAAATATATAAGAATGAGGAAAAGTCCAGAAGTAGGGTGTGACAATCTGAAATTGAAGAAAAAAAATCAACCAATTAAAATGCAACAAATAGAAAGTGGAAAAAAGAAGAGATAAGGCAATTATCTTATCTCATTAATGCACAATAATTTCCCTAATACTCTATAAATAGCAAAAAAAATTTAGAAGCTCATTTGGTCAGTTTGGAGAGTGATAAAAATAGAGAGAGATGAAATTAAGAGTAAATTAGGAATTTAGAAAAAAAAAAATCTGTATTGTTGGGACTTCTAAGGAGAACCTAAACCCGATGAGCAATTAGGAGTAGACAGCCACCACCACCACACAATGGTGGTAGCGCCCAGGTGGGCCGACACACCCATGGCCATCAAGGTGGCCGAAGCTACTCAAATTGCTAAGTTCGAATTCCAGCCTAATTCTGTGTAATTTTGTAAAAATAGTAAATATTCTTAAAAAATTATGAATTTTTTTATTCTAGAATATTTTTTATTTAGCTTTTAGGAAAAATATTATTTTGATGAAAATATGTCCCGTGATATATGGTCCTTAAGAAATCATACAAAATCTAGTGCTATGAAACCCGTTTTCAAAAATTAATTTTTGAACATTTTAGATAATTCTTAAGCCTTAAAATGAGGCATAAAATGGGTAATTTAAGGTTAATTAAGTAATTAAATAGTTAATTACTGATTTAGTGAATAATTATATGTTTTAGGATGTTAAAATCTAATGAAGTATGATACTTGTAGTATTTAAGGTGTTAGATGTAATTATTAGGTTAATTATGTAGTAAATAAGTAATAGGGAAAAATAGTAAATTTTAAGTTACTTTTATAAATTAGGGTAATTAGGTGTAAAATCTAATTTAGGATGAATTTCGACATTTTAAAATGATAATTGATGTTGAGAGATGGTAATTAGAGTGATAAAATATTAGATGTATATTATATAAATAATAAGTAATAGTATATAATATACAGTTATTAGAAATATAATAAATAGAAGATATTAAAATAAAAATTAATATTATATAAATAATAGGGATATATAATAAATCTGATAGAAATCTTGAATTTATGTAATTATATGAAAAATATAAAAATTTTTCACATCAAAAGTTAATTCGATACACTATTAAAGATTTAAGTGTGCCGGATATAATAAAATACTGATTAGGGGTAGTTATGGTATTTAGGATATCTGGAAGTAAGGTGATTAATTTCACATTATAAGTTAAAACAAGTTTCTAGAGTTAGAGTATAAAACAATACTTAAAAATTAAATTAAAATCAAATTTAGAAATCGATGCGGAAACTGAACCCGAACCTAACCCTAAACCCAAAATAATTGTAAAAGATTTGAGAACCTAGACAATTGGACATATTAAACCCTAACCAAAGGTGAAGTTAATGGTTTGAAAGGGATAGCATAGAATTTTATAATGGTCCCTTCTTCATCCTTGTCAAACTAAGTGACAGGAGAAGAGGTCGTGGTAAAGGTGAAGTTAATGGTTCAAATGTAGTGGTAGGAGAAGCGGTGTCTCCATTGTATAAGCTTAAGTTTGGTCGTAAACTATTGTATTAACGATAACTCCTTAACCCGGATTAAAGTGAGCGCAATTTCTCTAATCTCACTATGTAATAAGAGAGGAGGTCGAGGCAAGAGTGAAGTCAATGGTTCGAAGGTAATCGCGGGAGGAGCGATGTCTCCATTGTACAAGCCTAGGTTTGGTTGTAAGCTATTGCATTAACGGCAACTCCTCAACCCAGATTAGAGCAGGGACAATTTCTTTAATCTCACGACAAGCCGGACAACATCGTGCGATGGCATTTGCTTGAATGTGCATTACACCTAATAAGTTAGTTGATAACCTTGTTATGTATATGGTATATTTTTAAATTCTCCATCTTAACTTACTGAATTATGGTTGCTCACATCCCTATAGACGTTGTGTAGGTATTGACTAAAAAGCGATTTACAACTACTTTAAAGCAAGTAATTGCAGGATCTTGGGGAGTAAGGAAAAATATTTGAAGAATAAACATATATTTTAAAGTCTAAGCTTTTATTTTAGAATTTTTCATTTCTGAATAATATAATAACTAGAAAATATATTAAAGTGAAACATTGTAAACATTAATTGTAATAACTGAATTATAGTATATATATATATATATTTTCTTACTTTCTTAAGTAAATAATTTATTTAAATTACAAAATGTTTACTTTAAAGTGGATTAGTCGTAGATGCCTTGTATAGATCATGTCTAGGATAGCGGTTATAAGGCCAACTTCTATCTTAGAATGGTTTATATAACGGGGCTGTTACGACTCTATCACTTCGGGGTGTGACATATAATCTCTAAAGCATCTAAAGTCTCTATTGAAAATGCATGGTTGGATATTTATAGACTCTTGGGTTCAATAGCAACCGTTAGATCATACTAATAATCAACAGCTGAGATTATATTTGCTCATTCAAGGTTATCCTGATGAGCTTACTATAGGCCTAAGGTTAGTAACTTACCTTGTTGAGTATGCAAGCTTACTTAAGAGAAATTGAGAGCAAATAGACCGATCTAACAATCCATATTTCAAGCCCACCAAGTTAAATCTCTCTAAGTTAGCCTAAGGAATCAAGTCCAAATAAATAATATATTAATCATGGGTTTAGACCAATACAAAATTAGCCCTCTACAAATACTAAGCCTGTTAGATTCATGAGCTTAATTGAGATTGATATCATTTTTAAATTTTTTTTAAATATTAGTGAGTTTGAGATTATCTTGAAAAAAATTATAAAAAATTGAGTTTAATTTAGTTAATCGAGCAAGACTTAAGCTTATCATATATATTTTCGAGTTAAGTTTGAACTTACAATTTAGAGCTTAATTAAATTCAAGCTAAGCTTAAATTTCAAGTTTTTAAGTCGAATTTAATCTCGAACTCAATACCATACTAGCTGGACTCAACTTAATTATATCCTTACATTAATATAAAAATCAAGTGTTAAAAAATAACCTTTGATGGACAAAAGCGTTTGAAATAATTGGTTCGACATAAGCATTTACAATAAAATCGTTGGACCATGTATCCATCCATGCTCTTCCAATAAGAGTATAAAATCCACGAGACCAGGAATGACTTCATTGACTTTGGTCAACTAAAGAAGCTTTATATTGTTTCCATCTTCCTTCACTCTCTTCAGTGCTCCAGTATTGTATAGTAAATTGCATTTACTAATTAACAGCCCTATAGATTTTGATGCATAATGTCAAGCAACGACATCAATCGTGGCCGGAAATAGAGATTAAATTTCATTAGGAAAATATTAATAAAGAAAATAAAAAATCATATTTTATTAGTAGTCTACTTTGTAATAAACAACCACTACCACCAGCAGTCATTGTTATTGACTACTAATAAAATATGATTTTTATTGCATCACTAGCACTCTCCTTCCACCAGTTATTCAACCTCCAATAATGAATCTTGAGATTTCCTTCATTGCATCACTAGCAACTCTCCTCCTCATCCTCCTCCTCCCTGCACTTCTCCGCTGCAGCAAGCTCAACCTCCCACCTGGCCCAAAATCGTGGCCAATTATTGCCAATCTTGACCTAATAAGTTCCACCCCTCACCACTCAATTCACACTCTCTCCCAACAATATGGCTGCCTAATGCAACTTCGATTTGGCTCCTACCCTACAGTAATTGCCTTGTCTATTGATTGGCTCGAGCCATCCTGAAAACTCATGACCTTAACTTTGGCTGTCGGCCTAGAAATGCCGCAGGGAAGCATACCACCAATAATTATTCGGACATCACATGGTCCTGTTATGGACCCTATTGGCGCCAAGCGTGTAAAATATGCCTGATAGAGCTGTTTAGCCAGAAACGCATTGAATCCCATGAGTTTATCCGTGTATAAGAAACGAATAATTTCTTAGAGAATTTAATGGAATCAAGAGGTAAACCAACTGTGCTAAAAGACTATTTGTCCGATTTGAGTCTCAGTGTAATTAGCCGAATGGTGTTAGGAAAAGAATATAGCGAAAAATGTGATAAGACCTCGATTATTAGTCCGGAGGAGTTTAAGAAAATGATTGACGAATGGTTTGTTCCTAATGGAGTTGTGTGATGTAGTACAACGAAATAAAGAATTATAAAAGAAAGAAAAATTAGGGAAAGCACATAAACCAATGAAAAAAGTAATGTAAACAAAATTTACTGAAAAAAAAATAAAATTTAAAAAAATATATCTAGTAGCCTCACACCACGTAATGAGATTTTAATGACTTCACACTATCAATGGAAAAAAAGGTATCACACCAATTAAAAAAATAATTTTATCCATCTAATAACTGTTTCTTTTTTTTTTAATTAATTACAAGTTTTCCTTATTTATAGGTATAATATAACTTAATGTTTTAAGAAACTAAATCTTAACAAATCTAGAAAATAAAATCCTAAAATAAAAGATATTAATAATATCATATCTACTTTTTCTTGATCCAATCATTCCCCCTCTTTTAAAAAAATTCTCCCTCGAATCTGTAAGATTTTCTCTAAATACTCTTAGATCAAACAATAATTTGTGAAAGCCAATCTTGAATTCTCAATCAAATAATTCTCTACGGTTCCCATCATCTTTTCTCAGTACAAAAATTTCCGATTTTAATAAATAGTTGCAAGTACAATGTTTGCTTACTCTTATGTTATTGTTCCAATTTTTGACAATGCCAACCATCATGTTTTTCTTCAAATATTTTAGATTTCTACAATAAGCTTCTTCAGCAAACTCACATAATACATCATTTAGATTAATTTTCTTGTTAATTTTCATACACATATGAATTTGAATAAGAACTAATTAGTCACCTATGACTTTCTTTTCGATCTCTATGGAATTATTATTGTTTTGAAAAATGATTGACTCAGTTGTAGGTTGAACTAGCATAACCTTACTAACATATTCACAAACTTCATGTATTTCCTTAAATGCACTATCCTGGATGTTTTCATGATATGGTTCAATTTTAGAAGAATTGTCAACTATGTTATTTTTTTGACAATATATAAGACTTAGGTTGTGACATTTATTTTCTAATTAATGGGCAATTTAGAAATTCTTAAGGCATCAAAACGATGATTAATGTGTTCAAGTTAGTGACTCACTATACTAAACATAGTCATAACCTTATTGCTATTTGACATAAATTGTTCAAAAAAATAAGTCTAGTTCTAAAAGAACAAAACAATAAGCTTTAAGAAGAAATTTATTGTTTGTCTCTAATACTAAATTTGATGTAGGACAGCGAAAACGAAAAATTATAAAAGAATAAAAATTATAAAAACACAAAAATCAATGAAAAAATTAATCCAAACAAAATTTACTATGAAAGAAAATAAAACCTAGAAAGATATATCTAATAGTTTTACACTATTAGATTAAAATAATAGCTTCATATCATCGATGAAATTTTGATTGTCACATACTATTGGTGAAAAGATAGAGTTACTTTACTCTTGAAAAAAAATTTTCAATTCAGTAATCAATCATTCTCTCTCTCTTTTTTTTTTAATTGATTACAAAATTTGCCTATTTATAAGTATAATATGACCTAATATTTTAAAAAACTAAATCTTAACAAATCTAGAAAATAAAAGATTTCATATTTCAAAACATTGACTTCACCCTCGCCGCAACCTCCTCTCCTATCATTTAGTTCCACTGAAGATGAAGAAGGGACCCATTACAATCCTGTGCTATCCCTTTCGAAGAGGTCGGTATTTGGCCGGAGAGTCCTAAGTTCCCCTAATGGGTTGCCATATAGTTCCAATTATGATTATAGGTCGTATATTTGATTAGGTCAGTTTAGAGTGATCAATCATTTCATACAAATCATGCAATACAAGCCAAAACAATAGACAGAATCATAGCATCACTCATAATCAAGCACATGCACACAACTAACTATCTAACAAGCACAACCAAGCATAATCTCAAGCCTTCAAAATACAACAACGTATTAATCCCAACTTATCTCGACTTCTCGCTCACTCACTCGAGGTCCGACTCGCTCAAGCCATCGCCAATCATCCATATAATACAAACGTGGTTTCAGTTTTTCATATAACTATTATAGATTTGTTTTATCCTATAACGCTTATTGTTATCTTTTGTTTAGGGTTTAATATATCCAGTTATCTAGGTTCTTAAATCTTTTACAATTATTCTAGGTTTGGGGTTAAGTTCGAGTTCAGTTTTCGCATCGATTTCTAAATTAGGTTTTTAACTCAATTTTTTGTTAAAGATTTATATGTATACCCTAAGAAATCATTTCGACCCATAATGTGAAATTAATCACATTGTCTTCGGATATCCTAAATATCGTTTTTAGTCTCTAACTGATGTTCTAGTTCATGCGATACACTCGGATCCTAGTTTAATCACCGAATTTACCCCTATTATGAGAAAATCTTACATTTTGTATACAATTACCTAAAATTAAATTTTTGTTTCAGATTTATTATATTCTGATTTTTATTATTATATTATCTAATTAAACCTAATTTTTTATAATATTCCTTATTTTATACAATTAGCACATCATTCCTTCATTAATTACACTTAACACTCCAAAGGCTAGGATTAGGTTTCCACATCAAAGATTAATATCCCTAAACATCTAATTACTATCTAAATCAGTAATTAGTGTCTTAATCACCTAATTAACCCAAAATTACTCAATTTTCCCATCATTTTAGGGCTAAAATTTACCTAAAAATTTCGAAAATTAAATTTTTAAAAAAGGCTTCATAGCACTATTCTATATCACTTAAGTATTTTACAGAAAAGATTTGAGCTCCAAACTACCCTCCTAAGCCTATTTATTTCTAATCTTAATCATGCTCGGTTTTGCACAATTTCTTAAAGACCATATATCACAGGACATATTTTCATCAAAATAATATTTTTCCTAAAAACTACATACAAAAATATTTCAAAATAACAAGTTTCATAATTTTCTAAGAATATTTACTATTTTTACAAAATTACACAAAATCGAGCTAAAAATCGAACTCACCGATTTGAGTGGCTTCGGCCACCGTCGGTGGCCATGGGTGTATCGGCCCACTTGGGTGCTGCAACCACTGTGTGGTGGTGGTGGCCATCTACTCCCAACTGCTTATCAAGTCTGGGTTCTCTTTACAAGCCCCAACTGCACAATTTTCCTTTTCTTTTTTTTTTCTCTAGTTTTTCCCTTAAATTTTCAAGTCTCTCTATTTTTCTCAAATCCCTAACTGTCCAAAGGAGTTCTTTGAATTTTTTTTCCTATTTATAGACTTTTTGGTAATTAATATGCATTAATTAGAAGTGACATTACCCCATTTCCTTGATTTTTGGATTTTGTGTTGCTTAATTCTAATTGAATAATTTTTCTTCTTTAGTTCCTGACTTGCCATGGCTAGAGTTTCATCTTTCCCTATCCCTCTGATTTTTTCCCAATTAATTAAAAATTTTCTTTAATTATTTATTATTATTTTAACACAATTCGCATATTTTGAGTAATTATGCGTATTTCTATATATATATAAATTCATATATAGTACAAATAAATATTATTTAAGTCATTTTATGATTTTTAGTATACATATAATTTACCTCTAGTGATTCGTTAATTATTGGAATGCATTTTACGCATTTTCGATAAATAACGAGTTATATACTTAAAACTTGGAATTTTTATATTCTTTTATTTTATTGCTTATTTTTTTAAATTCAAACTTATAGAATCATTTTACTAATATTTCTAGCTTTACCTACAATTTAGGCTCGATTGGATCTTTCAGCCGATCGAAGCCTTGAGTAACTGGTTATGGGGCTTACACATCTACCCCTACAAGTCTAAACAAAAAAAAAAAAGAAAAAAATTAGTAAACTGACTATCACAATCATCAACAAAAAGTAAAACATGAGCAAAACGAAAATTTCTTAAATATATTTCAATATATATTATAGTTAACATTAACACGACTTTTCACTTTAACTAAGGCGTATACCAGTAGATTCACTCGAAGTTGATTGTCTCCATTATTGTGAACATCTTCTCCTATTATGTCTATCCTTACTATATAGTCCACATGTGTAAGTCAACGACCCTTCCCAGATGTCCATCTCATTCTAAAATCCTTTCTCTTGTGGAACCAACTCTAGTTATCTTGACAGTCCTCATCGACTAGGGAAAAACCCAATGGAATAATGTGATTCTAACCATCAACTTCGGTTGCAATTAGTACTTTATTTTTGTACTTCCCATAAAGGAATGTTCCATCGATAGTAATGATAGGCTTGCAATGTATAAAGGCCTCAATACATGGTCAGAATGCCTAGAAGACTCTATCGAAGAATACATACTTGGCAGCATCATTGTCTCACCATTTCCACTCTATCATAGTACCAAGATTAGCCTCACGGATGTCATTTAGTAAATGCAAGAACACCACATATGATTTCTCCTACCTTTCGTAAACCTATTCAATCGCTTTACGCTTTGTTTCCCTAATTCTCTTTATGTGCACAGTATAATTGTATTATTTGCAAATGGTCGCCTACAAGTGTTTTACCTTAATGCTCGATGACTCTTGTAGATCCTTTATCAGAATGTAAGGTAGGGTGTTGGAATCCAATTTCGAGTGGTCTTAGCTTATAGTAAGATTGAGGTACGTATGTTGACTCACAAACTTGGTTATCACAAAGCATCCAGCATGCTGCTTCTTACAAGCTCTGAGTCTCTACCTACATCCTTTGTCCTAATCAACGCATTTGATAGACTAGAATGTAGGTTTAGACTCCTCTACGATGAAATCGTAATGATTCATAACATGATGCATCTTTATAGTTGTCTATAAATGTTTTTTATTTTCAAATTGCATGCCTAGCTTCAATTCATTACTAACGTTCTACTCACTATCATTTATACTCTCCTTAAACAATACTAGTCCATCCCCAACACTTGCTGTATAGAAAGGTACAAGTTCCAACATCCCGACTACATCCATGTTTGTAGCTAACCCATGCCTCCAATCATTTCATCCACATAACCCTTGTGCTTCTTCTACTTCTTGCAACCAGCATTCGATTGAATCAATGTCAGCATTACAATCTGTATTACTGGAATCTTCATCAATGTTGTCACAAGCCAATTCATTCTCTATATCAGTATATCTATTAAACTCGCTAGTGATCAATACATTAGGTTCACAGGATATGTAATTGTTGCTCGGTACATGACTCGGTAGGATTGGTCAGGATTCAAACACCCAAGTTTCAACTTGCACTCTAATGTCATCAATGTGCCCTTCGATATCATACTCAGCTATCGATGGGGCTATCAATGGTGGGTTCACTTCATGAATTTCAATATACAACTCCGCTAAACCATTGACTCCACCACATCCTACTAAGGAAGCCATTAATTGTTGGACATCATAATCAACACTAATAGGGACAGCATAGAACATGTCCCCGGTTCTGCCTACAAGGGGGCATTTGTGAATCAACTTGACCTCGTAGGTCGTAATGTCAACCCGAAGCCGATTATATATCAATCTAACAAATTGGTCCTACATAGCCTTAAATGGAACTCCAACTACTGTTCTTAAGCGTTTATCACACCGCACTCCATCCTCTCCTTCCATAATATTTCCATCAACATAACAAACTAACCACATATTATCCATTTTACACTTGCTTACCACATCAACTTCATAAACTTCAACATCCAAAACTAAAAATGCTACCTTATACTAAAAGAAACACTACTAGATTTCATGAATACATCACCTAATTTGATTTCACTATCATAATCCTTTAATGGTACTAGATTCATTGCTTACTCAAACTAAAAATAAATAAATAAAGAACTAACACCACCTTATCTACATCCCTCAATAATAATTATTTGTACACATATCACCTAATACACATGCATACATAAAATATAGTAACAAAGACAAATTTATGCAAAGAAAAACTATATACACGTACATATAAAATATATTAACTAAGGAACACAACATTATAAAAAATATATATACATGTATATATAAAATATACTAACAAACACAAATTTATACAAAATAATATTAAGCTTACTAACAATGGAGTATAGAAAAATATTCATGCACGTATATGTTAGAAAAAAGACAAACGGTTCGTCCCATATAAAAAATACGAGTAAATAACAATGTACCATAAGTATCAAGCAAAAACACTAACTCTTCAAATAACATGTGCTTAAAACATATTAAAATGAGAAAAAATGATGCCTTTTCAATATAGATATTTAGAGAGAGAAAGTGATGAGATTGCATAGATTGTCTCCCTGTTTCAAAAAATCTTCTCACAATTGGGATCTACACTATGCTACTACTCCAAATCTACTATTGATTTGATAGATCAAAATGACAAATTTGGTTGAGAAAGTGTTGGTACGGTTTAAAGAAAGGAAATGATAGAGAGAGGAAGTAAATATTAATTGGGAGTAAGGGTTGAGGAAGAAGATATGCCCGTGGAAATCGCTTTTTAAGGAGGCGATTTTATTATCCGTATTCTTAGGAATGGTATTTTCGTAATTTTTTTTGTCTTTTACATTTTTTTTCCTTTTTCCTTGGAGATGAGGATATACTTTTAGAAAAAAGTACACAAAAAGTAACTTTGAAAACCTAAAAACATATGATAAATAATTTTAAGAAAAAGAATATTATCTTTCATTTTATATTTCATAAACTAAATGAAAATAAAATAATTAACTTCACTCTCCTGACAATATTTGCTTATATAGAAAAATAGAAAATTTGGGAATTTTCTGTTTTGTTACCTTCCTCATGTATAAAATAAAAATAATTTTTATCATGTCTATTTTACATACACGAGGAAGGTAACAAAACAGAAAACTGCCTGTATTAAAATTTAAATTAGAGTGGAGTTCATTAAAGCATCTTATTTTCTTCCATTAAAATTGGGAAAACTGTGGTGACTTCTAATTTTTAACCAGTAAGTTACTTTCTTCTTTAACAAAAAACAAGTATGCTAGTTCGCACAAATTGTATTCTCAACACATATGAATACCAAGAACCTTATTCTTGTCAATTTTGAATATAAGAGAATACTTTCACCGGATATAAATGCAAGAAAATTATTATGGTACAATTAAAAAAGCGATAAGTTGTTATATTCTCGATTCTAGGAAATATCAACACTGGGGTCTTCTTACGTATATTTATTAGAATTGCCCAATATTTTTGTACAAACACGACATTTCAATGAGTTTCTATAATTATATTGTGGTGTATTGGTGGGTTTATATATATCGTTATTCGCAAGATTTAATACTTGAAGGAACAGAAAGCTCAGCGTTTACGGTGGAATGGGCCATTTCTAAGCTCCTAAAGAAACTTGAATCATTCTCCAACGCAATGGATGAACTTGACAGGACAATTGGAAAAGAAAGATGGGTGCAAGAAAAAGACATCATTAACCTACTGTACGTTGATGCAATTATTAAAGAAACAATGAGACTTCATCCTGTTGCATTATTTCTCACTCGTCGACTGGTAAGAGAAGATTGGAAAATATCAGGATATGATATACCTAGGGGAACTAGGGCATTAGTCAATATTTATTCTATTCAAAGGGATCCTAGTTTATGGGACAGTCCTATTAAGTTTTGTCTCGAGAGGTTCATTGGTAAGCAAATTGATGTTAAGGGACAAGATCTTGAGCTTTTGCCATTTGGGCTTGGTAGGAGAATGTGCCCAGGTTATAATCTAGGACTAAAAGTGATTCAATCTAGTCTTGCAAATCTTTTGCATGGTTTTACTTGGAGATTGACAAATGGAATGAAGAAAGAGGATCTTGACATGGAGGAGATATTTGGACTTTCCACTCCCGAAAGATCCCGCTGGCTGTTGTTGTTGAGCCTAGACTTCCCCTTGACCTTTACTCTCTTTAAAAAGCATGGTTGGTTTATGTGGTTTTACTTTATCTAGATTTAACAAATAGAAAATGGCTGGTAGACAAAGATAGCGGTCCCATTTGAGTGAGGAAAAGGAAATTTTGTTATTTCCTCTCTATTGGATTATTATAATAACAATAATGTATGTTTGCATGTTAGTGCAAATAGACATCTAAATGCTGTAGACTGAAATGTGGTCATATGTAGGTGTAACTAAGTCTTTGTTATAACAATGTGAATTTTGATTGATCTATGAAGTTAGGCATCATAGGTGCACCATGCAAGATCAATCATAGTCCCACAATATATATTTATAGTCCCACAATATATATTGAAAGCAACATTACAATATGTGTTGCATATAAGCATGTAGTATGATTGCCACTGAAGGTAAATAGAGTTATACATGTGATAAATTAACCAAATCAATATCGTTACAACAAGGATGAAATGATCTCCTCTAAATACATCCTATATAATTGGACCATTTGAAATATGCATGCTTTATTTATACTCAAGGGAAGTACCCAAACTTACTCGTTAGCTTACTTAACGATAAGTTCGAGTCATTCTTGATACATATGGGAGGCATGCCTATTTGCTAAACTAAAGGTAGTCCAAGAAGCAAAACCTCATATTTGGCTTCATCATTTATGCAGCGAACATCATATTTGTAAGCTAAGGGGATCTCTTGGTCATCTAGGATGTCAATATAACCTTAACTCCTTGTTTGGTATTCTTAGACAATCCATTAAAACTGCAATGACCATTCCTTACAAACATCTCTAGTTGTGAGTCTTTATGAAAATCTCCAATGTTTGTCTCCATAGCTTTACCCTTAGTAGCACCCCAAAAATGGGCCAAAAGTTCAGCTAGTACTTGCCACTTGATTAATTTTTGAGATGATACTACAATGTCAAATTCTCTAATAACATGCATTTAATGATTCATCCTAACAAAGTCGATGGCAACAATAAATATTAAGTAATACTATAACTTTTCTATAACTTTTCAGTGGTGAAAATCGATCCTAAGCAATACCTCTCATATGTTAGGTAGTTGGCATCACTACTGTAAGGAATATGACTCAAATAGTACACTAAACATTTAACACCCTCTACTTCTTCATCTATAAGGCCCTAATGGACCTATACGTTGACATTAAATATAAAATTATCAATATTCTTTTGATCAATATTGTCATAATGAGTGGGGAACTCAATATTCCCTTAACCCTTTAGAATGCCTTCTCTTCTATTAGACCCCATTCACATGATACTCCCTTCTTTTTTAGTGTCTTGGGTAAAAAATTCAACAAATGCTAAGATGAATCACCATATGTAGGATTCCTTACCCATTCAACTCCCTCTAATTCTTGATTCTTAGGGGACAACGTTGATTGGATGGATCAATGCCATTCTTTTTCAATGCATAATGAATCTAAGGAACTTCTCAAACAAAACCTAAATATACACTTCAAGGGATTCATTTTAGCTTATAAATATGGCATCTTTCAAAAAATTTTCTTCAAATAGCCAAAATGGTTATTACCGTCATGATATATCAATATCATCTACATAATCTTCTATATGGTCATGCATCATATCATATATAATAATCATCACTTTTTGATAATTGTCTCCTACGTCCTTTAAACTAAATGGAATCACAGTGTAGAAGTTCCTAAAGGACATCTAAAAGGCTATGCACTCATTATCTCTTGATGCTATCTTGATCTTATTCTTTCCGTTGAATCCATCTACAAAAGGAAAGAGTTTGTAGCTAGCCATTATACCAACAAGCATATGGATGTTCAAGATTAGAAATTCATTTTTAGGGCATGCCTTGTTTATGTCACACCTAGAAACCAAAAGAGTAATGATAGTTAGCCATATGTCCTACTTTAACAGAATAAGCTAAGGTTTCTACAACTCAAATTAGTTTCTAAACCAATTTCACTTTCCAAAATCTCGTTTATTAGTTCTCGAAAACATTTGCTTGAATGATCAACTAATTATCCCTATTAAATTTTAATTAGAAAAACATTTGATAATATTTGGTTGATTGCTCATTGAGAAAATGAGCCTTTTATAAACTTTGCAAAGAGATTGTTGAATAAAATTCATAGATAATAGTGTAAGAAGTTTCAAATAAAGTTTAGGTTCATGGCCTAAGAGTAAAGCATCCAAAATCCAAAATACAATTGATGTCTAGTGCATTCCATCATTATAAAATTCTAGAAGTCTTAAGCAATAGAAGATCTACTCATTGTCTATCGAAACACATCTAGTCTATCCTAATCGCAACACCATAAACATAACCAAGCTCATCATAAAGGTCATCACTTACAAAAATAAATAAAGGGTAAATTGTAGTGAAGTCAGCACGACATGGTCACATAACTACATACAATGCTACGCATACATGAGCCTAATTATAATGCAACAAACAATATCCATTAATGTATAATTGATTAGGTGCAAACAAGCATTGGCAGCTTACTCATGACTTTAAACATCATGATAAGGTTAATCATGATTCGATCCATCGCAGTACAATCAAGGTTGATATGGATGGCTAGATCCCATATTTAACTTAAATCCATCAGTGAAAGTAGTCTCTACAAAGCTCATCGCTATTTTCCAAACGTCCAAGTTATAATCTACTCCACTCATAACATATTATATGTGAGTCCTATACCTTTATATAACATCCATTGTGGCTTCATTTTACAACATCAACCTTTAATCAACATATTTTCCTCCTATTGGCTAAGGCTAACTACTATATCATCACAATATTTACGAACACAATCATAAATCCAATCTTAAAGCCCGCTAACCTAGAATAACCAAGCACAATTAACCTGCAATTTAATAAGTAGAGTTGACATATTAATCCAATTTAATTTATCCATCTATAGATACATAACATGCAATGATCACTATGTACCTAAAGTTATCATGAACATAATCCAATAAGAGATGACATCTTTAAACTAGAATATAAAGATAAGCCCAAATCTTAACTCAGTAAATACATGTGCAATGAGAGTTAGTTCATTATTTAATTTAACATCACAAAGTTCAATTATTTAATCTCAATAGTTTAGCACTTGGTATTTAGTGTTTAAAGGTTTCACACTTAGCATTTATAAGATAACCTTATTAAGTTACTAATTAGTTTCCTTAATTGACTCGATGCTTCAAAAGTAATTTAAGAGATCCAATTAAAGAAAGTACTTAGATTATCTTTGGAAAACACTAAATTTAATCAAGTAAAATAAATGTTACACTTGAGAAAAATAAGAGTCATACTTAAAGGAAAACACTTTGTTTAGTTAAGGATAAACTTTAGTTGATTTGTGAAGTAATACTTATATTTTAAGTAAAATAAGAGTAAACTAAAGCAAATAAGGGTGGTACTCAAATACTAAAAGAGATGCATAAAAGTTCTAATATAGTAAAATAAAGTTGTGCGTTAAGAAAAAATTATTATACTTTAATAAAATAAGAGTCGTTCTTACTTAAAATTAGAAGTTATATTTTGAGTAAAATGGAAGTTGTACTTTAGTAAAATAAAATTTATCATTTAGTTAAAATATAGTTATAGAAGTTAATCACTTAGCCTTATATTTAACTAAGTTAAAGTCCACTAGTCAAGCCCATTAATTAAGTTAACTAGTTAAGTCTATAAGTTAAAGCTCAATAGATTTTGGCCTTAGCCAAATTAGGTGGATTAGTTCTAAGTCTAACCCATTAAGCTAGTATGCCTAATTAAGTTCTATAACAAAACCGATCTAGTAAACTAATTGATCAATCAATTGAACAATTATCTAATACTTGCTTCAATTAGTAACATTATTAATAATTAATGTAGTTTCATTATTTAAGTTCATTTAAGCTCAATTAATATGGAATTGATCCATAAGTAGCAAATCAATTCAAGGAAAGGCCAAACTAGTTTGAGGAATTTTGGATCGATTCAAACTCAGGAGGAAACAATTTCAACTTTAATTAATTAATATTTTATTATTTATTAGATTTATTTATTTAACTAAAATATTTTATTATAATATTCACAAAGACCAACTTATCACTTCATAGGGCTCTTGGAAGATCAAAACAACCTCTCCTATAGTCTCATTCTAATTTTTAGATTCAAATTATGAAGCTTTTTATTCACTAATATAAGAACTCCTATTTTGCGATATATTTAACAATAATTCCTTTAGAGGGCAAAGTGCAAGTCTCTAGCTTCTTTAACAATTCTTTATTAAGATTACTTGTCATGCCATGAATTTGCCAGTGGTATAGCAATCCACCACATGTAATACTTAAATATTACATATAAGGCGTCCTACATTAAAGAATGAGTTTCTAACCAATTTTACTACTCCAAAAATTGTTATTAAGTTTTAAAAAATAGATGTGTGAAAAATTTCTATCAAACTTAAAACTGAAATTAGATTTCTCAAGTACTAACTATCACACCTCAAATTGACAGAATCATAACAGTCTCACTATACAAACCATTTTAAGATAGAAAATAACCTTACAGTTGCTATTTTTAGACCTGATTTATATAAGGTGTCCATGACCAACTCATTCAAAGTAAAAAATTGACAAATTAAATATGTTATTTGTATGTAGAAGTGCGAAAAATATATACTAAAATTCCATATTTTAAGTAATGTTGCATGATTTAATAATTTAACCTCACTTACACAATTTAATAATAGAAGGTTCAAAAGTAAGAACTAAAACCATGAAAACATAAATGATCATCGATTTTATATCCTTGCTCCTCATAATCTAACAGTTGCTAACTTTAGAATAGTTATAAAACCGTTTCCTAGTTAGCACCTGCAATAATATTTATAGAGATGTGAGCAACCAATCACTCAATAAGTTAAAACAGAAACTTAAAACTACACATCAAGTACAAACAGGATTATCAACTAGTTATTTTAATGCAATACAACAAATGAATACTATCGCACAATGTTATTTAATCTATCATAAGATTAAAGAAATTACACCCACTCTAATTCTGATTGAGAAGTTTAGCACACATTTCAATAGCTCACGATAAAACCTAAGCTTGGATAATAGATACACTGCTCATCTCATAATTACCTTCAAATCATTGACTTCACCCTTGCCACAACCTATTCTTCTATCACTTAGTTCAACTAAGGATGAAAAAGGGATCAATTTTGTTATCCAATGCTATCCCTTTCAAAGGGGTTGGTATTTGGTTAAAGAACCCTAAATATCTCTCCTAATGGGTAAATTTTTTATCTAATTAATTTTACAAGCCATATAATATTAAGTTCAGTTAAGGTGATCACCCCATATCATGCAATACATAGCAATTACAAACCAATACAGCAAGCTAATAATACACGATGCATTTAAGAATATGCACACACAAGCATGTACACATTCAAACTACCTATAGGCACAAATAAGTATAATCTTAAGTCTCCAAGTACTTTGAAACAGTATTCTGAAGTATAATTATATATTAATTCCAAACTTACCTAGACTTTCCACTTACTCGCTTAGGGTGTGATCGCAACAGGCTGTCCGGATAATCTCTATAATACAAAGGTCGTTTTAATATTCATATAACTACTTTGTATAGGCATTATTCTAAAATCGTTATCGTTATCGTTATCTTCAATTTAAGGTGTTATTACATCTAATTATTCAGATTTGAAGTCTATTACAATCATTTCTATTTTGAGTTAGGTTATGATTCAACTTTTAAATTAGGGTTCAGTTTACATTTGGTTACCCTTTACTTATAATTATTATAAATATCTTCTAACATTTTTCTTATTGTTTAATCAAGTGATTATAACCTTTAATTTAAATTTTAACTAATTCTCTAATATATTTCTATTAGCCTTAATTCCAATTCTGCTTCTAGATCATATTTGGATCCAAAAATGATCTACATTTTAACTTAATCACTTATACATATATGTATATATACATGTAAGCTTTAAATCCTTTTTTTTTTCAGTTTAAAATGACAATTCTATTCATTTATTCCAATTCTATACTATCCATAACTAAGCTAATTCTAAACTAGTTTGTTATTTAATTTCTAAATCACTTTCGGAATTAACTTCTGTTTTAACTTTTTGTTACTATTTTATTTATAACTATGGGAATTCTTTCTAAACTAATATATGAAATTTATATAACTATACTTAGGTGCCTTAACCTCCATTTTAGCTCCTAATCAGTATTTTGATTGGTATGATACACTATACTCCTAATTTAATTATCAAATTAACTGCTGATTTAAGAATAATCTACATTTTTTTATATAAGTTCCTAGATTTATATTCTATTTTAGATTTATTTCATATTATTATTATTATCAATTTTTGACCTAATATTTTCTACCCATTTAATTTCTATATACACATATTATGTATTATTACATAATCTACACTTTTATCACCTATCTAACATTTCTAACACTACAAATATCATCTTTCATCGCCAAATAACATACTAAGGCATCTAATTATATCTTAAAATCAAAATTTATACCTAATTAATCCTAAATAACAAAATTAGCTTATTTATTCACTTTTACTTATTATTCATTTCCTAATATGCATAATACATACAATTAACATCCCAAACTTCACAATACCAGCATACATAAAAAATTTACATCCAACAAATATATATATGGTACAATTAAATAATTTTCAGTGTACATATAGTTTATCTTTATAGATTCGTTAGTTATCGAAACTCATTTTATGCATTTCCGATAAATAACGGATAATATACATATAATTTAATATTAAAAATTTTTCTTATTTTATTATTTATTTTTCCTAAATCTAAACTCACGGAATTACTTTTACAAATATTTCTAACTCCGTCATAAAATTTGGACTTAATTGAATAACTTATTCAATCGTCCTAAAGTTTATATACCAAACCTTGAAACCTAATTATGGGGATTAACTAACCATACATTAGTTTTGGAAATTATAATGAAGTCCCTAAATGCTCAACAAATACAAGGGCTTGACGGTCAATCAACATAACTCAACACTAGCCTATCTACAAAGGCCTAAAACAAATTCTTAAGCCGTCAAAATTTAGTCACTCAAGAAACTCCATTATAATAATTCCTCTAGAGTTACATTGATATAGCATGAAAATGCCGAAAGAGGAAATGTAATATGTATCTCACTTGTACCTCTAGTCGATCAACTGATCATTGTCTCCATCATCTTATAACAATTATCATAGCATTCATTGTCACTTGAGAAAGATAAAAGATTGAGATTTGAAGAATCTAGTGGATTAGTAACTACAACCATTAGATTGCGTGTAATATAGTCCTATTCTGCAGTGAGAAATCATTTAATTATATTATAAGCATGAAAATAATCAAGTAATATGGGAGTAACCATAACTTTGGACAAACTAAGGGAGATGCATCCTAACCATGCCACAACAAGGCATTAACATTCATAACTGCCATAGTATGTGCTAGGGGTTAAGGGAGTAAATCTAAACACCACATGAAACCTAAAACTAAACTTGTACGAAAAGTCCTACAAGCCTTTCCCAGCAATTATTTACTGCACCATTGTAATAACTTAATCACCATCAACCATATCCTCTAAATTTATAACTTCTAGCTTTAACCCAATCCAAAGGTGTTGTTGTGTTAAACCAAATGGCCGAGTACAAGCAACACTCAATTATTTTAAGCCAAGTTTACATATTAGTTTGGTTTATTAATCCTAATTTCCTAATAAGCAGTATCCAAGATCACCACTAGAGCTATACTAGTGAACCAAATGGGCTAAATCACCTCAACTAAGCATTAGCCTGCGGGTTGAGTGGGTTGGCTTGCTTATAAATGCGGGATAGAATTCCCATCCCAACCCAACCCACCTTACCCCACTGCGGATTGGTGGGTTAATGGACTATCCTACGAATTGTACTAACATTCATTTCTTATGAATATATTATGCAGAGTATTCGCAAATTACAAATCAAAAATCACAATTCACAATCTTACTGGTTTTAATGTACATATTTAAGTTTTATTTATTATAAAATTTAATTTTTATTTCTTTTAGAAAAATAAAGTTCGAATCTTTCCATAAAAATATATACAAGATATACATACATACATGTATATCTATATTATTAGAACTAAAGACACCACAATGTTTTAATATTTCATTTTATTTGAATTTTACCAAACAAATCCTACATACTAAATAGTTATTAATAAATCATCGATGTGTTAAGGCTATCATAGTAAAAAGCTTTGTATTCTAAAACTGGTAGCTAACCTATAAATCCTCAATAAAAATGGTATCTAAATAAAAATCTTCTCCCAAAATTATAACTTCTAATTATGGGCTTAAATATCTGTAAATCTTAATAATCTTTTTATTAAATTTTCAATTATTGCAATATCCATATCCCCTACATACTAAAATTGTCTTATTATTTATTTAGTGATATGTTTAATTATGCTTATTTGATAAATGATTTATTTGCTTTTAAAATTTTAGTAAAAGAAAAACTATTGATAATTAAATTTTTTTTATTTATTCAATGATATGTTTAAGTATGCTTATTTCACAAATAATCACCATAAAAAATAATTAGTAATTAAATTGCACTTTGTATTTTTATTTGTAATATGATTAATTACAGATATAAAACTGGAGACAAATTCAAATTAGACAATGGAAACTATAAAAAAATATATCAATATAGGATTTAGGTATTGTTTATTGCTCTTTTTACAAAAATTTAGTCTTTTACTTTTATAATAATTTTATTATTCAAAGTTTTTAGGGTTATATGAGATAATCTTTTTGAATTTTTTAGGGTAAAACTTATACTTAAACATTTTTTCTTTCCTTGCCTAATTCATTTTTTTACTATTCTATTTTTATGCCAATTCTTGCATTTAATAATTTTCAAATGATTCAATAATATTTTAGTCATACGTTATAAGAGCATCCCAATCACCATTGCAATGTTTTCTCATATTTATACAAAATCCTTGTGAAAAATAATTATATATAAAACTATTAATATTTCATATGATAATGTTAAATTTGCATATGCATAGTGGGCATAGTATTTGCTAGTATGTGTGTATGTATATGTGTGTATCCATGGACATAAAAAAGAAAAAAATCCTCTAATTGCAATATGAATGTATATGGATATTTATGATAAAATAGATTATGAGATTTTTATAATCATCACGCCAATAGAATTCCTACTATATCATAATGATTATATAAAAATCATAAACAAAAACTTTAAACTTTTGATGATGGTCTTGTAACACAATAACATAATCAAAATGTCTTATCTATAAAGCTTCAAGATGATATATACATAATATGCATATATACATATTTAGTTTTCTTTTTTTTTTTTTAGCGGTTAGCAAGCCAAGTTGCCTTACAATGTATTGGCTTGCTTTGACATCCTAGTTAAGCAAGTCGAGATAAAAAAAGCTCAAATTTAAATGGGTCAAATTTTTTTAGCCTAACTTGTATTTTTTTTACGGGTTACACAAGTCAACCTATAAAACCAATCTTGCCTGTGCAACTATAATCACCATGTACCTTCATGATCTTATACCATAAGCATTAGTTGTCTCCAGATCCAATTAAACTAATGACCCACATCCATGCTTGAATATTTGACTATCATGCCATTCAAAGCAAAAGTCGTTATTTGATTTACATGGAATTTACTTTTTATTCTAATATTAGGTTTACTATAGTAAGGCCATTAAGTTAGTAACCACTCGATTAATTATCGATACTTAATTATCTATCTAGGTCCAATATTTTAATTATTCTAGGGTTTACCAATTTACTTGTTTATAACTAAGTCCAAATCCTTTCATGTTAGTATGGTGACCATTAGGGGTTAGTAGGTCTAGTTACTTTTGAAAAGGAATTGGCCCATACTTAATTAATTTACTCAAAGTACTTTCATTAATTATTTAATTTAACTTTTAATTATCTTATTGAGTTTAGGGCGTTAGTATCCTTAAGGCCCATGAGGCTTATGTATTGATAAGGCCATCTAGGGTATGTGCATTAGAGAAAGGGGTATGAGTCATTTCGGTAGAACAAGTTATTAATTTAATTGAACCTTAGTAAATTTAATCAATTATGGCCCAATTTTATTTTAAGTTATGGGCTCATAAAAGGGACAACGGGCCTAGGAAGCTTGGAGAATTGGAATTAGGCCAATTAGGGATACGTAGTAGGGTTGGGTTATTATATATATATATATATATTATATTTTGCAACTTAGGCCCCTTCGTTAATTTATTCCGTTTAAATAATTGTGGGCTCAGTAGGTGCATAGATAGACGTATGTGCTACATGATGGCCTAATGGGCTTCTTTTAATGGGTCTACTTATTTTTACGCAATTAGGCCCTTTAGTTGTGTTATCTGATTTTTAGGCCCATTAGGACAATCAATTAAGCCCAATTGTCCCGACTTAAATATTTAGGTTCAATATGCATATGGTCTAGGCATATGTAGATTATGAGCCTAGGAAAACGGCCCACTATATTGAGGGATGAGGTAAGTCCATTTAAGATGTCCATTTTATAATTCGAAAGCCCATTTTAAATTCTTATAATTCAATCCTCTTAACTTGACCTTATCTTATAGGCATTTTATGAAGTCCAGGAAAACCGATGATGGGACTTTGGTGAATCGACTCTCGGTAGGCTATATTTTGGTTCATGATCCGACCCAAGGATTTTGATAGGCCAACACAGACCAAACTTTTTGTTATAATAGAACTTCCAGGCCCATTTTAAAATCAATCTGGCCCAAAAACATTTCTAAAGGCCCTAAATCATGTCATCTACATAATACTTCTAAGTTTCATCACAATTCTAACATTCATGTGGCAGTATGGAAAAATAAGGGCAAAATCAAATTTCTCATTTAACCACTATAGCATACTACTTTAACCACTTAGTAATTTCATTAGCTAATATATCATTAAGAGCAACAAACAACCAAGAATTTCACGCTATTTATTAGATATATCTTTGTTGTAATTTCTAGGATTTAACAAGTCAAATGATCGTTTAGCATGTTATTCATCGCATAGGTTCAATCTAACATAGTAAGCATATAAGCCCCATAGTTTTATCTTAGGACATATGAAAAGGTAATTCGATTGAGTCGATATTTTATGAGTAAGCTTTTGAAGTTAGTTGACGACATTTTGTCAATTTGAAATATAATAATATAATAAAATAATAATATTATAGCTAAAAATAGTTAATTTTACTATATTCCATTGTATTATATTATACATATTAGAAAGGCACAAATTAGGTGATAAAAATTAACTAAACCATAGAGATATAGACTACAATATTATAGAATGATATAAAATAATATGTAAAAATAGTATATACACGAGTAAATTATTATATATAAATATACATTCGAATTTACCAAAAATACCTAAAAATTTACTTAATTAGCTAAAAATTAACAAGTAAAATAGTAAAAATCATATAAAGAAAATAACCAAATACAATGTATTTAAGTGGGAAATGGTGTGGCTTACTCCTAGTACAGCTGTTGAGGCAAATTCTTACCAAGGGACTACTTAGTAAACCAAATAAGTGGAGGTATATAAGCTTAGAGAGAGAAATTTTGATAATTTTCATCCATACAAGCTTAGAAAAAATTTTGGGATGCTCTTTGGAAGCATTCTGATGAATACAAATTAAAAACTTTACTCTTTAAAAAAATAAACTCCTATATTCACCAAAGTCCTGTAAACCTAATTCATAACCTTGTGACAATATAATACCCCAAACCTACAAATTCCAAAACATCCTGAAAATATAATATTTATCTAGGGACCTCATCATGTTTACCCTATAATCCACCCTACACAACATCCTTACTCCTTCAGAGACCTATCTCTCTAACTCAAAAGCTTATCTTCCTCTCTCACTTTCTCAACTTAAAACTCACAAGTTCTCTCTCTTTCAACCTCTCTCTCTTAACTTCGTAGAATCCACCTTAGTACTCTACATAAAGTCGAGACTTTCCTCCCTTCTTTTTCTTTATAGGCTCATATACCATCTTTCTAAGCCTACATTTTCATTCAAGCCTATACAAATCTCATTTAGATTTGGATATATAAGTGTTGGTGTCGAGCAACACTGCTAATGGGAAGCTAAGTTGAACAAGTAATGTTATTTTACTAGCATATATTAAGTGTTTGATGGATTGCATCAAAGAAAAAAGAAAAAAGATAAAAGAGGAGTACGTACTACTCGACCATAGTAGCAAACATAATAATGGAGCCAACAATTCGATGGGGGATTAACACATTCCCAACAACATGTTGTTCTAAAAGAAGAAAAAAAGAAAAAAGAAAATGGAGCAACACTTAGGTATACTCAAAGTCCATTGAGTAAGTGCAAAATTAGTAGGAAACGCATGAAATTAGTGATCTACAAATTGGAATGTATTATGTGGACAGCTCGTAAGTTTATCCAATTTCAAACTTTGCTCCTCATTTGGTTTGGTGGTTTAAGATATCCTTACAATTTATACAACTATGCTACAAAGAGATTTTGTCCAAAAAATAATTTTTTTTATTTTTATAAATTTTTAGCCACTTTAATCATAAAAAAAAGAGGCACTTTCCGAAGTTGGAGTAATGTCGCTTTTGTTTCCCAAAGTTTCCATTTCTTCAATTAAATTATCATCTATACTACCTCGGTTAATTGAGTTAACCTATTTAGCTCTGTTAAATATTAACTATACCTTTGTGGCATTTGTCTAAGTATTTTATTTAGTATTATTAATATTAATATTATTATTTTATTTTTATTACTATGATAACACTACTAGTATTGTTAAGATTTATTATTACAATTACCTTTTTAGCACTCTGATTGTCAAGAAACTCAACGATAATTCATCTGCAGTTAAGCCCACTTGTAGCCCATAATTTTATCTAACAAATTCCTTGAATTTTAATCATTTTCACATTAGTTTATATATAAAGCTGAAACTTGACAACTAATTGATGTGGGACTAATGAAACTTATAAAATAAGTTATATTCTGTATTGTGGAGTTGCATGCTTTCATTCTCTTTTTCAGTAACAATTCTATTCTTCTTCTCATAAAGAGGGGGCAACAAGCAAGAAAAATGAAAAGAGAGAGGACAGTTCATAGGAGAGAACATCATGAGCTATATATTGTAGCTCAACATTGTGCTCGCCAAAGTTCGCTACTATATATTCCAAATTGCTTTGTTTCCTTCCTTTAAAACAGGGGTCATTCATGGCTAAGGAACAACAACGAAGAGAAAGAAGAGAAGGAAAAATAGAAATGAAGTGCTCTTATTTGGCTTGGAAAATGTTTACAATGGAGTATTAATGCAAGATGTTATTGCATAAACTTCTCTAAGAGGCTTTTTAATGAGATGAATTTTTTTTTTATTTGGTTTCTTAAAACTCAATGCTTAAGGTCTATCTCTTGTATAGACAAGTTAAAGAGGCATTGCCGGCTTTTTACCAACATGTTCGTGGCTATGTAGGATGTTCTTGGAAGAATAAATCAAAAAGTGGTCTCTTCATATTCAAAGCCATGTTTGCTAAAGGGGAATCAACATAATTGAAGCCATGTAGGAAAAGTTATGTTTGCATATCGTCCCATATTGCTTAGTTTTTATCTTTGAACTTAGCATATAAGTTAAGTAAAATAGATGAGCCTATGTAGAGCTATTGATTAATGGTAAACAAGCCAGTTGTATTATTTAAAGCCCAATATTGAAAATGTTCTAGGTTTATACTAATGATGATTAATAATATAACAACAATAATGAAGTCAAAAGACACGTGTTATGCATCTATAGGTCCATATCTAATGGAGGTAAACTAATATAAATAATTTGGCTAGGTAATAAATTAGCATTTTGAAACTTTGGTACATATTGAAAAAAATGGTGAAACTTTGAGTACCAAATTCAATATTAATCTTTCAAAGTTTAATTTGATTATTTTTGAAGAAATTGATTGGCACCTATGCTAGAAATTATTTATAATGTATCTTGTTGAGCTTAGTGATGCGGAGTTGAGGTGATATCAATTGAAGTGGATGATATGTTAAAATTGGTAGATTGGACTTGCATTAGCTAAAATGAAGGATATTGGAAGTAGTAGAGTTAAGGTATTGATATGTTATTAAATTGGGTAAAGGATGGAATTAGGATGTTACCTTAAGTTTTGACCTAAAACCGAAGTGCTTGAGTAAATTTTAGAGTAAATGTGTAAGCTTAAGGTTTGTTAGAAGATTTGCTAAAGGGTTCATTAGAGGGTTTGTTAAAGGGTTGATTTGAAAAAGAGGGACTAAACTATAGGATTAGAGATTTGTCCATAAGGTTATCTAATGAGAAAAGCTTAGCTAAAATAAAGTTAGGAACTTGACCAAAAGCTTGGCCAGCGAAAAATATTCAACTATAACAGTATCAAAGACTTATTTAAAGGCTTGAATGGTAAATGAAGCCTAATTAAAATGACATTAGAAACTTGATCAAAAGGTCGGTTAGTATCGAGCCTGGTTTTTTACCTTCTTTTTTTTTTATAAAATTAAGTATTTTCTAAGCCGATCAGTATTAAACCCTATCCGTTTAATATTGATCTTCGACTAAGGCTTAAAAAAAAAAACCATTTTTATAATTTAAAAAGGGATTGAAGTCGCCACTCGACTAAATTTAGGAAAAAGGTTTAAGTTATAACCAATTGGGTGGATTGGTTATAACTTAGCTACCGATCTATCGATAAAAAAAAACAAAACAATTTGTAAAACTGCTTTTTTGAAAACTAGAGATTTAGGTTCAGGGGCTAATTTATTAAACCCTAAATAGGTACCACTTTTTAACCTTCCAAATTTAACTTCGCTTTTCAAATATAACCTTTTTTCTTTCTAAAACAGTTAATTATAATACACGTAACTAAATTGATCAATGTACATAAACATCTAAAAAATAAAACTTTTCATATTTTAAGTTGCCTTATACCGATGTACAGGTACCTACGTACTCGCTGTTCGAGATCAGACTTCCGTAATTCATTTACCCAAAACATAGCAGGTTGATTTAATTTTAATTTTGGAAAAATTGTCGAGTTTACGTGTTTTACCCGTTTTGAGTTCATTTAAAGAAAATTTCCTAAGGGTCTTAAATTGGTTTATTTTTGGAAAACCTAAAGTGCCTTAATTTGGAAAGAATCCGTTTTATTTTTATTTTTTTAAAAGAAAATATGTTTTTTTAAGCAACAAAGAGAAGTAACAATCTTTATTCTTTCTATTTACTTACTTATTTATTTTTATTTTATTTTTTTATTTTATCTATTAGACAAAGTAAAATAACAAATAAATAAACTACATTTCTTTCTCTTTTATTTCTTTCTTTTTCTCTTTTCTTTCTTTTTTCTTTTTTTTTTTATTTTTTTTATTTTACAATAAACTACAAGAAATGAAATAAAATAAATTAAATAATAAAAAAAGAAAACAAAAACACAAACAGCAACAATTATTAAATTGGGAAATGGTCGGACTAAGCAAGGAGGATTTAGATCAGGTTAGTAGCATGGATCGGATCTTCGAGTCAGGTCAGGTCGGAGCTCCACGGATCGAGTCCAATAAGTTACTAGTCACCAACCGCAAAAGAAACTGGAGGTAATCAGAGGGGTATTTTTGGGCTGATTCAAAGGGGAAATTTGTTTTTTATGTGGTTTGTATTGGGTTTAGGGGGTGCAGGGACGATGCCACCACATTTGGTGGCTACTTGGCGGTTATTGGCTCAGACGGCAATAGTGGTTCTTGCAAAAGGGGTCAGAGTCTGGCGATAGTAGTGTGTTCGAATGGCTGCCGAAGGTGGTTTGGTGTTTGGACGAGGATTAAGTGGCGTCAGTGAGTTATGGGTTGAGAGAGTGCAATAGTCGTAGGTCGCGGCAACTATGGTACATACGTGATGGTATGTGTCGTGTACAGTAGCTGCAGTGGGGGTCGAGGGTATGTAGTGAGTGAGTCGTACGATGGAGTGAAAGGCGAGAAGAGTGTGTGTGTGCATGTGAGAGGGATTAGAGAAAGATAGATGTTGAGAGAGAGAGCTTGTATGGTAGGAGTTTTAAAAGAGAGTGGGAGCGAGAGAGATTGATAGTGAGGGAGTTGGTGGAGAGAGCGAGAGAGAGAGAAAGAGAGAGAGAAAGCCAAGTGAGAGGGAGAATACAGGCTGAAAGAGAGGATCCCCTCTTTGTGTGTGTACGCGCTTTTCAAAATTGGTGAGAAAAGGAGAGAGACAATGAAAGAGAGAGAGTGGTGGAGAGAGATTTAAGAGAGAAAGAGGTCTGTTCTTGTTTGTTTTGTGCGTGTATGTGTCTTCTAAAAACTAAACCCCCCCTCTACTATTTTCTTTTTCTTTTTTTCCTTTCCCCCTTTGTGTGTATGAGTGTAAGTTTTTATAATGAGAAAATAGGAAGAAAAAAGGAAAAGAAAGGAAGAAAAAAAAAAGAGAAAGAAATTTTGTTGTCATGACAAATCATAACGTACCATGTATCACAATTAGATACGTGGCCCATTATAATGAGTTAAAAAAGAAAAAGACAATAAGGCATTTCTCTATGCTTTTAGTGAGTTTCGAATCCTTGATCTCTAGTTAACCCTAATTGCAATGTCCAAATGCTTTACCGATAGGTTGTTAGCATGTGCCTTATCAATTGTACATATTACTCTGGTCAACCTAGGTTAGATTTAAATCTAAGCTCAAGTCTAATTGTTCTTCATTCAAATTTATTTAAATTAAAATCCTATTCTATTTAAATGATCTAAAAAATGTATTATATTCTAAATTTCTTATTTTTAAATTTTTTTGTGACTTTTCAAATTTATTATATATTTTCCTAAATTTTTCATTTTTTGTATTTTTTTCGAAATTTCTTATTTTTTATGTTTTTTTTCCTATTTTCCTATTTTTTTATTTTTTAAGAATTCCTATTTTCTTTTCTAAATTTCTTCATTTTGGGGGGTTTTCTTTAATTTCCTATTTTTTTTGAAAATTTTCTAATTTAGGATCCTATAACCCAAACTGAAAAATAAAAAGGAGGCAAAAATTAAGTGTCTATAGTTAGTATAAAAGATCTAATTATAATAACTATAGAGACTTAGTCAATAAGTTACCAGTATAGGAAAACTCGTATCAGATACTTTGTCAAAAGGTTTCTGGACCTAGAACTTGATATTACACATACATTCAAAACCTTGATTAGAGACTTCAATAGTAAGCTAAGTACTTAATAAATAGCCTAATAGACTTCATTAAATCCATTCACAACGACACTTAAACCATTAAAACAAGCTCCTATAATTTATGTTTAACAAAAACTAAAGTTATTGTATTGAATATTTAAGAACGAGTTGAAGTGGACAAGACTATTACAAAAGATTATCGAGTATTATATGTCTAGGTAAGTGAAATCAATGCTTTATTGCATTTCGAAGTGTTATTTTAAAATACTTGAAGGCTTTAGTATCTAGTTATGATTGTAGATTAGTTAAATATGCATATCTAGCACCTATGCTTAAATATTGTTTTGTTGTTGTGAGAGCTTAACTCTATGTATTGTTTGTTTTGTGATTATTATCAGGATTGTATTGTCTAAAATTGGTTAACCACCCAAAAGTAAACTAACTTCAACTTGGCCGAACATTACCTAATATGCGTTGCAACTTACTAGGGGAACGACTAGGACTCTCAAGCCAAACATTGATCCTTAGATAAGGATAGCTAAAACGGTTATTTTTCTACTGTTAGTTGAACTAAATAATAAGGGAGGAGGTTGTGATAAAGTTGAGGACAATAGTTTGAAGGTAGTCTTAAGAGAAGGGTGTTCTCCATTGCATAAGCCCTAGTTTAGTTTTAATTCGTGTGTAAAATGTCAAACTCCTCGATCTAAGTTAGAGTAAGCACAACTTCTCTAATCTCCTAACAGACCAGATAACGTTATGCGATGGTATTTGCTTATATATGTATTATATTTAATTAACTTGATTCAAAACCTTGATTGTTTTTTACCAAACGCATATTTCTATCTTTGTCCCACTCATTAGGCAAGTTATCATGCATTTCACTATAATTTGTTTTATAAGTTCAAAGTGAAGTTACAAGCATAACATGTACTTCCAAAAGATTAGAAAACGGGGTTAGGAAGTGAGGACTAAAAAGAAGTGGCTGAATTCTTATTTTGTTTATTGATTTTACTAACTTTTAGGAAACTTCTAAGGTCTTCTTAGGTGACCCTTTGGTTTTCAATTGCTAATGTATATATAGAGTTTCGTAAACTTGTGGACTTTTACTAAACTCTCTTTTGAACATCTTATCTTTTCATACAAATAAAATTTTCAAATTTCTTATTGATTTAAGAGTTTTTTTTACCCCTTAATGCAAATAAAACTTGATTCTTTTTTAAAGATTTAGCTACAAATTCATTTTTCATAGTTATTTGGATGGATTACACCACAAGTTTATATCAAAGAGGTACCGCATTTGATACTTTAAAGTAGTTGAGTTGGGTACACTTGGTATCAACTAGGTCTACAATTATAGTTGTAAAGTTAATTTTTTTTCTTAGGATAGTTCACATGGTTTGCGTCTCCACCACTTCGGGGTATGACAAAGCACTACATATGCATCATTTACACACTAAATCATCATGTAACATGACATTTACCTTTTAATCATCACATGAACATGTTGTAATTCTTAAATCACAAATTTAAACAATTTGAAACACCTCAATCATGTTAGCAATTTATCTAAGTCATAAAAATTCTTTGAGCTCACATAGTTAGAAATTACTTTCTAATGGTTAATTTCTCAACTTAGTAAATTTCAAGTAATTCCAGATTAATTCTTAAATGTATCCTATAATATAGAAGTCTAAATTAATATTCCGATCTTATTATTCTAAAGCTCTTATATTATGTATACATTAAATAAATTAAATTTTATTTTATGAATAAGGATTAAATATTTTAATAATACTATGTCAATTACGATATTTTTATTTATAACTTATTTTCCTAAATACTAAATATTTTTATTTTAATTAACTCATTAATTTTTTATTTCTAATATAAACTCACCCTTAATTCTAAAATATTCCATTTCATTTAAACCCAACCTTAAATCCCATCATCCTTTGGCCCATTAGACTTCCCCTAATTCCCTCAATCTTTCTTATTCCCTCTTGCCGCATTTTGCTTTCATCGGACCCTCATTTTTTTTTTTTAATCCCTCTCGCTGCCTTTTTCTTCGTCAGACCCCTTCCTCTCTCAATCTCTTCCCTCGTCTCCCTTTTCCCACTGGACCCCACCCCGCCCCCTGTCCATTTCTCCCTTCTCCAACCCCTTTTCTTTACAAGTCCTCCCCAATTTCAAATCCCTGTCAACCGTACCCCAGTCCCCAAAGTCAAATTCTTTCACGTTGGAGCTCCGAAGCCAATTTTCCTTAATGTGTGTTGCATTTGTACCCGTTTCCATACGTTCCGAGCTTATTTTAATAATTAACACTAGTTGATTATTTAGATATTTATTTAAATAAAAAAGTAATTTTTATATTTACTTTTTTTATAATAGGTACGTCAAATCATACCCATCCAGTGATTTCGTCTCGATTTAATTTCGCAAGTTATTTTGATTTTCTAGTTGATATAGTTTATGTAATGTATTATTTTTATTTTGTTTTCCATTATTATTGTGAAAATAATTAGGTATTAGTGTCCAATTTTCTATTAATAAATTATTCAATTGTCATATTATATAGTATTAAATTATATAGAAGTTACTGTTGTATATTATGTCGTATGTCGGAGTATTGGGTATATGTGTATGTTGGGGTCAATTTTCTATTTTTTTATTGTTGTCGAAGTTAGGTCACTATTTTCTAGGTATGGAGTTGTCATAGTACTTGTGTCACTGTTATGCAAAGTCAAGTATTGATTTGATTACAATAATTTTATTCTACTATGATTACGATCTTATTCACTATTATTATTGATGATATTATTGATGTCATATTATTTCTATTTCATTATTAGTATGATTATGTAGTGTATGGTATTAATCGAAAAGTATGTACGGTTTGGATTACTATTATCAATTTATATTTTTTTCCTTACGTATTTTTATGAATTATAGTATTATTAAACTAAGTACGTATTATTTGTTATCATATCAATTAGTAAAATTATACATTTCGATACCCTTATCATGTGTTTGGTTTATATTTTCTTATATATATATGTATATATACTGTATCTTACGATTTAAAATAATTAAATGATATTATATAAATATGTCAACTTTTTGCTTCATCATACTATTTATTGATATTATCTTTAATTTCTATCATGGATTTATGTTTAGATTTGATTATCTTCTTTCAAAACCTTTATTTAGATAAGTATAGGTTCGTGGGTAACTTCCAAGTAGAATTTAATTACCGAGCATTGAAGCTTAATTCGTATACTTGTTTTTCAAATAGATTCATAGTGGTGGTCAGATTTCCTTGTTGGGCTCTAAGCTTTTGTTTCAAGTTGTGAGCTTAGAGTTTGGTAAGTGGTTATGGAGCAATTCTAAGTACATGGTGCTTGTTTGTATGGTTATGCGTGTTAGGACCTAGTATGTAACTGGACTGATCCATATATAGCCTAAATGACCTTGATTATTGGTTGTGCTTGATCCGTTCGTTTTATGAGCTTACAGTAGTAAATCCTTAAAAGAGCAATTGCTAATCATATGCGAGCATTTCCTAATAAACTTTCATATGAGACGACACAACTAGATCATTAGGTTTTTGGACTCTAGACTTTGGGTGTAAAGGACTTAAAGGAAAACGTATTTATATCTACATGTGTATGTGGATAAAGATCAAGTGCGGTGGGGTTATAAATATTCCTTTGCTGTTTCTTGGCTTAATGTAAAATTAATCAAACTACTGGTTGTTATTATTCTATTATACTTGCATTTTATGCATATAAATGATTAGACTTAGCATTCATATATGTTTTGTGCACCTATACTAAGCTTCAGCTCACTCCCTTTCTTTTCAAGTATTGGATCAGAGGATTATCTTATATATGAGGAGACTTTTGTCAATGACATCCAGGAGGAGGTGGGTGTCGAGTACCTTTATTATTATCATGATTAAGATAGAATTGATTTATGTTTTGTTAGAGATAAGTTATATTATGATGGGAGACTTATTTATCGAGGAGATGGACTCCTTTTACGTGATAATTGAGGATTTTTAGCTACTTGATCTATCTTGTGTCTTATGGATATCGGTCGATATGTTTTGAACTTTGTTGGATATTTCGAGTTTTTATGGGTATTTTGAGTGGATGTAGTACCCACTTCTTTGTGGTTTATATGTATTATTTGATGATATGTTCTTATTATATTTATGGACTTAGAAGTCTTAACATATTTTGGGTTAGTTGAGATATGTGGCGGGTTGTAATGCCCATTTAGAGTCTCAGGACATCATACAATTGTTTCATAGATAAATCTAAACAAAGTGGCGACAAACATGATATAAGGGTAAAAATCACAAACTAAGCCCAAAATGTACCTACTAGCTTACTTAGCTATTGACCCATAAGATAATCTACATGTTTAAAACTTAATGCTCCATGGAATCAACTAGGACTAGTTTTAAACTGTAATGCTCCACTTCTTAAGGCGTTTGCTTAATTTTTTTCCTCAACTTTTGATGTCCAAAGGTACCATCTCCAAGTTGAGGATGATGCTAAAACTGTAACCAACATGTTAAATCAACTTTGTAATATACATATCTCTTAAAAGATCCATGTATGAACATTACATATCACAATGAAACTTTACAACTTAGCGTACGTTTAGAATATCACATTTTAGCTATCCAATACAATACATAATTTAATTTGATTATACATCCCATTTGTGATCCTTTACCTCAAAATCCTCATAATGCAATTCAATGGTCTTTATTGAGGTTGCATTTGAGAACTTGATTCTAATCCTATTGCTAATCACTCTCATTTATCTATCCTAACTTCCAATTCTTAGCTTGCTTATCTTTAATACTTAAGGTTAAATAAGCTAACCCCTTAGATAGAATTGAGCCACGTGAGTACAAACTAGAAACAACTAAATATAACATCTAAGCAAGCTTAATTACGTTCAAATATCATATATTCTGTAAGCCCCAAAACTAGCAATTTGAGGTTTCGATCGGTTGAAAGACCCGATCGAGCCTAAATTATAAAGTAAAGTTAGAAATATTAAGAAAATGATCTCGTAAGTTTAAATTTAAGAAAATAAGCAATAAAATAAAAGAATATAAGAATTCTAAATTTTAAGTATATAACACGTTATTTATCGAAAATACGTAAAATGCATTCCGATAATTAACGAATAGCTCGAGATAAATTATATGTATACTAAAAATCATAAAATAACCTAAATAATATTTAAGAATATTTATTTATACTATATATGAATTTACATGTATGTAGAAATACGCGTAATTACTTAAAATATGCGTAATGTGCTAAAATCATATTAAATAATTAAATAAAATTCATAATTAATTAAGGAAAAATAAAGAAAAATTAGGAAAAATAAGGAATGATCCAGATATAGGTTGTGGCAGCTGGAAAAAATAAGAAAAAAATCGGCCAATTAAATTAAAACAACACAAAAGCTAAAAATTAAGGGATAAGACAATTGTCTTGTCCAATTTAATACACAATAAATTCCTTAAAGCCCTATAAATAGCAAGAAAAATTCAGAAACTCATTTGGACAGTTAGAAATCAAAGAAAATTAGGGAGAGGCGAAAATTGAGAGAAAAACCAAAGAAAAAAAAAGAAAAGGAAAACTATGCAATTACGGCCACAAAGGGGAACCCAAACCCAATGGGCAGCTGGGAGTGGACGGCCACCACCACCACACGGTGATGGCAACGCCTAGGTGGGCCGACACACCCATGGCCACCGGCAGTGGCCGGAGCCACCCAAATCGGTGAGTTCGATTTCCAGCCCAATTTTGTGTAATTTTGTAAAAATAGTAAATATTATTAGAAAATTATGAATTTTATTATTCTGAAATATTTTTATATGTAGTTTTTAGGAAAAATATTATTTTGATGAAAATATGTCTCGTGATATAGGGTCCTTAAGAAATTATGCAAAACCGAACATATTTCGGTTTAGAAATAAATAGGTTTAGGAGTGTAGTTTGGAGCTCAATTTTTTTTTCTGTAAAATGTTTATGTGATATAGAACAGTACTATGAAGCAATTTTTAAAAAATTAATTTTCAAAATTTTTAAGTTAATTTTTAGCCCTAAAATGATGGAAAAATTGGGTAATTTTAGGTTAATTAGGTGATTAAGATACTAATTACTGATTTAGTTAGTAATTAGATGTTTAAGGATGTTAATCTTTGATGTGGAACCCTAATCCTAGCCTTTGGAGTATTAAGTATAGTTAATTTAGGAAATTAGGTAGTTATAGTAATATGTGGAATTGGAAATTAATAAATCTAAAAAATTAGGGTTATGTAGATAATATTAGAAGAAAAATCAGAATAATACTAAATCTGAATTAAGATTGAATTTTAGGTAATTATATAAAAAAAGTAAGATTTTCTCACATCAGGGATAAATCCGATACCCCAATTAGAACTAGTATGTACCGAATAGTTTAGAATACTAAATTAAGACCCAATAGGATATTTAAATACTCAAGCTTAATATGATTAATTTCACATTAGGATTCAAGTATATTTAGGACTTAGAAATCGAACTGGAACTTAATTTAAAAAAATTGATGCGGAAACCGAACCCGAACCTAACCCTAAACCTAGAATAATTGTAAAAGACTTGAGACCTAGATAATTAGGTATATTAAACCCTAAATAAAACATAACAATAAGCGTTATAGGAGAAAATGAACCTATAATCATTATATGAAAACTGAAACCACGTTTGTATTATAGGGACGATCGGTGATGGCCTGAGCAAGTCGGACCTCGAGTGAGTGAGCGAGGAGTCGAGGTAAGTTGGGATTAATACGATACTGTATTTTGGAGGCTTAAGATTATGCTTAGTTATGCCTTTTAGATAGTTAGATGTGTACATGTGCTTAATTATGAGTGATGCTATGATTCTGTCTGTTGTCCTGGCTTGTATTATATGGTTTGTATGAAATGATTGATCACCTTAAACTGGACCTACATAGCAACCCATTAGGGGAACTTAGGACTTTCCGGCCAAATACCAACCCCTTCGAAAGGGATAGCGCAAGATTGCAATTGGTCCCTTCTTCATCCTCAGTCGAATTAAGTGACAGGAGAAGAGGTCGCGACGAGGGTAAAGTTAGTGGTTCAAAGATAGTTGTGGGAGGAGCGAGGTCTCCATTGCACAAGCCTGGGTTTGGTCGTGAGCTGTTGCATTAATGGCAACTCCTCAACCTGGATTAGAGTAGGCGCAATTTCTCTAATCTTACGACGGGTCGACAATATCGTACGATGGCATTTGCTTGCACATGCATTGTACCTAATAAGTTGATTGAAAACCTTGTTGTGTTTATGATTTAGTGTTAAGTCCTCCATCCTAACTTACTGAGCTGTAGTTGCTCACATCCCTATAGACTTCATACAAGTGCTAGTTAAGAAGCGGTAAAAAACTACTCTGACGTTAGCAACTACTGAATCCTGGGGAGTGAGGAAAAATATTTGAAGACGAACATATATTCTTAAGGTTTAAGTTTTATTTTATTTAGAATTTTTCATTTTTGAATAATGTAATAATTGAATTATAGTGTATATATATAAATTTTCTCACTTTCTTAGGTAAATGAGTTATTTAAATTACAAATTATTTACTTCAAAGCGAATTAGTCGTGGATGCCTTATGTAGATCAGGTCTAAGATAGTAGTTGTAAGACCAACTTCTATCTTAGGATGGTTTACACGGCGGGACTGTTACGACTCTGCCGCTTCGGAGCGTGACATATTCAGTGACCTTAGCATCTTCAATAACCCAATACATCCAATTATCAAGCTAATAGTGAGCAAATGCACAATGATTTATGCATCTTATGGATGCCATGCTAATGTACATGACATGCACCAATACCAATATCCTAACCTAACTTAACTTCTCATCTAGTTAATCGATACTGTTCGAGCACTTGGATTTATAGTCTAGCAACCTAAGGCAACAAAGAGCTACTCAAGAGTAGGTGATATGTCTTGAAGGTCGTACACATAGGGATCCACCACAACGGATAGGAACAAAAGAGAACAGAAGGGAAAGTGGTAAATCTAGGCAGTTGCTAATCAGATATTACACACCGATTGATTCTACTCGTCTTACAATTCGCTAGATGTAACTTATTGGTTCGAACTATAGGATTACTTGCCATTATTCCTTACTAAAGGGAATAGATAAGTGTTAAAAGAAAAATGAGAACACTAGGTTTGCTCATGAAAAGAAACTTATAATAATATAATGTAATAAGTTGTTGTTTGCGTATAAATGGGGTTTATATAATAGTCTTACTAGGGTTACAAGGTATACATGAAAAAAACAAAAAGGGTAATTTACAATTGGCATACATGCAATATACTAAAAAGGGATAAAAGAGGCAAAAAATATTCTACATAAAAAAAAGTAAGGAATCCTTTTGAAATGATGTGTCGGAAGACACGTATTACATAGCGGTTTAGAATGCAATTAGTCTTGCTGAGGTGTACCTTAAGGTGGCTTGACTTTAATAATATGATTCAAATGAGGATAAAAGAAAGTATTAAGCATCATAATAGACCTGATCTGGTTCGGGTTGGAACTTGGGTGCTAGAAAATAGACCCGATATGCCATAAATGTAGTTAAACAACATATTTTGTCAAGCCAAGTATGAATTCCAATTAACCCAGCTAAGAAAAGTTTCCAAGTTAACCAAGCTAAGCACTAATCCCCATCAAATACCAAAAACCAAGAATAATGCAACTAAGCCTAATTTTCAATCCAATAGTTAGATACCACAATAACACGTATAATACAATACAGGAATCATAACTTATATACAAGCTCCATAATCTTATCCTTCATTCAATTACCATTCAAGATTCACCAAGTCACAAACGAAATATGATTAATCATCATATAAGAGCAAATACTCTTGTCAACTAAGCAGAATCGTATCACCAAGTTCAACCAAGTCATATTTCTAATGAATCTCAATCCGCATTAGAAACAAGAAGCACACTAACTAATATACTAAGCAATGATTTATCATGAACACTATCAATTAGAAGTATAAATACTCCAAGTTATAAGATGCTCTTAAGTAAATCTCACAGTTGTACACAACAAGTAAGCGAGTGGTCCACATTCTTTCGACTGTTACTTAAACACATAACAGCGAAGCAAGGGATACTCACCTAAACCAATGGTATCCTTTTAAACTACAAGCTAAGGTTCACCCTTATATTTTAAAGAATTAATCACATTAACTTATTGTTTTCCTTTCGCTTCATCGGTACTATTTCCAGCTTTCCTGTCTAATAGCCTATGGTAAGAATTTCAAATGAAGATTTTGTTTGACGATTATTATTGGACGAGATAACAAGAAACGAATATTCTTGTGAATCTATAAAGTGAAGCTATAGTATTTCTCCCATTTTCATGGCTAAATGTAGCACATATTATTATTATTATTATTATTATTATTATTATTATTATTATTATTATTATTATTATTATTTCTTTCATTATAGTAACTTTGATTACTTTTAATTTGTTGTAACCTACGTTGATTCTACAATTGGAAAAATTGTTGTTGATCCATTAATATAGTAGCAATAAGTAATCTTAGGTTGTGCTTCCAGGTTTACTTCTATTACGATGACACCCAAGAACCTAAGGGTACCATAACCAGCCACGTGTCCTTACCAATTAGGAACATGTTAAGGCTTTAAAACTAACTATAATCTCTATAATCACTTAAAATAACTACTTATCAGATACAAAACAATAATTATTTAAATATATTAATTCGAGTGACTCACAAGCGAGTCACTTTAACCATAAACATACTAAATAACTATATCTTGATCTTCTACAATATAAAAAACTAACTAACTTGAGTTTTAAATAAAATTAATCGAATTGATTCATTAGTTAAAGATAGGAATTGAAAATAATATAAATATATAATTCAATAGGGTGAAAAGTTAACATATTTATATATATAATACTATTTATTTACTCATATTGTAAGGGTACAATATATAGAAGAGAAATAATAAGGTAAACATATAACGATAATGTTAAAATATATGGCTTACTAACCAATATAATAAAAAGAATACATATATTATTAAATAACACTAGAATTCATATAAATACTTAAAAGACAGCATTGAAGTAATTGGAAGCTAAAACGAGCATACTATACAATTAATACCATAAACTACATAACAATAATAATAATTGAGATAGAAATTTTATAATAATAATAATAACAATAATAAATCCAAGGCATAACATAAGAGAATGGGATGGGTTAATTACTCAGCTTATAAGGTATTCGAGCTATTCTAGGGTAGGTCAGGTTTGAACAAAATCAGGTCAGTAATTAGCTGTCTGAACTGGAGCTGAATTCCATAGAGTCTAATCTTGCTTGGCCAAGCTCCCAATGAAGTTAACTCATAGTTGTTGAACTTATAGATTGCTCGGCATTAGATTCCTTATGTTATACTAAGTTGGTCTTTGGAATTAGGAACTTGGTTGTTTGGTCCTTGGTCTCCTTAGCAGTTGATAGAGCTGTTGTTGAACTATCTTTCTTTCCTTTGTCGGCCTTAGATAGGGTAGGTTGACCTTAGCCAAGAACAAGTCTGTAAGGGTTTTGGGGAGGTTGGAGGTTGATTCTTAACATCACTGCAGGGTTGAAAAGAAGTTGTCTTCAACTTTAGACAATGAGCATGTGCTTGGATGTAGAATAGGCTCCTCTTCCCTTTTCTTTTCATCATGGGTGCCAGGTTGCTTTGAATCTCCTTAACATTCATCGGGATGAAGCAGTAGCTCTTCCCATTCTTCCAAACAATGTAAGTGTTGAAGAAGCCATCATGGATCACTCTTCGGTTGTACTCTTACTGTTGGCTAAGAATTAAATTTGTTGCATTCATAGGTACTATGTCGAAGTCAAACTCATCTTCATACTGTCTTGCATTGAATGCCATCCGAGCTCTCTTTTACACATGGACCATATGCTTGTCATTTAACCACTTTAGTCAATAAGGTCAGGGATGCAGGTAGATTAATAGTTTCATCCTTGTAATAAGCTCAACAAAAACGATGTTAGTATAATTACCTTCATCAATAACTAGGGAACAGGTCTTCTCATTCACCAAACATTGGATTTGGAATAAGCTCTCTAGTTAACTTAGGTCTTCTTTTAGGTCGACTCGTCATGGCTTAGAGTCTGTCCATATCTAGATAAATATTCACCTCTTCCATGTCATTTCTAGAGCTCTTGTCACTCTAACTCTCTACTTAAGCATCTAGTCCATCGCCTTTCAGAATCATGACCCTCTTATTCAGACATTAGAAGGCAATATGTCCATAACCCAAACACTTAAAGCATTTAACTTCTCGAGCCTTAGTGCTGATCATTCTCTCCCTCTTTACTTTCTTTGTCTTAGCTTAGTCAAGTTGACTAGACTCTCCCTTCTTTAGGGAGAATTACAATGGAGGGGATTAATGTTTAAGAGTTAGTTTAAATAAGGATTAACATTTTAAAAAGTTCAAATAAGGGATAAATGTTTCATAAAGTGGTTCAAATAAGGGATCAACGTTTCATAAAGTGGTTCAAATAATTTTATGGATTAACTATTATGAATATCTTATTTAAACCACTTTGTAAAACGTTGATCTCTTATTTGAACTTTTCGAAACGTTTATCCCTTATTTGAACCACTTTATGAAATGTTCATTCCTTATTTAAACTTTTTAAAATGTTAATAAACTATTTGAAGTAACCTCCAAATGTTCATCCCCTCCATTGTAATTTCCCCCCTTTCTCCATCTTCTTCTCCAGCCTCTTCTTCTCATCATACCTCTCAAGCTCAAGACTACCTTATTAAGGTCGACTAGTCGGCCTTTAATGCCTTCTTCTCCTCTGATGCTATACTCTTATGGTTAGGTTGATCAACTAGTCCAATAAGTTGAATGGTTAGAGCTTAACCATGTCGGCAATGTCATCTCTTAGGCTGCTTAGGAACCTAGCAATAGTATTGTCTTATGGCTCAATAATATCACATCTGGTCATCGAGTTTCAAATTCTTACAAGTACTCTTCAACAATGTTTCAAATTTGTCTCAGGTGTTGGAAAGCATAGAGCATCTCTTGCTTGAAGTAGGTTAGCACAAATTGTTGATTCGTCAAACGCTTCATAAGCCTCAAAGTTCTAATCAACTCTTCTCCTTCAGTGTCTCGCTTGGCAATTAACTTATCCCACTAAAGACTTGCATATTCAACAAGAGATAGTAAGGATAATTTAACTTTGTGAGGTTCTACAAAAATTGGTGATCAACTTACAAATGGTTAATTCAGAAACGATTAGCAAAATTTAGGGCAATTGCATAAATTATCTAATCGAGCTTAAATTTTATAATAAAGTTAGAAACATTAGTAAAAGTGATACCATGAATTTACATTTAGGAAAATAAATAATAAAGTAATTAAATATTATAATATTAAATTATATGTATATTACTTATTATTTATCGAAAATGCGAAAAACGAGTTTCGATAGTTAACTAATCGATGGAGATAAACTATATACATACTAAAAATCATAAAATAACATAAATTATATTTAAGAGTATTTATTTGTACCATATATGTATTTACATGTAGGTAAAAACACTCAAAATTACTTAAACTACCTAGAATATTCTAAAATAATATTAATTAATTAATTAAAATTCATAAGAAAATAAAAAAAATCAAGAAAATTCATAGGAAGTATGGAAATGTCCAAAACGAAGTATGGCAAGTTGAAATTAAAGAAAGAAAAATAACAAATGAGAATAAACCAAACAGAAAGTGAAAAAGAAAAAGTAAAGGGACATTTGGCACTAGATAATTCAAGAACTCATCTATGCCATCTTATAAATTAGGAGTCACTCATCTACAATTCATTTTACCCAGCTAGGAACTCAAGAAAAATATAGAGAGATCAAAGAGAGAGAAGAAACTAATTTTAGAAAAATGACCATAAATAGTACAAAACTAAGGGGTATAAGGTGATCATATGTCTATCGATCACTTGGGAGTGGATAGCCACTACTACTAGATGGTGGAAGCAATGCCAAGATCGGCCAATAAGGCCATGGTGGCAGGAGCTAGTAATACCGGTGAGTTTTGATTTTCTTTCAATTTTTTTTTATTTATTAAAAATATCAAATAATTATAGAAAACGATGAAATTTAGTATTTGAGATATTTTTGTATGTAGTTTAGGAAAATGTTGTTTTGTTAAAATTAGGTCTTAAAATATATTGTGAGTTGGTTTTCGATACCAATTTAAATGGCCTAAATAATGCAATTTTGAATTAAAAATTTTTGTGCAAACTATTTAAGGTATTCATGATAGTGCTATGAAGATTCTTTTTCTAAAAATTAATTTTCTAAAATTTTACTTCATTTTTAGGCCTTAAAATCATACATAAAAGATAACATTTGGACTTAATTTTGTAATTCAATGTTTATTTGGTGGAAATTCTGATTTATTTTGTAATTAGGTATCCTTAGATGTTGGTTGCTAATGTAGGATAATATTTGTGGAGTTTAAGGTCTTAGTTGTATATAATATGCATATTATGTAGTAAATATGTAGATAAAAGGGAATATTTAAATCAATTTTGTGATTTAGGGTTAATTTGGTATAAATTTTGATATAAGATATAATTAGACATCTTGATATATTATTTGGCGAGGAAAGATGATATTTGTAGTATTAGAAATGTTGGAATATGTGTTTTAAGTGTAGAATATGTAATAATGTATAAGGGAAATTAATGAGTGGAAAATAATAAGTTAAAATTGATAATATTATAATATTGGGAATATTATATAAATCTGATTTTGAATGTGAATTAAGGAAATTATATAAACAATGTAGGTTATTCTTATATTGGGAGCTAATTCGGTAGTTAAATCAGGAATATAGTGTACCGTACTGACCAAAATATCGGTTAGAAACTAAAATGGAGATTTATAATACCTAAGTATAGTTACATAAATTTCACATATTAGTCCGGGAGGAATTCCTAGGGTTTATAAATAAAAACAGTAATCAAAAGCTAAAACAAAACTTAATTTAGAAACTGAATAAAAACCTAGCTCAAAACAGAAATAATTGTAAAAGACTTAAAATTTGAATAATTAGATGGAATAAAACCTTAAACTAAGGATAACAATAAGAGTTACAGAATAAAGTCTACATAAAGTGGTTATATGAATACTAAAATGACTTCTATATTATAAGGACTATCAGTAAAAAGCCTATTGCAAGTTGCACCTTAAGTGAGCAAACAAGACATTCAGGTAAGTTTGGAATCAATACATAACTGTATTTCGAAGTACTGTATCATAGTACTCGAAGGCTTAAGGTTATACTTATTTATGCTTGTAGGTAGTTTGATTATACGCATGCCCGTATGTGTGTATTCTTGTATATATTATGTATTATTGGTTTGCAATTGTTTTATATTGCATTATATGGACTAATTACTTTAATTGGACTTAATTAAATATATAACTTGTAATTCTAAATTGGACTTGTATGGTAACTCATTAGGGGAAATGTTTAAGGTTCTCTGGCCAAATATCGACTCATTTAAAAGGATAGTACTGGATAGCATAATTGGTTCCTTCTTTATCTTTAGTCAAACTAAGTGACAGGAGAGGAGGTCGTAGTAAAGGTAAAAGTAGTAGTTCGAAAGTAGTTACAAGAGGAACGATATCTTTATTGCTCAAGCCTAGGTTTGGTTGTAAGCTATTGAAATATACGCTAAACTCGTCAACCTAGATTAGAGTGGATGTAATTTCTCTAATCTCACAAAGGACCAGATAATGTTGTTCGATAGCATTTTCTTTTCATGTTACATTAAAATAATTGCTTGATAACTTTGTTTATACTTGATGTATAGTTTTAAGTTTCCGTTCCAACTTATTAAGTGGTTAGTTGCTCGCATCTTTATAGATGTTGCTACAAGTGCTAGCTAGGGAGGGGCTTTATACTATCCTGAAGCTAGTAATTGCTGAATCCTGATGATTGGGGATATAAAACTAAGGATTAGTCACACTCTTGAAGTATTGAGCCTTATATGTAAATCTTTTAACGTTAATTCATATATTACTTGAATAAAGTAAGATTTGATTACTAAGTCTTAGTATGTACAATTTTATATTTTTGTAAGTAAATAATATGTTTAATTTGTAAACTATTTACTTTAAAGCGGGTTAGTCATGGATGCCTTGTGTAAATCAGATTTAAGATAGTGGCTATAATATTAACTTCTATCCTAGAATGGTTTGCACAGTAGGACTGTTACGACTTTGACATCTCAGGGTGCGATACCTTTTTTTTTTATCATCACATTCTGATAAGAGTAAATTACTCTATACTTTCAAAACACATTTAGGCATAAATAGTTTGTAATTGTGATTCAATTCTTAAGTTTTTTGTATTTAATTGTGTAATGTATTGATTTTAGATGAACCAAGAGCAAGGAGATGAAGTTTACACAAGAACAATGAATTTCAAGGCAATAACAGCCGTAAGGAGAAGAAAACTTTGAAGTAGAACAAAGATTCACTCAATCATGAGCATGATGATGAAAATTTGCAATGGCTAACATTGAACATGCCCTTTGTTATAAGCGTGATTGAGGAAGTACTGATGATCCCCCTATCAATCACGTCCGTAATTAAATATCAGAAGGGTGATCACACCTTTATTCACTGGCGTGATGAGATATAATGAAGCAATAAGGAGTTTACATTCGTTGTTACAGCCATGATTAGTGTAGATTTTTGTTTTCCGAGACTATCACATCTCGAGTTACGGGCGTGATAGGAGTGGACACAACTATTCTTCTTTAACTTTTTCATACGAATCAGTACAAAAAACATGTCTTAGCATTAGACAGTATCTTGAATTGGTGTATTTTCAAGTCCTTTGATGAGTCAAGTATAAATATACTGCAACTTTTAGACAAAAAAAATGACATTAGAACGAACACCATTAGGAAACACAATAGATAATTAGAATCAAGACCAATATGTTTCTTAATTGTGTTCTTAGGTAGTGATACTGTAACAAGAGTTTTGTGTAATATTCTTTACTAACTTTGAGAGAATTATGAAGAATCTACTATCTATATATTGTTGTATCAGAATCCTTTAAGTTAATCAAAAAGGGTTTTCTTCTTCTCACTTCTTTCATGTTGTGTTTTAATTCTTTTATCTTATTTCTCTATATGTGCTCTTTTTCTATCTTGCGTGAGTGATAAATCAGGGTTTACGAAGTCATTTTAACGTGAATGTATTTTGAATTATCGTTATTCCTAATGATTGTGCATTTCTAGTGACTAAAACTTCATACAAGTTGAGATAGTGTAGTGTATGACACAATCTTGTGGAAGATTTCAATAGAATATGTTGAGAAACGATTCCACTAAATAGATCTTAGTCACTAGAACGAATTACTCCTGTTAATAGAGATATTTTTAGGAAGTTCGTTGCATGTTGTTGAAATTGAAGGATTAGTAAGCTTCTAATGAAATCTTGACTTGTCTATTCTTTGAGAAGAGATTCTAAGGAATGTAATCGGGATTAAAATTGAGTAATTCTAAGAAGAATACTCATGAGTAGAGAATTCCTATAGATGAGTAATTGTTATGATAGATAGTTCATACGCCATGTTAATATGATGGAGTAAACCTACTTTTTAATTTGTTGTTTTCGTATTATAATCTTATTTGTTGTGTTCTCTTGGTGTAAATGTAGAATTAGTACAATTTAGTGGTACAACTTAGTTAAATTACTTCATTTAATCAATCAATCGCTAGTTAATAAGAAGAATAATTAGTACTAGTGTTTGAATCGTTTTCCCAATGAAGACAACCCTATACTTATCCATACTAACAAACGATAGGTATACTTGCCTATTTAACCAAGTGCAGGATGAAATATAGGAATTTAAATTGTCACACTCGGTAGCTCTATTAAGAGGCGATCAAGTTCTTGGCACCGCTGCTGGGGAAAATGTTATCATCATTAGGAAAATTAAGATTCCTATTCTTCTAGCATTTGTTTTCTTTTCTATTTGTTATTAGTTTAGTTGAAATCCTTATGCTCATATTAGTTATCTATTGATTTTTAGTTTATGACTCGAAGTTGCTCAACTGGATTAGCAGACTTTGATCCTGAGCCTGAGAGAACTATTCGAAGGAATTCAAGAAAGATCAGAGAGATTTTAGAAAAATCACCGACAAGAGTTAGAGAAGTAAGAGTAGAGTCTTTAAGTATGAATAATTAGAATGAGAATTTAGACCCACTAAGAGTGGATGAGTTTGTGAATCTTAATGATGGAATTGCAAGAGTTCTACCTCTGAATGCAAATCTACTTATTGGTAGGGATGGAATCAATGCATTTATCATACCAAAACAAGTAGTCAATCTACTTATAGCTCTAAGGACGATGTTAGATTGCTGTATGCCTAACTTGGAAGGAGCTAGTGCTAACATTGCTTGGTCTAGAGTTCAAGCCAATACTTTTGAGATCATGCCAAGTATCATTCAAACGATCTAACAATGTATCTAGTTTGATGAGTTCGGTGATGAAGACCCCAACAACCATTTGTAGCAATTCTTGGAGATTTGTGATACCTTTAAGACAAGTGGAGTTTTAGAGGATGCTATCTGCCTTAGGCTATTCCCGTTTCCATTGAGATCTAATGCCAAGCAGTAGCTTAACTTTATGTCAAGAAATTCCATCAATACCTAGCAAGATATGGCTGAGCTATTCATGAGAAAATACTTTCCACCCTAAAAAACGGCTAAGCTAAGGGTAGATATCTCTTCTTTTAGTTAGATGGATTCAAAGACTCTGTATGAAGCATGGAAGAGATGAAAGGAATTGTTAAGGAAATGCCCCCACATGGTCTTCTAGATTGGCACCAAGTTCAAACCTAAGGTTTGAACTATACAACCAAGTAGCTCATTGATGCAGCTGTTGGAGGGAGCCTAAACTATAAGTCACTAGAGCAATATATTGAATTATTTGAAGATATGGCCAATAACCATTATCAATGGTCATCTATAAAAGGAAGAGAAAGAAGGCCTGTAGGAAAACATGAGTTGGATGCCACTTTTGCTCTAGCACATAAGGTAGAGGTTAGATGCCACTTCTGCTCTAGTACATAAGGTAGATGTGTTGACAAGGAAGCTTGATAGTCTCACAATGGGTCAAAACAAGGCTTTAGTAGTTTCAGATTCTAAGTTGGTAACTTCATTGAAGATTGATCAAGTGGAAGAGGTTGACTACATGGAGAACCCGATCAGAACAAGAAATAATCCTTTCAATAACATGTATAATCTGGGTTGGAGGAATCATCTTAATTTTAGAAGGAGAAATAACACTGGTCAAAGCTCTAACATGCAACTTCTTAGATTTCAAAGACAAATGCCTCTTCCTCAAATATGTAATACACTTAACTCCACTCAGAATCACTATAACTTCGATTTCTATAGCTACCCACAACTTCTAAATACTACTTTAGCCACTATAACACTACTAAGGACAAATTACAACTAAAAATAGTAGCTAAAACCACTACTATTAACCAAAATACAACTAACAGCAACTTATGAACTTTCACTACTCCACATAGTATACTTTGAGAACTCAAGTACCACTACCACTATTATGTATACTACAGTAAACCATAACTTAAACAATAGTTCACAGAAGAGTAAGAAATCAAGAATTAAACTTTGAAGGACACTAACTCGCGTATCTCCCTAAAGCTTTGATACTAGGATGAGACGAATCAAAGGTACGTGGCAGATACAAGGCACGAATGGTTTTTTGAAGTTCAATGGGAATGAGGCATTACTAAGTACTAAGGGGTTTTGAATGTGAATATAGATGGATATCACACATCAAAACATAAGCACAATCGAGTTTGAACTCGAAATAAGGTTATATATGACCCACGAACACTAAATCAGCACTCGAGTTTTAAATGAGAGGTTAAATATGACTCACTAACTTGCTCAAATGAGGGGTTCACCACAATCTCAAGAAGAAGACCGATAAGAACATAGGAAAGATTAAAGAGTAAAGTAGCACTCAATAATCCAAGACATAAGATTGAATAGCTCATGAAGATATCAAGTATATTCTTATTTAAAAAATGTTCAACTATCTTGGCTGCTAATTACAATAGTTGCTTTTTAAAGTAAGTTCTAAAACTTTAGTGGAAAAATTGTAAATAATATATAAAGCCTTAAACCCTATAGTAGGCCCACAACTAAAGTTAAAGATAATATTTATAAGTATGCAAAACTGTGCTAAATGGTGCGTTTAACAAGAAGGTCAGCGTGTAGGGTACTTAAGCTGTTTTGAGGTAGGTAGGGTCCGAGTAGGATCAGATCGGTAGTTGGCTATTCGAGCTAGAGCTAAATTCCTTAGAATCTTATCGTACTTGGCTAAGCTCTCAGTGAGGTTGGCCCATAGTTGTTAAACTCTTGGATTGCTAGGCATTAGATTCCTTATACCATACTAAGCTAGTCTTTAGACTTAGGACCTCGGCTGTTTGGTCCCTAATCTCTTCAGCAATTAACGAAGCTATTGCTGAACTGTCTTTCTTTCCTTTGTTGGCCTTTTGGTATCAGCTTAGCCTCAGGTAAGGTAAGTCAACCTCAACCAAGAACAGGTCTACGAGGATTTTGGGGAGGTTAGAGGCTGATTCCTATCATCCTATGTCCAATGTCAGGTGCTAAATATGTGATCTTGCTATAATGATCTTTGCAACTAATGATAGCCAAATCGTATTGTCAAGGTATTAGAGAGTGTTAGTCTCTCGCTTATGCTTCTTACTAGTCCATATTCATCACCTTCATATAATATAATATTACCTAACTTGTTTTTCATGTATTGATCTAATGAGAACTTGATATCATCTTCCTTTCATTCATTTAGATCCGACCATACATCAATAATTATAATCTTTTGATCTTCTCTTTGCAAATGATCTATAAAAAAAGTCCTTGGAATACTTTCTTAGGGCAAAATGACGCCAAAAGTGTTCCTCCTTGTGCAAGATTCAACCAAATTGCTTCTTGTTGAATTGCTTTTGTAAGTTTGGTTTCCCCATTAATACTATCATTGTTTGGAAAATCTTTATGCTTTTCACATATGAATTTTTCCCACGTGGTTAGTTTGTTCTTAACTTTCTAAACAAGTTTGGCTCCTATAGCCATATTTCTCATTTTAAGATCTACTAACCCTAGACCATAATATTCTTTAGGCATTTTAATTTCAACTACCCTACCCACTGAATTGACCTTTTTTAAGAGAAAATCCCTAATATGTCCTATCCTTTTACAATGAACAGATTCCAATGTACCTATTGCTCTTCCTTTTCTATCATTATTATCATCATTCATAAATTCCTTTTTTCCTTTAACGACAAAAGTAACTAATTCCTCATTCAACTAGTAACAAATGTGACCTATTTTTACTTCTCAATTTGATAAACTAGATAACCAATGGTAAAGGCTACATGGATATTATTTGATTTTTAGTATTTTCATAAACATCACTAAGAGAAGTATTGTTGGTGAGAAAATCTGTTTCTTAGGGGATAATGATGGAAGTAGTTGACTATTTAAGCTAAATTGATGAGGTTCAAAGAGTCGAGTCCAAATATCTAAGATGCTTAAGGGAGTTTTAGCATGGTAGGCTTAGAGCAAGACTCATTGGATCAATCTGTCTAATCTAACCTTTCTTGGTTTGGCTCATACTAAAATAATAAATAAAGGCTTTATCTAGGCCTCAACCTATGAAAATAGCCTACTTAAGATCCATTAATAAAAGATTTCAATCTTAACCATTCATCACCATCATGATTCGACAGATAGGATCAACTACCATTTCCTATAAATAACCTATTCATATCCTTATTTGGATAAGAGAAAAACTCTCATTAATATCATTACTTTGCCAAAATCTTATCTCAAAAATCAAACACTTAAACACTTCAAGAACTTTACCCTATTATTCATCAATTATGGAGTTTGATGCCATCGCACTTCTCCACCTATTACAATACGTGTTATAGTCTTATCAAGATTGTTTACTCATCCTCTCTACACTTCTCTCTTGATCATCTTGCACAAGTCACTCAAGTCATTTCCTTAATCACATATAACATGACTTCACACACAACATGTACATAACCCTTGCATCTGTGCTCATACTCCCATAATGGATAATGTCTATATTGAAATGATTTGAAGTAAATGGATAGTAAAATATATTGTTTTGATTGGAATAGTTATCTTTATATCTAAGAGAAGAATATTTTCATAATAATGATTATATTATATTGTAGAGAGAAATAATAATTAACAAGTTAGGTATCAATTGGATTCATAAAATTGTACGTTTTAAAAACCAATTATTCTATATTAATGTCCCATTTAGTATATGTAATTATTGAAATTTTGGCAATGGATAATGATTATTATATTATAATGTGCAGACAAATAATTATTAGTAGCTTAATAGTAATATTAGCGAACAGGCACCTGGGTTGTGTGTACAATTATTAAATAGAAAAATATAATAAAACTATTTACATAATCCATTTTTAAATTAATTCTTTTATTAAATTATACATGAGATTGTGCATCTTAAAAAAATTATAAAGCAGTCCTTAATTTGGATATATGTCTCTATATGGCCATGCCACCATAACTCCTATCTATTTAACTAATACATAAACCCTCCCTTTATTATCTTACCTTAAGTTGTTAAACTGATATAAATATATACATGTAAGGTGCCTAAAAAAAGGGGAAAAAAAAAACTTCAATGGTTTTAATATTATAGATGTAATGAATGCAATAAAGAAATCTTTAGGAATTTGGCTCTAAAAGTATTATCATGTACATGACATGCCCTTTTAGAACTTTGAGGTAAGTTTGAAATAAAGAAATTTGTTAAGACCACAAACAAATACATTGACTAACAAAAATTAACACCCAAAACATGAGCACATATCTAACAGCTAACAATAATTAATGAAACAAAACCAAAAGTCATTTTTCAAATAAAAATCAAATAGTTTGTCATCTTGTTCTTTATCACGTATTTAAATTGAAATAATCTTTTTTTTTTTTGGCCAAAAAGCATAAATTTGTTAACGAAAAAATGCTATATTATACAAATCTTAGGTGCATAGAAGGCATATTCGATACAACGAGAGTCATTAAAGCAGTAGGGAGATTCAATATCAAAAAACAAGCAAACAAACCATCTTTACCTTAGGTCCCAGCCCCATCCACACTTTTATTATCATCTCTACTAATAAGAGAAATAGAAAAAGAGTTAAAGAAAGAACTAGAAACAAGAGCATCACCAATAATATGTTTTGTAAAACAACTAGAAGACTTGCGCTTCATAGCCGAATATATAACTGATGAATCAAGTTCCAACACCACTCTCTTACGCTTCAATCATATGGCAAACTTTATCCTTTTAAGAGGTGCTCTTACTTTGGCCACTTCCACATTAGAAGCTTGGATATCCTTTCCCATACCTAAAATAAAAATTCCGCAATGATCATGGATAACAATCCCAATTCCAGCCTTACCCAACTTAAAAAACTAGGTACCACCAACGTTTATTTTAACATGATCCATCCCTAAGGCAATCCAAACTTTACTAGGTAGATTTTGTTGCATGAAGGATGTTGAATGGAGATCAATGGCAAAAGCTCTTTTATGCTAAAAAAAAAAAAAAATTGCTCTAATCAACCTCACCGCAGCATAAGGGTTTGGGTTTTGTTCCTTGAATACACAGTTATAACATATCCTCCATATATACCATGCACTTACAGCTAATTTGGCCATACATTCTCTTACATTCCCATTTCGTTCTGCCATATGTTTCACCACCCATTACATCCGATTTGGCCAATTCATTATTATGTCAACTTCTACTTGAACACCTAATACTATATTGGTTTTGTCCATTCACAATGTAGGAACACATGTTCTATAGATTTTTTAAATGGACAGAAATTACAAAAAAGGCTTATCCTTTACCTTTCTTTTAAATAAGTTAACATGTACTAACAGCATTTGTATAACTCCTCTAAAGTAAGTGCTTAAATTTAGGCATCACATCTAAAGACCAAATAAGATTACATAGAGAGGAAGGTACTTGTTCAAAAGTATTTAAACTATTTCTTATAGCATTAAGATCTCTCTCCATTAATCTTCTACATCAACTTCTTACATTATAAGATTTGAATATGCTTAATGGCCAAATAATTCTATCCATACACTTCCGATGCCCTACCGAAATTTCAGTGATATAGCTGATTGTAAATTTATCAAAAATTAACTGTAACTTCTCTAAATCCCATTCCTTAGATTCTTGCTTAATAAACTCTTGCACTTTACAATCTCTATCAATACTTATATTCTGCTTAAAAGGAGGAGTTTAAATGTTCCCCCATGGTATCTAAGGGTCTTAGCAACATTTAACAGAAGCCCTACTGCCAACTTGCCAATATAAGTTGTCTCTAATGACCTCTCTTCTAACCATTATACTTTACCATACCCATGAGGTACTCTTTCTTTTCTTTGCCTCCAAAATGCTTCCCTTAAGAAAGTACAGGCTTTTGATTATCTTAAACTATCTAACACATAACTTTCCTCACCAACTCAGTAGGTACTATAGGTGCTCACAAAATTACCCTATAGTTTGAATCTCCTATGTCATACTTGAGACGCTTTTCTATTAACATATTATCAAAGCATGATTTATTTTAATACTTATATATCATTGAACACAAAAGGTAACTCAAACAACATGATTACAAAACATTATCAAAGAATTTCTATTATTTATCTAATGGCACCATGGAATTATCATGTAAATTGTCCAATTTTACCCATCAATTGGGAAGCATTGCAAATTACAATGCAATGTTCTTTCAATTATAATTTTGGTAGAGAAGGATGCCAGAAGAAACCGAATCAATAAATTTGATTTCATACAAATTCAAAACATGCAATACAAACTCCTAAATATCCTAGATCAATGGAAAAAGCATTATAATGTGGAATAGTCGCATAATAAAGGTAGGCAAAAAGAGCAAATATTCCAAGTGTCCTAAAAACTAAATACCCCTACCTAATAAGTAAAGAAAAATAAAAGTTGTATCAATCCTAGTATGCTATCTCTAGATATGAAAATATATGTCAATTTTATATTATTCTCAGCATATCTTCTTTGTTATTGGAAATGAAGGTGAAAAAACAAATCTTTTTGTTAGAAAGTACCAAAAATGGAACCGTAGCTTTAACGCAAAACATTAAACATCTTTCTAAATACAATAATAACCCATTATGATACTTGGAGCACTTGTGTGTGCAAATTTATGGACATTAAATGAGTAAAATATTAAATGCTAAACAATTATTTGATTAATTCATGTAAGAGCATGAATTCATCGCTTTCAATGATATAATAATTAAATAATAATACAACCTTAACGTTCAAGAGAAAACAGGATGAATGACATCGAGAAAGGCTATTATAAATAGTAAAAAAAAAAAAAAAAAAATTGACTTCCTCTAATGCTCAATTTTCTGAATTACATGAACTTGAACCACTAAACTGTACCCAACCTTCGACTCAAACCAACAAACGGCAATATTACTCGGTACTAAGGTTGGCTAGCCGTGTTATGTTGGAAACCATTGCCTTACTTTATATATAAAACAAAATTCAATGAGAATAAAATCAACAAAATAAAACTAAAGGCAAGAGGAGAAAGAGCCATCGCTACTCTAAGCCGATCAAGACCAAAAGGTACACATTTTCTATTCAGTTATTATAATTAAATAACAATACTAAAATTGATAATACACTAAAAATTGCTTAGAAGATGAAAAAGGAACTTGCCTTTTGGAAGTAAAACCAACATCAATGAGGTCTTTCCTTAGAAATCCTTTCAAGCTAGAATCAACCACGAATCGAACAAAGACACTTATTTCAAGAACATGAAACAGAAAGTACTTAAAAACACCAAACTACTCAAGAAAACGGTACCTTTTTTATTTTAACAATAGTCTAGAGTACATGAAAATTCTTAACATTAAAAGAAAAGTTACAGCTCTCATGTTTGGTTACTAAAATAACTATTAGTAGTATATAAAAGCTCCGATCATATTTCTATAGTATTTGGAGGGTTATACAATCCCATATCTTTAATCCTAGCGCCTCAGTATGTCATGAAAAAAGAATTGCTTAGTTCACATTGCCAAAAAATAGGTGCTATAAATACCTAGGAGTCATTTGATCAACACGTCTAAAATGAAAAAACATATACACAATTGATCTAATAGCCATCAAGTACCTGGAGCCACTTATTGCGTTGTGGTCCAAAAGTCCACACATGACAACTACTTGTAAATATCAAACAATTTGATATTCTGTGTCATGAGTCTCGTGATACACATTTTGGTATAATGTTGTGCCTTATATGTTGTTGGTGATTAACTTAAATTTAATGTAAATGTTGCCCTATCCTTAATAATTCCAAAAGTTGGAAAAAATAACACAATTAAGGTCCCGTTTGTTTCGAGCAAAATCTTTTGCAAATGGAATATATTTTTTATAGAAAATATTTTTTTTTAAATGATATGTTTTCATATGTTTAGATGTTTTTATAAAAATATGCTAAAAGAAAAAAAATTTCCTTTGTTTGATACGAAATTTACATAAAGTGTAGTCATACTTTAATAGCGTAAAACCATTAGTATATTATAAACTCTTTATGTAAAAACAGTAAAGCACGAAAATTAATTTTTAAAGTTCATCATTATAATCTCATTGGCTTGTATTTTAAAATTTTATGAACAACTGTTTTGCTTTACTTTTCATTAAAGTCCCTTTATGTCTATAATTTATAAGACAATTCTAATAAGGATCAATTTAAAAATCATTTTTCTAAAGTAAAAAAACTTAAAAAAAGTAATTCGAAAAATGACTTTCCCTTTTGAAAAGTATAAGTTATTTTTTGGAGAACCATTAAAATTTTTTCTTTAATGATTTTAAAATTATTCTTTTCTACTTACGGCGTCATATTCAACTTAACAAATAAAAGAAAAATAAGAAAAATATTTTCTCTGAAACAAATGCGGCCTAAGAAGGAAAATGACAGCGTGCAAACCAAATAAAAAGCTTTTAACCTTACTTTCCTCTTGTCAAGTTTAGAAAATGCGAAAAGTTTCTCCTTATTCTTTTAGCGACCAGATTCTTTGTCTTTGGTGGATGTTATAATCTTTTCTTTCTTTTTGTAATTCTTTGTCGTATATCTTGTTTGTCTTTATTGTCATATCTTTTCTTTCTTTTGTTACTCCTTGTCATTATCTTTGTTATGCATCTTTGATTAATTTCTTTGGTCCTCATATTGTGGTCCGTCTCTCTATTTTATTAACTTTACGTGTCTATGCATTTGTTTTCAGTGGGTTTTCTTGTTACGTATTGTCCTACAAATACCATTTTGTCTCTTGAAGGGTGCTTCATTTTTGTGTGTCTAAATACATTTGCTTCACCACCCTGTCATGGCTCCGAATACAGCCCAGTCTGATCACTATGATAAGTCGAAAGTTCTGGAGTTAGGATTATCATCAACAACACTGGAAAGCCATCATATGATTGGGAAAGTCATCTCGGAGAAGGCAGTTAATAAAGGTGGAGTCATTAATATCCTAAATAGAGCGTGGGGGCAGGATTGGGGAATTTGAAGTGTCATATTTCCGGTATGTTTGTTATCATTGCAAAAGACCAAAGTTTTACAGAAGAGGTGTCTAATGCAGGGCCATAGTCTGTCATGCGATGTCCAATTGTGATCGAAAATTGCGAGAAGAATAAATGTCTAGTTTTTTCTAAAATTAAATTTTTGGATACAATTTGTAACCCTTTAGACTCAGGATACCATATATAGTCACGTGTTCTTGATTTTCTATTAACACATTAAGTTATAATTCTAAAACTAAAATATCTTATTCACAAATAAATGACATCCACTAATATCATCAAATGTCAAGCCCCGATTACAATTATTCAACCTCAACAACATTTGAGGATCTTCTTGCAGCAGCATGAAAATAAATTAAAATAAGCATCTATTGGTCTGGAATCAAATCTCTAAGTTCCTACTACTGGTAATAATCATCATAATAGTAACTTTATGCATAAGGATCTTCTTGATAATAACCATCTTCTCAATCCTCATAACTAGAATAATTTTCATAATCAATTTAGTAACTATAACTAATAGAATCTCCATAATTAACATCCTAATGTGCAATTATAAGAAAAAAGAAGAGTAAGCCGAAATTCAATACTTAACACACGACCACATGCGCTTGAGCAATCATATATAATCATAATCACATACCTTAATTGTAAGCAAGTAAAGCACACACAATCATTTGTTTATCTTTAAATTAACTAATCATGCATTATTGATATCTCATTTTTGTTTCTTAACTGTAAGGAAAATACCAAAAAAAAAAGTGAAATATTAGATTAATTTTGAATAAGTGAATAACCCAAAAAAAAATAGAAAATTTGCAACGAATTGATTCCACATCACCTAAACATCAAAATCCCTCAAAATTCTTTGGGAGAGCACATACAAATCGGATTAAAATCGAGTACGGTTCATCGCATGCGCTAAAGTCCCTACTGCCCTTCTTGAAACCTTCACCACGGGACACCCCAACCTCCAGTTGCTGCTCTCAATAGGAGGACCACCACCATTAGCTCCGATCAACGCATATACGGTGGCCAACGATGGCCAGAGCACTTCGGATCAACCTGTCTTCTCTTTGTTGATATGCAATTCTTTGTTTCCATCTTTATTCGTTTATTTATTAATTTATAATATTTTATTGTTATTTTATTTCTTGTTTGTACCATTTAGTCAATAAATTGAAGTTAAAATAAGCATTGGAATAATCAATAACTGCCTGTAAATTTTGTTTGTTTTCATTATATAGAATACGTATTCTAATATAAAATATTTCTTTTATTTATATATGGTAGTTTCTTCTAAGAAAAAAAAAGTTATAAAAAGATATAAAATAGATTTTATGTTATTTGTCCAGATCTATTTATAGTTCTTTCTACAAAATTAAAAATTTCATAATTTATTTAGTACTTTCTATTATTATTTATTTATTAGTTTTAAGTCTTCGAACAATATAAGAGGTTTTATTTTTTTATCAATTTAGGATGTAGAGTTTTAATTCAATTTGACTTAGGATCTTTCTCTTTAAATAAGTCATTTTTCTTTCGATCGGTTTAGATTTTAAAAACAAAGCATGGCTTTTCTGCATGAGATTAGGATATTTCAATAAGTCAGTTTTTGCAAATAACTAATGTTTTCAAATTGATTAGAGTTTTCTAGTATCTTTTGTTGAGTGAAATTGACACGTTTTAGTCAAATGAAGGTTTTTTTTTTTTTTTTTTCTTTCTCTGTCTCTCTTCGACCTTTCTCTTTTACCAAATTATTTTTTTATTCTATTTAAGTGATTATTATGATCAATAATTATCAATATAAAAGAAAAATAAATAAATAAATAGCTTGTCCTTTCTTGTAAATTGTGTTTGTCTCTATGATGTTTTTATAAACCCTATAATTTCACGTAGTTGTTTGAATAAATAATTTAGGACGTAATGAAACTAATTCAAATTATCTAAAAATTTATGAATAGATTCGAAATATTAATTAAAGATATCTCGTAGATTTGGATTTTGAAAATATAATAAAATAATAATAATATAATAGTTAAATAGTGTAATTTAACTATATATGTAATATTTGTTATAAACACGTAGAATAGGTTTCAGTAGTTTGTAAACTTTTAGAGATAAATTATATATGTAATAAAAATATTATGTGACCTAAAATAACATGTAGAGTATACATGCATACATCAAGTGTAATTTTTATGCATTAATATAAACTCATAATTAACTAATTACTGGGGAGCAATCATCACCACTAAAGGAAGCAATAACCATTGCTTAGCCATTCCAACAAGGGTAGAGTTACTATTAGTGGTTGGAGCTTAAGATTTTGATTGGTGTCATTTTGCATTCAATTTTTCAAAAACTAGTAAAAATATAAAAATTGTTAGGAAAATTATATAAAAATTTATTCTTAGTTACAATATACATACTTAAGAAATTGACGAAATCAAGCACTTTTCGATATTAAAATAAATAAGTTTAATGACGTAGTTTCAATCTTGAAATTTTCCTGTAAACATTCTTATGCTTATATTAAATTGTTATGAAAAGCTTTTTTACAAAATTATTTTATATCATTTTTATGAATTTTTAAACCTTAAATTATGATTAAAATAGTGTTTATGTAAAAACTAATGTATTTTTTCTACACTTGAATTCTAAGTTAAGGTGATTAATAGAATATTTTAGGTTTTGTAGGAAGGAGTATAAAAAGTCAATAATATGTGCATAAATGTATAGTTTAATGGAGTGTATAAACTTTAAAATAGTGTTTTATGTAAAAACTATTGAATTTTTTTTAAGGATCTCACTTGGATTCTAAGTTAAGGAAATTAATAGAATATTTTAGGTTTTGTAGGAAGGAGTATAAAAAGTTGATAATATGCGCATAAATGTATAGTTTAATGGAGTGTAATCTTAGGGAATTGTGAATGTTGATGTGTTACTTAATGAATTTGGGATGTAATGAAGTTGAGAAGTATAGTTGAATGTTTTATTTTTATTGGAGTTTGGGGTGAAAGTGAAAAAAAAAATCAATAAGTTAATGTAATTTAAACTGGGTAAAGTATAACTTAGAGGAAGTCGAGGGTAAATATTCTATTTGAGATTCATTTAAGAACTAAATTAGTGGTAAGGGAAAGCTTAGAGATTGAGTTAGATGGAAAGATTCTAAGAAACTTGAAATTTGTTTGGCTTAAAGAATAATAGTATCCTGTCAAAAGTTAAGTAGACTACACAATCAGTTTATAAGATGCTTTAGAGTATACTTGAAGCAAAATACATGAGAAGTTGTCTTAAAGGGTAATCCATAAGATATCTTAGGTATTTACTAGATTTAGAGAGAATGATTCAAAGGTTAAACTTGTTAATACCCTAACTCTGATATGGTTTAGGAGATAACTCAAAAGCTTCTAGTTTGAGAACTTATCTTAGAAGCTTCCAGTAAATATTTCAAGGGTAACTTGAATAACTTAAAAGGTAACATAAACTTATAGCACCATTCTAAACTTCCAATACTTAGGATATTGGCTAAAAAACGAATGACTAACCAACTTAATTCTTATATAGATGAGTAAATTAACAATATTTCATAATTTATATGTAAAATAAAGTACTACATTGAGATAATTATCAAGGGATCACCTACAAGGACAAGTGAACAACCATGTTGGTAAGCAATTAAGTTCCAAGTAAGTTGGATCAATACTTCACTGCACTTTAAAATATTATTTAAGAATACTTGTCTTTGCTTATGATTGTAAATTAATAGCCCATGGGTATACATCATATGTGTTTGAATATGGTATTGTTAATAAGGAGTACTAGATTGTATGTATTGATTGTATTATGATATTACTTACTTTGAATTGTCTAAAATTACTTGATTAGTCAAAAAGCGATCTAACACAAAATCAGTTTAAATACTATCTGAACCTGCATTGCAACTTATTAGGAGAAATTATTACGATTCTTAAGTTAAACACAAACCCTTCGATAAGGATATCTAAAATGGTCCTCTCTCTACCCTTAATTGAATTAAGTAATAAGAGAAAAGGTCGCCGCAAGATTAGAAATCGTGGTTCAAAGTGAAGTCTCGAGTAGAATGTGTTTCTCCATTACACAAGCCTCGCTTTGGTTTCGATTTGTGAAATGAATGATGTCAAACTCCTTAACTTGAATTAGTACGGACACGGTTTTTCTAATCTCATGACAAATCGAATAACGTTGTGTGATGACATTTACTTGTAAATGCATAATCTTTAACTAAACTTGCTTGAAAACTCTAGATGTTTTATATTAGATAAATGTTATTGTCTCTATCTCACTTACTAAGCAAGTTATTGCTCATTCTTCTGTTTTGTAAGATTCTTATAAAACTACTTGCATTACTCCAAGTCTTAGAAGATTAAAGAATGGTTTAGGGAGTGAGATTCAAGACTTATTGGCTAAATTCTTATTTAATTATCGGTTTCACTAACTTTTAAGGAAACTAATAGGATCTCCATTGATGACCCTCTAATTTTCAACTATGGATAATGCAATTATGCTCTATGAGCCTGTGATCTTTTATAAATCCTTTACCAATCGCTTTACTTTCTTAAATTAATTTAATTCTAGAACTTTTGTTGAAAATTGAGATTTTTGTACTCCAAATAATTTATAAAGCTTGATTTTCTTGGTCATTTGAGATACAAGATAATTTTTCGAAGCTATTTTGAAAAGTTATATCACAAGTTAATATTTATTAGATTCAGAATTGAATGACTTAAAACGGTCAAGTGGTAAACGCCTTATGTAAGTTATACCTATGTTGGTAACTAAAGTGGTTGGCTTTTAACTTAGGTTGGTTTGCATGATGAGATTATTATGATTTTCTGGTTTAGGGTGTAACAACTTCTACAATACTTTCTGGTAAATCATAATAGTGGATTGCTTCGGCTTAACTAACAATACTTTATATGTTGATGATTTGTTTTTGTAAGAAGTTGTCCAAATACATAGACTACCGAAGACTATTGTTTTAGATTGGGACACAAAATTTTTGAGCTATTTTTAGAAGACTCTTTGGAGCTTTAATAGCCACCCTTAGACTAATGGCGAGATTGAAGTGGTGAACAAGACACTGAGCAATTTATTTAGAGCTGTTGAGGGAAAGGACTTAAAAGATTAGGATCTGTGTTTATAAGTTGTAGAGTTCTGATACAACCAAACCATCCACAACACTACTGGAAAGACCCCATTTGAGGTTGTCTATGGCCATAACCCCACCATACCCCTAGATCTAATTAGTACCCCCTACAGTTGTTGAAGAAAGTCAATCCAGAGTCAATCAAGCCCAAGAATTGTAAGAGCTACACCAAACTATGATAAGGAAGATTGCTAAGTTCAATTTGAGACAACAAGAGATTGGTAATCGAGGCCACCGAACTCTTTCTTTCAAGCTAAGAGACTTAATATGGAATTACCTCAATTGAGAATGATTCTTCGTACTTGAAACAAAATAAGCTATCTCCTCAAGCTGATTGTCCATTCAAGATCTTGAACAAAATCAATTGCAATGCCTACTAGATCAAGTTGCCTTATAACTGGTGTTTCCTCCACTTTCAATGTGTTTGACCTAATTCCCCACTAATTAGAAGAAGAAGACCCCATAAGTACCTTAAAAGAACAAGAACAAAAGACTATTTTAGATTTGAGGACAAATCTTTCCAACTCCCAAGCAAATGATAGGAATCAACCTCTAGGACTAATTACACATAGTTGAGCTAGAGGACTCTAGAGACTCATGTGGAGAATACTATCTTGAAGCCCTATCCAAGACGGGAATTCTTACCCTCCTTTATGTTTCCCATTACTACCGACTTGACTATCGAGCTGTTACGTATGCCAAACCTATTGAACAATTGTGTCATGACATAACATTCGAGCAAATAACTTCAAAAGACTATTTGAGTTAAGTTCCCAAGTAGCCTACCAACGTCCGAACCTAGCTCAAGTTAAGTACTCTCTAGCAAATGACTGATTGAGCTCCAACTTAAGCCAAATCAGGTCAGCCCCTAACTATAAACTCTCTTTTTTTTTTCTTCATTTTGTCCAATTTATACTATAATTCAAAACAACTAGCCACCATACGACACGTTCCATTGGCATAATATTCTAGAAAGATTCTTTACTTTTCTACATTGAATATTCTTTGTCTCTTTTACCCTTTTCAATATATTTTATGTATCCTATTTATAGAATACCCTTTTTGTCTTTTCATACATGTAAAGTAACCCTAATAGATGGGTTTATAAATCCCTACTTAATGTACGCAAACAACAAATTCATTTATCAAACTTTATACAAGTTTCCCTTTGAGCAACTCTATGTTTTCATTACCCCTTTAACTCTTATCTATTCTCTTTAGTAAGGAGCAGTGGTGAGTAACCCTTCAGTTTGAACCGGTGAGTCACATCTGGCGAATTGTAAGCCGACTAGGATCAATTGGTGTAACATATTTAGTTGATAGCTACCCGGACTTTATTAGCTTTTCTTTATTTCCTTTTATTTTCTCTTTGTTGTGGTGTTTCTCTATATGTCTAACCCTGAAGATGCATCACATTAAGATCCAATGCTTCACATTGGTTTCATGATCTTTTCTTCTATTTTTCTTTTAGATTTCATTCAAGATTATTGCTTTATCATGAATAGGAAGTAGATCATTTGTATCTAAGTCTTATGGAATCTAGATTTATTATGTGACCTTGGTTTTTATTAGATCAAATGAATTTCTTCAATTTTTTTATTCAATTATGTGTACTTAATTGTTTAGATTAGTATTTCCACAGATGTTAATATAAAAATTTGATATCATACAAGAGAATTAAGAGATTTCTTGTATGATTAGATCTAGGCATAGTTGATGAAGATTCTTGCAAGATAAGAGATAATTTGCAAGGTTTTTTCGAAATCTTAATTTATTTTGTTCGAGAATTCGTTATGTACTAATGTGATTTTAGATTAATCTATTGAGGAGAGTATCTAATAGGTAATTTTAAGATTGGGGTTAATAAACTTAAGAAAGTTATCAGCTTTAATAAAGAATTCTCGTAGTAAAAAAAAAAAGGATTGAATTAAATTATCTTTCATTAAAGTCGCATGCGTAAGTCTAAGGGAAACAAAGATCTAGGTACTCCATCGAATCTTGAATTACATTATAATTTGATTGCTTTCTTGTTTGGTTTCTTGATTGAATCTTAATTAGTTGTTAAATTTATTAATTGTTGTAATTTAATTTAGGTTCTTTAAGTTTCTTGAATTCAAATTTGCTAATTAGATAATAGAGAACTAGTTATTATTAGTAATCATAGTCGTTATGGTACGATATCCATTCTTGGAATTATATTACTAAACGATAGGTGCACTTGCCTATATTTTTCACACATTAAGAAGCATCACTAAGAATAATATACTCCTTACTACTCTAGGGTAATGCCAATACTAGGGCTGAAATAAGTTTTTCTTTTAACTTCACAAAACTTACCTTACACTCTTTATCCGAAATAAATTGTACTCCCTCTTAAGTCACTTTAGCAAGTGGTGCCGCTACTTTAGAAAAGCCTTCCCAAATCGCCTGTAATAACTTGCCAACCTAAGAAAACTTTTGATTTCAATAACTGTTTAGGGTTTGAGCCAATTGATTACTGCTCTAACTTTCTCTAGGTCAACAAAAATATCCTCCATATTTACTACATGCCTAAGAAAAGACACATGTTCAAGCCAAAACTCGCACTTCTAGAACTTAGCATATAATCTCTTTTCCCGTAGCTTACTTAATACCATCCTTAGATGCTTCTTATGCTCTTCTTTGCTTTTAGAGTATACCAAAATGTCGTTTGTAATAACAAGCACAAACTTATCAAAAAAATTTCTAAAGACTCTATTCATAAGATCCATGAATGCCGCTGGTGCATTGGTTAGGCCAAACAGCATCACTAGAAACTCATACAGGTTATAGCGAGTTCTGAAAATGGTCTTTTGAATATCCTCTTCTTTAATTCTCAATTGGTGGTATCTTAATCTCAAATCAATTTTAAAGAATACTTGAGCTTCCTACAACTGATCGAACAAGTCATCAATTTTATGGAAGGGAAACATACTCTGTGATTTCATGTTGTTCCACCAGTAATGCTTCTTTAAGTCCATGTACGTTTTGGTACTCTTAAGATAAATAGAATACCTAGAGTGATGTGCTTCTCTTAAAATTTCTTACTTTAGCTCTACAAAAGTTTGGTACACAATCTACATCCATATCTTAAAACACCCTTACAATCAATATTGAATTCAGTTGCCTTATCTTGCATCATCCTAATCTTGATTTCTTAGATTCTAGCATCCTCAAATTGTGTGGCATTCTACTTGTTCTTTATAGTTACTTTATTTAGCTCTCTATAATCATTGCACAACCTCATGCTACTGTCTTTCTTTTGATAAAAAGCACAGGTGCGCCTTATGGTGATACACTTAGCCTAATAAAACCCTTCTCCTATAGCTCTTCTAATTGAGTCTTTAATTCCACTAACTTTGTTGGAGGCATTCTATATGTAGGCTTTGAAATCAACTTAGTATCTGGCACCAAATCGATATTGAACTCGATTTCTCTAGGTGGTAAACCTGGTAAGTCTTCTAGAAGTGCACCCAAGAACTCATTCACTATCAGACCTTCTTCAATTTTCTTATCTTTACTCACCTGTAAGGTCAACTTGCCTTTACCTTACAAATCATAAGTCGGAACACCTGCTAACCTTTACTCTTCTAGCTTTAAAGAGAACTGCTCTTCTCTTAAGGGATCAAAAGATACCATCATCTTGTAGTAATCTATGGTGGCATGATACTTAGATAACAAGTTCACTCCAAGTATCACATCATAGACCATCATGTCTAAAACCTATAACTTTGCAGGTAACACTTACCCCTAAACTTCTATGTGTACTTCTCTACAAAGCCAATCTAATACTGCTATTACTCCTAAAGGAGTATCAACATTCAAAGAATCACATAGCAACTCAAGTTTCAAATCACATGTACATATAAACACTTTCGATATACACAAATATGTAGTACTGATGTCAAGTAGCACATGAGCACTAGTAGAGTGTACAAGGATTGTACTTGCCATGGTGCCTTACTCATGATATTCTTGATGCTATTATTGTCCATGTAGTCTATGAACTAGAGCTCTAACTGGTGCCCTTGCTGGGTGCTGCGTTGATATCTACTATGGGTCCACAGTTGTCTTCCTTCTTGCTGCCCTATAATCAACTGCTTTGTGACCCTTCTGTTTATAAATATTGCAAAAGATATGCAAAATTGACTTCTAATTACAAGTCCTCCTAGAGTGCTTAACCTTACCACATGAGAAACAAGCTCCCTTTAGCCAACTATACTGACTCAACTCTTATGGCCCCATATACCATGGATATCTTTGCACTAGGTTTACCACTAAGGGTGGAGGTGGTGGCATAAACTGATAAGCTAGCCTAGGCTGGTAAGGCATAGCTAGAATGGCTATAGGTCTAGCCACTGGAATTTGACACATAGGTTTCTTTCCTTTATCTTGGGGAGCAATACTCAAGCATACTCTTTTCCTCAACACCACTTTTGACCTTCGGAGTTGCTTTTCTCTTCACTTTTTATTTTGCTTTATGTTCTTTGCTCTTTCAATAGTATCAGCATAAGTAGTCAGCTAAAAGTAGCCTACCTTATATTGCAAGTTCACCTCCAAACCCTTAAGAAAGTGGTGAGCTTAGTGTTACATTCCAAAACAAAGAGTTGTAATATCCTTACCATGTAAACCAACCTAAGCTAAAAGTTTGTCACTTTAGCTACTAACGCAGGTATAGCTTACACAAGGTGTTTACCACTTTCCTGCTTTGAGTCATCCAATTCTAATTCCAATAGATAACAACCTACGATCTAACTTTTCAAAATAATTTTCAAAAATAAACTTGTGGCTTAAATGACGAAGAAAATCAAGCTTTATAAAATGTTTGGATGACAAAATCTCAATTTTAAGAAGTTCTAAGATAAAAATTGATTTGAGAAAATAACATGATTAATAAAGGATTTATAAGATGTCACATATTTACAGAGCATAGTAACAATATCCATAGTTGAAAACTAGAGGGTCACCAACGGAGACTTTATCAGTTTTCTTATAAGTTACTAAAACTGACAAACACATAGGAATTTAGTTCATCAGTCTTAAATCTCACTCCGTGATACCGTTCTTTAATCTTCTAGAACTTAGAGCAGTACTAATGATTCTACTAGGAAACTTGCAGAATAGCTATAAGGGAGTAAGTGACAACTTGCTTAGTAAGTGAACTGAAGACAATAGCACATATCTATCATCAAGCAACTAGGGTTTCAAGTAAGGTTGATTAGATGCAATGTATATTCAAGCAAATACCATTACATGACTTTGATTGGTTGTCGTGAGATTAGAGAAATTGTACCTGATATAATCATGTAGTCTACTTAATTTTAGATCCATTGGCAAAATATTCTCTAAGCTATCCTTTGAACCCTACCAACTTCAATTTCCTAAGAGTTTGCCCTCTGACTCATCCTTTGAGCCTTTTTGACTATACTTCTCTTCAAGTCTTTGCCTCTAACTAAACTTCTGAGTGATTATCAAATAAAACATTTGCCCCCTAACTTTCTTTGAGATATCATCTAACTTTGTTATATAGAGAGTTTTTAAAAGAAATCATCCTCTAACTAAGCTTCTGAATTCCCTGTTTTTACATTTTATTCATAGGTTTTGCTTTTAACTCACCCTCTAAGTACCATTTTAATGCAATACTCATTTATAGAATCTTTTAAGTTATTTTCTGCCTAAGTTCAATTTTACATACAATTTTGTTGATTCATCCATTTATACCCCAAACTCCAGTAAAACAACCAAAGTAACACCCCAATTAATACTTCACAGCTTCAGCACATCTAAATTCCTTGTATAACACATCATCATTCACCAATTTCTCCAATTCCCATACTCCAAAATTATTTGTATAAGTGGCACCTACTTGATTTTGTTAACTTTTTCTAAAAAACCCCCTTCCAATAACACTCGTATACCACAAAATACATTAATGATCAATAAAACTTAGAATCTAAGTAAGGTCCTTAGGAAAAATACTCTTATTTTTTTCCAAAAATACCATTTTAATCATAATTTAGGGCTCAAAATTTCATAAAAAATATAGAAAATAGTTCTATGAAAAATCTCTTCATACCATTTTAGTATAAATACAAGAAAATATACACAAAAATTTTGGAGTCAAAACTACGTCATTAGCCTTATTTATTTAAATATCAAAAAGTGCTTAGTTTCGTCGATTTCTTAAGTATATAAACTGTAGTTATTAAATTTTTACAAAAAAAACTATTTTATATATTTTCTACACATGAAAATATGTAAGAATAATTTTTTATATAATTTTCCAGGCAGTATTTATATTTTTAGTAATTTAATAAAATCCGGATTGAAATGGGACCTTCACTAGAACTAGCCTCTCTGATTACCATCGGCGGCCCTTACCTTGTCGGATGGCTAAGGCGTGGTGGCTCCTGTCATCTAGTGGTGGTGGTTTGCTTCTAGTTGCTCCTCTAATACACATTCTCTTCTAATCCCACTTTACATACTAATTTTTGTAAAATTTTTCCTAATCTTATTCTTCAATTATCAAACCCTACACTGAATTTTTCTAGATCTCACCTTGCTTGTACAACATATTGGAGAGGGTTTCTAGATTTTACAAGGTTTAGATCATGTGAAAATGAATTTTTCTTCTTCTCTCCTCAAATTGTTGAGTTTATGTTCCTATCCTTTGCATGATATTCAACTTCAAACGCCTCACACCTATCTTGTAATATCTACATACCTATTGCCCTTAATCCCAGCTGCCCAAAAGTTTTTTATAGTCTTTTATTAATTTATTATAATTTTCCTTACTCATTTTAGCTTATTTCTCATATTTTAGGGTATTTCAATTAATTCCGGTTATTTATTTACACAATACTTGCATGTGGGGTATATACATACATTCTATATATTATTTTGTACGATATTAGATTTTAGCTTATCTCTAAAAGTTTACAAATTAACGAAACCTATTCTACGCATTTATGATAAATAATACATATATATAGTTGAATTATACTAATTTAGTTATATTGTTATTATTTTATTATATTTTTAATATTTAAGTCCATGGGGTCTCATCAACTAGTATCCTCAGTTTATTAGTAAATTTTTAGGTCAATTGGGATAATTTCACTAACACTTTAAATTACTCACTCGAACAACTATGTGAAATTACGGGGCTCACAATCAAAACCTATCATTTGCCTTGATAGGTTCTGGTAAAAACTAGCTTAGGCGATTTAGCTCTGCCTCATGCTTAACAACAGATCTATTGCCCTATTGGCAATTATAATAGGTAACTTCCATTGCATCTCTCATACAGTTTGAGAAGTACTTATTATAAAACAACTCTCAAAACCTCATCAATTAATCATTCCTCTAGCTAGCTTACGCTCACCTTCCTGCTAATTAGCCATTGTTCCTTGCAACATGTAAGTGGCATAGCTTACCTTCTGATCCTTTGGTACGCTGAAAGTCGTAAAGATCTTCTCGATATCCTTAGGCCAATGGTATGCTTTAACTAAGTTTTCCTTCTTAGGATTGAAAGGACTTGTCTGCCTAGTGAACTTGTCTAAGGAAAATTATTCCTACTATCTCCTAGCTAACACCCTTAACATCTGATTTACGATCTAAAGCAACTGTACACTATCAAATTGCACTTATCTTGGTTGTAGTAGTAGGGTGTCTTGTATTGAATAGCCTCCCTATAGTAGTTGTGCACCCTATCTAGCAAACTCTGCTAGTAGCTATTGCCTACCCTGATATTAACCCCCCCACCTCTCATTCCTCTCCATAAGGGCATCCTAACCTCTGTTGGAAATTTCATTAAACACAAGGTTCTTCTAAGTGGCATTTTAAAAAAGATACAAGAAAATAGGAGGAAGACAAATAATTAAGATCAAAGGAAAGAAGAGAAAAATAGAAACAAAATAGATAACTTCATAAGATAACAAACAGTAAAAAAAGCTAAGAAGAACTAAGCTATCTAACTAACACTTGAATCACATTTTCGCTTATTCCTAACTCACTTCTTCCTTTAATAATCCTTCTCCTAGGTGTTCTATAGTTGATCAACCTAAGCTCCGATACCACTAAATCCATAACACCCTAAACTTAAGATACCACAAACTACCACGTATCTTTAGTCTTCTATTGATACATCAAGCTATAATGCTAAGACTAAAATTTCTAATTCACAGATAAATGACATACATAAACATCATTAAATTCCAACCTTCAATTACAATTATTCAAATGTATCCATAAAAGAACCTTATAAAAAGTAAACAGGAACCACAATGACATTTAAAGATCTTTTCATAGCAGGATGAAAATAAATTAAAATAAACATCATCCCACAAAACATCTATTGCTTTGGAATCAAATCTCTATATTTCTAATACTAGTAATAATCATCATAATAATAGCTAACTACATAAGGATTTTCTTAATAATGACCATCTCTCCAATCCTCATAACTAGAATAATTTTCATAATCAACTTGGTAACCGTTACTAATAGTATCACCATAACTAACATCCTGATGTGCTACCATAGGAAAAAAGAAGAGTGAGCTAAAGCTCAACATGTAGCACATAACCACATATGCATGAGCCATCATACATAATCATAATCACATGCGTTAACTGCAAGCAACTAAGCGTTAACTGTAAGCAACTAAAGCACAAATGAGTATTTATTTATCTTTACATTAGCTAATGATACATCATATAATGAAGATTCTCATAACCTTTGTCATAACACATATCAATTCATCATCATAGAGGTTAGGCATGCCTCTTTAGGCCCTTACATCCAATAGTTGGGCGTACCACTACAAACCCCTTTACAATCATTAGTTAGGCATGTAACTTTAGCCCCCCTCTACTTCAACCTACATCCACCCTATACTCTTTCCATGTGAGACTCTACTAGGGACAATATATCGCATGAATCATCGAGGTTGCTTCCTAAGGATCTTCTACTCTGAGCACCTTAGCTAAGCCATACATAAGCAATAACCAAAAATTATTAAGCCGAATATTTAATTATTCAATTTAAGCAAATATATATATATATATATAAATATAAATTCTAGCCTAGTAGTCACATACAACACCCAAGTGCCATGTACCTAGAGTCCATCGAAGGAACTGGACCTATTATACCTTAGAAAGATGAATTATAAGGTAATAATGAATAAAGATCACTTTACTAATACTCTATAACTTTTTATAAGCTTTCTAAAGGTTTTAAATAGAAATCTTAAGCCAAATAGAACTAAACTTACGTTAGAAAGACAAAAGAAAGCAACTATAGGGATCACAATTGGCTATTATACTCATGATCCTTTGTAAAAGCCAAAGCACATGACTACACCCCTAGACCAGGGTTATTTACTTAGTTATAGTTCACCATAGAAACACCATGGTTTGGATTACAAGGGTGAACTTTGGCTGTTATCCTCTTATCTTTAATTTCCTCCCAAAATTTCTTCACATCTAACTCTCTGAAGAGGATCGCAGTCTAGACCACACCTATGGTCTTTGACTGTGTTCTTGCCTCTTTGAATTTTCTTTTCTCTTTCCTTTAAAAACACCACTCTACATCTTTGATCCAACCTTTGATCTCAACCTCAACCTAAAAACACCGTAATCTCCATTCTATTTTAGCAAGTCTTACCTCAACAATTCCATAATACAACCAATTACATGATTTCTACAAAAGATAAAAGATTGCAAGGAAAATGACACTTTACCATATGATTGTAAGAACCTTAAGTAGATCCTCTGAATCCTTCTAATCTAAACAAATGTTCACTACCTTGAAAATAAAAAAATACGCTTTAGCTTAACCACAATTATCAAGAAACTTACTAATAATTGTTTTAGGGTTGGCGACAAGTCTTATGCATTCAACTTGCCACTAATGCCTTCCTCTTACACTACCAAAAGAATCACAATTAGGTTTGTGGTTTCAATGAAACCAACAAAGTCTTAAGAATCTCTATGTCTTACCTTTAGGGTTTATTGAGTTCGCTATGAGGGAGTCTAACTTTGTAATACAAAGGAAATCTAATTAAGACCCTTGAATAGAGAGAAGTACTTTTGTGTAAAGGCTAGGTTGGATCTTTTTAGTATTCCAAGCTTGCCCCTAGCACACTTTTATTATTTACCTTATCCCTATTCAATAATAATAACTCCCTTTTTAATACCATGTCTTTATTTTGTTTTTTTTTTTCTATATTTTATTATTATGCTGGGTGTTACATAATTACATGGGTTTCCTTTGTCCATGCTTTCGAGGAGTAATGCTGAATTGATTGGATTGAATGTGGGAAGATTGGTGAAGGCAGAGGAACTTAATGTTATAAAAAAGGATTATCTCAAGGTTAGAGTGGGGTTGGATATGTACTCTCAAATCAAAGATGGAATTTAGGTAAGGAATGAAATTTGATGATAAATGTTGGGTGCATTTAAAATATAAGTGATTGTTCGATTTTTGTTTTGCTTATGGTTTGATAGGACACTTGAAAATAAGTATTCATTGAAAAATCAAGAGAATTTTAAACACAAGGCTAATATCTTCTTTTGATAATTTGAAGCATGATGGTAATGACCATGGATTGCAAGTGTAGGCAAGGACTGAGCATAGAGAAAGACTAATTTTAGCAAGTACAGGAAGGAAGGAGGAAGAAAATCTTAACAAGGAAGGTATGACTATTTCCTATAATTTGGCTTTATCAAACAAGTCATTGGTGTTGGAAAAAAAAAAAAGAGTCAAGTGAAGGATCTCCGGCAATAATAATGGACTAGGAACTTTTATAAGCCTTTAGTTATCCTCTTGATAAGATCATGTTTAAGGACATTACTATCCCTACTTTTTTAGCAAATTTGAATATGTGCCAAATATACCCTCTTGTATTTATTGTTGACACCCAGTTGTCACCAAACAAAGCCTATAACTCATCCATTCCTTAAACTTAACCTAAACAAAAACTAAAAGCTATTATTAGCTACACAATAAAATATTTTGAAAATAACCCGAAGATTTCTACACCTAAAATTCTAGACACATCTCTTGAGCCATTCCTCACTATAATTTCCAATCTATCAAAACAAAGTAAACCTATAGCATAACAGTTCGAAAAAGTCTTTCAAGTCTTATAATGAAGGATAGCACCAAAGCCCACGAGATGTTAGAGAAAATACCCCAACCAAGCCTTTTGCTATTCCTTCACCATTGACAAAAGCCTTATAGTATATTTCTATTAAAAGACAAAAGAGAAGAGAAATGGGAAAAGTGTGAATGAGATGAATAGAGTGTAAAAGAGGTAAAGAATATGTGGAAGTTCAAGGAAGGTATAATGCCTCAAGCTAAAAGTAGTGAGTAGTCAAGCTAACAAACATTAATAGGCTCATTTCAACTATTAGGCTCAAAAGTTTTAAACTTATGTTAATAAGGTGTTCACAATTATGGCCATATAAATTAGTACTATAACCTCTTATAATCCAAGTGGGATACTCAATCATGGGGTCTCATAAAAGGTCCTAAAATATAAGTAAAAAAAGTAATAAAAGCTATAAGAGAAGTGCATACATTGAATTAAGAAAAGTAGTCAAAGGAAAGCTAGATTTTGAGAGTCAATTATTTGAAGTTAAGATTGAAGACATTAACTCTATGTCATTTCATGGCCATAGTGGCTAACCTAAAGCTACCAAAGAGCCATGAAGTTTCTTCTATGGAATTTTCAAGGTGTGGGTGAACCCTCGATAGTTAAAGAGCTAAAGAGCATATCAATAGTTATCAACCATCTTAGTCTTCTTAATGGAGACTAAGAAGAAATCAAATGGAATTGATCACATTAGAAGGTAAATGGATTTCAATAGAGCCATTATTTTGATCTTATTGGGCTATTAAGAGGATTAGCACTCTGGTGGACATTGTAGGTCTAGGTACAAATTCTTTCATCTTTAAGGAATTTTATAGATACTTGGGTATGGATTATTAGTGAATCAATAAGATTTAGAATCACATGGACATATCTATACCTTGACTTTTAACCTAAGCTACAATGCTAGGATTTCTTCAGACATATAACAAGTGATATGAATTGCCGTTGATGAACACATGAAGTCCAGTATCACATAAACCAAGGGTGGGTTTAGGCTATAAGATGGTCCAAAAGATAAATGGGAGTCAAAGATTGAAAGGGGTCCTTGTGCACCAACGATGGATACTTGGGTACTTGCCACTAATCTACACTCATAATGAATTAGATAAGAGCAAATGAAAGTAAGCAAAGGATACTTAGCTCATACAAGAAGGAATGTCTGAAAATTCAATCATTCGAACTATTGCAGCTATTACAAAATACAAGTATGTACATGACCCAATTAGGGCAAGTCTTAGGTATGTACAAATTACAACAAGGATTCCTATTAAAAAAGGAAAAGTAAATAATTTTCAAGGGTAAAGTTGTAATTAGACAAAAAGGATGTTTTGTTATAGAAGGATAGTATGGATGTTAGAAAATGGGGCGTATGTCAACTGTCTATTCTATAGTCCTAATTATACTCTTTGCAGAGTAAAATAGGTTCTTAGTAGATTATGTTTGGGGCAGGTGCTCGGCAGCTTCGATATTTCAGACTAAGGAAGGACTAGCTCGAGGGGTGAAGGTAGTCCATCGTTTAGTCGGCCTTGGTTAGTTGGTTCAAGATCGGAGGAAGCTTGGCCTTAAGCAGAAGTGAGTTTGATGCTTGACCTCGAACTGATGTACTGTTAAGGGGTCGACTTGGCAACTAGTCGTTCACTTCAAGAGTCTCCTTAATGAAATAGAGAACCAAGTAATTCGACTGGTTAGATTGGAGTAAGGATCATTCCTCAGAGTTTAACTCTCCTTGGATAGCTCGGTGAACAATTTGGGCGATTCCTTAAGCTTGGGAGCCCGTGATTGGTCCATAATCCCTATTAGCAAGTGGAATTAATGAGGAGTGGTTGGTTATAGGAGACTTCATTAAGATTATAAGTAGAGAGGAGGTTAGCGATAAGTGAGAAAAGCCATTAATACAAAGCATGGCCTATACTGAAATGATTATGGATTCTTGGTAGATATGGGATATCAGAGTTAATTGTTTACATAGTCTAATACAAGACAAGAAGAAGGATTGGTAAAAGAAAGATTTGACATAGGACTAGCCAATGTTGACTAGTTTGCTACTTTCCCAAATACTCTAATGCTAAAGCTAGTAGCTGAAGGGTCGGATCATTCTTTGATTATCTTAAATATGGATTAGAGGGGTACAAGAGGACCAAAATTATTTAAGTTTGAACAATTCTAGAATCTAGTGGATGGTTATGAAGAGGCTATCCAAGATTCATGGTCTATGTAAGGAATGGAAGCAGATTTGTTGGGATTGTTGAAGAAGCTTAAAACATGCAAGAATGCATTACTTAACTAGAAAAAGCAAAGTGTAGAACACAATGTGAAATTTATTGAAAACTTGGAAAGACAACTTGTTATTGAACAGGAGAAACAAGTAAATGAAGCTGATGTTGAACTAGAAAAATCACCGAGAGAAGAGTTTAATAAAGCATTGTGGAATGAAGAATTGTACTAACATCGGAAAATTCGTATTAATTGGCTTATTGTAGGTGATAAAAATACCAATTTTTTCAACCACACAACTGTCTTGATAACGTCTTTTAATAAGTTGATGTAGATAAAAGATAGTGAAGGTGAGTGGATTAAGAATGAGGGTGCCTATCTAAAGAAGCTATGTAATATTTAAACATTTGTATATTTTAGTGGAGTGCCAATACTAAGAGAAAATGTTGGATTATGTAGAGAGAGTAGTGTCTAAATAGGATAACAACCATCTTATTTGACCTGTAGAAGATGAGCAAATTGAAGAATTAGTTTTTAATATAAGGTCACTTAAAGCCTAAGGTCCAGATGACTTTAATGGTCTATTTTTATCAATCCTATTGGAATATTGTAAGGGAGTTTGAGGCTAAAGCGATGAAGCAATTCTTCCAATCAAGTTCGTTCCTTTTGCATTTTAATTGTACAAACATTGCTCTCATTCCTATGTCTAGTAAACCTAAGTGTTTTTCACAATTTAAATCCATCAGCATTTGTAACTTTGGTTATGAAATTGTATCCAAAATTCTGGCCAATAGATTACAATCAATTCTTAATGCCATCATTTCACCCTATCAATGTGCTTTTATTCCTAGTTAGCTTATCCAGGATAATGTGATTATAGCACAAAGTTTTTCATACATTAAAAATCCAACATTCAAAAATGGTTTGAATTTTGCTATTGAATTGGTTATGGCCAAGCCATAGAACAGGGTTAAATGGAATTTTTTGAAGGCTGTTATGGAGAAAATGAGATTTCATGATAGGTAAATAAGGTGGATAATGACATGTATTTCCTTTGTCTCTTTTAATATTTTGTTTAATGGGAAGAGAGTAGGCTCTTTTAAAGCGACAAGAGGAATCAAGTAAGGGGATTGTTTATTTTCTCACATGTTTCTTTTTGTGGTTGATACTCTCTAATAGGAATTAAGCTATAGGCCCATTGACCCAAGCCCTAATAGAAGGACTAAAGAGCTTAGTAAGGTGTATTCTCCTTTCCTAACCTACACCAAAAGAGTCTAAGCTGCTCTTGTCTGTCAACTTGTTGTTACTTCTGAGCTGAGCCCTCCTATACCTATCCATTATCTCAAAATACTAACCTAAGGACTACTTAATTGACAGCTCGACCTATTCACCCACCAGTTCGATCAACCCTGTTCTGAGCTGTCTAGAAAACATCTAAGTTGAATTCACTTCGGAAGAATCTACAACTCAACTGAGCTCGACATCAACTAGCTTGATTGTACTCCTTTGTCCATTTCTGCTAGAAGCCCACCTATAGTTGCTGGCTACATGTCCAAGGCTTTTCACAAGTGGACTCTTTCATACCCTTTTACATTCCTTATACTTTACTTATTTTAGACATTACCTTTTTTGTATTTTCCATATTTAGTAGGTTACCTTAGATTTTTGTATATAAATACCCTTGTATTATGTAGCCACAAGATCATTCAAACAATATGTTTGAATATATTGAACTTTCCCTTTGGTGTTAAGCTTCTTGCTTATTATCTCTCTAACTCTTATCCTAACCTTTAAGCAAGGTTAGGTGGCGAGTGATCTCATCGAGCTACTTGTGTATCACATCAAGTTGGTTTGTGAGTTTATGAAGGTTCCTTGATGCGTCATATCCTCAGCATTGTTCAAAAGGTATTACTGGTTTCTTTCTATCTTACGTGTTTACCCTCCAATACTTTAATATTTCTACAAGCTTAGACCCATTCCAGATACTGTCATCCTTGTCTGTTCTTGGAGCAACATATCACTCTTTCTAAGATGATTCAAAAAGAGATAGAGCGGGGAAGTATAAGAGGAATTATAATAAAGAAAAACTCTCTTAAGCTAAACCACCTATTCTTCATTGATGATTTTTTACTCTTTGTTGAAGCATCATCATAAAATATTAATAAACTAAAATTGCTATTAGATTTGTACTATCATGCTTCAAGCCAATTGGTTAGTCATCCTAAATCTTCAATTTCTTTCAATAAAACACTCCAAGTGATATTAAACAATTGTATTGTGATGGTTTGAATATTTCCAATCTAAATAGATTGTGAAAATATTTAAGATTGCCAACTAAATAGGGAAGATCAAAAATGGAAGTTTTAAAGGTGATTAAAATTTTTTTTTTGTCTAAACTGCAAGGATAGCAAAACCTTCTATTATCCTTAGGAGAAAAGAAGTGTTAATTAAATCAATTACCTTAGCAATTCCCAACCATGCTATGAGTGTATTCTAGTTTCCTAAGAAGTGGTGTAAGGGTGTTATAGCTATGATTGCAAGATTTTGGTAGGGGTACAGTCATGTGATGAGGAAAATTCATTGGAAGAGAGGAGATGTCTATTCCTAAAAATCAAGGGGGCTTAAGCTTTAGAGATCTTAAATTGTTTAACCAATCTCTTTTAGCCAAAGCAGTTAGGAGAATTCTAGAGAATCCTCATGTATTATAAGTGAAAGTCGTATATATTTTCCCCTTTCTAATCTCCTTCAATCTTTTGTATGTAGAAAAGCTTCATGGTGTTGGCAAAGCATTTAGTATAGAAAGGAGGTCATTGCAAAAAACCACATGTAGAAGGTCGATAAAGGAGATAAAATCAGAATATGGGAGGATCTTTGGGTTCCTAATGTCTCGAATTTTAAATTAAATGTGATGGAACCTAAGGTCATAGATGCTGAATTAAAAGTAGAGAAGTCTCATCTTTGGTGAACCTGTAATGCCTAAAAAAGGGGCTTAGTAGTTTTACCTAAAATCTTCATATCACGTATGCACTCATGATATAACGACCACCTTGCAAGTCAGAGATTATAAGACTCTAACTAATGAGTTTCTAAGTATGCTTATTTATTTTACATACATATGCTTAACTATATATATTTATAAGTGATCCAGCAATTCACAATCACGAGAACCATGGAGACTTGGCATCACCTATCAAACAATAAGAAAAAGGTATCAATTCTAACAATCATAAAGCTACTAGACACTTTAAAAGTTTATTTTAATTAGCCTACTTACTTCTCTAAACTTAACATTCTACTTTCTTAGCTTGATGGAGTACTTTGCACTGAAATCCTAGCGTAGCCTCAATTTTATAAAACTTGCAAAAAAAAAAATATATTGGAGGGTAAGCTACTTCCAGCTTAATGAGTAACCTTACTACCTTACCATAAAAAAATAATAAGCAAGTTGTTTATTGAACATATGAATGTATGTACAAGCATATGTAATGCAAATAATATATATAGTTGACCGATAACTACATAGCGCATGGTTTTACACCCACCATTACCCAGATTGAGAAGTATTTAGGCACATCAAGACCCAGGTCTCTACATCTATCGTCTGGTCGAATATCATCTTCTCTAGGTAGAACTAAAGCAACGGACACGGTTTAGCCTTAAGAAGAGGGTAGCACTCTCTAGAGCTAAGTAGATCCCAAAGGTCAAGGCAAGAATACGTCGCATAAGTATGTCGTACGATTCATCAACAGTATGACATAAATACGAATCCAACATGCATGATCTCTTGCTCCACTGTATAGTGTTGATGCCTTTTCATAATAATGTAAAAGCATGTAATGCATGATCAGTTTATTTGAAAGTCAGATAATTATTAATCCGATTTACAAGTGACTAACCAATATACAAAATAGACACTTTATAGTCCTATCTACTAGTGCAACAATCAATTCTTAGTTTTGATAGATTATGGTATTTTAACACACAAATACAACCAATACAAGCACATACAAATATCCTGATCCCCAAACACAACCATTTCATTCATATAATTAATCGGTGCTCTATAATACAAGCAAATACAAGATAAGAAAAGGGTTGGTATACTCACTTAACCATAAAGTGTAACAGTCCTGGTAGTCCTTGACTTTATCAATGTTAGGGTCGACATCACCTAAAGAATATAATTAAGACACATAAGTATTCTTACTTATACTAACTATCTACTCTTCCCTGCCCTAAATTTCTCATCTTAACTGTTTTCGCATTTTAGCCATAACTTTCTCATCTTAAGTCCGTCTTTAATGATCTTATAGTCAATTTTCATTTTTCTTTTTTAGTGTTTTTCATTTAGGGAGGTCATCTTTGGGCGTTTTGGTTGGCAAGGTTTCAATTTAGGCTCAATTATTTTGTTGGCCCAAGTTGTTGGTTTGTTTACTTTGGGGTTTGGGCTTAAATTTGAGCTTTGAGTTTAGTTTTTGATATTGGACCTTACACCTAATATTTTGGGCTTTCATTTAGGTATTCTAAGGTGAATTTTTCTACCCAAATCTCTTAGTTTCCAACTTGGGCTTTAATGTTGCTCATATAGGCCTAAATAGGCTCTTTTCTCAAGTTTAGGGCCTTAATTCAGTAAGGGGCCTATAGAGGATGGCCTAGATGAGCCTTAGGGTCTAGCAAGCCTCTTGTATTTCTTCTCATGAGTCTTTTAAACTTGGGTCCAGATCTGTTCGCTCAACTATCAGACCTTAATCTTAGGTGGTTTAGGGCATTTTAGGCTCATTTTGCAATTTAGAGCATTAAGCCCAATCATAACTTATCTTTTTGGGCTTAAGCCCACTATTGGCCTCAAGTTTGGTCCAATTTTCCTAAGGATGCAGATCTGTTCTTGGTCATTAACATGGTTATTAATACTATTTTTAAGTCCCTAATTACTAACTAAGCTAGTTTAGGGCCCTAATACATCATTACCCTACTTAACTTAGTTAGTCAAGTCCTAAATCATACTTAGCACTAAATAAACATGACATTAAGTTGATAAATAAAAAATTAGAGATTTAACTCATGAAAGTGGCGGCCAACAAGTGCTCCTAGGGCTTCCTTCTTCCTTTTTTCATGCAGCACTTGTTTTAAGGTGTTTTTCCTTAATCAAAACTATGTTTTTACTTATGTATGACCATGATCTTAACATAATATTATGAGGGCAAGTGTAGTGAGGCCAAGGGAGGGGTGGCATGTTGAAGAGAGTGATGCTTTAGTGCTTTTCTTAGTGATTTAGCCTTAAAACTAACAAAATACTAAACTTCTCTACATGTCAATGTCAAAACCCTAGCTAATGAGTCTTTTTCTTTCATTATTCATGCTTGTTCTTCACTAAAACACCCTAAACTTCTAAGATATGGATTCACATAAAGATGTGAGTGCCTAAAGTACAAGATTCCAACATGAAACCTAAGGAAAAACAAGGAAAGCTAAGCTTAGTCACTTACTAGAGTTAGAAATGTTGCCCTTCTTCTCTAAGAGGGGTTGATGGCTTAAAGAGTGGGGTTGGCATGAGGGTTGGTCAGCAGTGGAGTAAGGTGTGAGAGGGTATAGCTCCTTCTGGCAATAGATTTGGTTAAGTGGTAGTGGAGTGAGTGGGTGTGGCGATGAAGAGTGTAGGGAGAAGAGAGGAGTGTACTTTGAGAGTGAAATGTAAGGGATTTTTGAGAGAGTGTTTTAAGTGAGTGAGTGGTGCTTGAAAAACACAAGAACATGAGAGAAGGAGAAGGGGTGGCCAGGGCAAATCAAAGGGAAAAGAAGGGGGGACAATGTGTGTGTATTTTGGGAAATGAGGTACACAGTCTCTTTTTGGGACCATGTACTTGTTTGCTTTTTGCCAAATAGGGAAAGATCTTGTCTCCCTAAAGGATAAGATATTTTTTATGCCTATTAATTCATCTTACTTTAGCCTTTAATTGTGTTTGACTTGTTGTTAATTAAAATGTAATGAGGGTTGGTTATGGATAAGGGATTACATAGAGTAATTGATAGTGATTAAGTACGATTAGGCATGTTAAGAGTAATTAGGGCAAATTTAGGGTTTTGTTGTGTTTTGATGCTTTACTTTAGTCAATCTAAGTACCCTACATGTGCATTTAGGGTTTTGTGTCTTATTATTTAGGGTTAGTGACTTATTATTTGATGAATTGCCGACCAATGGCCCCATTACTTACGCACAGCTTCGAGGACTCCAATCCTTCACATGGCGAATTCTCTCTTGGCAACCTATTGATGACGAGAAAGTTTACGCCAAAGGAATGTGGCTAAACCCCTTGAGGTCCCTTAATTGTTCTATGTTGATTTGTACACTCAGTAATGATGATGCCAACCATTCCCTTATCGAGGACCCTATGCCGAGTAATCCCACCAACATTGCTGAGAAGTTCTTGTCGTATGATGAGAGACTCACTTAAACGGTCGAATAGTTTTTCTCTTGGCATGCCGCCATCTCTCTCTTCCTAGCCCTTTATTGCCACAACATTTTGACCCTTCTCGCCTATTGTGCTTGGAGAATATTGGGATGAGACTAATGTTGCACTGCCACCTATCCACCTCGTCTGATATTGTACTACTTTTCCATTTTTGGTCTTTTGTCCTTTTTACCCTTTTGAGTATGTATTAAGAATTCCCTTTTTGTATATACTTTCTAATCTTTTCAGTATTTGTAGTGTTGCCTTAAGGACTTACTATAAACAATCCTTTTCTTTTGTTAGCTATAGATAACTTACACTTTTACACTTAATATTCTGTTCTTGTGAAACAATCCTCTCCAAGTCTGTATTTCCTATACTCTTATCTAATCTTGCTGAGTAGCTCAGGATTAGTGGCAAGTGGACCTTGACATTAACTTGTACGTCATATCAAGTATGGTGTCAAGTCGTGTTGTGTTCGTTGGTGAGTCACATCTTCTGAGCAACTTTACATCAACTACTCTTATTCAATTGTAGACCCTTTCCCCTTTAATTTTCTTCGATATCTCGAAGGACCTATTTTAGTTTAATTCCACCTAGATAAGTCTCAGTGATAATTGAGCTTCTAGTCACACCATATATTCCTGATATCAGAGCTTAAGGTTGAGGTTGAGACCTAAAACTATGTAGTAATAGTCAGCCTACTGTTCGAGATATTGCGTGTGATTGTAGCCATCCAAGTGAAGTGTAGTTACTGAAATTTTGTGATAGGAATGTTGAGCCCTCGTGTACAGGGAGAGATTCACAATGTCGAGAGTGATGCTCATTGTCATGGTCGAGTTGCCCAATAAACACTACACATTATTGATGAGCAAATATAAGATCTTGATGTTATTGTGGCCAATTTAGCTATTTTAGTAAATAGTGTCTTAGAAAATGGACCGCATGAGAGAGTTGCTAAGCAAGGTTGAGAAATGAGAGATAAGCTGAGGAAGCAAATGAACGAGTGAGCTCCAAAAGCCTTTCTAGTGAACCACGTACCACTGTGATGTGTCGATAGAGTCATGAGGAGAAGGTTAGAGTTAGACGAAATGGAAGAGTATGAAGAAGAAGAAGACTAGTATATTGGGATTGATGAGTAAGACTTCAGAATGCCAAGGGGTGCCGAACATTTTAAGATACAGATTCCGATCTTCAACGAGTCTAGTAATGTTGATGACTACTTGGATTGGGAAGAGAAGATAAAAAAGATATTTGACTTTTGTGATTATGAAGATACTGGCCGCATTAGAATTTTCTGGATATGTGGCAATATGGTGAAAGAAGCTACAGAATATTCGTCAGAGGACCCGATGCGAGGTCCGAACATGGAACGAGATGAAGAGAGTTTTAAGGAATAGGTTCGTTCCCGAATACTACGAATAGGACACTTTCCGACAACTCCAAGACTTAAGGTAAGGTAATAGGTCCTTAGGCAACTACGTCTAAGAGTTTCAATTGCTCATGATACGAGGTGATGTTGATGAACTTGAGACCCGAACTATAGCACGATTCATCTCGGGACTCCGAGCTGAGATTAGCCATGTCCTAGAATTGCAAAGCCTCATAACTTTAGATGAAACCATCTAAGTAGCTAAGAGAGTTGAAAGGAAACGGCGAAACCAGGCTAACCAAATGTTGAATAATCGAACAATGGTGTCGAATAAGACTGGCCTGCCTAGTAGACCAGGGAGTGACGAGGCATCAAACATTCTCGAGATGGAACATCGAGGTCACGTATCAAGCTGATCAAACGATGGCCGAAGTAAGAGTAAGATCGAGGAACTTGAGTTCCGGAGAGACCAAAGTCAGAGTTCAGGGAGGAAAACCCAAAAAATTAAATGTTTTAAATGCCTTGGCTATAGATACATAGCTAGTCAATGTTCGAATCACCAAGTCATAATGATAAAGGGAGACAAGCCCCAGTTTGAAGTGGAAAGTATGAGTGAAGGAGAGGAAGAAGTAGTAACTAATCGGATGCTGGAAGAATTTAAGAAGATTAGGAGGTCGAGATACCCCCTGAGGGCGGAGTTGAGTATTGCTTTGTTGTTTGACAATCTCTCAATACTTTTATAGGTAATGAAAATAAGCAAAGAGAGAACCTCTTTCATACGGATTGCAAGGTGAATGGTAAGCTATGCGCCGTGATCATTGATAGAGGGAGCTGTACCAATGTCATCACACAGGGGGTAGTCAAGGTCATGAAATTACCGACTCTCCCATACCCCAAGCCGTATAAGATTCACTGGCTGAACGAGAAAGGAGGATTACACGTTTTCAAGTAAGTTAGCGTATCGATTACTATTGGTAATAAGTATAAGGACGAGGTGGTGTGTAATGTCTTTCCCATGTGTGCATCTCACATATTACTCGACTAACCATGGCTATTTGACTTGAGAGTGTTACAAGATGGGTATAGAAACACCTACATGTTTCAAAAGGACGAGAAGAAAGTTATATTGACACTTATGAGTCCCAAGGAAGTGCAAGAAGCCTAGGAAAAGGTTGCTAGATCATTGCAGCAGAAGTCCTTGGTGATTTCTCGAGCTCAGTTTGTACGAGAGGTCAAGGCCGAGGGCTATGTACTCCTCTTGGTCAGGAGACTCTTAAAGGTTAAAGAGGCCGAAAAATTGCTTATTAAAATGCAGCAACTACTTTAGGAATTTACTAACCTCTTCCCTACCGAAATGCCAAAAGGATTACCTCCCTTGAGAAGAATTGAGAATTGCATCGATTTTTATCCTGGAGCAGCCTTGCCAAATTGACCTACCTATAGACTCAATCTTAAACATGCAATCGAGCTAAAAAAGCAAGTTGATGAGTTGGTAGATCGCAGAAGAGCATGAGCTCCTGTATTGTCCCAGCCATGCTAGTACCAAAGAAACATGGATCATGGAGGATATGCATTAACAGTTATGCCATTAATAAGATTGCTATTAAGTACCGATACTTAATCCCATGGTTGGATGACATACTTGATGAGTTGCATGGTGCACATATTTTTTTGAAGATAGATCTCGAGAGTAGGTATCATCAAATACGAATGAGACCGAAAGATAAATGGAAAATAACCTTTAAGACTTGGGTTTGTCTATTTGAGTAGATGGTTATGTTGTTTGGTTTAACTAACGTGCCGAGTATATTCATGAAGCTTATGAATCATGTACTCAGAACATTAATAGGCAAATGCGTTATGGTTTATTTTAACGATATTCTGGTTTATAGTGCTAACCTTCTCATTCATGTTAAACATTTGAGATTGGTGTTAAACATACTCCACGCTGAGAAATTATTTGGCAACGTAAAGAAATGCGCTTTTTGTCAAAGTAAGGTTGTATTCTTCAGATATGTCGTTTCAAGGAATTGAGTTCCTATTGATGAAGAAAAGGTCAGGGCTATTAATGAGTAGCCTATACCGATAAGTGCAGTTGAAGTCAGGAGCTTCCATGGCTTAACTTCGGTCTATCGAAGATTTATCCAGAACTTCATCCCCATAACGGCACCATTGACTGAATTGACCATGAAGAACATTGAGTTTAAATGGATAGAAAAGGCTTAGAGGAGTTTTGAAGATATAAAGTGTAAGTTAACGTTTGCTCCAGTATTTGCCGTACCAGATTTCGAGAAGGTTTTTGATGTTAAATGTGATGCGTTTAGTGTCGGCATTGGTGCCGTCCTTATGCAGGAGTACCAACCCATTATTTACTTCAGCGAAAAACTTTGAGGTACTACCTTGAATTAATCAACCTACAATAAGGAGTTATATTCCTTTGTCCATACATTTCAGAACTGGTAACACTATTTGTTGCTGAGAGAATTCATCATTTAGTTAGATCATGAATCTCTCAAGCATCTTCGCAGGCAACAAAAGCTTTCTCGATGTCACGTTAAGTGGGTCGAGTTCTTAGAGACCTTTTGTTATGTCATCAAGTATAAGAAAGGAAGTACCAACACAATGGCTAATGCACTTTTTCACCATCGTACCCTCATTACGATGTTATAAGCTAATGTGCTTAGATTTGGTACTTTACCTGATCGATATGAGCATGACCCACATTTTAGGCCTTTAGCAACCAAGTGTAGTGATCGAGGAGCTATAGACGAATTCTACTTGAATGAGGGGTTCTTAATGAAGGGAAAGTAGATTTGCATGCCGAGTGGTTCTATAAGGGAATTACTAGTTCAAGAAGCTTACACCAGGGGTCTGGCTAGCCATTTTGGAGGACAGAGGACGATTAAGATATTGAAGGATTTCACAGGTTGCATCAAAGAATTACCGAGCAACTAGCCAAAACTATGGCCCAACAGAAGGAATTGGGAAGCCACAGAAGGAAACGAATCGTTTATGCCCCTAGGGACCTAATTTGGATCCATCTTAGCAAGGAACGCTTCTTTAGCAAGAGGACAAACAAACTATCTCCTAAAGTGGATGGCCCTTACAAGATCCTCAGGTGCATTAATGATAATGCCTACGAGATTGAGTTACCTAAAGGTCTCGGCGTGTCTACCACATTCAACGTCGTCGACTTAACCCATATGTACCCAAAGATGATGAAGACCAAGATTTGAAGGTAAATCTTCAACAACCCCAAAGAATTGATGAATTGCTAACCAACGGCCTTATTACTCTCGCACGGCTCCGAGGACTCCATTCCCTTACATAGTGAATTATCTCTTGGCAACCTATTGATGACGAGAAAGTTTACGCCGAAGGAATGTAGCTAAATTCCTTGAGGTCCCCTAATTGTCTTATGTTGATTTGTACACTAGGTAATGATGATGCCGACCATTCCCTTATTGAGGACCCTATGCCTAGTAATCCCACCAACACTGCTGAGAAGTTCCTGCCGAGTGATGAGAGACTCACTTAAATAGTCGAATAGTTTTTCTCTTGAGATGCTGCCATCTTTCTCTTCCTGGCCCTTTATTACCGCAACATTTTGACCCCTCTCACTTGCTGTACTCGGAGAATATTTACATGGCAATATGTTGCACTAAAACCTGTCTACCTCGTCTGACATTGTACTACTTTTCCATTTTTGGTCTTTTGTCCTTTTTACCCTTTTGGGTATGTATTAGGAATTCCCTTTTTGTATATACTTTCTTATCTTTTCATCATTTGTAGTCCTGCCCTAGGGACTTACTATAAATAGTCCTTTTCATTTTTAAGCTGCAGATAACTTACACTTTTATACTGAATATTCTATTCTTGTGAGACAACCCTTTCCAAGTTCGTATTTCCTACACTCTTATCTAATCTTGCTAAGTAGCTCAAGACTAGTGGCGAGTGGACTTGACATCATATCAAGTGTGGTATCAAGTCATGTTGTGTTCGTTGGTGAGTCACATTTTTTGAGTAGCTTCACGTCAGCTACTCTTGTTCAGTTGTAGACCCTTTCCCCTTTAATTTTCTTCAATATCTTGAAGGACTCATTTTGGTTCAATTCTGTCTTGATAAGTTTTAGTGATAATTGAGCTTCTAGGCACACCATTATTTATGGTTCAATTGTTTTATTTAGGGATTTTATTATTGTAACTTTTATTATTATATCTTGAGTGGTTCTAAGGATTACCTATTGACTCTTGTATCCGACTTCAAGTTTGGATTCGAAAGTTTATGGGGGTTTATATTGTCTACCCAAGTATAATTACTTTGGTTTCATATTATTAATCACTCTTGACCTGCATTAACTATGATGTGAAACCTAATTAGTGGATAAAGGTATAATTAAGTTTCTTAATCTTAATTACTAGTACATTTGATACTAACTAGGCGCAATTTAAAGCTTAATGTGTCAAATTAAGTTAGTTAAGCCCATTGGGTCATCTTGTCTAATTAGTTTAAGGAATTGAGACAAGCATTGCTGTTTGGGTACGTTTTAGAAGGTAGTTAGGGTTTTAGCAAAGTTAAGCAACTATCTCTGATTAATGAATAGTTTTGCTATTTACTTAGAGTACAATAGTTGGATTGGCTTTTCGACACTAGATTAGGGTTTTACAATCATTTCAAGGGTTCACACATATTAGGGTTCTAATTAGGATTTAAATGTTCGAAGGTTCATTTTAGGGTTATATTTTCCGTTTTAGGGTTTGAATTTGTTGTTAAGGTTATCTATATCAATATTCATTATTAGCTTATTCTACCCTTTATCAATTTTAGGGAATTCCCATTGGCTTCGACCATTAGTCATTTTCCCATTAAGGTTTAGGTTGGTTTCATTAGATTATATTGATCTTGGAAGTTAACATTAGTTATTACTATTTGTTTATAGGATTTTAGAATGTTGAGTGTAGGGGCTAAACTAGGGTTAAGGTTACCATCTAGGGTTTTAAAAGTTTGAGTTAGGGTTTGTCACAACCCTGAAGATGGCTTAGTAGTGATAGAACACCACGTACAAATTAGAAGTAACTATTTTCATATTTGAAAAACTTTACCATTTACTTCTAATAAGTACATGAAGCGTCAACACTAGAATTTTATAGAGTATCACAGACTTAATGGTATAAAATAGAGTTTAAATATTATTAATTAAATAAAATTACAAACCTAAATAAAATATTACAGAAGTCTTTCAAATAAAGCATATTACAATTAACTTAACATATTTCCTTTCCTAAATTCATAATTTAATTTCCTTACTTGCTCTCCTAATCCTTGCTCCTAAGCTTTTAACCCTTACCAAAGGTTTGGATCTTTTAAGGTAGACCTAGTAAGGTTTCTGCATCAACTTAAAGTTATTAGGATAAAAGTTATTGGGGTATAAGCTATAGCCAACTTAGTAAGATAGTACTCATAACCTTTCAAGCAAGTTGATTAAACAAGTAAATGCTATGCAATAATTAGACATATGTAGCAATACATGTGGCCTTCTTGTATCTAACGTATAATCTAGGGTTTATTGTTCCCCCCTTGACCTTGGGTTGAGGATTTATAATTCTACCAGTATCTAAGTGTCCAATTTATTGTAAAAGTCACTTACCATAACATTCTTGGCCACCATAAAATAGCTATAGGATCTCAATTCTCAGCTAAACTCATGTCAATATAATGATCAAGAGATTATGTCCCTTGATCGATCTTAGGAGAACTAAATGAGCCCATTCTCCCTAACCTCACAAGAGAACTGATCTCTCAGTTATCTAGGACAAACTAAACAAATGTTCAACCTAAAATCCACTATAATCCTTAGGAAGATGAATCTTTTAATTAGCCAAAGGAACTAAAAGAAGTATTCACAAAGGCCTTATAAATAATCATAAGAGAAGAATCTCTTGATCGATCCTAGGAAGGCTTAAATGAAAATAACAAATAATACCTTCTTTGAACACCTAATGACCAGGGACTTATCAGATCCATGATTGGCCTCCAGATGTATGCAAAACCAAAACATAAGAATGGACACAACCTTGTCTAATGCACGACCATCCTCAAAGTTACTTAGTTTGCAATAAACAAGAAAGGTTTTAGTCTTTCCATTCTATATGTGACAATGGTGACATAAATAATAAAAAGGAGTTTATGTAATATGCTATGCATAACTGCTTTAATGTTTATATTTTGATATGCTTAACCTCCTTTTATTTTGGTGATCACTCAAAACATCAAATAATCATAGGAATCACATCACAATCATCAACTTTATTTATAGAGATAATCTTTAAGTGTCTTAAGAAACAATTCAGGCACATATGTTTCCTGAACACTCCATACAAATCAAGTTAAGTGTATAAGATTAAAGATACAGCTATTCTACAATCACATACAGGTGATAATCATAGTGGATACTCACCTGACCATTTTCGTATTCATTGTAATAGTCTTTTGGAAGTTCCAAATCAAAAGTAGCTATAAAGATAAAGATAATTGAGAAACATACTGAATTTCTAAACTTTCTAGTTTAATTTTTTTTTCCAAGCTTTCTCTTTGTAAATATTTTATTTCTTAGATTGATTATGTTTAATGTTTTTTTTTTTCCATATCATGTTCGAATGGTCCTTATATGTCCATGACTCTTCTTAGTTTTTGTTCCATAGTTTGCTAGTCCTTGTATAAGGTCAAAATCGTTATAGTATTGATATGATATGTCCATATGTCGATAATGTCCAAGTTAAGGGAAATTTTATTCAAACATGATAAGTTACTTTTTAAGGTATGACTTTGTCTACTTGTTTTAGCTTTCATTATTTTAATATTTTGTTTTAAGGAATTCTTTTGGTTTCTTTCTTGAACTTCATTTGAGTAGAATGTTTGGGAAACTTCTTTCAAATATGAAAGGGAATTAGAAAGTCTTTCTTTAAAATGAAATGAAAAGTTCTTAGAGCTTTGTTTTAAATCTTAAGTTGAGGAAACTTCTTTAAGATAGTTTGAGAAAGAAAATTTTCTTTTCCTTGATCATTCTTGAAAACCTTGATAAGGACTGATCTTAAAATAAAAATAGCTTTTTATCTAAAAAACTTTTTGAGAAGAAATTGCTTTAAAAAGAACTTATTGGTTTAAGAAAGCTTAAGTTTAGTAGAAAATCTTGTCTTTTGGTAAAATATAAGAGTTTCTTTCCAAACTTATAGAACATTTTTCTTGTTTCCCAAAAGAAGTTTTGACGAAAAGAAATTGAAAAGAGTTCTTCATAAGTTGGTTTTTTAGCAAATAAATAGAAGGCAATGGTTGAAAAAGAGTTTGCTTCATGACATAGAAACTTAAGGGATTATAAAGCTTACCCTTGGAGTTTGGAAAGTGAAGAGAAGTAAGAAGAATGGTTGGTGGGTCTTAGAAAGAGATGTATGTTGGTTGGAATGGAGGAACAAATGTGGTCCTAAAAAGTGAAGGTAGGGCTTATTTATAGGAAAAGGTTAATTTAGCTTATCTCGTAAGCTTTGTTGTTTTGCAACCTTAACCTTAAGCTTAACCTTTCATTTGTTCTTAAGTTGGCATGTTGGAATTATGGGTATATTATGCCCCACATGTTTGCCACCACTTATGTACACACCATTTGACTTATGCTTCATTCTTTAGTTGGAAGCATCACTCATGACATCATGGTTTCTAGATTTAAGGTATTTTCTGGTGTAATCTCCTTGTTGACTTAGAAGTTTATTTCCTTCTAGAAATGATGATTTAAAAATGATGCAATGGATAATTTCATCATTCATGACCTTATTGTTTCTAGAAAATGGTTACTTATTCAACTTGGCTTCTTCTTTCTTATCTTAGTGTTTTAGTCTTTGTCATGTGTTGATGTACAATAATGTTGGCACCACTTGTAGATTAATTTAGGACATTAATTTTTTTTCCACATATTGATGTAATGGAAGATTAGGTCATGGCTTACCTCATTCTCAATTACTTATTCAACTTTATTTCTTCCATTTTATCAAGTCTTTAGTCCTTATTTTACATGTAAAGATGTACACATGTGGTTGGCGCCATTTGTAGTCTTGTTAGGGTCCTTTTTATTTTATTTCTTATGTTGGTTATTGTTGATCGTGTGGAAGACCAACTAAGAAATAAGGTTAGATCATGTTGGGATTCACCTCTTGCTCCTCGATACTTGTAAAAGGCTCCCTGTGGGCAAAGCTACGAGGACCCTTTGACACTCAAGTTAGCAAAGATGACTAAGAGAGGGGAAGGTGAGCACTTTAGACCAAATAGACTGTGTTCGCCCGATGTGTAAGTATTGCTTTTGTTGTGTAGTAAAAGGGGGGAAGGGGTCCAAGAGTGATAAATAGAGAAAAGGACTTGGAGGAGCTAGATATCATCCCCCTTTCACTTGTTGGCGCATAACGTCTTTTATGTGATTTACTTGGATACATGGAAATCGAGGACTCGTTCGTACTAGTCATTGGTAGATAGCATGGTCCATGGTGGGTGACGGAGCTTTACCATAGGCAGTATGCTGTGGTTGACCAAACCACCAAATCTACAGTTCGGTGATCTTGTAGGGGTAGAGGTATCCGGTATGCTAACTGTATTACAGATGTCCGACGCTTATTACTAAATTACAATGGGTTGTAGCTGCTAAAGATAAAAACTACGTTAAGGTACTCATTGAGGGCTAGCTGATGCTCAATGGTAGGCATTAGCTCATTGGTTAGAAACTGATCTATCCTATCATTTGTCATGTAGCTTGCCAAGTACATCACGATACGGGGGAATTGGCTCGCCTTAGCTTGGCATTCTTCATTTACGCGGGCCCATAGACTAGAAAGGAAGTCGTAGTATGGTGCACGAAACTATTACCTACTTGGGTGTTTACTGGCTCATGCCTTGTAATGGGCTTCAATTGTTAGGCCTTAGGCCAAGCGAGAATCGAGTATCAACACTTATCCCCCCACTCTCATAAGTGCTCAAAGCACAAGGAGAGTAATCCAAGTGATGTGAGCAGACCAAAGCCTATCCCCCTAGCTAGAGGACTGGTCTTGCTACTTAGGTCATGGTGAACCAATTTCTCATCCTTCAAGTTACTACTTTTGTTGATGTGATAGGTACATTGCTCAATGTACCATGATGGCTATCATCAAGAAGTGTGGCATGCATTGATGATCTCAATAAGAACATCTACGCACACAAAGTAACCCACTATCTGGCCATGTCACGAATCTACATGTTGGGCTCAATCGGGGCCATTGGTTGAAGGAATGGGACACATAGATAACTAGGGTGTAATGTATGTCCTATCATGGGTTTATGCTTCAAGAGCAAAGAAAACCATCTTCCTTCCTAGCTATCTATATAAAAGGTAGCATAGGCCTTCACTTTTCACTTATCTTGTTCACTTGGGGGAGATTCTGCTAAAATTTTATCTCGTGAGCCAAATACAACTTCCTCCTTATTTGTTTTCAACTTCTTGTGATAGCTGATCAAAGCACAACTGGTAGTTGAGATGAGTCATCTCATCCTTCTATATTGAGGGAGGTAGATAGAGATTGTAAGAGCTTATCTTGAAATGATGGTAAAAGTAGCGATGGTGATTGCAGAGGATGAGTCAATAATACTCTCTTTGGAAGAGAGGGAGTGTGTCCAGGGGCATTGGTGAGACATATAACCACCGGATGGTGAGGAGGCCGATGTTGGTGAGTTATTGAGGACAACGAACACAAATGATCATGCTTATGCTCGTGCCTTGTATACACCAAGTGAGAAAAAGTTGAGGTTGTTCTGCTGGGCAGTAAAAGCGGTACCTAGGTAACGAATGGAGGAGCTACAAGAAGGGGCAGAGCGCGTACAAAATAGGGGATGCTCGATCCTTTACGATGTATGCAAAGTTGTTTAAGCATTGTCTGCCACTTCCCTTTTCTAAATTTTTGGTTGAGTTGTTCTAGTATTTCAAGGTTTCTTTCGAAGCATTGTGCATTTAGTAATTACAATGATTGACTATGTAACTTTTCAAGCATTTCTTTTTTTGTGAGGAGGTTCCCCAATGGGTGGATTTACATTGCTACTCGAGGCACAAGGTTAAGTATCATGGATAAGCCTCCTAATAAGATGGAGAGATGGAAGGAATTCTACTACTATACTCGTACCTTAGAACCCTTTGAATTTCCGATAGAGTAGAGGTGCCTTATTAGGGGTGCGACATTGAAAAACTTAGAGGAGTATAAGAGTAGAGCGTTGTTGTTTGCAATGGAGATAGGTACTTGTTCTATTCAGCCGAAGATGGGTGGTTGGTTGTCTACTGTACATATTGCCTTGACTTTGGAGTAGGGGACATTGGGCTACTCATCCTTGGCACTATAAGTTCCCTATCTTAGTTTTTTGCTTGTTTTTCTAAATAGTTTGCTTGTTGTTTTGCAGCTATGGAGTTAGTGTTGACCAAGTTGATGGCGAAAATGCTCACTAGGCAAAGCATATGGATGGAGAGTGCTATAAGGATTGAGAAGAGGAGGATGCTCATAGGGGAAAGGGAGGGGGAGACCTTGCATCGTCTACTAAAAAAGTCCAAGAAGAAGAGGGGTAGGTAGCAGACTCTCCCTAAAGTTGTCTAGCAAGCAAGAGACGATGTACCAATGAAAGTACCTATAGATCGGGGGGTGGTTGGCCTAGGGGCATCCGGTAAAGGGGCTACTGTAGGAGCACAAATTAGGGCGGCCGAGGTCCTGCAATGGTAGGTGCTAGAGTGAAAGTGGATCAAGCGAGCTCAAAGTGAACACCTAAAACTGTAACCCTAGTAACTATTGAGATCCCTAATGATAAGTATATCGAACCTTTGGTTCGTTGGAGTAAGCGAATGGCTCCTGTACAACTCGTGGATTGGCTCGCTCAGAGTTTGAATAGCTTTATGCATGGTTTAGGTAGCTTGTTGTGAGTCGCAATGAATTAGAGGCCTTTTTGGTAGTGCTAAGGAGGTGCAACGAAGTAAGTTGCTTACGTACTTTCATTAAATTACTTGTTTTCAACTGAATCACTGATCATTGATTATTTTTGCAACTGTACAACTTATTGGACTTTATTCTAGCCTATAAGCACTTAGTTCTTTTATCCGAGGGAGAACAGTTGAAGACTGAGGTAAAGAGGCTCCGCAAGGTGCTAGAGAAAAAGGGAAAAGCATATAGTGACTTAGTTACTACGCTTAAAGACTAGGAACGTTGATATAGAGAAGTATTTGGTCAGGTAGACCAATTGAAGAATGAGCTAAGGAAATATGATGAGTCTAGTAAGACCATAGAGGGTAGGCTAGCTACCAAGTTAAGGGCTAGGGGTAAAGAATTGGAGAAGGTGTGAGATGACTTTGGTGTGAGGAAGATCGAGCTTTTAAGGGGTGTAGGGCTTTTCAATGAAGTTAAGTGCAAGATTTGTGTTGTGACTTTGGAGGACCCCCTGATCAAGAAGGCTGTCACTAAGGTCAGTTGTACCATAGCAAAGGAGGTAAGGAAGCAAGTCCAGTAGAATATGCCAGACGCGGACTTATCTTTTTTGTATTGGATGGATGAACCCAAGGTTGTTGTTGGGAATGGGTCGGGTGGCGAGTCGTTTGATGACTCATCAGGAACTTCTAATAGTAGCTCTATTGCAAACCTTAGGTAGGTGGGTAGTGCTGGTTAGGTTGAACAAGGGGTGAAGAGGCAGCAAAAGCAACAATGATAACAACAACAGAAAGTCAAGGGTGCTTAGGAGTGTCCTCATGTTTTTGTTTAATTTTTGTAGTTAGCTTAGGCGACGTGTGCCCATTTTGTAAGCTTCTATTCTATTTCTTTCGATGGGTAGCTAGGATGCCAACCCCTATTTATATAATTTCTTGAACTTATGAATGAAGTTTCATTGTCATTCTCCAAACTTATGCTTGCTTTTTTCCCGATCGTAATTTCTTACCTTCATTTTGTTTCTGTATGTTCGAATTTAAACTGTTTTTTTACTAATGACTTGTTTACTTCACTAAATGGAATAAAGGAGAAATGGAATAGAGATTATTAGGGAATGGAATAGACATGTAATAGACTATGAATGTTTATTATGTTGTTTAGTTGGTACATCTAAACTAGTATTATTTTGTTTAGTTTAGAGAATATTAGGATGAAAAAAGTTGTAATAGCTAACAAAAAGGACCAAACTAACCCTATCATTTTCATCATTCTCTTCCACTATGACCAATTGAAAACCCTAGCCTATAAAATTACATTATGGTTATGTCATCAAAGATGTAAGGGTGCTACACAATAGATCAAAAATTAAAGAAGATGATACTTAGGAAAAAACTAAATTGAGATGGCTCCAAAAGAAGAAGAAATTAGAAATCACTAGTTGATTAAACGGATTGTCGCCGAAGAAGAAACAAAACCGTCCATTAACAAAATGCTAATCGAAGAAGAATTTCGAGCTTTATTGAAGAAATTCGAGCTCTTCCTTTTCCAGTCTCACTTTTGAACTCCTTCCTTTAAAGCTCTCGTCGGTCTCACTTTCACCACCAACGTCGTTTGTATGTATATGTGTCGATTCTTAGCTACCTTTTATAATATGTGTTTCTTTCACCACCAACGTCAACTTGAACTGCTCGGATCAACTCACTTCGACTTGGATTGGCTCGGTCGGCTCACTTCTACTTGGAGTTGGCTTGATTGGCTCAAGAAATCCGATGGTAGTGGTTTTCATAAAAACACCATAAGGAATGCTATCCTACAGAGAGAGGAATCGTGCTAGAGAGAGGAAACTTCGATTTTTTTTTTCTAAAGTGTTTCGAAGTTTTTGTTGTGTTTTGAAAATGAAGAATAGACCCCTATTTATAGGTGTCATGGTTGTGTTAAGGATAGAAAAAATTAAATGCAATATGATTTTCTTCCAATTTTGGATTGGATGAACTTGGACAATATGTGGTGCCAAATACATAGATGCACGTGTATAAATGTGCCAAAGTGTGTCGGAATGTGTTTACCATACTTAGAAGTGAGTTGGCAAATGATGTGGCGATGATGTAGCCCATGACGTGGCGATGATGTAGCCCGTGACGTGGCGATGACGTAGTGATGACATGGCAATAAAGTAAAAAAAGAAAATAAAATATACATTTTGCACCTTCCATAGATTGAACCTATGATCTCCAAGTCATATACAATATCAAATTTAGATGCTTATTCAGTTGAGCTATTAGTTTTTCCTTATTCATATATATAATTAATTGTACATATGGACCAAGTCAGCCTGAGTTAGATTCAAATTTAAATCTAGACCTAATAGCATTTTATTCAAAACTATTGAAATTGAAATTAAAATTACATTCTATTTAAACAACCTAAAAATTTATTATTTTCTATATACCCTATTTTATTTTGTGACTTTTTAAGTTTCTTTTTTTTTATATTTTTTCTAAATTTTTTTTTTGTACTTTTTCCTATTTTCCTATTTTTTAATATTTTTCTAGAATTCCTTTTTTTTTTCTAAATTTCTTCATTTTTTGGGGGTTTCTTTTATTTTCTATTTTTTTTTACTTTTTCTAGTTTAAGACCCTATAACCTAATTTGAAAAATAAATGGGGGGAGCAAAAATTAGGTGTCTATACTAGAGAAGACTTATTGCTATTCATAAGGATGGAGAACCAACTATTCAAGTGTTAGGATTTGTTGGATGGGCCAGCTACTTTATTTCTACTAAAGGTGTCTTCTTTAGTAGGCTTTAAATTCTAGACATCAGCTCGGATGAAAGTTTCTAACAATAGGACGAAAGTCATCAAGGTATAATACAATCTATCACCTTTTTTGCCCCTAGCTCACATTCTTTGCAACTCTTCTGCGGTTGGGATGTATAGGTTCCAAACTGGCCTTCTTTAAACTTTGGCCTCTCATCTTTCTCCTGATCAGTGATCATGCACACCTCATCAAACATTTGAAGCCCAAAGTCCTCTTGCTCCTCGGTGCTATTATAAGGTATGGCCGTCTCTTTGTAAATTTCATAATCTTAGTCACCTAAAATCGTGATGACTTAGCCATTGGAGATGAACTTAACCTTTTGGTGAAGAAACGAAGGTATAACCCCTGTTGAATGTATCTAAGGCCTTCCTAATAACAAGTTGAAGGTCCTTGGGATGTCCAATACTTGGAATTAGATGTTGAATGTCTATGGGCCGATATCAACTCGTAAGTTGATCTCCCCTATTATTCCTCTCCTGGATCCATCAAAAGCTCTTACTACTATCGAACTTTGCTTAATAGTGGTTGTATCAACACCTAATAGATCCAGGGTAGCTAGAAGGTAGACATTTAAGGATGACCTATTGTTAATGTTATTTACCCTCATTATTATGAATACAAGCTTGGTGTACTGGTTGCCTTCTTTGCCCAATTCCTCAACGAAGAAAGAAATCTGATCCATAGTGACGATAGAGTTGGTGACAGACCAAATCCTTTCAACTGGTATTTCACTGGGGACATTGACTTCCCTCAATGCTCTGAGCAAAGCTACTTGATGCGGATCTGATGCCATCAATAAACTTGTGAGGGATATTTATGTTGGTATCTTAGCGAGCTGATCCATTACTTTATATCGTTAGACTTGATCATCTTGGTGAAGGCAGACAATCCTTCTTCATGCTCAATTTGTTCATTATTTGGCCTTTCTAGCATGGCCTTCTTTTTCAGGTCTTCCCTTGGATCATAGATTTTACCAGAGCGGATAATCCCCCTTACAAGTGAGCTTGAATACCCTTAATTTGCTGCTTAGTAGTTGAGAAGGGCAGTTTTATAATATTCGGGGACCACAGCCACATGGAAGGTATACCGTTTAGTTTATGGAATTTTCTTCTTTTCTTGTCTGTAGAATCTATAAACCCTGGGCTCTCAGTTGGAACCAATCATGTTGATGGCGGGTTGTTTTTCAATAGAGAAAGAGGGGGGAAATCTTGAGAAAGAAAGGGGAAAGGGAGAGAAAGAAAAGGAAAATGCTAACATGGCATCGACGTAACGTCGATGTCAGCCAACTTAACCACCTACAGCGTACCACGTATCAATAATGACACATAGCAGCTGACATGACATACTATGTAGCGCCATGTCAGCATCGATCGTCCAATCTGATGCTGCCACATATTAGGACATGTGGCGCAATAAGATCCTGACATGTGGCAGTTCCTGATTTGATAACGCAGTAAGTGTTGTGGGAAAAAAGAAAAAGGTAGTTCTGCCTCTCGTATGATTCAAATCCCTGACCTCTAACCAAACCCAATGCCTTGTCCATGCATTTATTTATTAAATCGTTAACTTGTGCGTTATCCATATGTGTATTTAAATTGGACATATGGATAAGGTCAACTTAGGCTAGATTTAAATCTAAGCCCAAGCTCAACGGTCCCACTTCTAAACTTATTTGAAATTTTAAAAATCTATCCTATCAAATTGTTATTTTCTAAATTCTCTAAAATCTTCTATCTTTTTTTAATTTTTTTTTGTGACTTTTTCAATTTTCTAAATTTTTCAATTTGTTTCAATTTTTTGTTTTTTCCAAATTTCTTTTTTTTTTTGTTTTTCCTATTTTTATATTTTTTTTGCTTTTCCCCCTTTTTTATATCTTTCTAAATTTCTTATTTTTTGAATTTTCTTTAATTTTCTAATTTTTTTATTTTTCCTAATTTAGGACGCTTTATCTTATAAAAATAAAATGAATGGGGTAAGAATTAGGTGCCTACAATAACATCTAAAACGGATTCTATTATGTGAAAGTACATTTGAAAACAATAAAAATCGACTATAAGTTCCTAAAAGTCGAAGTTAGAATGAAAAAGTTATATGCGATTGACGAAAAAGCTCAAACCGAAAATTTCATATGAAAAAATAGTTAGTTTAGGTAATTATTACTAGATATGTGTATCGCTTAATTATTTCACTTAAATACTTATTAACTTTCATATTCCCTAAATGTTAGGTGATTCCGATATGAATACCAATCTTTCGATGGACTATTACAATATCTAACTGCTATTAAGGTCGAGTGAGTATTCTAATGACTTTATACTTATTTTGTACTTGTAGTTAGTATACTTAAATTAAATATTAACAACATGATGCATGGGTTTCGGGATATGCATGTGGCTAAATTGTTTATTGTTGTGCAAATAATAGTTAAATATGATAACTAAAGAATTGGTGGCATGATAGACTAATGAATGATTTGGATAGTTTATTGATATTGATTGATTACCTAATAAATTGACTTAATCATATTCGACTTAACTTAAATTAAATGGATCAAGCATGAGCACGAACATTACATATAATATTCCGACCGTCACCTCACGCGAATAGTAATGAAAGGCCTTATAGAGAAAAGATCCTCATGTGATTTGATTAGTACAATGCAAGAATATTGGTACAATAAAACCCTACCTTTGGCTCATGGGTTTACTTAGCACTGGAGACATTAACCGTGGGTAGCTGGAGGTCAAGTCTAGAGACTACCGCTTAGGGCATGAGAGTGGACTGCGAGGGCTATCTACCGCTAAACCTAGGAATTTGTAAGTTATTAGATTTTTGGAAATGAAAATATATTTTATGAAATATGAATTTCAATTTATGGTTAAAAACCCAAGTGGTAGAACTTGGTTGTGATTGGTGCCAATATATCTCCAACTGTTACCTTAAAGGGTATTAAATCCGATGTTGTATGCAGCATCGGTCGATTATATATATTGTTTAGCATACTGCTTGTTCATATATTCATATGTTTGTTAATTAATTGTTTGATAACTTGTTTGCTGATATAGTATGAGGGATATCATACTAAGCTCTTATAGCTTACTTTCTAATAGTTTTCTTTTACAGGTTACTAGATAATCAAGAGTTAATTAAGAGCTAAGGGATAAGTACCAGCATTGAGATTCATAGAAGTTAGAATTGGAAGATAGACTATATAGCTGATTTGAACTATTACATGTAATTAATAATATTATATTTAGATTTTATAACTTACATAAGTTTAAATTTTAGATCTCTACTACTTGATTTTATTGTTTGGTAGGGAATACCAATTCTCTGCGATTCCAAGAAATTGTGGAATATTGGATATCCATAGTTCTTTGTATTTTATGATAAATTTATAAATTAATAATTATAAACCCTAGTGATGAATTAATTAGAGTCTTGCAATCTTTGACTTATAAGGCAGTTTTTGTATCATAGGTGTACACGTGATATGATAATTTTAGGCAATCTTACTAAACCCCCCATAGGGTCCTAACATAGTATCTAGGCATTCCATGCCCTATGGATTGGCTATCCTTCCATCATCTTGAGCTTGTAAGCACCCTTTCCCACATCATCAGCTATTCATACAGGATCTTCCCAATTGGGGTAAAGTTTACCCTGTCCTTCCTTAGAGCCAATGGCTCCAACTTTTTACCTACTAAGTCACTAAGGTAGAAAAACTTATGTCGTACCTGCGGTTATAGCATCGGGTAACTCGTTGCTGATATGTCATAACACATGCTTATGCAACATCTTGAACTTCATCGATAGTATTGAGACTCGCCCGTAAGGCCATGTGATTAGTATTTATGTTAAAGTTTGGTGGATAACTCTAACTTAATAGGGAGGACCACCTTAACTCCAAACATAAGATGAAATTGAGTTTCTCAATCAACGTTCTTTGCATCATGCGATAACCCCAAAGTATGTTGGGGAGCTCATTAGCTTACCTACCGCCTACTCGTTCCACTATCTTCTTAAAGCTATTGAGAATTATCTTGTTGATGGCTTCAACCTAACCATTAGTTTGAAGGTAAGCAACCAAGGTGTAATATAGCGTGACGTTGTGTGTATCATAGAAGTCCCTAAAATAGTCGCTATCAAACTGCTTTCCATTATCAGTGATCATTCTATATGGTACTTCGAAATGAAACAGCATGTGTATGAGTATGAAGCCTTCAATGGCTCGAACCATAATAGTCGTAATGGCTGAAGCTTTTACCTACTTGGTGAAGCTGTCTGTTACCACCATGATGAATTGTTGACCCATCAATGCTTTGGGGAAAGGCCCAATGATGTCAAGTCCCCATTATGCAAATAGCCATGGGTTGGTCATAGGGTGCAATCTAAGCTAGGGGCATAGGAAATCAACACATGCTTTTGGTAAGAATGGCACCTTCGGACCATTGCTTTAGCATCTCCCTTCATCGTGGGCTAGTAGTAACCTAACTTAGGTACTCGGAGGTAGAGTACTTCTAACTAGATGTAGTTGCTACAAATCCCTACATGGAGATCCTCAAGTGCCTTCCTCCGTTCAGAGGCATTTGAGGAATGGAGTATTATGTCTTCATTTGTAGAGTACATTATCGATTGATGTATAGTTAGCCATGGTATAAGCTAGCTTCTTCTCCTTAGATTGCTCTTTAGGTAATGCACCAGTTTTGAGGTATTGCACTAGGGAGTTTATCCAAGAGGGCTCTGGGGCTACTTCTATCATTTCAGTAACCTATTGTTGGTGTACCTCTATACTTATTTCAAGGAGGTACTTTATGAAGAGTGGTTTCTCACATTCGTATGATGAGGAGATGGTAGACTCTATGCTGGTTGTACAGTAAGTCAAGGGAGAATATTAGACCAAAGGTGAAATAATGGCCAAGTACTTACATCTAGTCCAAGACCTTCTCACGGAATTTGCCTCTAGGGAGGTTAACAAAATCTTCTAAGTAGAAAATGTAGAAGCAAACAGGCTATCCAAAATAGGCTTTGGGGTTACTTTTATCGTTTCGGTAACCTTTTGTTGGTATGCCTTTATACTTATTTCAGGGAGGTACTATTTGAAGAGTGGTTTGTCACATTCGTGCGATGCAAAGATGGTAGACGAAGCTACTTTGGATAGCCTGTCTGCTTTTACATTTTCTACTCAGAAGATTTTGTTAACCTCCGAAGAGGCAAATTCTGTGAGAAGGTCTCAGACTAGATGCAAGTACTTAGCCATTATTTCACCTTAGGACTCATAATCTCCCTTGACTTGCTATACAACCAACATTGAATCTAAATTATGTCAAGTTTTTATGCTTCGATGTCCTAAGCAATCTTCAATCCACAAATGATAGCTTTATATTTGGCTTCATTGTTGCTTATTGAGAACCTGAACTTTAGGGCATAGAGAATCTTTGTTTTGTACAAGCCTTGTAGCATGATATCGGCCCTATTCCCCCCTCTAGTGGAGGAGCCGTTGACATGTAATGTCCAACCGGTATGGCAAGCTTTAGTTGAGGCTTATCCTCTCTAATGTACTCCGCTATGAAATCTGCAAGAACCTATACTTTGATTGCTTATCTCAAGTAGAATTGAACTCTGTGAACATTGATCTCTAGGGAGTACTTGATCATTCACCCTAAAGTGTCGAGACTTTATAAGGTCGATAAGAGTGGTACATCCGTCAATATGATGATTGAATGTGACTGAAAGTAAGGCCAGAGCTTACGAGTGGCAATAACTACCATAGGGCAAACTTTTCTATCCAAGTGTATCAAAGCTTGAGTCTTTGCAAGATATGGCTAACATAGTATACTGGGTAATGTTTGTTGCCGTCAGCTCGAATAAGTACGAACGATAATACTTTGTCACTAATCGAGAGTATGGGTGAGGTAGGGAGGAAGTTTTTCAAGTCTTGGAAGGCTTGCTAGCATAATGGGGTCCATTTAAATTCAGAGAGGTGTTTGAGAAAATGGAAAAATTCTACGCACTTGTCTATGTTTCAAGACATAAAGAGGTTCAGGGTGGCTATCCTTCCTATCAATCGCTGGACCTCCTTCACATTGATTGGTGCTAACGTGTCATAGACTACCTTGATCTTATTAGGATTGCCTCTATCCCTTGCTCTGTAACCATGAAACCAAAGAACTTACCCAAAGTGACCTCAAATACGCACTTCTGAGGGTTAAGCTTCATTTGAAACTATCGAAGGGTTTGCAAGGTTTCCCAGAGGTCATCGATATGATCTCTTATGGTTTTGCTCTTAGTGATCATGTCATCGACATAAACTTCAAGGTTCCTTCCTATTTGTTGCTTAATGATATGGGTCACTATCCTTTAGTATGTAGCTCCAATGTTCTTTAAGCTAAAGGGCACGATTGTGTAGCAGTAAGTCCTAAAGTTTATGACAAAGGATGTGTAAACTTCGTCTTTTGGGGCCATCTAGATTTAGTTATATTATCTATGAAACTTAGGAGTGTATGCCCTATTGTTGAGTCAACAAGCTAGTTTATGAATGGTAAGGGAAAGCAATCCTTTAGGTATGCCTTATTGAAGTTGGTATAATTAACATACATGTAGCATTTCCCATTTGCTTTCTTAACCAGCACAGTTTTGGCAAGCTAAGTAGGATACCTCTCATGTTAGATGAAGCCGACAAGGAGCAACTTCTATACTTCCTCCTCAATTGTGGCCTGATGTTTAGGTGCAACATGTCACTTCTTTTTGCTTAATAAGTTGTATTATTTGGTTCATATTAAGGTAATAGGTTGCCTCAGGCATGCGAACGATCCCTGACATGTCTTCTGGGGAGGATGAAAAGACGTTTGAATTCTACTTAAGGAACTCTTATAGCTTAAGCTTGTCTCCATCTAACAATTCAGCCCTAATCTTAATTATCATTCTTGGGGCATCAGAGATTTAGACTTCGACACTCTTCTTTTATTGGCTCTCCACGTAGTGTTGAAGTAAGGGATCCGGTGGACTCGATGTTCATGACATTGTTTCTAGATTATGCTTTCAAGTAAAGAATCCTGGACAGAGCTTGATCGCCTTTGGCCTTGCCAACTCCAGTCGAAGTCATGAACTTCATCTTGAGGCATTTTCGGATAATGAGCATGTCAAATTTTGTTATGCTCAGTCTACCAAGGACAGCATTATATGGTGACCAAATTTTGATAGCAACGAAGTCGATGGATTGGGTAGTGATGTATTCACCATTGCCTAATCGAATAAGCAAGGTAATGATTCCCTTTGCTGGTAATGGCCTGCCGCCCATTGAACCCAATGAGGCTATGTTTATATGGCTGAAAGGGCTTGTGGAGTTGTTCTTTCATTGCTTGAAGGCGTTATAAAAGAGTATATCTATCGAACTCCCACTGTTGATGAATGTCTTAGGGATGTCAAAATACCCAATTTCGGCACTTATGATGAGTGCATTGCTATGGCTAGGTGACATCCTGCTTATCTTCATGGGTAAAGGTTATTTCCATGTCAGTCTTTAGCCTCTTACGTCGGACAATGTGTACCTCATGGTTGGGAGTAAGGGTGGTGTTAGCTGAAAAGAGGTTGAGTCCACCGAATATGGTATTAACCTAACTACATTGTTCCCTTTGATTCTCTTTGTCTATAAGGGCATTGATTTGTTGATGATGGGGCTATTATTGTTTATCTACCCGATAGCGTTGGGTAAGCCATTGGATTTGGTTCTTCTCATCTACAATGAAGTAGTCGATGCCACCCTTATGAACAAGGCCTTTAATAGCGTTCTTGAGGTGTTGACACTCGTCAGTGTTGTGTCCATGTGCTCTATGGTAGTTGCAATATTTGCTCAAGTTTGCTGCTTATAGTATCTCGCTGATGCCCGATGGTCGCGAAAGTTACCCTTAGACCCCGTACATGATATTACCAAGTGGTCGAGTTGAAGGTGTGTACGAAGTGTAGTCTTGGAACTTTAGCCTTTGCTTATCATGCTCTTTTCATGTAGACGGTTACTGTCTGGGGTCATGAGGTCCCAAACAATCTTTCATTAAGATGAGGGTGTTATTTTCTACCTCGAATCAACCTCTAATGGCATCCTCTTGAGCTATGTATTTCTTAACGACTCTCATGAATTCGTCCAAGGAGTTAGGCTTGTCCAAAGATACAATGTTGAAGGGCCTTTTGTTTAGATCTATACCTATTAGGACTGCTTATAAGGTCGTCCCAATGTCTAGCTTCGAAGCTTACAGCTTCATTCAGTTAACACGCTCAAGATACGCTCACAAGCTTTCATTAAGGTGCTGTCTAACATTATAAAGGATGGAGGAATCTCCTCATAAGACTTGGGAGCTAAGGAAGTTGAAACTTGCTTCTTAGGTTGTTGAATGAAGTGGTTGACACCTTGAGAAGGATGTTAAACCAAAGCAAGTTAGCTTTCACTAGTGTACTAGGGAAGGCCTTGCATATGATGGCATCTAAGAAGTTGTAGAGGCTCATCATTATTCGAAAGTAGATAAGGTGGTCGTTTAGATCTATAATACCATCGTAGGTATTAAGATGTGGTCGTCTCATATAAGTAAAGAGCGTTTCCTTGAGGATTAAGGATATGAAAGGGCTCTTTGCCAGCGTAGAATGTGAAGTTTATGCGGATGATTAGACCTTCTTTTGATCACATACGCTAAAAGCACAACGAATGTGCTCATTAAGGTCACCCATGTTCATGTCTTCATAGTCTTTTGGCGATGGCCTTGATGATAGGCTATTAACTTATTTACCTATTGTTATGCATTCGCCATCAGCAGATGTTTTATTATAATCGTAATTGAGTTGATCTCGAAGGTTCTCATGTTGCTGGTGATCATGCTAAATGTAGCCACATGAACGCAATGGGTATACATTGTACTGTTCATCGTTGTCACTCAACTATAAGGAAGACTCGACCGTGACATCCTTATTTAGATGCTTTTGAGATGTGTTCTTGAGTCGTGTTACATCTTTATATAGAGCTATGGTCGATTTGTGGTTTTTTCTATTTTCTTCTAATATTTGTTGGATGATTAACCTGAGCTCGTGGACTTTAGTGTTTTCATTTTGAGATGGAAAGGGTTGATTGCCTCCCCTTTGTTAAGAAGTATGAGAATCTTCTACACAGGAAGCCTGTAGGTTATTATTTTTGCTTTTAGCCATCATTGTCATGGTGGCTTGAAATGGTGGGTACCAAACTGTTGATCATGTAAAAGACCAACTAAGAAGAAGGGTCAAAGCGCACTGGGCTTCACCTTCTTCTCCTCAATACCTATAAAAAGCCCCCTGTAGACAAGGTCGTAGGGCCCTTCCAACGTTCAAGTTAGCAAGAGGGGAAGGTGAGCACTGAGACCAAGTAGACCGTACTTACTCGATGTGGGAGTGTTGCTTCTATTGTGTAGTAAAAGAGGGGAAGAGGTCCGAGAGTGATAGATAGAGAAAAGGGCCTAAAGGAGCTAGATATCATCCCCCTTTCACTTGTTGGTGCTTGGTACCTTTTATGCAATTTACCTGGATACATGGCAATTGAGGGTTCATCTGTACTAGTCGCCTATAGATGGTACGCTCAACGATGGGTGATGAGCTTTATTGTAGGCGGTATGCCGTGACCAATCGAACACCAAATCTAAGGTTCGATGACCTGGTAAAGGTATAGGTATCTGATGCACCGATTGTATTACAAATGTCAAATGCTTATTAATGAGTTTTAGTAGATTGTAATAGCTAAAGACAAAAATTAAGCCAAGGTACTCATCGAGGGCCAACCAATGCTCAATGGAAAGAGTTGGGCCTTAAGCTTATTGTAGATGGTTAGTGGGCATTTTCTCATTAGTCTAAGACAAATTTGTTTAGTCATTTATCATGTGGCTTATCAAGCACATCATAATACAAAGGAGTTGGCTTGCCCTAGGTTGGCATTCTTCATTAACATGGGCTCGTGAACTAGAGAAGGAGTCATGATGTAGCATGCAAAACCGTTACCTGCTTCGGTGCTCGCTAATGCGTACCTTATGATAAGATTTAGTCATTGGGCCTTAGGCCGAGCGAGAATTAAGTATCAATAGTTATGAAATTCCATTTAGTTAACTTATTAGTTTTCCTTAAGTCTTTTGATTTAACCAACATTGTTGTGTTGACTTTATTTGACCACCTATTCCTACCTTTGACTAGTCAATTCTTAAGATTATCGGTAGTTTCTATCATCATGTATAGATGTCCTATCAAGTCTTAAGCATATCTCTCAAATCTCTCTAGCAATTTTAGCTTATTTCGAGTATATCTCTAAATATTTCCTAATGATTAGTCTCGTTTATACCATAGTTTTGAGGGGTTTACAATATCTTTAAGCATGTTATCTTAAGTTCAAGCTTAATTATGTTATCAATACTAAGGATATCTTTCAGGAACTTTTATTAACTTCCAACCCCTTATTTAGGAAATTTACAGGGTTTACAAAATCTAAGTAATGGCATTTAGACTTATTGGAGAGTAACATTAGTCAGTATGATGCGGATGCCATTAAAGTAATACCCCTAAACTCTTGTAATGATCAAGATAAAGTGATCTAACCCTTGGAGACAAATGGGAAATATTTTGTAAAATCATGATATGTTAGCCTAGCAAAAGAGGCTTTTGTGTTATGGACTAAGAGTGGGAGGCTATTGAGTTTAGTTAGTTTTAAGTAGAAGTTGTTGAAGATTATTTAGAGTTTGACTGTTTGCGAAAAATGAAGCAATTCATATGGAATGTTTCTTCAAATTGTCTAGCTACAAATTATACTTTACATAAATGACATATGAGAAATTCTAGTTTACAATTGTTGAGTTCTAAAGTACAAAGTACTAAGCATCTATTTTTTTTTTCTCCATGGGTTACTATGATTTGGTTTGCTACATTGGGAATCGAAATTAATGGGATTTCTGTTTCTAGATTGGGTAGGTAGTTCTTGGATTTAGTTGAGAATTTTGCTACATCTTTATACGATTTGGAAGGAAAGTATGGCAAAAGTTATTAGAGTGTTATGGTATATATGGAAAGGAAGAAATAATATTTTCTTTAAATATTTTGATGTAATCCTCTTGCAGTTGCAGCACAAATTCAATGAGCTTTTGTTGAATTTTCTACAATTAATAAAGAAAATAATGTCATTGTTTCTCAAGGTCAAAATAGAGGCATTAAATGGTAGAGGCCAGTATAAAAATGCATCAAAGTTAATATTGATGGAGCTTTTTCTAAAAAATCAAAGAAAGCTAGTTGAGGTTTCATCGCATGCAATGATAGAGGAGAATGATAACAGTTGATGGAAGCCTATCATGTTATATTGATTCAGAATTTCTACAAAATCAAAGAAAGTTGCTAGGTTTCATTGTATGTAATGATAGAAGAGAATGCATAGCAGTTGAAGGAATCTTATAATGTTACATTGATTTGAAACAAGTGGAAACAGAAGTAATGGTCAAAGCAATGCAGTTTGCTCATGCTAATAATTCGAGAACCGACACTTTTGGAACAGATTGTGCACTTCTTTTCTCAAGTATCAAGGATTTTTCTAAAAGCTTCTTAGAAAACTTTATCTTTTGTTCACTACATTTTACATTTAAAGTCTTTCTTTTCTTCTTGTTCCTTTAGTTTAATAAATAGGAAGGCTAATACCTATGCCATTTGGGTTACATCCCAAGAGAAAAAAGGGTTGAGCATTTCTTTTCGAGATTGTGATCTCCTATCTCCTTTAGTTACTCTTTTGTTTGTTGATGTGGGGCTTATCCCCCTTATGTGTAGACCTTTGTGGTTTAATAAATTTATTTTCCTTAGCAAAAAAAAAAAAAAAACAATCTGCTTAGTTGTTGTATGCCTCGTAATCTAGTGTTTGGGCTTCAATCCATAAAGTTTAGGGTGACCAAGTAAATTATTCAATCAAGCCCAAATTTCATATTATGGTTTGGAACTTATCAAGACTCTAGAGAAGGCCTAGTAAGATTACCTAAAATTTTCCTATCATGTGTGCGCCCATGATATGAAAATTGCCTTGCAAGTCAGAAATTGCAAGACTCTAAATAATTAATTGCTAAGGCTATTGATTTTTTTTAAGTAACTAATTTACTGTAGAATATAAATATAAATAACCATGGATGTCCGATATCCCACAGTTCCCTAAAACCAAAGAGAATCGATATCTCCTACCAAATCATAAGACAGGATATACTAACATTATAAGAAAAATACAAGAAAAAATAAATTATAGTAAGTTCTAACATATAAATATTTTCTACAAAAGATGTTTATGTATCATCTAAAAAATACTCAGCTACTTCTAATACTAATATACATATCTTCATCTCGCACTCGGTACTTAAGACTTATCTTAATCCCATCACAAGTAAACTTGCAAGAGAAACTAAGGGGGAATGAGCATATAATAGCTTAGTGAGTTCGTCTATCACTACTACGACGTATATGTAAGCTATCTACATACAAAATGAATTCAAGCATGATGAATGCAAGCAATACATCCATAGGAATCCAAAACTATAAACGGTGTAGAATTACGTCATCTACACTTCGATTATCCCTTGTACTTACCCATACAGGACACCTCAGCTTATCCGCATGAGGCTAGCTAGGGGCACTACCCCTCTATACAATAGTCAATTATTACCCTAGTCGAGAAAAGAGTTCCAATCCAAATAGGTGGATCTCAAACTAGATCTATCCACCATTCAAGGCCTCTCGGGCACAAACATGCGAGTCCTCTCACAACCAAAATTATCCACAGCCTTACAGGTACAATAAAGCAAGTCCTCTCGCTATCAATTGGAGATCTCATACTAACTTTGCCTTAGTGATAAAAATATTATTTCCAGCTCTACAAATCCTTATCAAAATTGTACCAAATATGTTTAATATTAGAAAAGTTGTTTTCTACAAAATACTTTCCTTAAAGCTTTGCAAAGCTAGCACTCTCCATCCATACATTTACTGAGTCATAGACATGGGACAAATAAAACCTGTTGTTCTGGTTAAATATTTATATTTATCAATTTTAAAAGGTGATCACACAGATGATGGCATACAAGTAAAACAGTCATTCAGACATATAAGCAATAACAAGTAGCAAAGCATCATACAAGTAATACGGACAAACAAGTAGTAGGTCATTAAAACTCCCTTACTTGAATTATTACTCATTCTCCAAGCTTTTGGGGTTTCCAGAACTTGATATTGAATGCCTAAAAAAATAGTAAAACTTATAAGTATTCTGAGAAGTAAGACTCCTTAGTTAACTAAAAGTCTATTGTAATTTGTCTAGTTCTCCCAATGTAACCCAAGTATAATGTGTATAGGGTTTACCATACTCAATGGGATTAATAGTAACTATTTTCTTATATTTGTAAATTATGAGACTTCCTTCATGTATTTTATAACTTTTCATTCCAATTTCAATATTTACGAACTTATAGTCTATTTTCATCGTTTTTAGATGTATGTTCACACGGTGATGTCCATTTAGGACGTTAAGACCCATGTTTTACGATATAGACTAAACTTATTGAAATTTTAACTTATTGAAGCTTAATTATTCTTATTGCTTATGTTTATATCCTATTCTAGTATTTAATGATTTAATTAGCCATTAGATTCTTACACTTAGGGAATTTCACATTGGTATTACTAATTCATGTACTTAATTAAGTTTAATTCAATTTAGGAAGTGTATTAGGGTTTAAAAGGATTTTCGGATCTTATATACATGTACATACATATGTTATATTCTCATGTAATCTTATAAGTTATTATTTTATAAGCTTATGCTTATGTCATTGCTTATATCATCAATTGCTTGTATCATCTCTTATGTCATCATTGCTTACATCATTATTCAATTATGTCATTGCTTACATCATCATCCATTATTATCCTTATGTATTCATACTCTTTATACATATGTTATACATATACTTATGCTTATAACATATTAGTATGTATACTTATGTACTTATATGTATACTAGTGCATATACCCGTATACACATAAGGTGACATACATATTTTTATATGTATTTTCGTATGCCTAAAATTCCCTCTTGCAAAAGCTTCATAATTTTTATATCTTTGTACTTTAAGGGTGTATTTGACATGGTATATGTATATATAATTGGCATATGCCTTATTTTAAGTTATGTACATAGCGGATTCTTATGTATAAAGATCTTTATACATGTATTTATCTAGTATATTCTTATATACACATACTTAGATATATGTACACATGCTCTTCTTCCATTTACTAAAGCTATTCTACACTTTTAAACATAAAAAATTGAAACTTTAAGCCTTCAACAACATATATGTACACAACACATAAACTTCTTATACTAACCTACCTATTCACCTAACTATTAAATAATATGGAGCAATACATAATAACATACCTTTATTGTCTCCTTGAAATATGGTTGCAAAGTTTGAAAATTAAGAAAGGTGAAAGGGAAAGGCAATCATGATTTGGGAAGAAGAAGAAAGGGACTTGATTTTGTGTTATTTTGTGCTTTAAAAATGAAAACAAGTGGGGTCCTAAGGGATGGGGAAGTGGACAGCACAAATGAAAAGAAAAGGGAAAAAAAAATCTAAAAGAAATCATTCGAAAGGAAGAGATAATTCTAGAGTGAAAATGACATTTTGTTGACTTTTCCATATGTTGACTTAGTCAACCTTTTGACCTTGGTCAACATGTGTTGACTTGGTCAACTTTCCAAAATTACATTCCATTTAGTGTACATAATGAAGTAATTAGGGAAAATTAGGAGAAAAATTAAGGAAATGAAAGGAAATAAGAAGTTTAGTGAATTGATTAGTAAAAAATAGATAATGAGATCTTCCTTTAGATATTTATATACTATATACATCATTTGGTAAGTTACTTAATATAATTATCATAAAAAGTGTCATTGAGAGTATTAATATTTACTACATATAATATAAGCTTTAACTAAACTCTTAACTCTATGTAATACTAATCTAATTATATACTTAGAAAATGAATGTGATCTATGATGTGATGTCTTAGTTTCTAAAGAATTACTTTAGTATTATAAATATTTCTAAATGATTGAAGGTTACTTTTAATCTTTTACTAATGATTTAGTATAATACTAAGGTTATATTATCAATTAAGGTTTTAGGATAAATTATGGTAAATTAGTGCTTTTATATCCTTAAAGTTATAGTTTTAGGGTTCTATCACTTTCAAGCGAAATCTCTAATGTTTATATACATTTAGGGTTTAAAAATTTTATATGCAATTGAACCTTTAGTTGTTATCTTAGAGTTTTGACGAAGTTCGAAGTCAACTTTTGTAGTTACATATACTTAAGGTTTTAAGGTCTTCGTATGCGATTAGAGGTTCAATTGATAATTTAAGGTTTTAATATTCACTTTAGGTTTTGAATTAAGATTTTAATCGGTTTTAAATCTTACTGACTCTATTGACTTCAGGAAATTACCTACAATTTAGGGGTTTAATTTTGTACTTAGAAGGCTAGATTTATGGGGTTTACAGAACTAGTTTTTATGGTTCCTGTATAACCCGTAATCAAAAATTGAATTAAAACCTAATTTAGAAACTGATTCGAAAACTAAATCAAAACTTAAGTCAAATTAAGAATAATTGTAAAATATTTAAAAACCTAAATAATTAGGTATAATAAAACCTTAAGCTAAAGATAATATAAAGAAATACCGAATAAAGCCTATATAAGATAATTATGTGAGTACTAAAACAACATTTGTATTATAGAGATTACTAAGGATGGCCTGTACAACTCGCCTCTTGAGCATGTAAGCGAGGAGTGCAAGTAAGTTGGAATTAATATGTTACTGTATTTCGAAGTATTAATTTATAATACTCAGAGGCTTGAAATTGCACTTGGTTGTGTTTGCTAGATAGTTGACTGTATGGATGCCTGTATGTGCTTGAACTGAGTTTGATGATATGATTAATGGTTGTGTAATTTGTTGAAATGATTGAACACCTTAAACCTGATTTAATTAAATATTTGACTTGTAATTCTAAATCAAACTTGTATCGCAACCCATTAGGGGAAATGTTTAGGTTCTCTAGCTAAATACCGACTCTTTCGAAAGGGATAGTACTAGATAGTATAATGGATCCCTTCTTCATCCTTAGTCAAACTAAGTGACAGGTATGGAGGTTACAGCAAAGGTAAAGTCAATGGTTTAAAGTCGTCACAGGAGAAACGGTGTCTCCATTATACAAGCCTAGGTTTGGTAAAAAATTGTTGCATAAACATGAAAACTCCTTAACCTAGATTAGAGTAGGTGTAATTCCTTTAATATCATGATGGACTGGATAACGTTGTGCAATGGCATTTGCTTGTACATGCATTACATCTAACTAATTTGGTTTATAACCCTATTTGTGTTTGATGTATATTTTTAAGTCTCCATCCAAACTTATTGAGTGATTGATTATTCATATCCTTATAGATGTTGTTGTAGGTGCTAGCTAAGAAGCGGCCATATAACTACCTAAAACTAACAACTATTGGATCTTGAGGAGAGAGGATAAAAACTTAAGGATCAATTACACTCTCAAGTTTAGATTTTATCTTTAAAGCTTTTAGTAATATTTTATGTATTTCTCAAGTAGATTATGATTAGACTACTAAATTTTGTAATATACTCATATTATTTTAATGTAAATATGTATTTTTTTATAATTTCATATGTAAATAACATGTTTATTTATGTATTGTTTACTTTAAAGCGGGTTAGTTATGGATACTTTATGTTAATCAAGTTTAAGATAACAGTTCAAATGTCAGCTTCTATTTTAGAATGGTTTGCATAGCAAGACTATTATGACTCTACTGCTTTAAGGTATAACAATTCAAAGTTGGTATCATAGTATAGTTCTACTAAACTCGCTTTGAAATATAATAACTTAAAGAAGTAAACATTATAGAAGCGCATTGATAGTGGGTAGAAATAAGTGGGCAATAAAGTATTGTATTGTAAATTAGAGTAAGTAGTGATTATAACACTGAACTGTGATAAACATTAATTGAACTTAAATCCAGTAATGAGATCACATGGGGAATTGATATTTAGTTGAAGTGATCCAAGTAAAATGGTAGAGAATTGATAGTTGGGATATATTAATACTATGGATGGGATTATTGAGAGGTTTATTGATGGGTTATGTTATAATTGATGAGATGTGAAGTAGTTTGATGAGATTCGTAAAAATTGATAAAAAAATTAATTCAAGTTTTAATATAATAGAGGTACCGGAATATATGTCGTTGATTAAAGATGGATGAAAAATAAGGGATTACAACTTAGTGAATTGTAGTGAGAAACTTTTAGTAAAAACAGAAAAGAGAAACTATACCATGATAATATGACCTATATTAGATGAGAATGTAGTATATAAGATGATAGTTGATGATGGCATTGAGGGGTTTGATAATAATAAAGTATCTGAAATGATTACTATTTCTTATTTTCCTATAGAAGTTTAGAGTATTGAATCAACAAGTGAAAATTATACTAAATTAATTAGAAGATAAATGTGGTGAAATTCTTTTAAATGAAAAATTGTTATTGGTGATTTAAACAATAGGTATAATATGATAGATGGTTATGTTTTGTTAGGAGTTAGAATTGATCCTATATTAGTTATTCGTATATGTAGACATCCTACTGACCTCTTAATGAATGTAGTTATGCTTCTTAACAAAAGTATATTCTTTTGGACATGTGCATATGCAACAACAATTTACATGTTTGTAGCTAGGGGTATAAAAGGAATAGATGTGTTTAGGTGATTAATATTGAAAATCTTTTGCATGTGTAAGAAAGGTAATAGAAACTGTACTATGAGGCTATGATCAAGTTATGAACCTTGTAGCCTTTAATGAATCATGAATTGAAGATTTATAATTTTGGAGTTATAAGCAAAGGTAGGTGAAGCAAAATGAATATGAAGTGGATAATGAGATCTTTTTATTGTATTGAGGCAAATGGAATTATATTATTATATGGTACTTATATTCGGTTATAGGAGATGGATGGTTATTAAATGGTACACAAGAAATGTAGTAAGATTGTTACGTAAATTATAATCAAATATGTATTCAGGCACCTTGAAATAGTAGTAAGATGAGTAACAATTGACGATAGAAATGGAATTAAAACAAAAAGTTTGGAGAGGATAAGGACTTTCAATCAAAGGTTTCCTTGCTATTTCAAGATTGATCTAGATAGAACATAACTCACCAATAAAAGACGTTCATAAGATGGTTACCTACTGATATATTTATTATGATATGATGATAAGGAATGTTAATCAAAGATAGTCATTTAAGGATTTAAGCTTAAAGGAATCAGGAGATAAGCACTAATTTCAATGAATGACTCTCACTCGATCTTAGTTGAATGATAATAAATCTAAACAAAAGGGTTAATTGATAATTATAAGAGAAAGTACAATTATTGTAGGATATATGTATATACAAATGGACGAAATGCAAGTACAATAATGATATCAAGGTGCTAATTCCCTACAAGTTAGAAACTAGTGAACGGAAAGGGATTTAAGATGATTGGAATTATCATTACCTATCAATTTAGGATTTATATTGGAGGAAAGATATTAATTTGAAAAGCTGAAGGATATGATTAAAGTGGAATTTAGAAGAAAAACTACTGATGATAGATGATGAGAAGTTTATTGATATTTACAAGTAAAAGACTGAAGAAAATACCAATAAGTATTGGATTTACCAGTAATATATAAATGTTCAAATGTATTTCTAAAGATTTGTTTGTAGATATTTTAAACTTTATGATTAAGTTAGCTAAGAATCGAACATAAAAATGAAACTATAATGGATAAAGTAAATGGGACTGTAGGAGTTAAAGGAGTGACTATGTTTTTCTAGAATAACATTGGATTGAAATGATACCAAATTAAGATCAATGCATGGACTATATTCACAGAATTGGGAGAATCGTATACATGCCAACTGTATATGAAGACACTTGCTACAATTACTATTGATAGTATTTTGATATATAAAGTATTTATAGATAACATTACTGAAGTTAAACAATCATAAGTAGTATACCAAAATCGAAGAAAAGTGACTTTCGGATGAGATAATACTTCTTTCATTAAACAAGTTACATTTGGAGAAGGAATTTTTATGGATATTGAAACTATTGAATTGGTGATCAAAATAAAATCCATTGAGGTAACCTAATGTATAAGAAAGCTATGAAGCTACAATATACTTTATATGAGTAGTTGTAATGAGTAATCCAACGGAGAAATGGCAAATCTAAGATGGTCAATCCATTGTTGTTAAGTTTCGTGTCACGTTAACACTATCAATGTATTCTATCATGTCACGTCTTATCTAGTAGTAAGTTCTTGTCAATATTGTCTCTTTCATCGAATCTATTAGTCAAAAGTCACATTCATTCTTATCAAGTCGGGTTGAGTCAAACTAAATTAATCTAAAATGACAACCATCTCATTTGAATCCGAGATGGAGAAAAGTCAAGATTTTCCAAATTTACTTGTGTTGATCTTATGCTAAGCTATATGAAGAACAAATGAGAAGCTATGCTAATAGCATAGTCATTGTAAGTAGAAGATTTTGGATGAAAGGAAAGGTGATGACATGAAGTGAACTTAGAACCCTTGATAATCACAAGTAAAACCTAGGAATCAAGAAAATAAAGAGTAAATGGAGGATAAACCAACAAGAAAACTTATAAGGTTGTAAAGTTAAGTCATAAGATAGTATAACACAACTAGAGGACTACAGTGATGAAATAAGATATGATTGCTATTAAAGTATGGAATGCAAAGGAAGAAAATGAGATAAGAATTTAAGAGATAAACAAAGAGGTTAAGCAAAAGTTCAGATAAAGAAGGAGGGGAAACTTAATCAAAAAGCGATTTAGAAGCTTAGTTAGAAGATAATTCAGTAGAATGAAAAAAGTAATTTCAAAGTTATGAAGTTACCTATAAAAATACTGGATAATTGGGTCAGAAGTTAAAGAAAGGTATAATGAGACAAAAGTCCAAACTTGGAAGTTAATGTAAAGTAGAACGTAGCAAAGATGAAGCATTACTCACAGTTCTTCTGTTTAGCAATATAGTAAAAAAATATAAGTTGTCATTTTTGTTAATTGAGTAATACACAAATGTACAGTAGTTTCGAAGATGAAACTACTGTAAAGGGGGTGGAAATATAAGCCCCCACAATTTGATGTTTGGGATTCGATCCGTAAAGTTTAGGATGATTGAATAAATTATCTAATCAAGCCTAAATTTTACAACAAAGCTAGAAACATTAGTAAAAGTGATTCTATGAGTTTGGATTTAGGAAAATAAGTAATTAAATAATATAATATTAAATTATATGTATATTATCCGTTATTTATAAAAAAAACAAGTAAAATAAGTTTCGATAACTAACGAATTGATAAAGACAAATTATATGCACACTAAAAATCATAAAATAATATAAATAATATTTAAGAGTATTTATTTGTACTATATATGTATTTACATGTAAGTAAAAATATATGAAATTACTTAAAATACCCGAAATGTGCTAAAATAATACTAATTAATTAAAGAAAATTCAGAAAAATTAAGGAAAAAAATAAAAATATATGAAATTACTTAAAATACCCGAAATGTGCTAAAATAATACTAATTAATTAAATAAATTTCATAAAAATTAAGGAAAAAACAAGAAAATTATAAAAACATATGGCCTTATCTAAAAATGAGGTGTGGCAACTTAGAAGTGGAAGATGGAAATTCAACCAATCAAATTTACTTAAGTACAAAGTGAAAAAAAGAAGATAAGGACACTCGGCACAAATAAATTGAAAGTAAACCCTAAACACCACTATAAATTTGGAAAACCACTTCCTAAACCTCATTTAGTCAGTTTAGAACTTAGGAAAAATAGAGAGAAGATAAGAAGAGAGGAGAGGATATTTTTAGAAAAATATAGTACAAATAGGGCATTAGAAGGAAACCAACACCCGAAAGCACTTAGGAGTGGACGGCCACCACCACTCGACCATGTTAACAGCACTTAAGCTAGCCGACAAGGCCCTGGTGGCCATTGGTAGATGGAGCAACCAATGCTAGTGAGTCTGATTTTCCCTCCAATTTTATTTTATTTATTAAAAATATTAAATAATTATGGAAAATTATAAATTTGATATTTTGAGATTTTTATGTATGTAGATTTAGAGAAAATTTTTAGTTTGATGAATTTATGTTTAGAAATACACTGTGCTTAAGAAATCATGCAAACTCGAGTTTTATTCAATTTAAAAATCAATGATCTTAAGGATGTAGTTTTGAGCTCAAAATTTTTGTGTATACTAGTTAAAGTAATTAAAATAGTGATATGAAGAGAGTTTTCAAAAATCTATTTTTGAAATTTTTAGATAATTTTTAGGTCTTAAAATGATATATAAAATGGGTGATTTTAAGTTAATTAAGTAATTAAATAGGCAATTACTAATTTAGTGTATAATTAGGTATTTTAGGATGTTAAATTCTAATGTAGTATGATATTTGTAGCATTTAGAGTATTAGATATAATTATTAAGTGTATTATGTAGTATATATATAATAGGTAAAATGATATATTTTAAGTTAATTTTGTAATTTAGGGTAATTAGGTATAAAATTCTGATTTAGGATATGATTAGGCATTTGATATGTTATTGGATGATAAAGGATGATATATGTAGTGTTAGAAGTGTTAAATAAGTAATTTAGGAGTGAATTATGTAAAAACACATAATATGTAAATATAGGAAATTAATTAATAGAAAATATTATGTCAAAATTTATAATATTATAATAATATTAATATAAAATAAATCTTATATGAAATATAAATTTATATAATTATATAAAAAATGTAAATTTTTCTCATATCAGAAACTAAATTAGTAATTAAATTAAGATTATAGTGTATCGTATAGACTAAAATACTAGTTAAAGACCAAATATGATATTTAGGATACCTCATTATTATATGATTAATTTTATATTATGGTTCAAAACAAGTTTTTAAGGTTCCTATATTACCCGTAATAAAAAACTGAATTAGAACCTAATTTAAAAACCAATTCGAAAATTGAATCAAAACTTAGCTTAAATGATGAATAATTGTAAAATATTTTAAACCTAGATAATTAGGTATAATAAAATCCTAAGCTAAAGATAACATAAAAAAATACTAAATAAAGCTTGTAAAAGATAATTATATGAGTACTAAAACAACATTTGTATTATAGGAATTCTCGATAATAGCCTATACAGCTCGCACCTTAAGTAAGCAAGTACAGAGTCTAGATAAAGTGGGCTTAATATGTTACTGTACCTCAGAGTACTAATTTATAGTACTTAGAGGCTTGAAATTACACTTAGTTGTATTTGCTAGATATTTAATTGTGCGCATGCTTGTATGTGCTTGTTTATGAGTTTGACAATATGATTAATGATTTATTATTTTGGCTTGTATTTGTGTGGTTTGTCGAAATGAGTAAACGTCTTAAATTGGATTTAATTAAATATATAACTTATAATTCTAAATTGGACTTGTATAGCAACCCATTAAGGAAAATATTTAGGTTTTCCAACCAAATACCGACCCCTTCGAAAGTGATAGTGTTAGATAGCATAATAGGTCTCTTCTTTATCCTTAGTCAAACTAAGTGATAGGTAAGGAGGTCTTGGCAAAGATGAAGTCAATAGTTCGAAGGTAGTTACGGGAGGAGCGGTGTCTCCATTGCATAAGCTTGGGTTTGATCATGAGCAGTTGCATAAATATGGAAACTCTTTTACTTGGATTAGAGTGGGTATAATTTCTCTAATCTCATGATGGACCGGATAGTATCGTGTGATGACATTTACTTGGACATGCATTACATCTAACTAGTTTAGTTAATAACCCTATTTTTGTTCAATGTATAGTTTTAAGTCCCCATCTCAACTTATTTAGTGGTTGGTTATTCATATCTCTATAGATGTTGTTGCAGGTACTAGGTAAGAAGTGATCATATAACTATCTTAAAGCTAGTACTTGCTAGATCTTAGGGAATGAGGATAAAAACCTAAGGATTAATTATACTCTCAAGTTTAGATTTTATCTTTAAAGTTTTAATAATAATTTATGTATTTCTCAAGTAGATTATGATTAGACTACTAAATCTTGTAATATACTCAGATTATTTTAGTGTAAATATGCATTTTTTATAATTTCATAGGTAAATAACATGTTTATTTATGAATTATTTACTTCAAAGTAGGTTAGTCATGAACGCCTTGTATAAATTAAGTCTAAGATAACTGCTGGAATGTCAGCTTTTATCATAGAATGGTTTGCACGGCGGAACTGTTATGACTCTACCACTTCGAGGTGTGACCGTTATTATTGAATCAAAATATAGAACTAACACTTCATATTAAAAATCACACCAACAATAAAAGTATCTCCCATATTCAATCCAAAACCCTTCTATCTTGGTGATCTCCTCTTTACTCTCGTAAAGTCCCAAATATACTAAAAACTACATAACACATCAATCTAATAAGCTGAAAACATTAGAAGAAATTCGAAATCACAAAAACAAACATATTTACACTCTAATTTTATCTTCTCTACTCTACACTTCTTTAGACATCAATCTTCGTCAATCCTACCAACAAAATTAGATTTGTGACCCCTAATTGCCTTGAAGCCGGTAGAGCTACTTAGGCACTTAATCCCTAAATGTACTACATTTAGTGCAAAAGAACCCAAAGATTAGGGAGATCAATAAAAATATTCAAAATTCCCCATAATACAAAACCCTAGAACTAATATTAGAATCAGTTGAATGTCAAAACTTGATATGATAATGATTTGTTAGAATTAGGACTTTAAGAATTGAAAGATCCCAAGGATAGAAAAGTTGGAGATTTGAAAAAGAAAATAAAAGAGGAAAAATCCTAGAAAATGTATACAAAACGATGAAAAGAATAACATACTTAAACAATAAGAAACTACCGAAGCCATAGTCAAAATCTAGAGAGAAAAGAAACCACTACCTAAATTGAGAAGTTCTTACTCCTTTATTCTAAGATATTGGTGAAGAAAAATGAGACCATCTGTTTCCAACCACTACATAGCCAACCACCTCTTCCACTTCTACCATAAACCCATCACTAGCTAATAGCTAAATCATCATCTAACCTCTTCTACCTCAATGCTTTGTCAATCAACAGTTTGAGGCAATTGAGGAAAAAAGGTAGTATACATTAGGAAAAAAAAAAGGGAAAGGAAAAAGAGAAAGAGAATACAAGTAGAGAGTGAAAAGTCCATGAACAACATCTCTTACATACACTTCAAGAAACAAAAATCAAGAATTAAAGTTTTCACTAACCTTACTATCAATTGAGTAAAATGGCAGTATACATTAGGAAAAAAAAATTAGAAAGGAAAAAAAAAAGAAAGAAAGGGAAGATGAAGAGAGAGAGAATCTCATAATTTCATCACTAAGAAACTTGGTGATATGAGTTCTAATTTTAGGGTTTCATGAGAAATTGACAATGGGGAAGGAGAATAAATGGAATCTCTTATTTTAGGGTTTCATTCCTCGAAATTGACAATAGGTATTAATGGCGATCATCTCCATGGGTATTAATGAGAGAGAGAGTACATGAGAGAGAAAGAGCATGTGAATTGATGTATGTGTATGAGAGAGAGAGATGTTAAGATTAAAAAATCTTAATCCTATAAACCGAAATCACCAGGAATGACATAGATGTAAAATTAGGGCAAAAAATCAAACAAGAAGATATGGAAGACTACTTGAATCCATAGTACTAATTGTGTAATTGTCTAATCGCTAGCCTTCCAAGTCAACCATGCAATTTCTTTAAGATGCTGTCTCTCTTATTCTTTCTATTGATGGTAACATAAAGTGAATAAAATTATACATATGACTTGAGGACCACAACCTTATATATTTTATCTATTAAGTTAATTGTCTGTTATCCCTTTTATTATTATTTCCAATCTTGCCCATCATAAAATAAGAAATAACATCTCTAGTTTATATACATATAACCCTATACTTTATATGATGCATTAAATTCCATAAATATATTAGATTACTTTATTTGGATTTTCTATAATATGATTGCCTTGTTAGACAATTATTTTATTGACACATATAAACCTATATAGTCTATTTTTAAAATAAATCCAACAATCTCCCACTTAAGCTCTATGTTTTACCCTATAATTGTATATAAACTTTATGAGTAATAAAAAATTTTGCTATCATTACCAAATGCATCACCAGCTATCAGGTCAATCAAACATATTAATATGGGACCAAAGCAAGTTTAGTTACATATGTCATAATTGAACCTTTAATTATCGCATACATTATATAACTGAATAACATAAATCAAGCATGGATGTGTAGTATTAAAATTACATGTGATGTGATCTAATATGTCTATTTCCAACTGATCCTACTTTAAGAGTTCAAAAATATAAATTTTAACTATAATGTCTTATAACTAAAAATAACCTTTAAACTAAAATTAACTTTATTTGTAAGTGTACCATTAAATGTATCTAAATAACGTGTCTAATTAAATAAGCACTAAATATATGATACAAAATCCTACTGAAACTAAATATCTTGAATCTAAACAACACCCATATGTGCAATATGCTCATGAAAGACCTTGTGTGTTAGTCCCTTAACAAGCGAATCCACAACCATGTAATTTATCTTTTTGTGCTCTATAGATACCTATCTATTCTAAACTCTATCTTTCACAATAAGGAACTTAATGTCTGTTTTTCGACTTCATTAAGCTCTTATTGTTGTTGGAATATAGCACTATTGATTTATTATCACAAAATATCCTCAATGGTCTTTTATTGCTATTTATAATATGCAACCTAGTGACAAATTTCATAGCCATATTCCATGATTAGATGCCTTATAACATGTTATAAACCCTACTGCCATAGTGGAAGCAGCTATGAGTATTTTCTTAGCACTCTTTTAAGAAACTGCTCCCTAATAAGCACATAGATGTAACCTAAAGTAGATCTCCTACTGTCTTAGCATCTAGCAAAATAAAAATCATAGTAACTAATGACCTCCAATTGATCTAATTTCCTATATGTGAGCACGTATTCCTCTGTTCTCTAAAAATATCGCATGATTTGCTTAGCTACTTTCTAGTGATCCATCCTTAGATTGCTCAAATATCTTCCTAATATGCTAACAATATACATAATATCTAGACACATACACACTATAACATACATAAGACTTCCTATAGCTGAAGCATCATTCTTAAGACATTGGTTAAGACTAAACTCATCTCCTTTAGCTATAAAGGTGTCACCTAGTTTGTTGTTCTACATGCCAAAACTTTTAAGTACCTTTTCAATATAGCTCTTTTGTGATAACCCAAGAATACTTCGAGAACAATCCCATTATATCTAGATTCTTAATACAAAAGAGACTTCATCAAGATCTTTTATCTCAAATTTTTTTTTATAGAAATCTCTTGATTTCACATAATAAACTTACATCATTAGTAGTAAGCAGTATGTCATCCACATATAAAACCAAGAAAATGAACTTATTCTTACTAAACTTATTGTATACACAATCATCAACAACACTCATCTTAAAACCTAATGAGATAATGACTTGATGAAATTTGTAATACCATTGTTGAGACGCCTACTTAAGCCCATAAATGGATTTCTTTAATTTAGACATTGTTTCCCTTAGATCTCCAAAAATGTAGTTCTAAGATTGCATCATATAATTTGTCTCATAAATGTCTCCATTGAGAAATGCTCTTTTAACATGCATATGATGTAACTTAAGATTAAAATGAGCTACTAGTGCCATTATAACCCTTAAAGAGTCTTTCAATGAAATAGAAGAGAAAATCTTTTAATAATTAATGTCTTCCTTTCATGTGAAGCCCTTAGCAACAAGACGTTCCTTATACCTTTTTATATTGCCTTTTGAATCTCTTTTAGTTTTAAATACGCATTTATAAGCAATGGGTTTTGTATCTTCAATCAACGGAACAATGTCCCATTCATCATTATTTTTCATGGACTTCATCTCTTCATTCATGGCATCTATCCACTTTTGAGAATTAGAATTTTCCATAGCTTGATGGAAGTTGATTGGATTGTCTTCCATCATTCCTATGCCATCCTCATGTTCTTAGAGAAATACAATGTAATCATCTAGAATTGAAATCCTCCTTTCTCTAGTAGATCTCCTTAATGGCATTGGTTCTTGAGGTTGTTGAGTTTGTTATTATGAAATTTCTTCTTGAATTTGAATCGGAGGTTCAATATCATTGTCTTGTTCAAGAATTGTTTATTGAACAATGTCGGGTATAGTGGTCAAATCCTTGACACTATCAACAAGCATTAGAAGAATATCATGATATTCTTCCTCAAAGCCAAAATCCTTAATCTATCTTTCCCTAAAAACTTAAAATCCTCAAAGAATTGAGCATTTATTGTCTCAAAGATTGCCTTAGTTGTGGGATCATAAAACTTGTAGCCCTGGACTTTTCAAAGTACCTTATGAAATAGCAACTAATAGTCCTTTAGTCCAATTTCCTCCGTTTGGCCTATAAGGCTTAGACTTAGTTGGACATCCCCAAACTTGTAAGTGCTTTAGACTAGGTTTCTTTCTTATCCAAATTTCATAAGGAGTTTTGTTAACTGCCTTAGTCAGTAGTACTCTATTAAGTAAGTATACTGCAATTTTCAATGCTTCTCCTAAAGTGATTCTAGTGATAAGGTAGAATGACTAATCATACTTCTTACCATGTCCTTAAGTGTTCTATTCCATCTCTTAACAGCACCATTCATAGCAAGTGATCCCGGCATGGTGTACAATGGTGGTCTTAGACATTATTTGCCTAATCCATCATATCTACTGTAGCATTCACTACTATGGTTAGACCAGATAGATGTAATAGTTTTGCTAAGGTTGATTTCAACTTTAGCTTTGAAACTTTTGAGTGCATCCAATGCTTGGGACTTTTCATGAATAAGATATAAGCAGCCATATCGAGAGAAGTCGTGTATGAACGTTATAAGTACTGTTGACCATTCCAATAAGCTATAGGGAATAGTCTATGAATATCTGTATGAATTAGTTCTAAGACTTCTGTAACCCTGTTGGCACCTAATCTCTTGACTTGTTTCTACTTTATATAGTTAACACATGTAACACTCCATGACCCTAAATGGACACAGTAACCCGCCACATATCCTAGCTAGCCCAAGATATATTAAGGCTTTTAAGTCCACAAATCAATAAGCAATATAGAATCATACTACAATATTACATATAAACCACTAAGGAGTGGGTAAATACATCCACTCATAACTTCATAAAAACCTGAAATATCCAACAGAGTTCAAATGCATATCTACTCATAACCAAAAGCATAAGATAAGTTAAGTAACTAAATCCTTAAGTATCGAAAAAGAAGTTCATCTCCTCAAAGAACATAACTCTCAACATAACATAAATCTCCAATAAAACAAAAATAAATTCTATCTTAATCATCATAGTAATAAAGGTACTCGACTCTATCCTCCTTCTAAATGTCATCAACATATGTCTTCTCATAAATAAGGTAGTCCTCAGATCCAGTACTTGAAAATGAAAAAAAAAAAAAAAAAGAGTCGAAGCCTAGTGTAGGTGCACAAAACACATATAAATGCCAAGCCCGATCATTCACATGTAGAAATGCAGATATAATAGAATAATATAAATTATCTTACATTAGGCCAACAAACAACAAAAGGGTATTCATAACCCCACCACACCTAATCTTTATCTACATACAGAGATGGATATAAATATACGTTTTCCTTTAAGTCTTTTACGCCCAAAGTCTAGAGTCCAGAAACCTAATATTCTAACCGCATTGTCCCATATGAAGTCCATTAAGGAAACCTCGCACATGATTAGCAGTTGCCCCTATAGGGATTTGCCACTACGGGTCCCCAAAGTGAGCAGGTCAAGCATAATTAGCAACTAAGATCAACTAGGCCAAATATAGGTTAGTCCGGTTAAATCATTTGTAACCTAACAAGTATAAGAAAACAACAAGCACCATGTGCCAGGAATTGCTCCAAAATTGAAAATAGGACTCCAATCTCACAACTTGAACAAAAGCTTAGCCCCAACAAGGGAAATCGGACACCATGAATCTAAATGAAAAACAAGTAACACATTAACCTTCAAGCACTCTACGATTAAGTTCTACCTAGAAGTTATCTATGAACCTATAATGTACCCAATCAAGGTCCCGAAATAAATCGTCCAATCAAATAATAATTCTAGAATAGAAACATAACATAATATGATTAAGCCAAAAAGTTGATATAACTATATAAGATCACTTATTTATAGTAAATCATAAAGTACATTATATATATATTTATTTATTTATAAGAGAAAATATAAAGAGGACACATGATTTGAGTATCAAAATATATAGATTATCGAATTGATATGGTAATAAAACAATACGTACTTAATCAAAAAATAGTATGATTCATAGAATTTCATAAGGAATGACATAATAATAATCGTCAGATAAAACAAACATACTTTACGCCCCAAAGTCACAAAGTCACAAAGTCGCAATAGTCTTGCCTTGTAAACCATTCTATGATAGTAACTGGCCTTATAGTATCTACCATAGACATGATCTACATAAGGCATCAATGATTCCTCGCTTTGAAGTAAACAGTCTAATTAAGTGTTTAGCTAAAATTATAGTAATTATCACAAATTTTTAATCAACATACATAATTATATGTAAAGTTTACGGAACTTCTCAGGAAACTCTACATAAACATAACGGTTCACTAATTTACATAACGACTATCAGTCTTTCATTCTTAAACTATAAAGGACACTTTAGGTATACATCTACTATTAAGCGAATTGATTCTCACACCCTAGGCTTCAAAAGAACTAACCTCTAGATAATTATAAGGTGGCATAATACTTGAAGCATTCAGAAATTAGGACTTGCAAAAAGATGTATACGAGTATGAGTAACTATAGCTCAGTAAGTTGAATTGGAGACTCATGAATGTATACAAATACAAATAAGATTATCAAGCAATTATTTTCATACAATGCAATGCAACAAGCAAGTGTCATTATACAACGTAGTTCGGTCCGTTGCGAAATCAGAGAAATTTCACCCACTCTAATCCAAGTTAAAGAGTTTTCATGTTATGCAATAGCTCATAACCAAACCCAGGTTTGTGCAATAAAGACACTGCTCCTCCTAAGACTATCCTTTGAACCAATGCCCTTATCCTCACCGTGACCTCCTCTCCTGTCACTTAGTTTGGTTAAGGATGAGAAAAAAACTAATTGCTATCCAGCGCTATCTTTACTAAAGGTATCTATGTTTAGTTGGAGGATCCTAATGATCCCCTAACAAGTTGCAATGTATGACAATTTAGGTCATTAGAGTCGAATAAGATTAAATTTCATTTAGGGTGTTCAAACAATTTCACACTAAAATAGTCATAACGCAAAATCAATCACATTACAAATTTCAACACAAATTCAAATACATCAAACACGTACATAAACTGCTTACAATCACAATCATACACAATCCTAAGTCTTTGAGTACCATAAAATAGTACTCTAATACAATAAGTAATAACCCAACTAACTTGGAATTCTCAATCACCCGATCACTTAATTGCAAGCTGATTCCTCTCTAGGTATCTTATAATACAAATAGATCTTTTTAGTACTTATACTTTAATGATTTATATTCTAAGTTATAATTTAACTCATTACTCTATATATACCTATTATTTACTAATGATTCATTCTATCTTATTTTAAGGTTCGGTTTCTAAATTAGATTCTAATTTTGATTCTGGAATCTTAAATATGTTCAAATTCTAATGTGAAATTAATCACATTAAGCTCGAGTATTCTAATAGCAAATTGAGTCTTAATTTAGTGTTCTAAACTGTTCGGTACATGTTAATCCTAATTGGAATACCGGATTTATTTCCGATGTGAGAAAATCTTGCATTTTTTATATAATTACCTAAAATTAAATTTTGTTTCAGATTCATTATATGCTGATTTTTATTATTATATTGTCTAAATAAATCTAATTTTTCATATTTATTAAATTTCCAATTCTACATATCCCTAATTTCCTACAATTACCACATAATTCCTTCTTTAATTACACTTAACACTCCAAAGGCTAGGATTAGGTGTCCACATCAAAGATTAATATCCCTAACCATCTAATTACTATCTAAATCAATAATTAATTACTTAATCAACTAATTAACCCAAAATTAATCAATTTTTTTTATCATTTTAGGGCTAAAAATTTACTTACAAATTTTGAAAATTAAATTTAAAAAAAATGGCTTCATAGCACTGTTCCATATCACTTAAGCATTCTACAGAAAAAATTTGAGCTCCAAACTACACTCCCAAGCCTATTTATTTCTAATTCTAATCATGCTCGATTTTACTTAATTTCTTAAGAATCCTATATTTTTAGACGTGATTAAACTTAATCACTATTTTTCCTAAATCTATATACAATAAAACCTCAGAATAATAAATTTCATAATTTTCTAGGCAAAATAAATAATTTTAAGAAATTATACAAAATCGAAGTAAATGAGAAACTCACCCGGTCAGATAACTTTTAGGCTTTCAATACCAGTCCAAGTGTGTCGACCAGTCCAGGTGGTGGGTTTGAAGTGGAGTGGTAGTGGTGGCTCGATCTCAGGTGATGGTGGTAGATGGGTTTGGTTCACTAGCTCCTACTGCACATATTTCCTTATTTTTTTCTAACCCTAATTTTTCTCTTCCAATTTTGATGCCCTTTATTTTTTTCTAACTTCTAATTGTCTAAAGGAGCTTTGTAATTTTTTTCCCTATCTATAGAACTTTGTAATAATTATTGTGTATTTAATTGGGCAAGACATTACCCAAATCCCTTAATTTTTACCTTTTGAGTTGCTTGATTTTGATTGGTTAATTTTCTTTCTTCACTTCCTGTCTTGCCACGACCAAATCCTCATTATTCCTTATTCCTCTAATTTTTTCTTAATTAATTAATAATTTTATTTAATTATTTAATAAGTTTTTAGACAATTTAAGTAATTTCACGTATTTTTATCTATACGTAAATACATGTGGGGTACATGTGAACATTCCTAATTATTATTTAGGTTATTCTATGATTTTTAGTATACATATAATCTATCTCTAGTAATTTATTAATTATTAAATTACATTTTTCGCCTTGTCAATAACTAACAATTATTATACTTAAAATTTGAAAATTTTATAGTCTTCTATTTTATTACTTTCTTAAATTTAAGTTTATAGGATCATTTTTACTAATATTTCTATCTATAGTTTATAATTTAGGTTAGATCGGATCCTTTAACCGATCTTCCTAAACTTTGTGGTCTAAATTCAATCATACAGTCATTTAACTTAACTTTAGGGCTTACATATACTATGCATAATATAAATGTTATACATTCATAATATAATGACATAATAATAATCGATAAAAATAGTTAGATCGCAACACTATTGATATAAAAAATAAGACTAATCTACTCAAAATATAATAAAAATTAGGTGAATACTCCAGCAAGTATACTAGATCGAAATCAAATAATAAAGAGTGAGTAAAGTTATCGATCCCTCGAGGACTATAAAATTACTAAACCTATGATAGCTCTTATCAATATTTAGGAAATTGAATTTGGATTGTGAATTAACTAATCTAATAATTACCCTAAAACTGTCAAAGAGAAAATTACAAAAATATATCTAAAACGGAACAATTAAAATGGAGAATGTGAGAAAACAGAATCCACCCTAGTTGTGCAAATCAAATTGTCATCATGTTATATAGATTAATAGCTATACAGTCATTCAAGTGAAAGTATCATGCCTTAAAATTTAAGGACTTAAACCTCTAATTAATCAGTCAACTCCCGCATCTCCAATTAACAGTGGACTCTAAATTACAATCATATATCTCCTGATGCTATGATTGACTCTTGCCCTAAATCAATTATCCCTAATGTCTTAACGAATAATTAACTTGAGACATTGCATTAATCATTAGATAATTTCTAACTAATATAATTAACGCCACTCCCTCATTAGCTAATTAGTTTAATTAAGAATTTCTGACAAACCTTATATCAATATTGTTTCTAACAATTATAACCAATAGAGAATTATAATTGAAATAATAGAAATTGCAATCATGAATTATTCACATATCTATTAACCCTATAGCATGACTACAATTATTATCTCAGCTATCTAGGGTTTCATCAATTCTCTACAATTTAAACCTAGCAAGCCATGGAATCTAAAACAAAAGCACATATCATAATCAAATTTGTAAAGAAGTTTATGATTGGAAATAAGAACATATCACAAAATCACATAAATAGTAATAGGATAGAAATCACCAATTCTGTAATATTTGATAAGAAAAACTCCAATTGCAAGCTCTAAGGATGATCGCCACAGCAATAGCAAAGTCTTCTTGATGATCCACGAACTACCAAAAGAAAAACTCTTCAAATGCTCTCCTAACTTCGTCTAAAACTCTCTAGGTAAAAAAAAAAAAGGTAAAAAATTCCTAAAATATCAACACACGCCTATTTATAAAGAAAACAAAGGCTAGCTTGCGACTGGATGTTTTTTCACTAAAGACTGACCATGAAAGATGGCAATGCTAACATGTAGGCTGGCGGTGTTGAATTGTAAACCACTGGTGTTGAATGTAAGCCAGTTGCCTTCAATCCTAAGTGCTGCAAATTGATTGGGGCTTCCTTTTGATTGTGTAAAACTCCTCCAATTTGCTCATATTTCCACTCTGACTCCTTTAAGACCTAAAATATCCAAATGAAAATACTTAAGTGCTATTTCTTAATGATTTCTATAAAATCAATAATAATTCAATATAATTCACATACTGAAATATGAGTAAAATATGCTTTTATCAACTCTCCCACACTTGAACTTTTGCTTATCCTCAAGCAAAATAAAACTAAAGAAAGAAATCTATCATCGAAAATACAAATTTTCTAATCGCAAATTCAAGCATCTGATATTTCACACTTTCAGACTCACTATTTTGTGATGCCCATTGCTTAAACCAAATCTAAATATGTGATCAGAGTATTACAATTGAAATGAATCAGCCACTCTAGAGAAAACAAATTTTAATCCAAGCATTCAACCTAAGATTTCTATTTTAAAAGTAGATATTCAATCCTAGAAGGAAAAATACTCATATAAACTTTACAGTTGTAAGCAGGCATATTATCCCTCTAATTATCCCAATAAACAAGTTAACAAGGTAATAAAAGCATATAGTATCTGCTCTATCCCTAGGTTTTCTTCCTTTTTACTACAAGGCTTAATTCATTTATTGATTTGCATTCAAAGTTTCCATGTTTCATTCACACTTCTTTTTGTTATTTTTTTCCTTTTTCTCTTTATTTGTTTCTTTAGAGTTCAGTTACTAAACTTTACCTTTTTACCCTTCTTGTTATAGTGGGTGTATTGAGTTAGCACTTCTTGGGCTCATTACTTAAGTGACTAGGTTTTAAAGGGACCTCTATGGACTCTTCTTTACTCCAACATTCAAGTTATGATACTCTTAGCTTAATTACTTGAGTTATTGAAGTAAAGGCTTTACTTGTATAACTTTTTAAATGCTTACTAAAATTTTTTGAACTTCTTTTATACGAATCACTAAGTACAAAGCTTCACTTACCTCTTTTACTAAGTATTAAAGTACTATTAGAACAACTAAAAACAAGATATACTAACTAAACTTGCATAGAAGTGAACCTATTTACTTTTCACTTAAGGACTCGACTGACTCTTAAACTTCAAATTCTAAGGCTAAAAATTAGGTAAATTAGGTTCCTAAAAATTTAACTAATTAATTTTAACTAAGTACAAAAGTCACAACAATGGTGAGTAAGGTACCTTAATGAGTCAATTATTCAATCAAATCACAAGCAAATGCTATCAATAATTTTCTTTGTACATTTTCTAGATTCCAAATGAGAAAATCAAAATTGTGGCCTAAAAATTGCCATATACTTAAGGACAAATAAAGTTTAAGGTGATAGGGAAGAATAACCGTTTATAAACAAAAAACGGGCATCAAATATCATGATATTCAATTCAATTCAAACTCCATTTCTTATATTCCCTTCCCCACATGTTAGAATAGATAGTGTCTACACTATCTCCAATACAGCGTACAATAGGGAATGAAAAAAATCACAGAAAATGAAAAACCGGTACTTCCTTGGTTTCAAGTTGTCAGCAATAAAGGAGAATTCCAACCATGATATCATTAAGAGGATCATCTAGTTTAGATCAACCCTGTTGCTACAAACACGAAGAAAGGCAAAAGAGCAAACATAGGATAAAAGTGTACTCAAAAGTACGGAGCAGTAACAATTATTTAGAGTCAACCCACTTAAGTAAGTGCTTAAAAGAAATAGACTAATAGCAAAGTAAAAAGAAATTAAAAAAAAAAAAGAAAATAACATAGAAAATATTAGAAAGTGCATAAGGTTCTAACTATCCCACTTTGTATTGCTGGTCTCCTCACTAGAAGTCTCATAGTGGAGCTGCTCTGCAGCTGCTGGATGAAAGCAAGATATAACGGATTTTAGCATATCAAACAAAGTAGTCCTAAACTTCTTATTCTTCTTTCGCTCTTTTCGGATTTCCTCCTTAACTTTCCTAATCTCAATGCTTAACTGCTCATAACCACTAACTAGAGGAGAAGGATAGGATGTAAAAGCTCTTGCAATAAGGGGATTTTCAGAAGCATCCTCCTCATTAACTAGATTTTCCTTATTTGCTATCTTAAACAACCCCCAACCCCTAAAGAGTACAGTCGAGATTAGCTTACATGTAATACCCTCATCTCCTTTAGGATGCTGAAAAATCCCCATTCTTTTCAGTAATGTAGTAATGTAACCTCTACAAAAAATAACCTGTGTCCTTGGATCATTCACTTGTCTATAAATAAAATTGGCTACTTCTACCCTAAGATCAATTTGGTATCCATAAATCAAGCTGTAAGGATAAAATGTATCAAAACTTGTTACCTTACTATGAATGGTTTTCCTACAGCTAATGGTGTGGGCGGAAATGCAATGGAGTAGCTTGTACTCTACTGTTGCAAAAGTAGTGGCAAGAGACTTGGAAGGTACAAAGTCATCCCACCTGATTTGAATCAGTTGGTACCAGAATCTTTCAGCAGTCATATCATTAGGCCAAGAGTTTGGCTTATCTACCTCTTCCTCATCATATAATCCCAAAAAGTAACCGATCTGCTTAAGTTTTACCATATGAATCTCTCCATATGCCTGGAAGGTTAAAGTGGAAGATTTCTTATCTTTATCCAACTACAAGGTAGATAAGAACTCAATGGTGACATTTTTTAATGTGGGTTCCTTGATTTCAAATAATCAAAACTAAGTCTTATCTGGTATAAGCCGTTGAATCCTCTCATCCATCCCATATTCTTGCAATAAAGCCCAATCCAAGTATTAATGATTCATGAATATCATCTATTGCAACTTCTTCTTCCGTTCTTTAGCATAATCATAGTATGATAGCAAATCTTTACCTAAGCTTCTTGAAGATGATGCAACAATAGCCTTCCACTTCTTTTGCTATGGTTGGAGCTTCTTAGGTGGCATAATGGAGTTGGAATAACAGATCTGAAAGGGGGAAGAGTTAATGTAGGTGTAGAAAATGAAGAGAGTGAATGTGTTTTTGAGGGAGTGAAGTAAAGGGAAGAGTATGTGAGAGAAGAAAAGGATAGGGAAAGGTTAGGTAAGGAAATGAAGAGAGGAGATAGAAAATTCTCGTAGTTGGCTTATATTGCTACTCATATGTCAACCCTCTTCATCTATACACTAGTAGCATATATGGCCGACGTAAATAGGACGACTGACTAAAGGGCGGTGACCTTGAATTCAAATTACGCGCCTTCTCTTTTTTTTTTTTTTCTTAAGGCCAGTAGCCTTGAGTTAACAATGGCCAACCTTTAATTAAATTTTTTTATTTGAAATAATAAAAATAAAAATTAATTTAGTTAGACATAGGTTGCCTCCTGTGAAGCAATTAGTTTATAGTCACTAACCCGACTTTTTTGGTTATTACAACGGGTTCGCGCCAGCCACATTAGTAGCGTCTCTATCCATGTTTTCCCCTTCAAAATAGTGTTTGAGAAGTTAACCATTCACCTTAAAAGTGTAGTTGTCTCCTACCTTCAACTCGACTGTACCATAGGGAAAAACATTATCTATTTCAAATGGGCCAAACCATTGAGATTTTAACTTAACTAGAAACAACTTTAGTCAGGAGTTACATAACAAAAGTTTTTGACTAAGCAAAAACAACCACTATTAGATGTTCCTATCATGCCATCGCTTAGCTCTCTCCTTGTATATCTTAACATTTTCATATGTTTCTTCTCTAATCTCATCTAGCTGGTTCAATTGGAGCAACCTCTTTTTACCTGCAGCTTATAAACCAAAATTAAGGTATTTTATGGCCTAGTATGCTTTGTGCTCAATCTCTACAAGTAGGTAACATGATTTACCATAGACAATTTTGTATAAAGACATTCTTATAGGGGTTTTGAAAGTGATCCTATAAGTCCACAATGCGTCATTAAGTTTTAAAGACCAATCTTTCCTAAATGCATTGACAGTATTCTCTAAGATACGCTTTATTTTCCTATTGGACACCTTAACTTGTCCACAAGTTTGTGGATGATACATGGTGGCAATTTTATGAGTGACTCCATATTTTGATAACAATTTTTCAAACTACCAATTGCAAACATACGATCCCCCATCACTTATAATAGCTTTAGGTACTCCAAATCTGGAAAATATGTTCTTTTTCAAAAATTTAATTACAACCCTAGCATCATTAATCTGTAGAGCAACTGCCTCTACCCATTTTGATACATAATCTACAGCCAAAAGCATATATTTATTTGAAAAAGATAAGAGAAAAGGACCTATGAAGTCTATTCCCCATACATTGAAAAGCTCAATTATAAGTATGTTATTTTGTGGTAATTCATGTCTCCTAGAAATATTGCCAGTCCTTTGGTATTGAGCACAAGACATAATATAGTTCCTGCAATCACTAAACAAACTAGGCCAATAAAATCCATAAGATAAGATCTTAGCTGCAGTTCTTTCACACCAAAATGGCCTCATGCTTCCTTAGAATGATAGTGCTAAATTATGCTAAGCTATTCAGTTTCAAGCACATAACGTTTGATTACTTGGTCAACACAACATTTAAACAGATACGATTCATTCTAGAAATAATATTTCACATCATGTAAAAACTTCTTTTTCTTTTGAAATGAGTAATCGTATGGTATGATTTTGCTAACTAGATAATTGACTCTATCAACATACCAAGGTAATCCTTGGATCTCTACTATATACAACTGTTCATCAAGGAACTTGTCATTAATGGGTAACTCTAAATAGTCAGATTCTAAACGTGATAAATTATCAGCAATCACATTTTCAGTTCCCTTTTTATCTTTGATTTTAAGGTCAAATTCTTACAATAGTAAGATCCAACAAATTAACCTAGGTTTAGCATCAGCTTTAGCAAACAAATATTTCAAAGCAACATGGTCTATATACATTATGATCTTAGAACCTATTAGATAAGGCTTAAATTTATCACATGCAAATATAACTACTAAAAGCTCCTTTTCTGTTGTGGCATAGTTTCTTTGGACCTCATTCAAGGTTCTATTAGCATAGTATATTACATGAAATAACTTACCTCTCCTTTGGCCTTATACTGCTCTTACAGCATAGTTGATGGCATCATACATTAACTCAAAGGGAAGCTCCCAACTAGGTGCAATGATTACTGGTACCGAAATAAGCTTCTCCTTCAATAGATTGAATACCTACAAACAACTGTCATAAAAAACAAAAGCAGAACCTTTTTTAAGTAAATTACAAAGAGGTCTAGAGATTTTAGAGAAGTCTCTAATAAATCTCCCATAGAAGCTAGCATGTCCTAAGAAACTCCTGACTCCTTTAACTGAAGTAGGTGGTGGCAACTTTTCTATTGTTTCCACTTTTGCCCTGTCAACTTTAATCCCCTTTTTTGATACCTTGTGACTTTAGAATATTCCCTCCCTTACCATAAAATGGCATTTTTGCCAATTTAAAAGTAGATTAGTCTCCTAGTACCTTTTAAGCACACAGCCTAAATTAGTCAAACATGAATCAAATGACTTCCTAAAGATCGGGAAGTCATCCATAAATATTTTAATAAAATCTTCTAATATGTTAGAAAATATAGACATCACGCATCTTTGGAAAGTAACGAGTTTATTGCAGAGACCAAAGGGCATTCTCCTAAAGGCAAAAGTGCCATAATGACATGTAAAGGTGGTTTTCTCCTGGTGCTCGGGTGCTATATGAATTTGATTATAACTAGAATAACCATCTAGAAAATAGTAATAAACATGCCTTGAAAGTTTTTTTAACATCTGATCTATGAAGGGGAGGGGCAAATGGTCTTTACAGGTGGCATCATTTAATTTCTATAATTTATACAAACTCTCCACCCAATCATAGTGTGAGTAAGGATTAACTCATTAGCCTCGTTTTTAACTACAATTATACCACCCTTTTTAGGCACTACTTGAACAGGACTAACCCACTTACGATATGAGATAGGGTAAATAAAACTTGCATCCAACAATATGAGTACCTCTTTCTTTACAACCTCCTTTAAAGTTAGGTTAAATTGTCTCTGTAGTTTCACTATACGTTTGCACTCAACCTCCAGCAATATCTTATGAGTGCAGATGAAAGGACTAATTCTTTTAATATCACCAATGGTCTACCCAATGGCTTCCTTATGCTCCCTCAAAACTCTTAGGAGTTATTGCTCCTAATCACCTGTTAAAGAAGAGGAGATGATTATTGGCAAAGTATCATATATTCCAAGATAAGCGTATTTCAAATTACTAGATAATGGTTTAAGTTCAAGCACCGAGGGGTTGTGTTAATGATGGTACTGGTTTCTTCTTACTAGTGCCTAACTCCTCATAGTATCGAGCTTTAATTTCTAACACTTGTTCCATGTATTCTTCCTAAGGCTCATCATCATCGCTCTAATCATCTAGATCCCTAAGAATTGATTCCATGGTATCCAATCATGCTTTCTCTTCTATAGACTCATAGGCAATCTCATCAATAACATCAATAGTGTAACAGGATTTACAATCATCAAAATTTTTTATGGCTTCATAAACATTAAAAGTTACTTGATTGTCTACAACTCTTAAAGTAAGCTTACCCTATTCCACATTTATCAATACCTTACCTATTGTAAGAAATGATCTACCAATGATCATGGTACCTTTCTATCCTCTTCCATTTCCAAGACTATAAAGTCAACTGAGAAGATAAATTTGTCTCCTTTTACTAGGACATTCTCTACAATACCCCTTTGGTATTTGATACTCCTATCAACAAGTTGCAAGGAGACTTAATCTCTAAGTCCCAACTTCTTGAAAATAGACAGAAGTATTAAATTTATACTTGCACTAAAATCAATAAGAACTTTATTAAAATGAAAATTTCCTATAGTGTAAGGGATAATAAAACTCCCTTGTAAGCATCATAGGTTTGTTCCCATTAATCTTTCTCTTCTTGGTGAGTAGATCCTTTCATGAATCTAGCATACAAAGGCATCTGCTAAAGTGCCTTTACAAAAGGAATGTTGATCTGCAATTTCTTAAAAACATCTAAAAATTTAGTGAATTGGGCATCTAATTGTTGTTGCTTTAGTTTCCATGCAAAAGGGATGGGAGAAACATATGGTTTCACTTTTGATGACTTCTACTTTAGTTCCTCTAACGTTTGCTTCCCTCTTCCTTTCTTTAGATTCTCTTCCTTTTCCTTAACTTGTCTATTAACTATTTCCACTTCCTTACCACTCCTCAACATTAGGCATTGACACTTTTGCGATTCTCTTCAATATTGCTAAATAAAGACCCTAATGGTCTATTACTCAACTGTTGAGAGATCTGACTAATCTGATTCTCTAAATTTTGAATAGTGACCCGTTGATTCTATAACATGGTGTCAGTCTTTTGCATATAGCTCAACATGAGCTCCTCTAATCTAGACTGATTCTACTAAGGTGGAGCATTTCGAGCAAGACCCTACTTTTGGAATCCAGGTGGTGGTTTAAATGCATTATTGTCATTCTTCTATGAGAAGTTTGGATGATTGCACCACCCTAGATTATATGTATTTGAATACGGTCCTTGATTACCCCATTGGAAATTGTTAATAAAGTTCACCTGCTCTCCACTAGATGAAGTTGAGGGATTCCCAGATAAGCACTCAAGAGTCGAATGTAGTCTTGAACATAACTCACAAAAAGCAACGTGATTAGCATTAAAAGATTGTGTTGAGGTAAGTTTACTTACTTGGGTAATGAGAGCTGAAGTATGAGCTGTTAATTGAGACATAGTGTCATTGTCATTGACTGATGCCACTCTTGATTTGCTTCTCTCGTTTTTCCAATTATGTACACTGGAGGCTATCTCTTTTATTAGTGCACTTACTTCATCATAAGTCTTACCCATTACAGCGCCTCTAGCTATAGCATTTACTAAAGACCTTAATGTCTCATCCAAACTGAGATAGAAAATCTCAATCAAGAGATTATCTAGCAAGCTATGATGTGGGCACTTTTTGATTGCCTCCTTGAATCTCCCGCATGACTCATAAAGTGACTCACCACTAAACTTGGTAAAGTTGGTGATATCGTTCCTTAGTTTTGCAGTCCTAGCTGGTGGGAAAAATCTCCATAGAAATTTAGATGAGAGGTCAACCTAAGTGTAATGGACTCTTGTGGTAGTGAATGGAACCAAGCTTTAACTTTATCCCTTAATGAGAAGGGAAAGAGCTGTAATCTAATGACCTCTTCTGTAACATTATTCATCTTTACTGTATTGCAATATTAGAGGAATCCTGCAATATGTCGTCATGACTCTCGTTTGAATATCCTCCAAACTAATTTATCTAAACCATTTAAATGAGCAATGGTTTCAGTTCAAAGTTGTTAGCCTAAATGGTAGGCCTCCTTATAGCAAAACCCATAACAGTAGGTACTATGTAGTCCCGAGGTGCTCGAGGAACTCCCTATATCTGATTATTATCATTGTTGCTCGCTAACTTAACTTCTTGCACTTCTCTCCTTCTTCTGTTCTCTCTCCTCAACTTATGCAATGTGCACTCTATTTCAGAATCTATTGGTAGAATTTCAACACTTATACTCCTAAGCATAAAACACCTATAAAGAGGATAAGAAACAACACATGTCGTAAAGTATACCTAAATAAAAAATAAAACTAAAAGGTTTAATATCTCTAGTCCCTGGCAATGGCACCAAAAACTTGATCCACTCAAAATATGAAACAAAATTAGGCAAATACTCCAATAAGTATACTGGGTCGAAATCAAGTAATAAAGAATAAGTAAGGTTATCGATCCCTCGAGGACTATAAAATTACTAAACCTATGATAGCTCTTATCAATATTTAGGCAATTGAATTTGGATTGTGAATTAACTAATCTAATAATTACCCTAAAACTGTCAAAGAGAAAATCACAAAAATATATCTAAAAAGGAACAATCAAAATGGAGAATGTCGGAAAACAAAATTCACCCTAGTTGTGCAAATCAAATTGTCATCATGTTATATAGATTAATAGCTATACAGTCATTCAAGTAAAATTATCATACCTTAAAATTTAAGGACTTAAACCTCTAATTAATCAGTTAACTCCTGCATCTCCATTTAACAGTGGATTCTAAATTACAATCATATATCTCTCGATGCTATGATCAACTCATGCCCTAAATCAATTATCCCTAATATCTTAGCGAATAATTAACTTAAGACATTGCATTAATCATTAGATAATTTCTAGCTAATCTAATCAACATCGCTCCCCTCATTAGCTAATTAAGTTAATCAAGATTTTCTAACATACTCTATATCAATTCCCGTATCAATATTGTTTCTAATAATTATAACCAATAAAGAATTATAATTGAAATCATAGAAATTGCAATCATGAATTATTCGTACATCTATTAACCCTATAACATGACTACAATATTCATCTTAGTTATCTAGGGTTTCATCAATTCACTGCAATTTAAACCTAGTAAGCTATGGAATCTAAAACAAAAGCACATATCATAATCAAATTTGCAAAGAAGTTTATGATTGGAAATAAGAACATATCACAAAATCGCATAAATACTAATAGGATAGAAATCACCAATTCTGTAATATTTGATAAGAAAAACTCCAACTGCAAGCTCTATGGATGATCTCTACAGCAATAGCAAAGTCTTCTCAATGATCTACAAACTACCAAAAGAAAAACTCTTCAAATGCTCTCCTAACTTCGTCTAAAACTCTCTAGGTAAAAAAAAGAGCTAAAAAATTTCCTAAAATATCAACACACGCCTATTTATAGAGCAAACAAGGGCTGGCTCGCGACTGGATGTTTTTTCACCAAAGGTTGGCCACGAAAGCTGGCGATACTGACTTATAGGCCAGTGGTGTTGAACTGTAAACCGCCAGTGCTAAATGTAGGCCGGCTGCCTTCAATCCTAAGTGCTACAAGTTGATTCGACCTTCCTTTTGATTGCGTAAAACTCCTCCAATTTGCTCATATTTACACTCTGACTCTTCCGAGACCCGAAATATCCAAATGAAAATGCTTAAATACCATTTCTTAATGATTTCTATAAAATTAATAATAATTTAATATTATTCATACACTGAAATATGAATAACATATGCCTTTATTAAAGACATACTAATAATAGAATAATATTGTAGTACGCCAAATCTACAATTGGGACTTACATAGAAGATACAAACATTAATATAACTCTATAATAAAATAGAAAAGAGTAACCTAACTTGAAAGCAATAGAAAATAGAAATTTGACCCCAACATATATATATCTATAACCAATATTCTGAATTACAATATATTATATATAACAGTAACTTTTATATAAAAATAATACTATAAAACAAGATAATTGAATAGCAATAATCAAATACTAACGAATACTTATTTCTACACTAATAAAGGAAAATAATAGGTAAAAATAATATACTATGTAAATGTACTAAAAATGAAATCAGAATGGCTCGTAAATTTAAATCGAGATGAAATCACCAGTGGGCATGATTTGACATTGAATGAGAACCTATCATAAAAATCAATACAAAAATTATAATCCATAAAATAATATACCCAAATAATTACCCAACGTTAATTACTGAAAAAGGCTCGGAATGCAAGGAATTTAAGTGTGGTAAGTTGTCCAACGAAATGAAATGAAATCAACAAGAGAATTTCAAGTAGAAATCGGGGTGTGGACTGGTTGAGGAATTAAGACAGTGAAAGAGAGATTGGGGCGTTATAGTCCAATCAACAATGCTGGCGAAAGAGATTAAGGGGTAGAATGGGTTTCTGAAGAGAAGAATAGATGGTGAGAGAAATGAGGGTCGACAGGATTGGATGGTGGGGAGGGAATCCGATACATAGGAATTGGGGTTAGGCTTGTGGTTAGGGAAGAATCAGGGAAAAATGAAGAGGGGTGGGGGGGGGGGGGGGGGGGGGGGGGGGGGCGGGTGTGGGGAGGGGGTCCATTTGTCGAGAGAAGAAGGAAAGGAAAAGGGGATTAGGGGGTCTAAAAAAAAAAGAGCTGTGAGTGAGACAAGTAATGATGAGTTATGAGAGAGAGATAGTAAGAGCCAAAAGAGAGAAGGACAATTGTAGCTGGGAGGAAAAAAATAAGAAATAAGGTTTAGGGTAGGGTTTTAAGGTAAATCGTTCTAGAACCTTCTAGAATTTTCTAAGATATAAGATGGTGTTTATATATAAAAAAAAAGAAAATAAACAATTAATTAAAATCAGAATATATACAATATTTAGGATAATCTCTTATATAAAAATATCGTAATGTAAAGTATTAATAAAATCCTTATACTCTATATGTAAAGTAAAATTTAATATACTTAATGAGTACATAAAACAGGGATTTTAGAATAATCAAATTGAGACCTTAGTTTAGACTTCTATATTAAAGAAAACGCTTAGACTAAAACTAGAATTGCAACGAAGTTTACTAAAATTAGTAATTAACTATTAAGAAGTAATTTCTAACGATACTAACTTAAAGGATTTTACAATTTAATTAAATCACTAGACTAACTAAGGTGTTTTAACACACATGTCTAAATCAATAAAATATAAGGGATTAAGAATACCATCGAATGCACGTCTTTCCATTCTTATTTTAGAGCTATGATCTAATCTCTTGTGCCACAATGAAGCTAAATTCTTATTGGTTAATTTGCACTTTAAGTTTTGCTTATTAACATGTAAGGATTCATTATAAGAGGAAAAGTATCAAGTAAATACAAATTATCACTATAAGATAAAGAACCAGTACCAACTAAACTTAAATCATAAAAGAAACTAAATTAGCTATTACCAATTGAACAAGTGTAACTTAATTTGTCCAAAGCAATGATAGAAATCAAATTCCATCTAAAAAATGATACAATAAAAGTCTTATTCAAATCTAAATAATAATAATCTAAAATTCCATGTTGCCTCTACTTCAAACACCTTGCTATCACCAACATAGATGTATCTTTCACTATCTCTTGCCTTTCGGCAAATCTAGCAACCCTGCATGGATACATTAATGTGAATTGTTGCGCCTAAATCTATCCACCAAGTATGTCTAGGTACTAAAGCCAAATTAACCTTAGAACAAATAAAACTACGAAGCGTACCTTTCTTTGCACGCCAAGTGTAATAGTGGGTACATTGCTTCTTATTATGTCCTTTAGTAGGGCAAAAGCAATAGGCATCTACAGTTTGCTCTTTGTGTTGTTTCTTTTCAAGTGCCTGTATTACCGTCTCCTTACCCCTTTTTCTTTTATTAATCCTTTTGTACTTAGATGTGCTTGATTAAGTAAGCACTTTCAGCCCTTTCATGGTTCAATCTCTCTTCTTCTTGCACATAGTGTGAGATTAGCTCATTAAGGGACCAAGAGTCCTTTTGACAATTGTAGCTCACTTTAAACTGGCTAAACTATGCTAGAAGAGAAATCAAAACCAAGTGCACTAATAAGTGCTCAAACAAATCCAGTTTCAATGCCTTGAGTTTTAAAACAATATGAGACATCTTCATGATGTACTTATGATGTTCTGCTTTCCTTTATACTTTATTAAGATAAGTTTTACCAAGAGTTTACTTATTTTTACCTTTTCATTCTTAGCAAATCTCTTTTCAAGATCATGAAGGAACTCCTTAGCCGTTACAATCTTATCAGACATAATGCCCTTGAATGCTTCTGGAATGGCACACTTCATGACCATTAGACTTATGTGATTCACTTGATACCACTTTTCCATCTTCCTCTTTTCATTACAAGTAGTCTTATTAGTGATATCAGGAGGGTGATCTTCCTTTAATGCTAAATATAGGTCCATTGCTCAAAGAATGATAATCACATTCTCTTGCCATCTTTTAAAATTAGTGTCATTTAGCGTAGGAATCGAATTAATATTAGCTAAGATATTTACAACAAAACCAGCAACAATACATATAATAAAATAAGCAAAACTAAATTAAACTCATATATAAATATATATATATATATATCAAAACATGCCAATAATAATTTAAATAATGATAAGGCCCATCACGGGATATCTATCATGACATCAATATCTAGTCTCTGAAGAGAGATATGAACTTGTAATCACTACTCTTGGTGTTGTAATCAAATATTGATAATAAATTCCTATCAAATAGTTAAGTCTTCCATTAGGCTAATTGGATATTTATAGGAAAAACCGAATAATTATCACATATTTATCATCTCGAATGTATACTTAAATCAACTAAATACTAACATTTCTTTAGGCCGGTCAATATCCACATGATTTACATGCATACAATATCTTCTACTTATTCAAAATATATGACTTCTATCAAAGAGAGTACTTTAGTAACATACTATTTCAATCATTCATCTCGAATAATAAATATAAAAGATCGCTAAAATTTGACTTAAATTACCTAATTTTATAATAAATATTTTCTTTATTAAGTTCAAAATCAAAAACTTATGTTGACATTCCTATTAATCTATCTAATTGGCCGTACGATAAACTACATAATCGTTAAAGTTGATCGTTATCAATAGCAATCGAAAGCTTTATGTTAATTATACATAATATATATATATATTGCTATGATCAAACCTAATCAGCCTTCATAAAATTACGCTTGCCGATAACTGAAACCATAATTGTGACGAAAGAGCAACTTCATGAGAAATAGTCCAAAGCAATCATGAGATGAATAATTTTAACATGTAAAGGAATCAATAACAGATTATCCATCTTCAAAGGAATCAATACCGGAATACGACATATTTTATGTCAAAACAATGTCATAACATTTACAAAACTACCTACGTAAAGCGTCAATCGAAATTCCTAATGCTAGGAAAACCGAAAAAAGAAAATAACGACATGTTGAATTCCTAATACGAAAATGGCTGAATTGATTGGAGTATAGATACGAAAATAACAACATGACATGTTATTGCATGAAACATTGAAATCATATACGGTATCATAGTACTTAAACCCTAACTCTCATAATTAAGGCGAAAAAAAAAATATCTTGTAAAAATTATCTTTGATCTTATCGATCTTAATAAATTTTTTAGAGCTCTAACTTCACTGGTGATGGCTCTACTACCACCTATTAGGATTAAAAGTTCTTAATTCTATAAACTAAAATCATTAAGAATGATACGTGTAAAATTAGAGTACAAAATAAAACAAAAAGATGTAGAAGCGTATCTAAATCTATAGTACTAATTGCGTAATTGTTTGACTGTTAACCTCTCAAGTCAACCCTCTCTTTTTCTTTCTGTTGATGGGAAGTAAAAGAAAATAGAATCATTCATATGACTTGAGAACCACAACCTTACATATTTGTTATCCTTATTATTATTATTTCCAATTTTGCTCATCAAAAAATAGGAAATGACATCTCTAATCTCTATATATATAACCCCACACTTTATATGATGCATTAAAGCCTATAAATATAAGAGAGAGTGCATGATGAGATAGAGAGAAAAAAAGGATGGAGCAATTATTGCAAATAAGGAAAATAATAGACAAAAAATCTTAGAATTTCAGGATATAAATGTAGAGTCAAATGGTAGTTAAATATTCATTAACTACTTTTGCTAGCTTGAATATTATAGAACATGATAGATGAAAGAGAGAAAAATAGAGTTAAAATTTATATTATAATTGCAGAGTCGAATGAAATATTAATGGCTCAAATGGAGTTGATGATAGTTGAATGGTAGTTAAGTACTTTTATTGGCTTATATATTATAGAAGATAATAGATGAGAGAGAAAAAATAAAATTAAAACTTATATTATAATTGTCAAATCGAATGATATATTAATGGCTTAGATTATAGAAGATATAGATATAAATAATATATGAGAGAGAAAAAATAGAATTAAAACTTATATTATGATTGTGAAGTTGAATAAAAAATGAGTACTTTAAATAATATAGATATAGATGAGGGAAACAAGATTTGGTGTAATGTAACATTTAAACTTTCCAAATTGACCTTCGCTTATAAAAGAAGTCATTGCACTAGGTAATGCAATATTTTGAGGCATACATAAACAAACTTGATACATGTACCAAAAAATAAAGAGACTTCTTCTTTCACCCCAAATAACATTACATATTACAACTTTGGAGATAAGAAATTTAAACTTGACACATCTCATTAAGATATTATCATATTACCATATTACCATACTACAATGGTCTTGGCATGTTAACATAATAAACTACCACCCTCTTTACTAGATTTATAACCACCCATATTCATATGTTTAGCACTCAAATATTTTATGTCATATATAAAGCATAATATGTGTAAGCCCCACAATTGGATATTTCAGATTTAGCATGTAAAATTTAGGGTAATTATTTAAATTATCTGATCAAGCTTAAATTTTACTATGAAGTTATAAATATTAGTAAAAGTAATCCTGTAAGTTTGGATTTAGGAAAATAAATAATTAAATATTATAATATTTAGTTATAGGTATATTATTCGTTATTTATCGAAAATATATAAAATGAATTCCAATACTTAATAAATCAATAGAGATAAATTATATGCACATTGAAAATTATAAAATAACATAAATACTATTTAGGATTTTTTATTTATGCTATGTATATATTTACATGTTAGTAAAAATACTTGAAATTATTTAAAATACTAGCTATATGTTAAAATAATACTAAAATAATTAAATAAAATTAATAAAAGTTAGGAAAAATATGTAAAATTTGGAGAAATGTCTGGATTATGGGTATGGTAAGCTAGTGATTTGAGGATGGAAAATTAGTAAATAAGAACTAGCCATTCAAAGGTGAAAAGGGAAAAGCAAAGGGACACTTTGCAAAAGGAAAAATTACAAGAAAACCCTAACTCACCCTATAAATATGAGAACCCTTACCTTAAATCATTTTGGCCGGTTAGAAAAAAATGGGGAGAGGTCAAAAGAAAAGAGAGCATACTCTTACAAAAATATAGTGTAATTAAGGCTTTAACAAAAAACCCATGCCAAACAAATAACTAAGACAAAACCAAAACTACTACTATACAGTAGACCCCGCGTTAGGTTGTGCTGACAACCCTTAGGTGTCCAGAGGTGGCTACAAGCTGATGGTTTTGGTGACTTCAAATTTCTATCCTATTTTGCCTAATTTGTTAAAGATATCAAATTAACATGAAAATTTATGAAAATTAGTAAGTATTTTTGTATGTAGATTTAAGAAAAATATCAATTTGATAAAATTAGGTCCTACGACATACTGCCCATAAAAATCACTAAATCCAAACTGATTTTTGCCTTTATTTTAAATAACCTTAATGATGTAGTTTTGAACCCAAAAATTTTGTGTATACTGTCTAGGATATATATTATATTGCTATGAATATTTTTTCCTGAAATTAATTTTTCAATTTTTTATTTAATTCTTAGGCCTTAAAATCATAAATAAAAGACGATTTCTTAGGTTTATTTTGTAATTTATTGTTAGATTGATATAAAATTTGATTTAGGGTGTAATTAATCATCTTGAAATGTTAGTTGATGATGAGAGATGATATCTGTAATGTTGGGAATGTTAGATATGTGCACTATACGTAAATTATGTAATAATGGGTAATATGCGAAGATAGGAAATTAAATGAGTAGAATGTGTTAGGTTAAATTGAAAATATTATGACATGAAAAATATAATATAAATCTAATTTAAAACATAAATTTAAGGAATTATGTTAAAAATGTAGGGTATTCTCACATCAGGAGTTACTTATGATATTAAATTAAGAGTATAGTATACAATACAAACTAGAATACTAATTATGAGATAAATAGGAGACTTGGGGTACTCAAATATAGTTAAATGAACTTTACATATTGAACTAAGAAGAGTTCCTAAGGTTTACATATAAAAATTGTAACCAAAAGCTGAATTAAAACTTAATTCAAGAACTGATTTGGAAACTAAATCAGAAACTATTTTAAAATTAATTTGATTATAAGTAATATAAAACTTAGATAACTAAGTAAAATTATGATTTGAAGCTTATATGTAACAAGAGAATAAATACTAAAAGGGTATTTATATTATAGGAGTGAGCGAAGACGATCCATCCCTACATCAAACTTGAGTAAACAAATTGGAAACTTCAGATAAGTTGGCATCAATACATTACTGTATTTTAGGATATAATATTATTATACCCGATGGCTTAGGACTGTATGTAGCTATACTTGTAAGTAGTTGCATGTATGCATGCTTGTATGTCTCTAAATATTTGGTGATATATTGACGATTTGTCGTAGTGGTTTGCCATTGTTTGTGCTAAGGGAAATTGATTGATTACCCTAAATTGGACCTAATTATATTTGGCGTAAACACTTTAATTGGACATACATTGCAACCCTTTAGGGGACAATTAAGATTCTCTAACTAAATACCAAAACTTTCGAAATGGACAGTACTATAGCAAAGGAGGTCACGGTAAGGATAAGGGCAGTTGTTCTAAGGACAATCATAGAAGGAGCGGTGTCTCCATCACATAAACCTGGGTTTAGTAATGAGATGTTGCATATGCGTTGAAACTCCTCAAACTTAGATTAAAGCGAGTGAAATTTCTCTAATTTCATAACGGACTAGACAACATTATGTGATGGTATTTACATGTTACATCGCATTTAATTAATTGTTTGAGAACCATGCTTGTATTATTGCATACTCTTATGTTACCATCCCTACTTACTGAGTTGTTGATTGCTCATACCTTTATAGATTTTCTTATAGGTGACAATTCAAATGTTGCGTTATAACTATTCAAAGGTTAGTACCTTTTAAAGAACTTTGGGGGAGTGGGGACTAAACTAGATGATCAACAAAGTTTTGTTAATAACTCATAGATATGTGTGGTCATGTAATACTTTACTTATTTTAAACTACTTTGATGTGTAAATATCTCCTAAGATCATGAGACAATATATATATCTATATAAATATAACTTAAAGTTTTGCATGTAATTTTATTGATAGTCTTATGCGAACCATTTACTTCAAAGTAGGTAGTCATGGACGCCTTGTGTAAATCATATCTATAATATCAATTATGAGGTTAATTACTATTTTAGATGGTTTATACGACGGGACTGTTAAGACTTTACTACTTTGAGGCGTAACAGTTGCAAAGTTGATCACTGGTTTTTGCAAATATATGTATGTGTATTTACATGCACATACACACATATATAACAAATCATGCATTATATATGCATTTTGTCCCTTGGGCCCTTTGAACATCCTCATGATCCATAGGACTCTAGCCAAACCTAACTTATAACCTAGTATGTTCTCTGAGAACAAAGACCCTCCAAGAATGTAGATTGACACCTTTGAGCTGATTCTCCATTATATAGAGGGTTAGTCAAATGAAAAAATAAAATTAAAACTTATATTAGACCTTAGCGGCCTTATAGAAGCATAGAAGGTCTCTACAAAAGAAAAGATCCCAGGCCAATCGTCTTAATCTAAATGGTCCCTATACAGTCGCGCTTGTTAAAAGAGATTTGTCTCTTACTAAGGGAGATTCTCTACCAATCTATCTCTATCCTAAGGGAAGAAGTATCAATTAAGAAAGATTGCCATCTACGTGACCAAATCTTAAGGCCAAAGTGTAATTAAGAAGGATTACCTATCTATAAAAGTATAATTTTTATAGTATCAAAAGCAATCGAGTTACTAAAGGAAGTTGGATGATATTTGTTTTTTCCAATTTTATATAACACAAGTACTCGAAGCATTAAAAATAAAAATATAGGTACCTAAAATAAAAAGGTCGAAAAACACAGATACCCAAAGTGTAATTTACCTAATATTAAAATATTATTTATGTATCATGAATAATTTTTACGATTTCATTGAGGAGAATATCTAAGCCATTGTTAGATCGTTGAGATAACAATAAAAATTAATTCAATAAAAAAATTTAATTGCAAATCATGGGCTAGATGGTTCTTTTAATAAGACCATAGACAAACTCTAAAATGTGTCATGATAACTTTATGCTATCAACAACATTTGTAACTTTAATTTGACATGTTTTCCTTAAGCTAGCCTAAGGGTCCAATTTTCTTGATTTTGGTAAGGAAAACTTTTTAAAGACTTGATAGTAAATATCTATACATTCAAAACCTAGATTTATGAAATAATTTATTAAAATTCACAAGCTAGTGTAAAATAACTAGTTTTAAATCTATGAGATCATTTACAAACTCTAAAATATGTCATGATGACTCTATGCTATCCACAATGTTTGTAGCTTCAGTTTACCATATGTTTATGAAATAATTTATTAAGATTCACAAGTAGTGTAGAACTAAAACCAACTTTAAGTTTAAATATATCATGATGACTCTATGTTATCTACAATATTTGTAACTTCAATTCAACACATGTGCCTTAAGCCTATCTAAGGGTTCAATTTTCTTGATTTTAGTTAGGCAGACTATTTAAAGACTTGATAGTAAACATTGACAAATCCAATAACCTAAACTTATGAAATAACTAATCAAGATTCGTAACGTACGTATTGTGAGACTAAAACTAGCTTTAAGTCTCTAAACAAATTAGGTATTCGAAATTTTCCTATAGTATCTCCTTGTCATATTAATAAAAATGATTAGTGTCATCAACTTATGTAAACCCTGATTGCTTACTATAACAATAATAAGTATATGATTGTAAAATTTTTGTCATTTTCTTCCTAAATTGGATGAAATCTTAAAAATAAAAGAGAAAAAAAGCAATTTTGTTTGCAAGAAAGGTAGATTTGTTCTCTCCTAAAAATAGCTCTCACTAGCCATCTTAGACTAAAAGTATAGAATTGTATGTGTACTCGATATATGCATCTTCCCATCCTTTATCTATATAACTTTGTTTTTGAAAATACCAAATGTCTTTAAGTCTATTGCTAAATTCATATACACTACAACTGATCCTATTATAGTATATAGTTTTGGAAGCTCTTTCTATATATAGTTCCACTGAAACACCCTAGTTTGTCTTGTATTTTATTTAAATCGTAAACTCCTTAAGCCAGTATAATTAGAAATCGAAATTAAGGTCCTAATTTAATTATTTTAAGACTCTTATTTTACTTATATATTAAGTATATTAAATTTTATATTTTACATAAAGGTTATAACAATTTCATTAGTACTTTATATTACGATATTTTTTATGAAAGGGTGTTTATTCTAAATACAGTATATAAACTTATTTTGATTGATCTCATATTTTCTTTTTAAATACTATCTTACCTCCTAGAAGCTTCTAAAATATCACCCTAAACCCTACCCTAAAATGTTCAACCACAATTGCCCATACTCTCTATTCTCTCTTAATCTCTCTCAGCCTTTGCTCTTTCTCTCATCCAATTAATTCCCCCTCTCTCTTGACATGCTTGCCCCTGTCCCTCATTTCTCTCGCCTTGTCCCTCTTTCATTACTATCTTGCCCCCATCAACTTACTCTCTCAGCATTTCACTTTTTCTTTTTTTTTTACCTAACCCATATCTTTTATCTCTCTCATCTCCTCGACCTTTGCCTTCAGTCTACCTCTCTCGTCTGTCTACCTCTCCCGTCTGTCTTCTTTCTCCCTCGTCCTATCACCTGATACCTTTTCCCTTAATCTTCACATCTCTATCTCCATCCTAATCCCCTTCTCTCCCTAATTTCTAGCCAAGACGTACAGACTTCCCTCCCCTCAAATTCATTTCAGTGCCACAAATATCAACCTCAGCTGAATTTAAATTTCCTTGTTTTCACCTCAGTTGACTTGGTTTGTTTCCATTTTCGCAAGTTTTGAGCTCATTTCAGTAATTAACTTTAGTCAATTATTTGGGTATTTATTTAAATTGAAATTAATTTTTATATTTTCATGTGTGATAGGTTCTCATTTGACGTCAACCGTAGTTGTTCAGTGATTTTCGTCTCAATTTGAATTCACGAGCTGTTTTGATTTCATACTTGGTATTGTACTTATAGTGTATTATATTATTATTATTATTTTATTTATTATTTCCGTTATTAGTGTCGAATTAAGTATGGTTAGTATTCGATTACTGCTAATAATTATTTATTATCATGTTATATAGAATTATTTTTTTTATATGAAGGTTAGCATTATTGTTAAATATCTTTTAATCATATTTTGGATTATTAGCTATAGATCTATATGTTGGGGCTAAATTTCTGTTTCTATCACATGTAAGCTAGGTTACTATTTTTTGCTTAATTATAGGATTATATTAACGATTGTATTATTTATATAAAGTCCTAAGTGTCGATTTAGTATACTATATACTAGATTAATATTATTATGTCTTATTTTGATATCAATGGTATTCTGATCTAAGTATTTTCATCACCTTAGTATTATGAATACACAATATATTATATTACGCTTAGTATATTCGTTTTATATGTCGACTATTATTATGCCTTTCCTTATGAGTTTTTCGAATCATACTATTTTCCAATTAAGTATGTATTACTTATTTACCATATCGATTCGATAATCTATATTATTCGATACTCTAATCATGTGACTATTTTATACTTTCTTTAATATATAAATATGTTATATACATATTATGTACTTTACAATTTACTATAAAAAGTGATCTTATATATAGTTATATTATCTTTTTGGCATAATCATATTATGTTATTATTATTTAACTTAACGATTTCTTTTGGGACCTTAATTGAATATATCATAAAGTCTTAGATAACTCCTAGGTAGGACTTAGTCTTGGAATACTTAAGAGTTAACGTATTACTTGTTTTCTTTTTTATTCGTGGTGTTTGGTTTCCCTTGTAAAGGTCTAAGTTTTGTTCGGGCTTGAGATCAGAGTATTGTATTTGATTTTGGAGCGATTTCAATTATATGGTGTTTGCTAGGCTAAAAAATATCTAATCGGACTAATCTATATTCGACCTAATTGATTTTGGCTGTTGATTATGCTTGACTCGCTCACTCTAGGGGCCCGTAATAGCAGATCCCTAGAGGAGTAACTATTGATCATGTACGGGGATTCCCTAGTGAACTTTCATATAAGACAATGCAACTAGAATATTAGGTATTAGACTTTGGTTTCTAGGCGTAAAGGACTTAAATGAAAACGTATAATTATATCCACCTACGTATGTAGGTAAATACTAGGTATAGTAGGGTTATGAATACCCCTTTATTGTTTTATTGGCCCAATATAAGATAACTAAACTGTTGTCTACATTATTCTATTATATTTGCATTTTTGCATGTGAACAATTTAGCTTGGCATCCGTATGTGTTTATATACCTGTACTAGACTTCAGCTCTTTCTTCTTCTTCTTCTCCTTCTTCTTCTCCTTCTTCAGGTATTGGATCTAGAGACCTTCTTATTTATGAGTAGATATTTATCAACAACATTTAGGAGAATGATGGAATTGAGTATTTATATTTTTATGATGACTAGGATAGGGTGATATCTACAACTCGTCACATATTAGTCCAGAATACGTAAAGCTTTCTGAGTCCACAATTTAAACATAAAAAATCATAACACATAGTATATAAAAATTCACAAGGGAGTGGGAAGTTGCATCCACTTGAAAGTGGAAAGTTGCATTCATTCATGAACTTATAAAAACTATAACATCCAATAGAGAGTTTGGAAGTGTCTCAACTCACATCCAACAATATAATGCCTTTTATAATTAAGTTTCTTGAATTTAAAAATGTCATTTAATTTTTAAAAGTTCATCTTTTCTTCCATTTTTGTTAACATCATTAATTTAGCAATTAGTATATAATTTTCATAACTAATTAAAATTATTTTTTAATTTATTTTAACATTTCATATATATCTACCTATTTCTCTCTATATAATCCACAGTAAACACGAAAACGTTAATACACTATAGACACTATTTTTCCAAGTATGCATCGGTCATAATCTAATCTTTTTATTGCATTTGATTTGATTTGTTTTGTTTTATTTTTATATTTTAAAGATCTGTTGGTTTTATTATGATGCTTTTACCATTATAATATTATTACACTGTGATGCTTCTTTTTTTTAAAAAAGTAAATAATTGTTCTTATATACAAGATACATTCTCAATTTCCAAAATTTTTTTTTCCGCCTTTCTTAGAGTAGTCACATAACATCATTGTCTTCTCCGCCTCACTTTGGATAATGTTGGCAAAGGCCATCACTAAAGTTAGTTTTCTTAGGCACTATTGTAGCATTATCTTCGGGAAGACAATAAATCAATAGAATGTCCTTTTTTTTCCCTTAACAACAATATACTTTCTTTTATTATTATTATTATTATTATTATTATTATTATTATTATTAAGTTTGTGGATATAAAATTTGCAAATTTTGTTGTTATAAAATTTGTAACTTTTAAACTTCCTTTATAATCACACTTAAGATTTTATGCATGGTGACTTATGGATGATTAATGCTTTTCATCCATTAAAAAAATAGAAATAATAAATTGAGTTAGTCTAAGCTAGAGGAACAACTATGATCGAGAGAATTATAAACGTAAGCCATATAGTAATGAAGATGAAAATTTTAAATAGACTTCTTGTGAAAAGTAACTCATATATGCTGGTGATTGAAAAGATAAAAAAATGTAACAATAATAAAGACCATTAAGAGCTAAAGGAGGGTTATGGCTTCAAGAGTTCATGTTCCAATTCTTTTGAGTAGCTATCATGGATGCTATCCATGTTCTTCACATTATAATCTCAGTTGAGAAAACAGTGCATAATTTTATTGTTTGCATTTTGTTATCACTCAACTAGAAACATTATCAGAGTTCCATTTTTTATTTATTGTAATTATAGAACTCCCACTTATTATTATTATTATTATTATTATTATTATTATTATTATTATTATTATTATTATTATTATTATTATTATTATTATTATTATTATTATTATTATTATTATTATGTATAATTGCTATATGATTTATTGATTTTATTGTATTTTTCCTCAAAGCATTGTACTCTTCTATATTCCTTAATTTCTTTTATTATGTAGATCATATTTATTAAATATATTTAGACAAATAAAATTCTACATATGTCATTATCTAAGAACAATACATCAAAATGGTGAAATAATACCATAAGTAGAACTCTTCATGGATGTTGTTAAATTCTATATAAAATATAATGGTTCAATATTTAATAATTAATATTATATTATAATACTTATTTTTATTTTTCAATAAAAGTTCAATGATTTTTTTTTTCAATTTTTGATTTATTAAGAGTGACACTAAATATATTAGTTGATTTATATTATGCTGTAGGCAATAAGTTATCAAAATAAAAAGTTAATGAATGCCTTTAAATTGCATTTTTATATATAAACATTTGACATAATCTATTTGTAGTAAATTCTTCAATTACATTGAAAAATACTCTTTTCTTTTTTTCCTTTTGCAACTTAAAACAATCGACAAATTGGACATTTTCATCCTTGATGAAATAAGAATTGCCATATAATTATAGTCCAATTTTATAACAAATAATATTATGCATTTAATTAACTTTTTTAGGTGTATTTCCATTTAATCATGCTATGTGAAGTGATGGTCTGATCTTTAGCTATTTTACATTTCATGGCTTCAAACCTCTTGAACTATATTGCTTAAAGAAATGGATACTTCTGAGTTATTAATATAATTGTACATATTTGTTAAAATTGTGTTATTTTCAATATTGTCATAAATAGCAAATATGTTGTATTCTTTTTTTATTAGATAATTTGTGTTTTTACTCTATCAATTCTATTTATTAGAAGAAAGAGTAATTAAATGATCACTATTTTCCGAGGGAACTTTTTATTGTTTATAAATCGAAATAAATTTTGAGGTTATTAACTTGCCAATTTTAGGTTTAATGAAAGAAACTTATATTGAGTACGAATAATTAATTTTGTACACATCTCATACATAATAAAAAATATTCATTGGTACGAAATTTATTTTAAATATAAACATGTGATATAATTTGTTCATGAGATATCCTTTTAACTACTGTGAAGGATATTATTTTATTTCTTTTTTTTTTTGGCTTTCATGGCTTAAAACAATCAGTAAATTAGAAATTTTCATTGTTAATGAAGTCAATTGACAATATAATCACAATCCAGTTTTATAATAAACTAGCAGTACATATAAATATATATATATAAGTTAAAATTAAAAAAAAAAAGAATAATTAGCAATGGCATGCAAAGTAGGTTAATCTTATATCAATGATTCAATTGAAAAATTGAAACAAAAGCAAACATAGGGAATACTTTTTTGATTATGTAGTTTATACTTTTCCTTAGTCATTTCTATTATTTGGAAGAAGGGGTATTTAAGTTATCAATACTATTCAAGGGAACTTTTTATTGCTTATGAAAGGTAATAATGTTATGGTTATTAGCTTACCTTAATTTGAGCTTAACGAAAAAAAAAAACTTATATTGAGTAAGAACAATTAATAAGTACACATTTCATGCATAATAAAATAATATTTATTAGTACAAAATTTAATTTAAATTTATCTTCTTATAGTTGAATCGTGATATAATTTATTCATAAAAAATCCTCTAACTGTGTTGAAGGATGCTTTTTCCTTTCTTTTTTCTTTTCCTTTCATGACTTAAAACGATTAGTAAATTGAAAATTTTCATCCTTAATGAAGTAAAAATCTCTAATATAATCATAATTTAGTTTTTTAACAAATAATGTTATGCATTTAATTATAATTGTCTTAAGTTTATTTCTATTTGACCATGCTATGTGGATGGTAAATTAATTTTTAGCTATTATACATTTATGGCTTTAAGCCTGTTCAACTATTTTTATAAGAGAAATAGATACTTTATTTAAGTGATTTCATAATTATGCATTATCGTAAATAGTGATTATATGAAATACTTTTTTGATTAGATAATTTATGCTTTTCTTATTCATTTCTATTTATCGGAAGAAGGAGTAACTAAATGATCAAGGAACTTTTTATTGTTTATGAAAGAAAATAAATATTATTGTTATCAACTTGTCTTAACAAAAGAAAGTTCTATTAGGTAAGAGTAATTCATTTTGTATACGTCTCGTGTATGATAAATAATATTCATTTTAATGATGTTGTTGTTGATTTTATTTTAATTTATTTTTTCCTTATATGATTATTCTTTCATATTCAAATACATAAAAACATTGCAATGATAGTGAGAAAGAAAGAGAGAGAAAATGAGTGAGTGTTTATTTTCGATGTTTTTGGATAATCTATTATAATTTCCATTTGTAAAAGAATTAAATATTTTACTACACAATTTTTTTTAGATTATGTATAAAGCATTTACTTATATTTATATATATTTTTTCAAAAATAAGAAATTTACAATCATAATTCAAACTTTTATCTACATATTGCAGGACTCTTAACTAGTTTGCATATAATGTAAAGGAAATAAAAGAATATGAAAACAACCAATTTTCCAAATACCTACATGGAGTGTTGAAAATGTATATGAAATTTGATTTTTTTTTCCTTTTCCATTTCCATAAAATCTTTTTCTCTTCTAACAATAATCACTTTCAATAGGATAAAAAATAAGCTGGCTACATATAATCTTAAGTAGCTATCCCTTCCTTTGAAAGGTAAGTGTAATATCCCCAAAAAGAAAAAAAAAGGAATAAAAAAGAATGAAGTTATAAAAATAGAATAAAAGATTATTAAGTTATAAGTAAGGGGTATTAAGGTCTTAAGTAATGCTTTAATGATGGATAATGTTAGAAGTACATAAGTTTCCTGACCCATCCAATGTATAATATAAATTATATTATTTCTTGGAAACTCTTTTAAGCTTTTTAGAGTTATCGAATAAGACTCTTTCACTACAAACTTGGGAACACTTAAGGTACATTAAGAATATTAAATCTTATAAGTTTTTAGAAGAAAAAATTGGATTGATTTAAATCTCGCTTGGTAATGTAACTCATCTGAAGAAGGGAATCGCAAGGCTTACACAATCTTCGAAGATTTTCAATGGTAAGTGAAGAGTCAATTATGAAATTTAGTTTTTGATTAAATCTAAGTGATACACATTGATATTTTAGGGTTATGCATTGATTGGTTATGGGATGTCACTTCCCAAATAGGAAGAGCCGTAATAGTTCAGTCGTGTAAATTAATCTAAGATAGATATTGACCTCACAGCTGTTGTCATAGATATAGTTCACATAAGGCGTACACAACTCAACCAGCTTGAAGCATCTATTCTAATACTTGTGAGTAATCAAACCTATGATATAACTTTACAAAATACTTATTCTATATAACTTGTTGTCTCATAAAACAATAATACTTACATTAACTTCTCACATATAAAGTTTTAATTTATAATCAGAGTTTACCAAAAACTAGGTTTTGCAAACTATTTACAATAAATTAGAAAACTAATAGGCGTCCTAAGGAATTCCTAGTTAGTTTCCTCAAAATAAAAAAAAAAAAATGTTAAAAGCTTAGGTTTAGTTGATTCTTTGTTTTTCACTTTCCCAGTCAACAACATACCAACCTAGGGGTGGCGATATTTAAACATCCTGGTTTTCACTCAATACTTATGAAAGAGTTTATAGGGGTATGAGCACTACAGCTTAGTAAGTGGGACAGAGTCAAAAGAGTACCAAACAACTACAAGTAAAGTTATTGATTATGATAAAATGCAATGCAGTCGATCATATGAAATATCGCACAATATTATCCAATTCATTGTGAGGTTAAAGAAATTACATCCGCTCTAACTCGAATTGAGGAGTTTTATCATGACTTAAACCAGACCAAACCTAGGCTTATGCAATGGAGAACACTCTCCTTCCATAACCACCTTTGAACTACGGCCCTTCCTCTTGCTGTAATCTCCTCACTTGTCACTTAGTTCAACTAAGGATAGGGAAATAACCTTTTCAGCTATCCTCATCGAAGGAAATTCATATTTGGCCTGGCATTCCTAATCATTCCTCCTAAGGGGTGTTATGCATGTCTAGTTTTGTTGTAATCGAATAATCACTAGTTGAAACGAAGAGTGACCAAAGAAGTTCATGCAATATAAAAACAATGTGAACATGCAAAACAAAACACTAAAGAGTGCAACTCCTATCATAATTGAATATCTCACATACGCATGGCATGTACACAAACAACTAATTATAAGTACAAACAATAGTATTTTCAAGTCTCCAAATACTTTAGTATAGTATCCCAATAAATGGTAAAGCTACAATCTCAACTTACCTAATAAGAAGCTCACTATAGAAGACTCGGGTTGTCAATAATATGATAACTAGGGAATCCGATATTTAAGAAGATTATGGTGATGATTGGGTAGTTAAAGTGATAAAAGTAATGGAAAAGTTTGATATCGATGAAGTATTGAATTTGAACTAAGAGTTTAAAGATGTGGAATTTGTGATGCACTGCTAGTAAGATTTTTAATAATTTAAAGATGTTTTGATCTATGTGTTGAGATATTGGAGGATAAAATAGTTTTAGAAAGGTTTTAGGCAAAAACAAAAAAAGTTTGAATCGTAAGTTATACGACTAAAAGACACAACCATACTCTTGGTCATATACGGTGTAGTAGGCGATGTGGGCTAGTAGACCAGAAAGTCAGAAAGTTATACAACCAAAAGCTATGACTGTATCTCTGGTCGTGGCCTTTGCAATAATGAAGTGTAATATAATAAGTTGCATGGCCAAAAGGATACGATCATATTATTGATCGTATCATGGACTTTGCTCATTTAAGTTGAGTTTTTCCTCTCTTTTTTGTTTTATTCATTTGTTATATTTAAAGTAAAGCCCTTTAAAGTATTATTAAGTGAATTTAAGAAGATTTATGTGGTAAAAAAGTGAGTTTTAATTATAAGAAATTGTTTATTCAATATTTAAAGAAGTTTAATGAGTATATATTGTTTTTAGGATTTAAAGCTAAGATTTAAAGCTAGGCTTTATTCGTTAGTAGTGGATTCCAAATATCTAGGTACATGACACTTACTTGTTGTATATGAATGTTATGATAGCAAAATTTAAAGTAAATGAAATGTATATCCAACTTATGTATCTTTTGTTGCTTGTGTTTGGCTTGTTCTAAGGGTTCGGAGTGATAGATCCCTAGGAGGTAACCCCGATGATTCTTGCAACGCGTTATCCTTAGTGAAGTCTCTCTTGAAAATGATTTGTAATAGATTTAGGTTGTTATAGAGAGGTCTGAAAAGGCATGCCCAATGTTAGGTTGTAGAGGGGCCTGAAGAGGTACGCTCGAAAGCTAAGTTGTGATACGAGTTATGATGTGATCAGGTTGCGAGGACCATTACTGTATATTTGTATAATTTACTTAAAAGCAAAGATAAATGAGTGAATTGTGTGTATTACTTATTTTGCATTTCTACGCATGTATGTGATAATGCATTGTTTCATCATGCGTATGTGGTTGTGTATTTGGCTTCAGCTCATTTTATTATATTTTCAGATGTAAGACCTACAGTTATATTGTTTGATTTCAATAACTTATGGAGCTAATTGTTGTTGTCTTGAGAATGAGAAGAGTTAGGACAACATATTGTATTGAAAAATATTCTAAGAAATTAATCGATAAGATTATTGAGTCTTATGAAATAACATTAATTAATTGAGCATCAATATTTTTTAACTAGAAATTATTTTAGTATTATTTAGAAATTTAATTGTATAAAATTATTTGGAAACTTTTATAGTATTATTTAGATTCTTTAGTCGAATGTTACACCTGACGTATTATTAGAGACTAGGAACATGTGGTGGTTTATGACGTCTTCGGTTTTGGAGCATTACAATAAAGGTGCACATGCTATCTTTCTTTTTACTAAAAATCATAAGAAACTTGAGATTCTAATTTCAGTGATTGTTTTTATAGTGAATCCTCTTGATAATACTAATCCAACAACATTCATGTGTCATTCATTCAAATGTCCATTGGAGACTTGCTCTAAAAGTACCATGCATGGTTGCCCTTGTCCTTTCTTTCTCTCATTTCTACCTAGAAAGATAATGTTCAATTAGAAAACGTCAGCACTCTCATCTTAGCCTCATTTTATTAGTAAATTTAATCTCCTTAGGCATAAGAGTAATATGGGCTTGACTCTTTAGGGGTAGTGATAAAGTTTAGAGAGTTAAGTTTATATCTTGATGTAGTGGACTTGGAGCATAAATTGTTAGGGGCACTTCATCCACTTTTAACTTTTTTTAAGTAGACTCATTCACTTAATCAGACTTTTCATCACTTGTAGTTAAGAGAAGCTTATGTTTGAAACCATAAAGGAAGAAAGATGACCTTATCCATCAACCATTAAAGCAATTTGACAAATGACATTGAGTTTTAAGCTCTATAAATACTCATATATTCCTCTTCTTTGAGATGAATTTTAATATAAGAGAAATAAGATTCTATAAACAAGCCTCTTTGCTTAATAATCAAATATCATAAGTCCTTTTGTTCTTTTGCAAATATCTCAAGAGCAATTGGCTTGATGCTTCTAAACTCCTTTCACTAATCACTACTATACTGTAGCCCTTAAAACTACCTATTATTCTTCCCTGTCACGTTCTCCATCTCATATCTCCATGTTTCGTCTTAGTGCCAACCCTTTAAGACCTTGTGAAGCGCGAGACTTAAACCAAAGGTGCATGTAACCACCAATTGAATAGCTACATCTATAATCTATATTATAAATTACTTTCTTTTTTTTAAAAAAAATAGAGACTAAATTTTATGAGTTATAGTTTGAAAAGGCCTATAAGAAACTAAGTATAGGTTGAGTACTTTAAAAAATCTAACTTAACCTTGAAATTTATTGTATAAATTTCATTGAATTTCAAGTAAATGGTGCCATTGTTCGTGAGTAAAGAAAAAGAAAGCGTAGGATAAGTTGAGGGAATGGAAAAAGGATCTCATAATCGAAAGAAGAAAAAAATATATCATGTATAACAAAATATGGACAATTTCTACCGTAATGACTATGTGCCATGTTTAGAAATAATAATTCATAGAGAGTATCCATCAAGAAGAGCTATTTTATAAAATTAAAATTTAAAGTCTCTTGAAAGTACCATGGCCACTGAAAACATTCTCTTCCACTTCGATATTTTACTAGCAAACATTCTCTTCCACTTCGATATTTTACTAGCAAACATCATTGTAGGATGTTTAGAAAATGATAAATAAATTACGTATGAGATTATGTAAAAATAATGTATTTTTTCTATGTTATAGTTATCATTTATGGAGTTGTGACACTTCTTACATAACTATACGCTTGTATTGTGTGTGTAAAAAATATAAAAAAAGTTTGAACTAATTTGTAATGTATATTAGTAAAATAAAAAAATATAGTAAATTTTTTAAAGAAAAAATGTCTACAAATATTGATCAAGTAAAAAGTATATTAAATTTTTAAATAATGGCAATGTTGAACAATTAAAATAAGTAATAAATAAAAGAATAGTAACCGTAGAAGTAATTGTGATATAAAATGATAACTATATAGTTAAACACGATAGTTAAAAATTTTATAACATAGGTTGATTTCTTTTGATAATTACCATATCAATATATTTAATAATTAAAACTATATGATACCAAATTATTAATTGTGGATGGTTACAAGAACATTTTTTTTTTAATATAATAGAAAATTATTTAATCAATAATTGTTATATCATGTTGATGTGATAACAATCCTATGATATTTATTACATAATATTCTCATTAAATGTACATTATAATTATTTTTTTGCCCAAATTAATGCAAAATTAAGGAGAAGAAATTGAAATCGATATGCGGTAAATGTTGCTCCAACTTCCAAGTTCTCGGGGTTAAAAAAAAAAAGAAAAAAAAAAGAAAAAAGAGAGAGTTCCTCTGGACAGTGAAAGTATAAATAAAATCCAAAATCCAAATAACCCTACACATAATCGTTCGCTCCTCTCTTTCTCTTTCTCTCTCTTAAAATTAGCCACCGTCGCGCAAAACCAAAAACCCTAAACCTAACCCTTTCCACTCGTCACACAAATTCCGAAATTGATCAAAATCTGATTTTATTGAGTAATCTCCTCTTTACCAAAGTCTGTTTTGCCACAGCCTCAAACTCTTTTTCTAGGGCAAAGAATCAAAAACCAGAACTGGAATTAACTGGAGCGGTTAAACTTATATAATTCAATAAAAGAGGGCGGTTTTCGTTTAAGTTAATATGGATGATCTGGAAAAGGCGATTCTAGTTAGTTTTGATGAATCGGGCAGTGTTGATTCAGTGTTAAAATCACAAGCTGTTAGCTTTACTCAACAGATTAAAGAATCACCTAATATAAGCACAATATGTATTGAAAAGTTGTGTTTTTGCAACATTCCACAAGTTCAATTCTGGTGTTTACAGACTTTACATGAACTTATCCGTGGTAAGTATTCGTTGATTGGTGCAGAAGAGAAGGGTATAACACGTAAGTCCTTGTTTTCGATGGCCTGTTTGGATGATAGCAATGTAGGTGGTAATTGCATGATGATGATGAATAGTCCTGTTTTCATAAAGAATAAGCTTGCACAGGTTATTGTTACGTTGATTTATTTTGAGTATCCAGTGATTTGGTCATCAGTGTTTGTCGACTTTTTGCCTCATTTGAGTAAAGGAAGCGGTGTGATTGATATGTTTTGCCGGATTTTGAATGCTTTGGATGATGAATTGATTAGTTTAGATTACCCTCGGACACAAGAAGAACTAGCGGTAGCAGGGCAAATTAAGGATGCAATGAGGCAGCAGTGTGTGCCTCAGATTGTGAAGGCATGGTATGATGTTGTTATCATGTATAAGAACGTGGATGCGGAAGTTTGTGTTGGTGTGTTAGAGACGATGAGGAGATATATTTCTTGGATTGATATTGGTTTGATTGCTAATGATATATTTGTTCCATTGTTGTTTGAGTTGATCGGGGTGGATGGGTTGTCGGAACAATTGCGTGGGGCAGCTGCTGAGTGTGTTTTGGCTGTAGTTTCCAAGCGGATGGATCCACAAGCAAAATTGTCCCTTTTGTTAAGCCTCAAAATAACCCGTGTTTTTGGCCTAGTCTCTCATGATAGCGATTCTGAGTTAGTCTTGAAGATAGCTGCATTGCTGGTGGGATATGCAACAGAAGTTTTGGAGTGCTTTAAAAGATTGGATTCTGACGAAATGAAAGGAGCTTCCTTTGAGCTTTTGGATGAAGTATTACCCTCTGTATTCTACATAATGCAGAATTGTGAAGGTGATATGGCATATAACATTGTGCAACTCCTTTCAGGGTATGTTTCTACAATGAAGAGTGACTCATTGAGGGAGAAGCAACTGCATCACCTTAGTCAAGTTTTGGAAGTAATACGTAGCGAAATTTGTTATGATCCTGCTTACAGAGCAAATCTGGATGTAATGGATAAGATTGGCAGAGAGGAGGAAGATAGAATGACAGATTTTAGAAAAGATCTATTTGTATTGCTTCGCACTGTTGGGAGAGTAGCGACTGATGTAACTCAGTTATTTATTAGAAATGCATTAGTGACAGCTGTCACTGTGCCATCAGACAGGAATGTTGAAGAGGTGGAAGCTGCACTTTCCCTATTATATGCTTATGGAGAGTCAATAAGCGATGAAGCAATGAGAGCTGGGAATGGCCTCTTGAGTGATCTGGTGCCAATGCTTTTGGCTACCAGATTTCCATGCCATTCTAACCGAATTGTTGCACTTGTTTATCTGGAAAACATTGCAAGATATGCAAAGTTTGTTCAGGAGAATACTCAGTATATTCAAATGCTTCTTGCTGCATTTCTCGATGAAAGAGGTATACATCATCCAAACATTAATGTGAGTCGGAGAGCAAGCTACCTTTTCATGAGAGTGGTGAAACTACTGAAGGCCAAGCTCGTGCCATTCATTGAGACAATTTTGCAGGTATCAGAATTGATTGTCCATCACCCTCCAATGATCTTTCATCTAGCTTTGTTAGTGTATACATCCATGAGATAGTTGCACATTTAATCCTGTTGTTATCCTTATCCGATGATTGGCAGAGCCTGCAAGATACCCTAGCTCAGTTTACAAAGACAAATTGTTCATTGAAAGGACTTCCTGGATCAGAAGATGGTAGTCACATTTTTGAGGTATTTGCATGAGATTATAAAAGAACAGTAGTTGTTGAACCCCCCAGGGGCCTCCATTTCATTTTGCGTTTCTCTTATGAGGGCTCTGTTCTAAATGTGAAAAGAACAAATGTGGGATTTCTAGTTGCCCCAGCCTGTTTATGCATCTCAGTTTGAGATATAATATCATCAGCAGACTCCATGAGTCAGTATCACTTTTTTCCTATTTTAACTTTCTGTATAATCTTCATAGGCTATTGGATTACTGATTGGTGTAGAAGATGTGCCACAAGAAAAGCAGTCTGAATATCTTTCTTCGCTGCTTACACCTCTTTGTCAGCAGGTATGTAAGAAAAAGCGGTTTGGAAAGTTGTTTCTAGAATATTTATGGGTTGTGTACGTGATCACCTTAATTGATGGTGTTCCTTGACACGTATCATTGATTCAGGTGGAGGGGTTAATAACAAACTCAAAAGTGCTGAATCCAGAAGAAGATTCGACAAAAATTGTGAGCATTCAGCAATCCATCATGGCTATTAACTCCCTGAGCAAGGTCCTTTTTCTGGTTTCTTTTACCTTCTATTGTGTTTCCTTGCTTTTTAGGTGACAGGGTCTGATGAGAATTGGGTATGTGGACTGTGGAGTGCCAAAAGTTTTATGGAATATTATAATATAATTTAAGGGGATTATGTGGTTCACTTCAATGGCGTGAATGATCTCTAAATAGATTGATGTTTTGCATTTTTTTATTATTTTTCGCTTCATGGTTCTGGTCTGAACCTTGTATAGCAATATAAATGATTTTGCTATCTCCTTTTCTAAAGTTCTCACATGCACTGGGTCTACTTTGCTTTTTTATTTTTTATGAAATGATAGGGTTTCAATGAACGTCTTGTCACTGCTAGCCGCCCTGGAATTGGACTGATGTTCAAGAAGGTAGCGTGGTAACAGTTTCCATATCTGGTTTTCTTTTCTGAATTTTTACTTGAACTATGAACTGAAATGATTTGGAGGAATTTCTAGATTACACTGTAGTTAGAATAGACACTGGACAATTTTAATTGAATATTTGTTCTCTCTCTGGACTAGTTAAAAAGACATTAATCATTTCACTTTTTCCTGTTCAACCATTTAATCTTATATTTTGTGTTTCCTCCCTGAAAAAATGAGAAGGTCTCAGTATTTAGGTGGTCTTGCATTTTGTGTGGGTGGAATACTAAGCGTAGAACATCTTTACCATGCTTAAGCTTTGTCTTATACATAACAGAGTTTATTCTATGAAGAAAATGCAGAGAAGCATGTTGGTTCCCATCTTTGAAACATTAATGCTCCCTTTTCTTTTGGTTGTAAACTAGACGCTGGATGTTCTCCTTCAGATTCTCATCGCATACCCAAAAATAGAGCCTTTGCGAAGTAAGGTAAACATAGTTAAAAGAGAGAGAAAGATCCTTTTTCTATCTTCCAATCTAGTGAAATTATGTGGCCACATCATTTTGGCTTTTCAGGTTATGTCGTTTATTCACCGCATGGTGGACACTCTTGGAGCATCTGTCTTCCCATATCTTCCAAAGGCACTAGAGCAATTGCTTTCTCAAACTGAGGTATGAAATTTCTCTTCTACTTAATTTATTTTGTTTTTTCCAAAATAAAAGTAGTTGTCCCTCTAAGCAACTTCTCCATCTTCAATATAGTCCTTAGTGGCAAAATGAACTTTAAGGCCCAATAGGCTTGCATACTGAAAGCTACTGACCTTACCAACTGAATATGACCTGCATAGGAGAGAAGTTTGGAGGTCTAAGAGCCTATGCTCTTTGTTATGGAAAAAATAATATTTCACATTCGTCCACACACTACTTTGAGGAAACTAGAGGAACTCCTAAGTAAGGAATAAGAGGGATACCTTCTTTAAAGTGCAACATTGTTGGGATTGATGTTTTGTAGCAGTTAAGGACATGACAAAAAGGGAAAAAAAAAACTTTTATCTCTATTTGCATAGTAGCCAGCAAGGTTCCCAAGACTGTGGATGACTGCCACATCATAGAGGTCTATCCAGCATGACCACTACAAAATAGGATTAGATCATTTGCAAAACAAAGGTGCGATACTTTCCACCTTACAATGCCAGTAATGGGAGAAATCATGATGTGCTGAACTCCTCAACATAAACAAAAGGGCTTCTTTTCCAAGAACAAATATACTACGAGATTAAATAACCTTGGAATAGATTGCTGAGCTCCAAAAAGAAACCTTGCCAACATGCTATTTCTCAATGGAATAGCTAGGAGTGCAAACATTTTAGGATAGAAATCTTCTTAATTGTGGTGGCAAGTTCATCTGACATAGAACATCTTCCAAAAAGTTCAATCTAAAGCATCAATGAGCCTTCCTATCATAGTAGCAAAAGGTGCATAGCATCTATTGAGTGAATAGCAATGAACAAGCTCTTGGGCCACATAGATGTTATCTTCTATTCTGTTACCAGGTATAAAGGAGAATGCTTCCAACAATCAAAATAGGCATTGCTTTCTTCAATTAGAGGCTAACAACTTGAAGACTCCTTTGTACAAGAGATTGCAAGAATTGATGGGCTGAGATCTCCCATAGTGATTGGATTATCAAATTTTAAGAACAACAAAATGCTGGTATTCTTATTCTCTATAGAATGTTTAAAAATGAGGCCTCCATAAACATCATCACCAATAACATGCCACAATGCTTCATGGATCTTGTTGTATAGCCATCATGCCCAGGTGCTTTCATTTGGTTGCAATAGGATCACCTCCTTTAGCCATAGAATGGTCATCTCTAATAAAAAATAGGATGGCATTGTGGTTGTGACCCCCCTTCATGGATCTAAGAAGGTAAGCTGTGTTCTTATCACCATAAGAAAGCCAGCTAACCGATTATTGCTGAAAGAAACTTTCATCAGCTCCTCTGAGCATGTAATGGCCTCTGAAAGCTTCTTCCACTTTAGATGGAAGGCCATTTTTGCCATGGTTCAAAATGCGATTTTGAATACCTGAAGCTTCTGTTTTGCTAGAGCTGCTTCGGAGGAAAGATTTGAGAATTTCATGGCATTCAATTTCTTGGGCTCTTGCTCGGGAGTTTTCAACTTGGAAACTGCTTTGAACATGTGAGACCCTGAAACCTCGAAGCTCCAAACATTACTAGATATAGGGGCAAATCTTCACATTCTGCCCAATAGCAAAAAAAGATTGAAAGGCACTTTTGTAGAGGAGTTGGTGAATTTCATAGCTACCTCTACAACTACATGAGCTAACTGAGAGGAAGATGAAAGAAAGCTTCACTTTCTGGAGATGCATCCAGCCAAGCATGATTAACCATGATCCTACCAACTTCCTCAAAATCAGTTTACTTTGTTGTTTGTTGGACCATGATCCTCTTACTTTTCAGAAATACATCCAGCTGAGAGGGAGAGAGGAACCTGGGAAAAGTGGTTTCCTAGGTGGGGAGTTCTAGAGAGAAGTTGGAGCGGCAGGCCCCCTGGGGGGGGTGGGTGGTGAGGGGATGTGGTGGGTGTTGTGGGGTTTGATAGTGTGGAGACAAATACTTGAATGTTGTTTGTCTGTCTTTCTTACACTTTTGGTATAAAGAAATTTCATCTCTCTCTCTCTCTTTTGGCTTTTGCTGCCACCCTTCTCCAGCTCTGCATCAGTTGAGATATTTGCTGAGAGCTTCATTATCCTTTCATGTGGTTCAGTTTATTGTTTTCTATTAGAAAGTTAGTGTGCTACATTTGGTCAACTGAGCTACATGAGGAACATAATAATCAGAAAAAGAGAAAAGTGGGTGTTGTGCTTGCATGTTTTTAAGATGGATCATGAGGTTGAGATCTATTAAGCAACCTGATACAGCGGTACTCATTAACGAACTTAAAAAGAGTTGGCTACATCAGTGAGTGGTTCAATAATTTGCTCGGTTATTGGGTTCTGAACAACATAATGGTAGCTCAGATAACCTGCAAGAAGAATAGAAAAGAAAAGGAAATTAAAAGAAATAAGTTATCAGCCAGTAATTTAGCTATTGATCTGTCTTGCTGTTTGTATGAAGCTTGCCTCTACTAAGCTTTTTCTTTTTGAGTATTTTGGAAGGCTGTTAGGATCTTAGAACTCTTTTTGAAACAAAATTTTGGAACGCTGTTAGCATCTTCTGCATAATTTATTCTATGTTTTGGTGATGATTTTTCCCATCTTAGTCAATTTTTTGGTATATTATTTTCCCTTGTGTTTGAATTGAGTTGTATATTGTTTCAGCCGCAGGAATTGGTTGGTTTTCTTGTTTTGCTGAATCAACTTATTTGCAAGTTCAGCACTTTGTTCCGGGATATACTGGAAGAGGTTTATCCTGCCATTGCTGGCAGGATATTTAGCATCATACCAAGAAATGGTATAAGTTCTGGGCCTGGTACAAATACTGAGGTATGGGATTGTAGAAAAATGTTTTTACTTTAGAAGATTCAATCCATATTTTTACTCTCTCTCTATCTTTTTTTTTTTTTTTATTTGGGGGGTGGGGGGGGGGGGGTGATGTGGTGGGATCTGAATATATTTTCTAAAGGTGTGAAGTGGGGAAGGTACCGTATAAATATGAATATACTATAGTCATTTAGAGAGCGATTCGTTTTTTTGCTTGACCCAGTGATGTGGTATGGTCACCGAACCACTCCAGAACCTTTTCGTTTTTCCCCCCTACATGAAGAACTTGTTTGGCTAAAGTCAAATTCTTCCTACCGCACCACCTTTGTGAAGATGCTGATGATCATGTGCCAATCCAATGTGGAATCCAATATATTTTTAGCTATTTGGTTTAAGAAGGCAAATTCACTAGCTGAGATTGATTTAACTTCTGATAGTTGTTACTTTTCCCACCAAGTGCCCAAATATTATTTTTGGAAGGGTAAAAAAGGAAAAAAAAAAGCCATTAAGCAAAACCTTTTGCTTTCTCAAGAAAAAGGGTTTTCAAGTTATGCATAATTAGTTTCCCAAGTGGTAAATTTTTTATTTATATAGATTCAGATTTCAAGAAAATTAGGCTTGCAATACATGCAATCAAAGGAAAAAAATTGCAAGACACAAGGAATAAAAGGGCACTTTAATTGTGAATGTTATCATGTAATGCTCAAAATATGATAGATCTTCATTAACAAATTGACTTATATGATCTCCAACAGGAAATACGGGAATTGCAAGAGCTTCAGCGAGCTATGTACACATTTCTTTACGATATAGCTACACATGACCTGTCATCAGTTTTTCTCTCCCCCCAAAGCAGGGGTTACTTGGACCAGTTGATCAACTTGCTTCTCTACACAGCCTGTAATCACCCAGACATTCTCATCAGAAAGGTATATTCAACGATCTAGCAGGGGCTTATTTTTCTTTTTTTGTTGCATCAAGTGTTTCTTAAGAAAAAGCAAGCTTACTAATATTTATCAGCACAATTTTGCTTCACTTGCTATTCTTTTCTCCATCCTCTATTTTTCTCAAAAAAGCTAATGAGACTAGAGGTTTTTATGAGAAACCAATCAAAAAGTGTCTTCCTGAGTGAACTTCAATGGTTAACTATTTAGTGACTTTTGAATCTGAGTTTTTCTTTTCATGGATAGGCATGTGTGCAAATATTTGTTAGACTTATCAAGGATTGGTGTGCAAGGCCAGATGAAGAAAAGGTACTCTTCAATCTAATCCTGTGAGTTACGCTTGACTTCATTTTGCTGCCTGAATATTTCTAAATGGGAAACTGTGATCCAGGTACCTGGTTTCCAGAAGTTTATCATTGAGGTCTTTGCTATCAACTGTTGTTTGTACAGTCTGCTTGACAAGTCCTTTGAGTTTCGTGATGCAAATACAGTAAGATTTCAACTCAATCTTTATTCTGGCTGGACTTACTGCTTATGTTGTCACTTGCATTCAACTCAATCATGGTGGAGCTTTTTAATTACCTTATCTGATTTCTGATTCTGTCAAATTGGAGCAATTTCTTTTGGATGGCATAAAAATGAATGCAACTTTCAAAACAAAACAAGTCCCTTTATCTTTTCAAAGTCAAACTTTATTTAACTAGAAAAATAGTCTTAGGTGTCTATCAGAGATGTTACACAAAAGGCGGATAGCCAGAGAAGAAGTGGGAACCATCCTCGTGTCTCAAGTGCTATTGCAAGAAGAGTTTCCTGGTTTATTAAGGGTCTCTTTTAGGGTTGATCAGGCCCAATATGTTAGCTGCTTTGACCAATTCTAACTTCTTGGTTTTGGAAAGGACAAAGATACACAAAACTAGGAATAGAAAATTCGATTTAAGTTCGAAATTGGCCTCATTAGTGAGGATCTGATATCTGAAGATATCTATACCTCTTTTCATATATGGAAGTATGAAATTAAGACTCCTATGACAACCCAAGGCCCCAGCCTCATTTAACCGTCAGATTTAGTTCATTGGCTTGAATAATGAATAAAAAAATGAAGATATCTATTTGACTTTTTTACTAAACATAGTGGGAATTTTAGACCAAATTTATGATAAACTTTGATTTTTGGTTATAGGCCCCTTGAATCATCTAATTGTCTACTTTCTTTGCAATTTTTGTGTGAAAGGCACTGAGTGTATTCTAAGGTGCTTGTATAGCTCTTGTTAGATAGGACAGCAAGTTTTCCATATACAGGGGCGATACCTCTTATCTCTCATATTAATGAAAGGCCCCGCACAGCCCCCACCCACCCCACCACCCCAACCCTACCCCTGCGGCAAAAAAAAATAAAAATAAAAAATAAAAAAAATCACCTCAAGAAAATTTAGATAAAGCATTAGGAGAATTAATTACAGTTATGCCAATCAAACTTATTCGTATGATTGCTCGCACCAAATATTATCAGGTTTTGAGAAGACATGACTTAGCTAACTCATGTCATGACAATATTTTTCTCTTAAGACATGTTACAATAGGATATAGGGCTGCATGTTGGGACTTTTGTGCCCTCTCTGCATGCCTGAGATTAAATTCTCTTATACGATGCCTAGGTTTTTACTAACATGCTTTATGCATCTTGTGGCTTCTATGCCCTTTCTGCATGATTGAGATAATTTTTTTTTTTTCGACATGCCTGATTAATTCTTTTATCCATGTGTAGGCTTTCTGACATGTTTTATGCAGCATCAATGTTGTATATGGCTGTGGTCTGTAAGATTTAGTTAGATAAAGACATTCCAAACATTTCTTCCCAGAGCACATACTTGATGGTCATATCTATCAATGACTTTTATCTGTTTTAACTGTAAGGCTAAAACTATTAATATTACCAAAAAGAGAAATTATACATATCTAGTTGAAGTCTCTTTAAGCTTTACATTCTATGTGCTATGTGACTGTCAGTTCTATCAATCTCAGATCATTATGTGCTTGTACTGCTTGTCTTTTTTTTGACAATTTGTTGTGTGGAACTTGTGGCAGCTTATTTTGTTTGGGGAAATAGTATTGGCTCAAAAGGTTATGTATGAGAAGTTTGGGGATGATTTCCTGCTCTATTTTGTATCAAAATGTTTTCCAGCTACACACTGCCCTCAGCACTTGGTGGAACAGTACTGTCAAAAGTTGCAGGTGAAGTAACCGAGTCATTTTTAATGGAATTGCATCATCCTTTTTAGTGTTTCTTCTTAATTTGGAGTCATCTTACTCCGCTGACTTATTTCTATTTGATACACACACACACACACACACACACACATGGAGTCATCTGAAAAATCTTTTGTTTGAATGTCATAATTTGTTGTTGAATCAGAGTATTCACGTGGCCAATATTATTGGCTTTTACCCGTTTCCTCTTCCAGCATATGTCATGTTTGTCTTAGGTTCTACACTTTTCTTCATAAAGGAAGTGGCTGTCCGTGTTGTGATATATGTTGGATTGATATAGAAGTCATGGACATTCCTTGGCTATGGAGTGGATATATGGGTCACAAAACTGCTTCTTTGTTGTGATATGTGACTTCAGGGACATGATTTAGTAGTAGCTGATGGCTTCCATATTCATTCTTAGGAACATTTTATTTTCTAGAGTGTTCCCACCAAAAGGAGATTGACGCACTTTCTGTAACTGCCCTCTTCTTTTCCACTAAAATTATATTTCTTCCACAGGGTGGTGATATTAAGTCTCTGAAATCATTCTACCAGTCGCTGATTGAAAATTTGCGAGTTCAACAGAATGGAAGTCTTGTTTTCAGATAGCATAGTCAAAGTTGGCAAATGTGGTTTCAGCGGTTCTTTTTTTGGATCTTTGCCCCCATCAATTCGGGAATATTTTATCCAACTATTGATTAGAGGATGACGGTGGCTGTGGCTATTTGTCTTGTTCAATTTTGTGCCCCTAACCGAAGATGGGTGTTGCAGTGTCATGTATATAGCATATTCTTGCGGCAAGGCCATGCATCATGAGGTACCTGCTTGTCAGATTTTTATCCATATACCACAGGCATCATAAAAGCTGATAATGATAAGAGAGACTCATACGGTTACTTATCTGTTTGAGCAGTTGTAGATATTCGGGAGTATTATCTTTGGACATCCTTGTATACCAGTTTTGCGAAGTTGAGGAGATGCAAGAGCTTTGGTTCTTATGTTCTAAATCATTTATTACTGGTTCGTTTGTAATGTAACTAGTTCTATTTTATTCTTGTTTTGAAAATTTTGAGTGTAAATTTTACTTCAGCATTAATTTATCTCTCCTTAGTAGTAATTATTTTTCATTCCTTCAAATTTGAAAGAGCACTCGAGGAAAGATGATGACTAAAATGCATAAGCTGAAATTTTTTCAGTTTTTCATCGAAATTTGTCTACTAGTATCTCTTTTTGTTGAAGGGATCCGCGGGAGGTCTTAATGACGGCATCATAACCTGTTGCCTCCTGGTTTAATTGGTTTCTGCTGGAGCATGAACCCATCTGTGTGGCGCAACATCTTATTAGGACTTGAGAACTTCGATTTATTTAGAAAACTAATATTGCATATTGAAAAAGGTTATGAAAAAACTTTCCACAAAACCAACGCACACCTTTAGTCTTTGGAGGATGGATCTAAAGGGATTAGCACTTTGAATACGAGACAATTTGTCTGCGGAGGTAGGGAGGGTTAACTTAAAAAAAAAAAAAAAGAAGAATGCGCTTATATATAATTGTATAATTATATTGTTACTTAAAATTATAAAATTAACATAAAAATTAAAAATATAATAATTATCTTCTCATTAATCTAATATTTTATAAATCATATATTGATAAAGTTTTATAATTTACAATTATTATGTTATAATGAATATATTTTTTATTTATATTATACAGTATTATAGTTATAATAAGGTAACATTTGTAAATGTAAAAATAATCCCAATTGTATCATTATATTTGATTAATAATAATTATATTTTAAAGTACATCAATTATACAACTAATGTATATTAAGTATAAAATATATAGTAATCATTACCTTTATCATTGAGATCATATATCATATTTTACATACAATTATAACTACTTTATTAAATTATATAATGCATTATTTATACCGATATTCATCACAAAATATCAATGCTTAAAGAAACTTTTATTTTTATACATCAATATAAATATTATAACATTATTAATATAATATCTCATTGATATTTATTTATGTAATATTATGAGATGACACTATATATATATTGCTTTTGAGAAATCATGGAAAGAGTTCATGAATATCCAAGTAGCTATTGATGGGGTTAGATCACGAATCTTTGATCATGTATTCAGCATTAGGGATTCATTCTTAAATAACAATTCTATGTCAAATTGCAAATGAACAGAGCAATATTTGTTCAATTGGGAATAAAATAACATTTCCCCTCAAATGCCATTCATGTTCAAAATTAAAAACTTTTTAATTTAACTTTTTTTCAAATGAGATGAATAAGTGCTTACATCACTATTATAATAGTTGCTACCGATGGAGTAATAACAGTAGAGGTACCTCAAATTTCATCCTTTTTTTTCCCCTCCATTTTGGTACCTCAAATTTAAAACTTTTTAGTTTTTGGTCTTAGTAAGTTAACTTTTTGAAGTGAGATAAACGAGCTATCCTTTATCATAACCATTATAAAATATTGGAAAACTAAATGATAAAAATAATAATTAATTGAAAAAAATATAAAAACAGAAACAAAAATTAGGTCCATTTGTTATAATTTTAATTGTAATGACTTTCAAAAATGATATTCGATCTTTATGAGATATGTTACTTTAAAAAAAAACTTATAAATTTGTTAATAGAGTTGGCAAATATGGCATAGATCTCCAAGTTTGTCACTTTAGATGAAATGTTAAATCGAAATAATAAGATTCAGTTTGAGAAACGTTCAAGGTATAATAGTAATAAGAAGAAGAGGAGGAGGAGGAAGAAAAAACAATAAAATAAAATAAGTGGGATGAATAATAATGAGATAGGATTTTCAAACCATAACTTAGAGTTTGAATAAAAAATTTATCAAGTGATTGACTTTAGTTTATAATTTGTATTGGGAGTTGATAGTGTCATCTATCAATTGAAGAGGAGGAGGATAGAACAACATAAATTAAGTGGGAGAAACAAGTTTTTTCCTTAGTTTAAAATGACTATTAAGATAGGAGTTTCAAATTATAATTTAGTGTTTTATTAAGTGGCTGACTATAGTCTATAATTTGTATTAGGAGTCGATAGTATAGTTTATTGACCAATTGTCAATAAGTTCAATCTAAGTATATGATTATCATGTATATGACTACACATGTTAGGTTAGAAGAATTTATTGAATGTAATAATATTGAAACCTTAAATAATGTGTTTGTTATATCTAGCTAAGGCCAAAAGATCTACGCTATCGGTGATTGGCTAGATATCACTAATTGGTAAATCACGATGTCCTAATTGAAGTAATTTACTAGAATGGTGCGATAGATAGGCACTAACCTATTCAATAGTTGTTGATTAGGAACGCAATCAAAGTTATAGGTTAGTGCACTAAGAGGAGGCTACGGTTGGCCTATATTGGTAGTGTAAGATGCCTGCATGAATGATTGTAATGGATTAGCATGCTAAAGCCATAGCTGGTAGTGTACTGTGTTGAGCCACTAAGCTGAAAGATAATAACTGGTTGTGGTCTAGATTATTATTAAATGGTACATGTGCATATTGCATAGCATTTGCATATGATCATGGTAACTACATTTTGGCTTTAGCTTGCCCTTATGGATCCTTTGTTTTTTTTTTTTTTTTTTTATTATTATTGAAGTAGGTACTAACATGGATGGATGATGTCAATTACTATGGTGATCTTCTTGGCTATGACTTATATACTGGACGTGTGAATGACGTTGGTCACTTTGAAGATTATGAGGATTAGAGGCTATGCATGTGATGTATATGTTTCTAGATTATATGGACTTGTGTGTTTTTTTGTTCGGTTTCTTCGTTAAACCTGCAGTTGGATTTGGATTTTCTTTCAATCCTGTTTGTGACACGGTTTTTAGTTTGTGGACTTGGAGGGATTCCTTCGGGACACAAAGTTATGTATTCAATTATGCTGTGGCTTTTATGTAAGATTAGTAGTATTTATTATAAATTGTGATATGTAGAAGGTTCCAACTATGGTATATAGGAGGTTCCAGTTGTCGTGTGTCGAGGGTTCCAATTTTTGCATATAGAAAGTCGTAATTGTGGAGTATACAAGGTCCTAATGGCAGTATATAAAATCCCTACGTTTTAAAACTCATGCCCATGTATGAATACATGGTAGAGTTGTCTCACTCTTAAGTTTTGGGCGTGATATAAATAAACTTTGTTTTTTTTTTTTCTCCCTTAAATTCATCCTTTGTTTTATGGGTTTCTTTGACTAAGTTATTTTTTTATTAATCATTAGTCAATACCAGTTAAATTGGGTATGAACTCGGCCTGAAAAGTAACTAATACTATATTAGGGATAATGCATATAAGAGTGCTAAAACTTTTGATTTTTGAAAATTTATAAGATTTAAAACTTGAATTTCAATACTCGAAAATTAAAAATTTATTCACTTGAATACTTGAATTTTTTATTTCGAGGAATTTAGTATTATTGTGTGTGAAACATCTATTAAATAAAGACACTCAAATGAATAAATTTCTAATTTTTATGCATTAAAATTTAAGTTTTGAATATTTGGATATTAAACTCATATGCATTATCCTAATATATTGAAACAAATTTTTTTTCCGATATTAAATATTTTTTAGGAGGGAAAATATTAAATTATTAAAATTCAAGAATTTGTTTTATAATTCGGATAGTTTTTAGGGTATTGCTGTGTTTTTCTTCTGAATATTTTGTCGTTGTCTGGTTTTTTTGGATTTTTTGTCGTTGTCTGGCTGAATACCTTATTACAGAATAGTTATCTTCCAGCGGTTAGGTGCTCTTAGGTCTTTAGTCTTTATATCCGTGTGGATTAACTTCTAGGCAAATATTTGGAACATTCCTTTGACATTTCTCAGAAAAATGTAGTTTGTAGTCATTTCTTATCATTAAGATTGTAAATTAATGAAGATCAAAGTGCTTTTAATGATATATGACAATTGTTAAGAACGGATTAAAAATTATTTGGAGAAAATGTAAATACATTGAAGTGTGTTATAATTTTTAAATACATGTATATACCTCTCAATTGTTGTGGGAAAAAAAAAATCCCTTAATATTTATAACTTTTGGACAAGGTTTTGGAGTATTTTTCAAAAGTTAGAAAGATAAAAAATCACATTTTAAAATGTTAAAAACTTAGAAGAACCAACATAGTTGATATATACTTACATTATGTACTGAATTGTTTCTCGTTATAATAGCATTACTATAATTACTTTTATCAGAACCACAAATCCCTAGCCTTTTAAGTTTTCTCACTTACCTTGCTCAAAGTACATGATAATATTGGCAGCACACGTATATAACACTACAAAAAATTAAACCTTCATGCGCATAATAAGAAACAAATCAAGCAATAAAAATTACGAAACAGAAAAATTAACAATTTGCTCGTTTCTTCATCTAATTAATCTTTCATAACACTGTCTCGTATAAATTGTAGATATAAAATCAACCAAAACTTCATAATTATCATATGGCATGTGAACATTCTTCGAAAGTCTAACTTATTTACGTCATATTGATGACTTAAAGCTAAGTCGACAGCCTTCTAGAAATTGTTATTTTCTTCCTCGGAGGTGAACTTTCCTCAACGTACTTTTATCCGCTAATCACTTTTTTCTTTCCCCCAAACACATGATGGAAAACAAAGAACAATAAAAGAAAAAAGAACTTTCCATTCACGTTACATCCACTAATGGTCAAGTCGAAGTAGTTGACAATGTGCGTTTGGCCAATAATAAGTAATATAAGCCCCTCCATGTGACTGAAATATTATTTATTATCTAAGCTAATTATGTCTAAAGTCCCCGTTTACAATCCTATTTTCTAAAGACTTGTGGCTACTATGTGCAACAGCATGAAACGGTTTTGTAAAACTTCCTTTTCAATTCTTGCTTGACGGGTCACAGAGCCGGTTTTTCTAGTCTTCGGACTATGTACGTGGCTAAGACATTTCATTCATGTTTCCAATACATGAATGATTTAAAATATAATAGGTTAAAATAGAATTGAATAAAATGGAAAACGGAATTACAAATCTATTTATATGTTTGGAAACGTTTTTATAGATGTTGATTTTATATTTTATATGTGAATTTCTTAAACTCAAGCTAACCTATTTAATTCATGGATCGACCTATTTCGACCTATTGGATCTGTGACCAACACCTCCTCCTCTTTCCAGCTCGAACCCATTGGATCCGTCGAACTGCAAAGCGCCTGACCTCTTGGAAGATGGGCACTTGGCCTAGGAACTTGACTAAAGGTAGGAGCCTGGCACCAAGAGAAGATCGACGTAGGAGAGGAAAGCCAACTGGTCAAGCCACTTTCTTGATTTCTACAAATCCGACAATATCCATAGATTTACTTCTCTAATTTGGCGGATTATATTTTGCTGTCTTAGAACATTCATCCTTATCTGAATTTCTTAGATTTATCTCTATGCGTTCGGGATAAAAAGAAGTGTTCACCAATGATAAGACATTTACCCACACAACCTTATATTTTTGCTATCTTGCTTTCTCTCTGCTCCCATGTATTTTTATTGATCGGTCATACTGGATAATATATCGATATCTCTCGTTATATTTTGTTTTGGATGCTTAAGTCCACACACTTGTGGGTTACTCTTATACTCTGTTAGAGAAATTTATAGACAAGATTTCATTCATTTATTAAAATATTATTGGTAAAAAATGTTCACATTCATGGATAAATTAGAGTGGTATTTATCAAAATTGATCCTAATTCATAGATAAAACAAATATACACTATCTATTAAAAGTTCATTTTGTAAATTTCTACTAATGAAATTTGCCCCTCAAAAGCAAAATGGGATTTCTTATTAAAACTTGAATCATCAATTTAAAGAAATTGCAATTTCAGCTTTTAAAATATAGGAAAGGGAATGAAATCTAAAATTGCAATTCTATTCCCAATTCATTGTTGCATACTTATGAACGCTAATTCCATCATCTACTAATCTAAGAAATTGTCTATGTAATTTTTCTTACTGCAAGTTAAAATTAATTATGTTTCATGTATGTCGTGAGTCACGCTTGCGGAAACTAGGCTACAGTTTATATGTTGTGTTCAAACTAATGAGGAACTTATCTCGATTTCTCGTTCTCAAACTAACGTTGAAGTACTACTAAAAGCCTATCGGTACAAAGATTGGCATGGGATTTAAATATACATGAAATAAAATTTATTAAACGTTACCCAAATCTTATAGTATTCTAGTTGGAACAAATACCTACCATATGCCTGTGTTTTAAAATAAAGAAAGTTTATATGTAATATAATTATAAGAAGTGTAATCTTATCCTTTTTTTTTAATGCAAGTAATGTATACAAAATATTTTCATGGCTTTGCTTTATGGTGAATTGTCGTCTTTGAAAAACCAAAGGAAAAAAATATAAAATAAAACCTACTTCTACCCTTAACTGACCACCCATATTTTCCTTCATTCTCTATATTTTTACTTTGAATAATATGTGTTATATAGTTTGGAGTTTAATAGCTAATTTTGGTTTGACAATAAAGAAAAATCGAAATGTCAATAAAAGAATCTACACGAATTCTTATATATTCGTGTGATGTTTTCTTATTTATTCCCATTTCATCATTAGAAGTTGCAACTTGCAAGCAGTATAATAGATGCCCTTTTCAAGGAAAATTTGTATCAATAGTATGAAAACCATGAACATTCGGATAATTCTCTCCACATTCAACTTTCATAAAAATAAAATCTCTATTAACTTCATCAAATATCTCGTCCATCACATACCCTTTTTTCTATTGGTAGTAACTAATTTAGTAAAAAAAAAAAAAAATTTAATATAATTAAAAAAATACTAAATATATTTAATTATGTAATATAATAAAAATAATATTAAAACAAAGAAAATTGAAGATAAATAAATAAAGAAGAAGGAATACAAAAACTTGTACAAACTTTAGCCACTTTGGTTAGCTGCCTTAGGCCGATTAGAAGCTAAGATATATCTAAGTATAGAAATGAAAAATTTAATGTGGTTGACAGCAGCTTTATTTTTATAAATTTTAGAAAACTTTAAGGGTTTAAATAGAAGGAAAAAAAATTGAGGATTCAAATAAAAAATTAGACATGTATTAAAAAATAGATGCGTGCGTTTTTTTATGAATACTCCAATTCTTATTTCTTTCAATCTAAGAGTCATAGCTAGACAAATAGACATCTTAATACCCTCTTGAGTACTGTGTGACTAAAAGAGGTGATATTGATTCAAACTGGGGAAAAATTAAGGCCAAACCGAAAATTTATATATATGATGTATATATATTCTACGTACATGAAGCATATTTTTAATAATTTTGTTTGTCTTACATAAATTTGTGAAAATAAGTTAGAATTACATATATAGGATATATATATATATTAATGTACAAATATGGAAATAATAGCATTCAAGGGTAGAATAGTATTTTCTTATTGTATTATGGGGTTGTAGAGTCATCTTGGATCACACTATTCTATAATGTCATACAATACACTTTTTCTATTATATTGCACATGGTATTAGAGCTACTATCACACAAAATTAAACCTTAATTACAATTTTTTTTCTTTTCTATTGTCATCTATTGTTGGGCACTCTTGTTTTATTTTTCTTTTCCTCTCATTGGTAAACACAACCTACTATCATCTACTGTTATCATCTCCAGCTCATTGGCAAACACATTTTGTTCATCAAACAATGTTGACCTCAATTACCAATAAATCTAATCAACCCACTGTTCTAAACCCTACCACTATTGGCTCCTCTTTCTCACTCCCACCACTAGTCACTGCTACTCCTTCCATTCTCATTGTAACTAACATCTTGGCATCCTTTGCATCAAACTTCACTATATCGTCACTAATCTCCTCACCATCCCTCTCTATCTCCTCATCTCACCTACTACTGTCATTAGTCAACATCATCACTGCACCATACGATCTCTTCCTCATTACTTCCATCGATCCTTTATTTCTCAACTACACCCACCACCATAACCAGCCCTCTCTCCATCATAACTGCAGCCTTGACCCACTGTAAAAACCCATTAATCCACAACTCACCTCTCTCCCACACATTCACGACATTACCCTTTCTCTCTCCATCGATTCTCTCTACACCACCATTTTTCCCACACAATTCCCTCATCACAATATACCTACTATTCCCTTCTCTACAAATATCACAACTATTGTACCTATTAAACTCTTCATCGACAACTATTAACTCTAGCTCTCACTAATGAATCATTTCTCATCTCCTCTTATTTGTATCACTATGTTGATGGCATTATTGTGGTACCCCTTACAACTATTACTCTTACCTCAGGAATACCATCCATTAAAAACCTTACATATGCTACCTGGCTTCGTACTAATCACTTTATGCGTGCCTTACTCCTTGCTACCATCTCTACTAAAATTCTACTTGAGATTTATGACATTCTACCTATCTATGACATCTAAACAACCCTATATCAACACTTCCAAAGAATTCTATGGTTAGAGAGATAGAACTCAAGCAATGCCTCCTCTTTCTCCACATGAACAATATGATAGAGTATTTTTGTAAGCTTAAGTCTATTGCCAATCAACTCGCTTCTATTGTTGTACCTCTTAATTCAATTAATCTCACTTCACATGCCTTATGTGGCCTCCTACGAGATTTTGAAGCACTGGTTACAACCTTAAACTCATATACCTATTGCCTTAATGTTTGAACAAGTCTGTGCAAAGTTGATTAATTAAGAACAATGGCTAAAGACTTGAGCAAATGACGATTCCTCCACAACAATTCCTACTACCTTACATACTTAAACCATTACTACTCCCTCTAGGGGTAGAGGTCATTGTCATACTTCATTTAGATCTCGGGGGCCATAGTGGCTCCTCGACTTATGACTCTCACTTTGATTGTGACCAACCTCAAATACTAGCTCCTCACTCTCAGCCTCTTGCTCGCTCACCTTGCTGCACCTTTCATTGCTTCATAATCTAGCTTGTAATTTCATTCCCATCTCATTTGTTAGATATGTGAACGATTTGGCCACTTAGCCCCACAATGCTCTCATCGCTTCAATGATGCCTACTTTAACATTCCAAAATCTTTTGCTACCTTATCCCTTAGTGAATCAAATGAAGTAGTTTGGTATCTAAGCTTTAGAACAACACACAACTTGACATCTAATGCAGGTATCCCCTTAAACTTAACCCCATATATTGGTTCCGGCCAAATAATTGTAGGTAATGGCGCATCTATGACAATTTGATAGGAATTAGGTTATTAAGCTTTTGACCCGTAGCCAAGCTTAAGGACTAGAAGACCTGGCAAGGTAGATTCTTTTGCTCCAGCCAACTCCTACAAAAGTCGAGCATTTATTTGTCGAGTCACTCTGTATGTCGAACCAAATGACTATTCATATCTCTGAAGTGTGCCAAGTTGTAGATTGCCAAAAGAATAGCCAAACCTTTCATGGTTACTCACTCACATCCTAGTTGACTAATGACTTGGCTTCTCCCTTCTCGAGAAGTCGAGAGAGAAAGTAGACTGATCCTTAGTCACCCCTGCTCGGACAAGCAACCTAACTGTACACTTTTATTTACATCCTACAACGGCTTCGCCAATGTATCATTGACATGTGTATAGGACTACGTGTAAAATCTACTCTACTAACTATTGCTTTTCTCGAATATTCATTTTTACCCTTTTATATTCTTGTATATTACTTCTTTAAGGTAATACCCTTTTATCTTTCCCTTTTAGGCAAATTACATTAACTTATTAGGTATAAATATCCTTGTATTTGTAGCCACAAGGCATCATCAATAGATTATTAATTAATACAACTGAATATTCTTCTCTACATAAATACTGCCTATTTACTCTCATTTCACTCTTATCTTAACCCTTAAGCAAGGTTAGTTGGCGAGTAACCTCACTAAGATAATTCGTGTACCATATCGAGTTGTGTCACGAGTCCTCGAAAGTTCCATTAGGGCGTTATATCCTTTGGAGCTGTTCGTGGGTTTTGCTTACCTTTTTATTTACTTTTATGTTCTTTTGCATATTTCCTCATCATCTCTTCAAGCTTTCAGCAAGCTTAGACTCATTCAGCGACCGTTCTTATACGTTCTTAGTCACGATAGGCACCACCTTAGTATTAAAGTGAAGGTTTCACTTGAGTGTAGTTTGATTTTGAAGTTCTGTTTATACTCTATTTTGCATGAGTGAAACAAAGCAAGTTACTGTGTTTGTTTAGTTGCTGTGCTTGTTAGTTGTTACTTTCTAGGTTGTGGAAGTGTTTGCTAAAACACCTAGTTGACGAGTTTAAGCTTTGAATCTATGGAGAAAATAACTGACCCAAGTATAAACGTTGGTATTGGAGATGACAACAGCGAAGTTGTCCACCATGACCGACAGTTTCAGGGAACCCCTAGGAGCATTAATAAGAGATTTGATGAGGTGGCTAACCTTTTAGTGGATTTAACTTAAGCTGTTCGTGTGTTGGCTTGTTGGCCAACTAAAGTTGTGCATAACACCCCACAAGCTGCTCAACTTACTAGAGGTTAGAACCTAGCTTGATAAGTTCGAAGTAGAGGAGTAGGCAGGAGAATAAGAAGAAGGATTGACTTAGGGAATTCAGATGAAGAGGATAAGGAAGAGTATTATAAAGAAGAAGAGCAAATGCGAGCACTCAGAGCCTTTGACCATGTGAAACTTCGGATTCCGAGTTTCAATGGGTTTGGAAGTATTGATGAATACTTGGAATAGGAAGAGAAAGTGGAGCATATATTTAATTATTACCAGTATGAGGATTACAAGAAAATGAGAACTACTGCTGTTGAGTTCTCCGAAGATGTCGCCATGTAGTGGAAGAATTTCTAGGCTATAGGGAGGCGAGAGGCCTACCGAGAGATTAATACCTAGCTTAAATAAAGAGAATACTCAGAAATAAGTTTGTGCCAGATACTTATCTACAAGATCCTTTCATTCAGCTTCAAGAGCTGAGATAAGGAGGTCAATCTGTTGATGAGTATATCCAAGAGTTTCAGATGCTTATGATCCGTTGTAAAGTAGAGCAACCACTAGCTCGAATAATCTGTAGATTCATTGCTGGGTTGAGAGGTGATATTCGAGATATTGTAGAACTCTAACGATTTACCATAATGGATGAAGTCATTAGAATAGCCTAATGAGTAGAGAGGCAGAGGAGAAGTCGAGTATCGACCAGACTATCGACTAGCAGACCAAGGCAAGGAAGATACAGAGCTTAGTCAAGTATTAAGCCGATTTGAAAGGTAAATGTTTGAACTGAGTAGAAAGGCCGACCTGACATTAACATGTTAACTTGAAATTATAAGAAAGGGCAAGGATCTGGTAGGAAGATAAGCTAGATCAAGTGTTTCAACTACTAAAGGTTTGGACATATGGCTGCTTAGTGTTTGAACCAAAGGACTATGGTCATTAAGAGAGATGTCTCAAAGCTAAAGGTAGAAATTACTGATGAGGAAAGGAGCACTGTCGAGAAAGAACTGATTGAAGAGGATGTGTTTGTTGAGGACTTGGATTAGTTGATCATGGTTGTCAAATGCGTAATGAACATAGAACCCTTATGCGGGGAGGTATAGAAAAAGAATTTATTTCATACTACCTGTAAGGTGAATGATCAAGTATGTATCCTCATTGTAGATAGTGGTAGTTGCATTAATGTGGCATCAGCCGATCTCGTTACAAAATTAAAGTTGCCAACTGTTACATATCTAAGGTCATAGAAGTTGCATTTGTTGAGTGAAAAAGGAGCACTACATGTCACTCTACAAGTACTACTACCGATCACTATAAAAAATTACTCTGACCAGATTCTTTGCAACATATTACCCATGTGCGCTTCCCAAGTGTTACTGGGAAGACCGTGGTTGTTTGATAGGAGAGTTACGCATAATGGATATCGTAATACATATACATTCAAGAAGGATGGTAGGAAGATCACGTTGAACCCAATGCTATCGAGTGAAGTTAATAAACTCTAAGCCAAACTTGCTTGTGGATTGAAGTAGACTTTGATGATGAGTAGAGCCGAGATCTAAGAGGCCCTTAAAGTTGATGCACTGACCATCATGTTAATCAGGTGCTTATTAGAGGTGAAGGAACGGGGTGGACTACCCTTATAAATAAAAGAGTTGCTAGATGAGTATGTCAACTTGATCCCAGAACAGTTACCAGAGGGGTTACCACCAATTCAAGGCATAGAACATTGTATTGACTTATTGCCTAATGCTGCATTGCTGAATAAGCCAGCCTATTGGCTAAGTCTTGAATAGGCTTTTGAGCTCCAACTTCAAGTCAATAAGTTGCTAGAGAGAGGCTATGTTAAGTAAAGTCTCTGCCCTTGGGTTGTGTCGGCGCTCTTAGTACCGAAAAAGGATGGAACCTAGAGAATGTTTGTTGACGGCCGAGCCATAAACAAGATCACGGTCAAATACAAGTATCCTATCCCGAGGTTAGAAGATATGTTGGATGAATTGAGTGGAGCCAAAATCTTTAGCAAGATTGATTTCATATCTAGTTACCATCAAATCCACATGAGGTTAGGAGATAAGTGGAAAATTGCATTCAAGACTTGACATGGACTTTATAAATAGATGGTCATGCCCTTTGACTTATCAAATGCCTCGAGAACTTTTATAAGACTGATGAACTATGTACTGAGATATCTTATAGGGAAGTGTATCATGGTATACTTTGACAACATCTTTGTTTATGTTACTTACATGCCGAGTCATTCTGAACATCTCCACAACATATTGAATATCCTCCGTGTCGAGAGATTACTCGACAATCTTAAGAAGTATTGTTTTTACCAGGAGGAAGTGGTAATCTTGGGCTACGTAGTAAGTGGAGGAGGCTTATGAGTAGATGACGAGAAGATTCAAGCAATCATCAAGTAACCTACTCCCATTACTTGTGCCAATGTGAGAAGTTTCCATAGATTGGCTTCATTCTATAGAAGATTTATCAAGAATTTCAATACCCTCGTTGCACCACTTATTGAGCTAACAAAGAAGAACACCGACTTCTGATGGGGAGAACAGGAGGAGAGAAGTTTTTCCGAGATAAAGGAAAAGTTGATCTTCGCCCCTGTACTTATTTTACCTGACTTCGAGAAAATATTTGAGCTGGAATGTGACGCATCAGGCATTGGAATAGGTGTTATCCTAATGCAAGAAGGTCAACCAATTGCTTACCACAGTAAGAAGCTCAAAGGACCTCAGCTAAATTACTCTGTGTATGATAAAGAACTCTTGGCGCTAATCCAAGCACTGCAAGTATGGTAGCATTATCTACTGCTGAGAGAATTTGTCATCTATACCGACCATAAGTCCCTGAGGTACCTCTGAAGTCAAACCAAGTTATTGAAGCAACAGGTGAGATGGGTTGAATTCCTTTAAGGATTCAATTTCGTGATAAAGTACAAGCAAGGAAAGAGTGACGTATCTTTCCAGAAGGCATGCACTTCTGAATGAACTACAGACCAAACTGTTTGGATTTACAAGCATCAAAGAATAGTATTCTAAGGATCCACACTTTGGATTTATACTTATGCATTGTATCGATGGAAGGACGGTGGAGGAGTATCATATGGAGGATAAATAATTGCTTTGAAGAGGGAAATTGTGTAAACCCCGCAAATTTAGCTATTTAAGAGTAGAATTGAATCCTAATACTGTAGAAGACTTGAAGAGTCCTTAAAGCCAAGCAAGATAAAAATGTAATAAATCATAAATTTAAATATATTATAAGTAGTAAAAACCTTAGAAATTAATTAAAACCCTAAATCGCATACTAAAACCCTAAAACTGACTTACACATTATTAATCAAAATTGATCCCGAATTTGTTCAAAACCCTAAAATTATAAATATAAACCTATAAAATAGTTAAATATTACTCAATAGTGACAAAATTATAGTCGATTGCAATTTTCAACTAAATCGCCTATTGGCATGAAATTTTAACGAAATTGATATAATAACTTATAAAAATTATAATCGTAGTGGGTACTAATTAAATTGATAAAATTTCACAAAAATTTAAAAATTGATTTATGATGAGAATTGTTATAATTTATATGTTTTGAAAAATTACATATATTTATTATTAATTTTTGTTTTCCTTCTCATTCTTTTTCAATTTATCTCTTTTCTTCCTTTCCTTCTTTTTCTTCAATTACACATCCTGGAAATGGAAGCAAATTAGCCGCCCACGTGAGAAAAAAAAATTGCCATATGTTGAGTGGAAAATAAAAGAAAAATGAAAATAATGATTGGATAATTCTTAGCTTAAATTTTAAGCTAGTTATTCACATGTATAAAAGGAGGCCAAAAAAAAAAGAAAAAGAAAAAAAAAATTCTGCATAAACCAAAACATTGGAAGCAAACTGTGAGAGAAAAAGAGAAAGAAAAAAGAAAGAAGAAAGAAGAAGAAGAAAAGAAGAAGGAAAAGAAGAGGAAAAATAAAAAAATTAATAGGTAAGTAAATTATATTTTCTTCTAGATGTATGTTATATAGTATATACATGTATAAATGAAGTATTTGTATAATATTTCTTTAAATATAACATTACTAATACATGTATATTTGCATAAATACATAAATTGAATAATATATGCATGTATTAGGCCATGTATGTATACATGTATATACATAGATATATTATACGGAAGAGTATGTGTTATGTATTTTGTTTAGGAATACATATAAGTAGTATTTAGTATTTCCATTAAATAACTATAGTATATATATACATAATTGTACCGTAAACTATATATATGTGTATACATGTATAATTATTTTTGTATATATATATATGTATGTATGTATAGTCGTATAGTATATATGTAGTAGGGTATTTTTATAAGTATGTATATAAGACATATATATATAATATAGAGTATATATATATTGCGGTAAACCGCACATATTATAAAATATATGTATAATATATAGTATACATATTTTATAATAAATACTATGTAAATATATATATACCGAATATATAATACATGAATAGGTATTTGTAAATTATTTATATATATCTAAGTATTTGGAATTACATAAGTATATTTATAAGTATAAACACAAATACATGAAGATATATATGTACATAAGAGTATGTTTATTTTCATAAAATAAGTATATGCATACATATGGCGTATAACATATAGTCTATATATATATATAGTATACCGAAATATATATGTAATATAATAATATCTATAAAGTAAAATAAATTAATACTTATATGTAGGTATATATATATATATATATTACCGTAATTAAGGATTTTTTTTCAAATAAGATAAAATTATAAAATATATTATAAGTATATATATATATATGCATAAACCATGAAATATATAAATAATAAGAAAATAATAAATAATAATAACAATCGTAATAGGACAAAAATCTCAAAAATAGGAAAAATAAGCTTAAAATAATAAAAATATCAATTATATGATTTAAATAATTATTAAATCATAAATATATTAAGGAAAAGCTAAAATTAGTATTTTATAATTTTTAAACTAAAATAATAAATTTTGTGATATTTTTATGTCACAATTTACATTGCGAGTCACAACGTTACCGAGCTAAAACGAAAAAGTTATACGCGATTCGATAAAAAACTCGAATCGATGATTTCACGTAAATCAATAATTGATTTAAGTAAATAGTATGATTTAACATGCTAGTTTAGTTATTTAAATCCCCAAACTTATTACTTTCCATATTTCCCTAATGTTAGGTGATCCAGAGATCGAGACCGACTTATTTTTGAACTATTACAATCCTTAACATCATTTATGACTAAGTGAGTACTCCCGATGACTCTATACTTGTTTTGTGCTTGTAGTTAGTACATATGAATTCAATATTAACAACTTGATGCATGGAGTTTCGGGTTACACATGCGACTAATATTGATTGATTACTGTGCAAAATATTGTTAAATTTGATATAATTGATTGTTGCATTATTTGATTGATTTGTTGATAATGTTTGACCACCCCATAAATTGACTTAATCATATTCAACCCAACGAAAATTAAACGGTTCATGCATAAAGCATTAACATTTCATATAATGTTTTGGACGTCACTTCACGCAGTTGGTAATAAAGGGCCTTGGAGGAATGAATTCCCACATGATTTGATTAGTACAGTGTAGGAGCATTGGCAGAATAAGACCCTACCCTTGGCTTGTGGGTTCCATTGGCGCTGGAGACGCTAATTGTGGGTGGCTGGGGTCACGTCTAGAAACCATTCCTGTAAGGTGTGAGCGTGGACTGCGAGAGCTCGCTCATCGCTAAACTTGGATATTTGTATATTACTAACTGATAGAAGTAGAAACCTATTTAGTGAGACATGGAATTGATATATATATATATATATATATAATGATATAAGGATAAAACCCAGGTGCTAGAGCTCGGTTGTGACTGGTGCCGATATATCTCCAACCTTTACTTCGGAGGGTGTTAAATCCGATGTTATATGCAGTACCGGTCAACTGCATATATACCTTTTGGTATACTGCTTATTCATGCATTCATATGTTTGGTAATAAACTATTTGATAACTTAATTGCTGGTATAGTATGAGGGATAACTCACTAAGCTCGTGTAGCTTACTCCCCAATAGTTTTCTCTTACTGGTTGCTAGATGATCAAGCATGGGTTAAGAACTGAGAGTTGAGTACCAACGTCGAGATGCATAGAAGTTAGACTTTGAGGACAGACTATATGGTTCATTTGAATTATTATATATATAGTTATTAATACTAATTTAAATTTTGTGACTTTAGTAAGTTTGAGTTTTAGAACTTTACTACCTAATCTTATTGTTTGGTAGGGGATATCGATTCTCTACGGTTCTGTTGGACTGTGGCTTATCGAATATCCATAATCATATATATATGGTCGTAAGTTAATTAAATAAATAAATAAAAACTTTAGTGACTAATTATTTAGAATCTTGCAATCTTTAACTTGCAAGATAATTTTCAAATCATGGGTACACATATGATATGAAAATTTGAGGTAATCCTACTAAGCCCCCTTTAGGGTTATGACAAATTGTGTGTGCTAACCTGTTTACTTTGGGATCTATTGATTAAGAAAGCCAACAATGGAGGACTGTCTGGACATTTTGGGAAGAAAAGGACATGTAAATTGCTGAGTCTTCAATTCTTTTAGCCAAGAATGAGGCTAGATGTACACCTAGTTGTTGAAAGCTGTGTCATGTGCAAGAGGGCTAAGCGCCGAGCCAAACAAGGAAATTCAATGTCTTTGCCTGTTCTAAAGAAGCCATGGATCTAATTGAGCATAGACTTTATTCTTGGACTACCACTAACTGCCTGAGGCAAAGATTCTGTAATTATTGTTGTAGATAGGTTTAGTAAGATGGTACTATTCGTACCCTATTCCAAGACTAACGACGCTTTGGCTATTGCTTCTTTTTTCTTGCATGAGATTGTACAGTTATACGACATGCTAAGAAGTGTAATCTCTGATAGAGACCTAATATTCTTGAGCCATTTCTAGAGGACCTTGTGGTGTTGGATGGGGACCAAACTACTGTTTAGTACTTCCTGCTACCTCCAAACTGATAGCTAAATAGAGGTGGTTAATCGTATTCTAAGATCACTGCTCCTAACTATAATGGGTAAGAACTTGGTCGATTGGGACGTTTGCTTGCCAGCGGTCAAATTTGCTTACAATTGAACAGTACATAACACCACCAAGCATACCCCCTTTGAGGTTGTCTATGGTTTCAATCCTGAGTTACCCATCGATCATAACCCCATACTTGTATCCATACAAGAAGACCTTGATGCAAGAGCTATAGTACAATCTCTTCAATACATCTATGACAAAGTCACTTGGTACTTTGACTAAGCTGGCAGACGTTTGCGAGGGAAGGCCAAGGGTAAGATGGCAAAACATTTTTATTTAGGAGACTTAGTATGGCTGTACCTAAGCAAAGAGGTTTCCGAGTAAGAGGTAGAATAAACTATCCCCAAGGGTTAAATGACTTTTCAGAATCCTCTAGAAGATCAATAATAACGCCTATAGATTGGAGCTACCTGAGGACTATAGGGTTTCTGACACTTTTAACATTGCCAACCCCAATCTATATCACCCTGATGGAGAGCTGATTGAAGATTATTTGGATTTGATCCCAAATCTAAATCAACCTAGAGGGAATGATAGGAATCAAGCTATTGAGCCTTTGACCTGCGGCCAAGCTCGAGGATTGGACGACCTGGCAAGGTAGATTCTTCTACTCCAACTAACTCCTGCCGAAGCTAAGTACTTCTTTGCCAAGTTACTCTGTATGCCGAGCCGAATGACTGCCTATCTCTCTAAAGTATGCCGAGTTGTAGATTGGTAAGAGAATAGCCAAACCCTTCAGGGTTACTCACTTACGTCCAAGTTGACCAATGACTTGGCATCTCCTTTGCCGAGAAGTTAAGAGAGAGAGCAGACTGATCCTTAGCCACCCTTACTCAGACAAGCAACTTGACCGTAAGCTTTTGTTTTACATCCTCCAATGGCTTCGCCAATGTATCATTGCCACATGTATAGGACTACATGTAGAATCTGCTCCATTAACCATTGCTTTTTTTGAATATTCATTTTTACCTTTTTGTATTCTTATACATTACTTTTTTAGGGTGATATCCTTTTGTCTTTTCCCTTTTAGGTAAATTACCCTAACTAATTGGGTATAAATACCCTTGTATTTGTAGCTGCAAGGCATCATCAATAGATTGTCAATTAATACAACCAAATATTCTTCTTTATATAAATACTGCTTGTTTACTCTCATTTCACTATTATCCTAACTTTTAAGCAAGGTTGAGTGGCGAGTAACCTTATTGGGACAATTCATACGTCATATCGAGTTGTGCCATGAGTCCTTGAAAGTTCCATTGGTGTGTCATATCTTTTAAAGTTGTTCACGGGTTTTGCTTACCTTTTTATTCACTTTTCTATTCTTTCCCACATTTCCTCATCATCTCTTCAAGCTTTTGGCAAGCTTAGACCCATCCAGTGACTAGCCTTATCTGTTATTGGTTAGCTAATCACCACAATTAGTCATATTGGTAACCTTACTATATAAACAAATGGCCCTCTACTGTACCTCATAAATGTCCTTCTTGTTCCTTCTCTTACATACAATCTATTGTTTATTCTTAAATTTTATCATGATAACAATTCTTCTGTGAAATTTCACAATTCTTCCTTTTGTGTTCAAGACTCGATCATGGATTAGTTACTTTACCAACACACCAAAAGTCTACTTTATCCAATTTGTCTATCAATTGTCACTCCTCCTTAGTTTCTCATGGCATTTGCTATCTTAAGTGAAGTTTGAATTTCTCAGCTATGTCATCCTCATCATGAAGTCCTAAATCAACTTGTATGTAGCCATCATCTTCTTATCAAGTCTAGCTTACATTCCTCCAATTCTATTGGTCTTGTAGCATTGAAAAATCCACGTATCTTCTGTTCTTACAATCACCCCATCAAGCTTAGCATCCTTCATAGATTATTCATTTCGATGTATGGCAATCGCCAGTTAGATTGAATCTAAGCTTTCGATGCTATGTAATTTTTGTTAAAGATTGTACTCCATATTTATAGATTTTTCCTATGTACAATAAGTCAAATGTTTCTCATTTTAAAATTTTAAGTCTCATGTTGAAAATTACTTCTCTGCATGCATTAAAATTTTCCATAATGATGCTGGTAGTGAATATGTAAACCAGGAAATTACTACATTTCTTAAATACGATAGGATAAAACTTCAATTATCTTGTCCTCATACACCTCGATAAAATGGTATTGCTTAATGCAAGCACTGTCACATCATAGATCTTTCCATAACTATTCGATTGTATGCTAATCTATGACCTAGTTTCTAGGTTGATGTTACACTTACAATAGTTTATGTGATTGATGGATTGCCATTTGCTACAGTTAATAACAAGTATTTTTTGAATTACTCCATAAAACACCCACTAATTATACATTTCCATGAACCTTTGGCTATTTCTGCTATCTAAACACCATAGCGATGGCCTCACACAAACTCTCCTCAACATCCTTACCTTGTATATTCCTTAGATACTCTCCTTAACACAAAGAGTATCATTACCTCAATCCCTCCTCGGGATAAGTTTATATCAACCACGATATGGTTTTCCATGAATCCACTTTTCCATATACCTCCCTCACTATACCCTCTAAGGATAAACTATCAAAGCAAAAAACTTGTTCCATCCTTCACTTACACCTTTACACCTCCTAGCATAGCTACTCCTAACCTACTACAACACTTAAAATTAATGCCTACTTGCCCTAAATCCCATATTAATACTTTAACCTTGTCTTCACAATTACCTCCATCTACTTCCACCAACTCGACCCTCTCACTCACTTCTTCCTCTACTCCTCATCTTCCACAACCTCCCATCACCTAAGTCTATCATAGAATACATCTAAAAAAGCTTACCCCTACTACATAACCATAGTTATCAAAATCACGATTTTACCTGTACGATTCTATAAGTTTACAATTTTAGTATTCTCTTTTGAGCTAATTTATATATAAAATCATTTTTTTATAGAAACTTACGTTTTTAACTGATTTTATATGTCAAGCTTGATAGAAAACTTACGTTTTTAATCAAGTTTACAATTCTACATGTATGAGTTAAATAGGTAAAAAATAAAAAGATATAATTAAGTTTCTACCATCTCATTGATTATTAAGGTATTAAATCATCTTACCTATCTTATTCCAATTTTTTTCCTCTTCTCCCTCTCTTAGTCCCTTCTTCGATATTCATAGCCTTCATCTTGGTTCCAGCTCCAATAAAAAAATTTTATAAGAAAAACTATATATTTAAGTTTATACCATTAACAATTCAAAATCAGTTGAAATACTTAGTTTTCTTTAATTCATTTCTTTTTTCAAACAAAATAATGGAAAAGAAGAGTTAGTTTTGACCATGTTATCCTCATTTCATGAATGTTATATTATAAATCAAGAATATTTTTTATAGAAAAAGAATTGAATTTCTCCATTGCTATCATATATTTTAAGTTTTTAATAATTACTATAAGTATATTTATAATTTTTAAAGCTATTTTACATATATTGTAGAAACTTATATTTTTATGTTTTAATTTTACGTTCTGATTCTATAAACCCTCTAATAATTCTAGTTAGAATCACGAGTTTGACAACCTTATACACATCAATTTTCTCTCCCTACTCTTCCCATCACATAATCATATGATCAAGATATGGCATTAGCAAACCTAGAAAGATTCCCAACCTCAATACCCAAGATACTTACTCTAAACCCAAACACTATGCTAAAGCCCTACGACACCCTATTTGGTTTGTTGCAATAAGGGAAGAGTTTAATTCTCTTCTTAAAAACAAAACTTAGATTTTGGTACTACTATACCCTACTCACAATGTAGTTGGTCTTGGTAGCACATGGAAATTTTGCATTAAGTATAATGCCAAAGGCAAGATTGAACGGTATAAAGTTTGACTTGTTGCTCAAGATTTTTTACAGCAAGGTCTTGATTACATTGAAAATTTAACCCAGTCGTCAAACTTACCACCATGCACCTTATTCTTTCTCATGCAATCTCCATTGAGTAAGTCATTTGTCAACTTGATGTTAAAAATGCCTTACTTCATGGTCATCTCAGTAAAATTGTCTTCATGAAATAGCCCTTAGGGTTTTTTCATCTACACTATCCCAATCATGTTTGTAAGCTTAAAAAATTTCTTTATATTTTTAAACAAGCACCATGTGCTTAGTTCTCTAGGTTTAGCAGCTTCCTTATATAAATTGGGTTTAGACAAAACAAGGCTAACATGTCTACATTTGTTGTCCTAACACACTTATTCTCCTATTGTATGTTGATAACATTATCTTTATTGGGAGTAATGCTCAACTTCTCTCTTGCTTCATCTCCACTTTGTCTAAACAGTTTGCTATGAAAGATCTTGGCAATCTTCATTCCTTTCTTAGTGTTTGAGTTTGCTACATTCCTTAGGGTATACACCTAAGTCAATCCCAATTTATCATGGTTCTCCACAAACATCACAACATGTATCTATCAAAACCCATTAAAACACCTTTATCCCCTTAAAGTCACCTTACTACCTATGGTTTACCTTTCTTGCCTAACCTTACCACCTATCGTGAAATTGTGGGTGCATTGCAATACTTTACAATTACTCAACTAGATATCAATTTTGCGGCTAACCAATTGAGTCGATACATTCATGAATAGAATAATAGTCATATGTAGGCAACTAAGTGTGTCCTCAGATACCTACGTAGTACTATCACTATTGGCTTGGCCATTATTCAAACATCTAATCTATCTTTGCATAGTTTTGTTGATGCCGATTGGGCCGGTTGCTCAAACACCCATAGCTCCATTATTGGAATCTCATCTCTTGGTGGTCCAAGAAACAACCTACTATCTCCTGCAGCTCAACTGAGGCCGAATATAATTCTTTAGCTTATGCTTTTGTTGACTCTACTTAGATATACTGTCTTGTATGTGAAGTGGGAATTCCCATTCGATGGCTCTTTAGATTGTGTTGCGATAATCTTGGTGCTGTGTACTTATTTTGTGACCCTATCTAACATGATCATACAAAATATGTAGACATTGATTATCATTTTGTACAATAAATGGTTGTCACTGGTCAGGTTCTTGTTTAATACATTCCTACACAACACCAACGAGTTGACATGCTTACTAAGAATCTCTTAATCGTAGCATTTCATGATCATCGTACCGATCTTATGTTGACTAGTTGCACCTTGAGATTGAGGGGGCGTATTAATGTACAAATGTAGAAATGATAGCACTCAAGGGTAGAATAGCATTTTGTTATTATATTCTAAGGTTATAGAGCCATCTCAGTATAAGCCATACAACTAGAAATTCGATACTGGGTTATTCCATTATTGTTCACTAATAATAGTGGAATCACTAGCGCATAGTCAAAAAGGGATTCTGACCCCGATGAAAGGGTCAAAAAATCCACCTCTAAAAAGTTCTTATAGGAACGGTTTTTTTTTAGTAGAATCGGAAAAGGTTAAGCACAAGTAAAATACGCAGTGACCCATTTTGAAGTCTCAAGGAAATTTTCCTAAGATGTAGGAATAATAAGGCCTGTTCTTTCTTGTGCTTCATTTCATTAAGTAAAAAAAAAAGACATAAAAATATAGAATCAAGATACATCTTTGATCTAATCCTTACTGTCTGTCTATGTCTAACGATTGTCTCTGTGAAACAATCGAGGGAACACAGGTTTATTGAAAAGAAATTCTTTCTTTTTTCTTTTCAGTTTTTATGATATATAAATATAGAAAATCCCATTTTCCATCGAATTTGGTATTTATTTTCTTGAATGCCCTAGCACTTAGAAGAACCTTATGAGTCTGTATACAAAGTAGCTTCTTACAACCACGAATTAGATTAGCCATCAGGCTATCCAATTTAATTCAAGACCCGTGAATTAAAGACTCCTTTAGGAAGGGCCTTTATAGAAAGAGAAAGATTTACCAATTCCCTTTCACTTAGAATCTTTCCTTGAATCCTCGAGGCAAGGATTTACAGCACTTTAGCTTGAGAGAACCAAACTTGCAGATGTTTCGAATCAAGGAAATATCAAGAGTTCTTTTCCTCCATTTTCCTTTGCTGGTGAAAAATTCAACGAGTTCTGTGGGAGAGTCAGAACTGTCTAATTAGATAAATTAAATTGAATTAAAAAAAAAAAGAAAAATGAATTTCATTTCTATTTATATTATTAAATTTGCATTTCTATTTATATATGTAGAATTTCTATTTATATATGTATATTCGAATTTATATATATAATTTATATAACGCCCACACCGTTAGAGCATTGAGAGGACCTTTCCCTAGTACGAGAGGACCGGGAAGGACGCACCTCTGGTGTACCAATTATCGTGCCCACGGTAAACGCTGGGTAGCCAAGTGCGGAGCGGATAACTGCTGAAAGCATCTAAGTAGTAAGCCCACCCCAAGATGAGTGCTCTCCTATTCCGACTTCCCTGGAGCCTCCGGTAGCACAGCCGAGACAGCGACGGGTTCTCTGCCCCTGCGGGGATGGAGCGACAGAAGTTTTGAGAATTCAAGAAAAGGTCACGGCGAGACGAGCCGTTTATCATTACGATAGGTGTCAAGTGGAAGTGCAGTGATGTATGCAGCTGAGGCATCCTAACAGACCGGTAGACTTGAACCTTGTTCCTACATGACCCGATCAATTCGATCAGGCATTCGCCATCTATTTTCATTGTTCAACTCTTTGACAACATGAAAAAACCAAAAGCTCTGCCCCCCCTCTCTTGATCAGATAAAGTGTTTAATTGACCCTAAATTATACAACAAAATTAGGAGTATTAGTAAAAGTAACCTCGTAAGTTTGAATTTAGAAAAATAAGTAATAAAATAATTAAATGTCATAATATTGAATTATAAGCATATTACTCATTATTTATCGAAAATGCATAAAACGAGTTCTGATAATTAATGAGTCGATAGAAATAAATTATATGCATACTAAAAATCATAAAATAACATTAATAATATTTAGGAGTATTTACTTGTACTCCATATTTATTTACGTATAGGTAAAAATACTCAAAATTACTTAAAATGCTTGAAATATATTAAATTAATGCTAAATAATTAAATAAAATTATAGAAAAAATAGTGAGAAATTAAAAAAAAATCAAGATTTTTTTTGGATTTAGGTCATGACATGCTAAGATTAAGAAGAAAAAATTTAACCAATTAAATAAGGGAAATAAAAAGTGAAATGAAAGAGAATAAGGCCAAATGTTAACCAAAAATTGAAAGAGAGAAAAAAATTCAAAGTAGCCTTATAAATATCCCAAACTCCAATTGGAACTCATTTGGTCAATTAAGAATCAAGGAAAATTAGAGAGAAATAAAAAAGAGAGTGTTAATGTTTTTTTTTTCAAAAAATAACAAATTTAGTATATAATTAGAGCTTAGAGAGAAAACCCACGGCCCACGGCCACTTGGAAACAAAGGTCACCACCACCATACCTTACCCTCACCGCCCATTATTGTCGACACACTTGGAGCCACCATTAGTGCCTAGAAGTCAATCAGATAAGTAAGTTTGATTTCAACTTGAATCTTATTTAATTTATTTAGAAAATTATGAAATTTGGCATTATAAGTTTTTTCTATATGTAGATTTATGGAAAAATATTAGTTTGATGAAATTATATCTAAAAATATACAGTGCTTAAAAAATTTCACAAATTAGAGTTTATTTCGATTTAAAAATAAATAGCCTTAATATTGTAGTTTTGAGCTCAATTTTTTTTGTGTAGTTATTTAGAGGATGTAGAACAATACGATGAGGAAATTTTTTAGAAATGAATTTTTAAAATTTTTAGATAATTTTTAGGCCTTAAAATGATGTATAAAATAGGTGATTTTGAGTTAATTTAGTAATTAAATGGATAATTATTGATTTAGTGTATAAGTAGGTATTTTAAAATGTTAATATCTGATGTAGTATGATAATTATAGTATTTAGAGTGTCAGATGTGATTATTATATATATTATGTAGTAAATATGTGTAAATTGATTATATATGAAATTGGATTAATAAAAAATAGAAAATATTAAGTTAAAATTGATAATATAATAATAATAATAGAAACATATAATAAATCTGATATGAATCTTAAATTTTGGTAATTATCTGAAAATGTAATTTTTCTCATATTTGGAGTGAATTCGGTAATTAAATGAAGACTTGGATGTACTATATAGACGAGAACACTAGTTAAGGGTTAACAATGATATTTAGTATAATGTGATTAATTTCACATTATGATTCATAACACATTCTTAGGATTTACATATAACACTCATAGTAAAAAACTGATTAGAATTGGATTTAGAAACCAATTCCTATAGTCTAAAATAAGATCGGTAATAAGTAATACATATATTTGGAAAATTGGGTTAAATCATAATGTAAAGTTTATATATTATAAGGATATAGATAATAAAAGAGTATTTATATTATAGGACATATAAAGAGTTAACTCGACTTGCATTACGTTAAGTGGGCAAACCGAGGAATTCAAGTAAGTTAGGTTCAATACATCGCTATATTTTAGAGTGATATTTTAAATTACTCAAAGACATAGGATTGTATGTGATTATGCTTGTAGGTAGTTATATGTGCATGTACTTATGTATATCTAAATTCGCGTTGAAAAATCATGTTGTGTTTGGTGATTATTGTGAATTGAGTGGTGTGAGATTGTTTGATTACCCTAAATCGAACTTAATTATAATTAACGTAAATGTCTCGATTAGACATGCATTGTAACCCTTTAGGGGATAGATAGGATTCTCCAATTAAATACTGATAACTTCGAAAAAGATATTGGATAGCATAATTAGTTTTTCTTCATCTTTAGTTGAACTAAGTGACAAGAAAGAGGGTTATGGTAAAGATAAGGGCAATGGTTAGAAGGATAGTTATGGGAGGAGAGTGTTTCTATTACGTAAACTTGGGTTTGGTTGTGAGCTGTTGTATAAACATGAAAACTCCTTAACTCGGATTAAAGCAGGTGAAATCACTCTGATTTCACAACAGATCCGATCACATTATGCAATGGCATTTGTGTATTACATTGCATATAATTAATTGTTTAAAAACCTCGTTTATGTTTGTTATGCATTTTGAAGTTTTCATCTTGACTTACTAAGTTGTTGGTTACTCATACCCTTATAGATTTTCTTACTAGTATTGATAGGGATCGAGGACCAATTATGCGCTCTCGAGCTTGAGGGCTTTCTCAAATGGTGCGTCGAGCTGTCTAAGGTGAGTTAAGTATTGAGGAGCAGTGTTTATCCTAATCCGATCTACCGAGCTATTTCGCTCTCTACACCATCTAAGAGACTGCTAAGGTGATCATTCGACATGTTGAGCCGACCCCTCCATAACATAACAGTCTAAGCACCAAATTTGGATACAACCATCTCTGTAGTACCAAAGCTAAGCTAACAACTGTCAAAAGCCGATCCCGAGTATGAGTCATCCTTAAGCTAACCCTTGTCTACTCTCAGTAATCACAACTATCGACATCAACCAGACCTTATCAAGGCCCACCCCTGCATAACTCACAATGTTATTGGGATCACATAATGAGTAGAATTATGTGCATGCTGTCCTTTTTGACATCCGTACTGTCCTTTCTGACAAAGGATATTCTTTTTGCATGATTTCATACTTTCTGTAAATTATTCTCCTTTTTCTTAATAAGTAAGGATCTAATTCTATAATTTTCTATAATTTAGGACTTACCTTAATTGGTTACTATAAATACTCGCATATTATAAAAGCCGTACAATGAATCATCACACTAAGAATATACTGATCTTTTTACTCCCTCTTGAGCTAAGTGTCTTTCTACTTACTCTTAAGCTACTCTTATCTAGCCTATTTAAGAGTGGACTAGTAGTGAATGACCTCTGATTATACTTGTGTGTTATATAAAGTGTGACTTGAGCTCATGTGAGGCATTGGTGCATCATACCCATCATCAGTGCATGAGAACCCCTCGCTCAATCTTCAACTATCATTTACTTTTTGAGCCATCTCACGACCTGGACTTGCCCCATTGGTTATGTGTGAGATTGGGTTTGTGTGTTTATCTATGGAATCTATATCATCTTAGTATCAGAGACAGGTTACGTTTGAAGCTAGATTCTACTATTGTATTCTTTGAGTGGTTTGTTATTGCTCTTGTATGATAACGGTTCTATAGTTAACCTTGGAGTTTAGTAGTTGAGAAGTGCTTTGTGTTATGTTTCCCCCTTTTTTTGATATACCAAAATAGAGTATGGTTTACTATTCGTTTGTTGTGTAATTGTCGTAGTGATTGGAGTATTGGTTATTGATTTTCAAGTCGTATTATTAGATGTCAATTTTTTGTGAGTAACCATTAATATCAGATTCAAGTGTTCAAGAAACTTTGAAAAACTAAGAAAGTGGTACTCGACATGGCTAAGGGTAAGAAGGAAGCTTCATACCTCAGTTAGTAGGAAATTGCTTGGATGGGCTTACCAACATGGTAGCTAGTTTGGTGATTGTTATCCAAGAAGATAGGCAGTGAGCTGAGAATAACCCCATTAGAGAACGTGAGCAACAAGGGTGAGGCAATGGTCAATTTGGTCAAGTTAATGCCCCAACTTGACCACCTTAAGTTGAAGGAGTGGGTAGGAATGTTAGGAAAAGGCTAGCACTTGAAGGAATTGAGGAGGAAGAGGAAGGAGGCGATGAAGTAGAAGAGTACTTCGAGCCTGAAGAAAGAAATGTACGAGCCCCAAGAAAGAAATGTACGAGCCCCTAGAGTTAAAGGGTTGAGAATGTATGTTCTAAGCTTTTCTAAGAGTAGTGATGCTGAGGACTACCAAGATTGGGTGGATGGGGTTGAAAAGTAGTTGAATGCTACAACGTACCTGACAATGCAAAGGTTAGACTTGCTATGTTGGAGTTCATCGGTTATGCTGCCTTATGGTGGAAGAAATTGCAAGCCACTCAAAGAAGGGAAGGAAAATGAGACGTTAAGGGTTAGGATGAAATGAAGAGGGTTATGCGGAGAAGGTTTATGTTGAGTTATTATTTACGGGATGCCTTCAAAAGATTGCAACAGCTAAGACAAGGAGGGTCAAGTGTAAACACTTATGTTAAGGAATTCCAAATGTTAATGATCCAATGTGAAGTCGTAGAGCTAGAGGATCGAACTATATCTTGATTCATTGGTAGATTGAAGTATGAGATTGGGGATGTCCTGGAAAACCTGGATATTAGAACGCTTGATGACGCCATCCGAGCTACCTAGAGGATAGAAAGGCACCAAACAGGAAGGTTCCAACCACCAGTTAGCCAACCAGGCAATAGCCGAACTGTTTTGAGCATACCTGTACGAACTAAACTAAGTAAGGTTGCTGAGACCGACCCACTCAGACTACCCGAGCTAAAGAAAAGGAAACTTCGCCAAAGTTCAAGAAGGGTCAGAGTTCAAGTAGGAAGACAAGTGAGATCATATGTTTCAGATGATAAGGATTTAGAAACATGGTTGCTTAATGTCCAAATAGGCAAACAATGGTGGTTCGAGGCGAGGTACCAACTGTTGAGGTCGACAGTATTGATGAAGAAGTAGAGGAGCTGAAAGACGATGGACAGACTAAACTATCTAAGGAAGAAGTTGTCTACAGTGAGGAAGGTAACTTTTTGCCAACCATTCAGATGTTAAGGAGGATGATAAATGTCAATCCCATTCTTAAAGACGAACAAGGGGAAAATCTCTTCCATATTGGATGCAAGGTAAGTAAATTACTATGTGCAATGATCATTGACAGTGGGATCTGCACTAATGTAGCCTTTATATTTATGGTCCAACAGTTGAAATTGCTAACTATACTTTACTTGAAATCTTACAAGATTCATTGGCTTAGTGATAAGGGAGCCTTACAAGTGAACAAACAGGTGTTTGTACCGATCTGCATTGGTAAATATTGAGACAAAGTACTTTGTGATGTGTTGCCCATGAATGCATCCTACATTTTACTTGGATAACCATGGATGTTTGATCAAGCAGTTATATATGATGAAAGTAGGAATATATGTTCTATGGAGCATAAAGATAGGAGGATGAAATTGAGTTCTATGACTGTCGAGAAGGTAAAGGTCATGTAGTGTCAACTCAACCAAACCCTGAAGAAAGAGGCTTTAGCAATGACTTGAGTCGAACTGAAAAGAGAGATAGAGCTTAAAGGACTGACTTATCTGTTTATCCAAAGAATTTTGGAGATGAAACCCGAGGAGGAGGAGCTACCTGCCAAGGTAAAAACCTTATTAAGAGAATTTACAGACTTGTTTCCAAAGGAGCTTTCGAAAGTTCTACCCCCAATTTGAGGCGTTGAGCATGTGATTGACCTATAGCCAGGAGTCATACTGCTGAACAAGCTTCCTTACAGGCTGAATCTTGAATAAGCCACTGAACTACAGAAGTAAGTAGATGAGCTAATGAAGAAGGGTTATGTGCGTAAGTTCCTTAGCCTCCATGTCATGCTAGCCTTATTAGTATCGAAGAAAGATGGTTCTTGGAGGATGTATGTAGATAGTTGAGCGATTAATTGAATTACCTTCAAGTACAGGTACCTCATACCTAAACTTGACGACATGCTAAATGAATTAAGCAGAGTAAGAGTGTTCTCCAATATTGACCTTAAATCTAGATACCATCAGATTTAAACGCGTAAGGGTGGTGAATAGAAGATCGCATTTAAGACATGACATGGTTTATATGAATAGCTTGTAATGCTATTTAGATTGTCTAATATGTTGAGCACATTTAGGTAGAATCATGTACTCGGAGAATTAATAGCATAGTTTTTCCTAGTTTATTTTGATGACATTTTAGTATACAGCCTCAACCTGGAGACTCACTAAGAGCATCTCTAAAGAGTGTTTGCAAAACTTCGAGTTAAATAACTCTATGCCAATATGAAGAAATGCAACTTTTGCCCACCCGAGGTAATCATCTTGGGGTTTGTTATAAGTGAAGGTGGCATCTGATTCGATGATGAGAAAGTAAGAGCAATCATAGAATGGCCTAAGCCGATCTGTTTTGTGGAACTGAGAAGTTTCAATGGCTTAGCATTGTTCTATCACATATTTATAAACAATTTCAGTACCATCACGACCCCACTTATCAAACTCTCAAAGAAGAATGTTGAATTTAGATGGGGAGAGAAAGAGCAGAGGAGTTTTGAGGAAGTAAAGGATAAGCTAACTATAGCTCCTGTCTTAGCTTTGTTGAGCTTTAATAAAGTGTTTGAAATAGAATGTGATGCATTCAAACTAGGCATAGGTGTTGTCTTGATGCAAGAAGGCTGACCTATTGCTTACTTCAGCGAGAAACTTCGAGGAGCTATACTCAACTATTCTGTTTATGACAAGGAGTTATATTCCTTAATCCGAGCCCTAATGGTATGGTAACACTATCTATTACCTAAAGAATTTGTAATCTACACTGATCATGAATCCTTAAGATATTTGAAGAGCTAACCTAAGTTATCTCGGAGGCAAGCTAAATGGGTCGAGTTCATGGAGGGTTTTTCCTATATCATGAAATATAAGAACAGTAAGAACAACGTAATGGTCGACGCCTTATCGAGACGACATACCCTCCTAATCGAATTGCAGACAAGACTACTCAGGTTTTCAACAATAAAGAATATATATGCTAAGGATCCATATTTTGGTCCTATTTATGCTCGGTGTAAGGAAAGACGGATACTGGATGACTATCACAAGGACGATAGATACTTATCCAAAAAGAGGAGGCTATGTATCCTGACTTGTTCCATGAGAGAATTACTTGTGCATGAGATGCATAGAAGAGGATTGACAGGACACTTTAGCCAATGCTGTACCCATGATGTACTATCCTCATAATTCTCTTGACCGGAAATGATTAGGGATGTGTAATCTGTATTGGGAACGTGTGCAACCTACCAAAAAGCAAAGAGCCAAGCTGAGCAAGGACATTATCTACCCTTGCTTATCCTAACCAAACTATGGTTCGAGCTAAGTATGGACTTCACGCTAGGGTTATCGAGGACGTCCAAAGGGAAGGACTTCATCATGATAGTTGTGGACCGATTTAGCAAGATGGCACACTTCATACCCTATTTCAAAACTAACAACGCTTCGGCTATCTCTTTTCTTTTCTTGTAAGAAGTAATTAAACTTCATAGAGTTCCCAAAGCCATTGTTTCGGATTGAGACCTAAATTTTATGAGCCACTTCTAGAGGATGTTATTAAGGTGAATAGGAACTAAGCTATTGTATAGCACGTCTTGCCATCCATAAATTGACGTTGTCAACAGAACCATGGGAACTTTATTGCAGGTTGCTGTCAGATGAAACATACCTAATTGGGATTTGTACCTACCAATCATTGAGTTCACCTACAATAGGACTGCCCACAACGTAACAAGCATGTCTCCATTTGAGGTCTCTTATAGGTTTAACCTAGAGCTCTCGATGGACCAAGCATCCCAATTGAAGCTTGATGATGATCGGCCAGCCGTTAAAAGAGTTGAGGCCATCAAAGCCATGTACCAGAAGGTTGTAGAGCAATGGAGCTGAACTAGTGATAAGCTCGAGAAACGAGGCCATAAATGAAGGAAGAGAGAGATTCAACTAGGTGATCTGGTCTAGATACATCTTAGCAAGGAACAATTCCTAAACTTGAGGAAAAGTAAGTTGTTTCCTAAAGTCGACGGATCTTTCAAAATACTTGAAAAGATCAATCTTAATGCTTACAGGATTGAGTTACTTGAAGGATATGGAGTCTCAAACTCCTTTAAAATTGTCAATCTCCAACCTTATACTCCCGAGGATAAGTAACCTGGAGTCGAACCGGATTTGATCCTAATTCTTAAACAACCCGGAGGGGATGATAGGGATCAAGGACCTATCGTACGTTCCCAAGCTCAAAGGCTTTCTTAGATTATGTACTAAGTTATCCCAGGTAAGTTAAGCACCGAAGAGCAATATTTACCCCAGTCCGATCTGTTGAGCTGCTTTTCTCTCCATACCATTCAAGAGACTACCGAAGTGATTAGCCGATGTACCGAGCCGACCCTCCGTAATACACCAATCTGGATACAACCATCTCTATAGTATCAAGGCTGACCTAACAACTGTCAAGAGCCGACCATCCGTGGCCTATCTTAAGTGTGAGTCATCCTTAAGCTAACCCTTATCCATTCTCAACAATCAGAGCTGCCAAATTACTAATGCCGATTAAACCTAATCAAGGCTTACCCTTGCATGGCTCATAATGTTATTGGGACCATAAAATGAGCAGAATTAAGTGCACGCTGTCCTTTCTAACATTCGTACTGTCTTTTCTGACAAAGGATATTCTTTTTGCATGATTTCATGCTTCCCCTGTAAATTATTCTCTTTTTTCTTAGCAAGTGGGGATCCAATTTTGTAATTTTCTATAATTTAGGACGTACCCTAATTAGGTATTATAAATACTCGCATATTGTAACAGCCGCACGATGAATCATCATACCAAGAATACATTGATCTTTTCACTCTCTCCTAAGCTACTCTTATCTAGCCCATTTGAGCATGGACTAATAGCAAGTGACCTTCGGCCATACTCATGAATCATATCAAGTGTGACCCAAGCTCATGTAAGACGTTGGTGTGTCATATCCATCGTTGGTATATGGGAACCCCTTGCTCAACCTTTAACTATCATTTAATTTTTGAGCCTTCTCACGACTTAAACCCACCCCTTTAGTTACACGTGATATTGGGTCCATGTGTTCATCTACAAAATTCATATAAGGTATTAGCTGAGATGTTGCACTATAATTATCTTGAGCTTAGTTTCTTTTTAAAGTGCTATGGGGGATTGAGGATCAAGTTGATTAATACAACCGAGTCTTCTAAAGTTGTAATACTAACTCTTAGGTTTTTAAGCTGATTATGTAATATGTTACTTATCAAATTATCGTAGCATGTAGAATTTCCTGAGATTATAAGACAATATAAATATAGTTATGTATATATGACTTAAAGTTTCTAACTTTTCATGTAAATTTAGCATTAATTTTAATTGAGTTTTTTACTTTAAAGCGAGGAGTCATGGATGCCTTGTGTAAATCATATTTATGATTATGACTATAAGGTCAGTTACTATTATAGGTTAGTTTACATGGCGGAAGTTTGATGAGTTCCTAATTGCATATATTTTAACTAGTAAATTTTAATGATTTTTCTTGATATTGGAGTTTATATTTAGATAATAATATTTAATTGAGTAAATTTTTATTTTCTAGGTTTTGAAACGATCTACATGAGAAAACGAGAAGATATAAAACAAATTTCACTCAAATTGGAGCTAAAATGACCAAGTTATGAAGATTTAAAGATCGATATAGTCGAATGGCACGACCGTATCATTTCCAGGCGAATTTGGAGTTATTTTTCACTTGTCACAGCCTAGGACATGACCAAAAGACACGATTATGTCGTCGGTCGTATCGTTTCCAGTTTAAAAAGGGAAAACATGAAGCATAGTAAGGGACATGATCAAAAGACACGGTTATATCCCTGGTTGTATCATTTCTAGCTGACCTAATTTTTTTTAAGCTCTTCATATATAAAGTCTTGTTAGGGTTTATAGGAAAAAAAAAATTAATGCTCGACCTTAGGAGAGTTTTTGAAGCCAAGAACAACCAAGAAACTAAGGAGAAGCGAAGATTTCAAGACTCAATTTTGTTTGGATTTTATGATGATTCTTTCCATTATTTTCTATAGTTTGATTTTAGATTATTATTTTAGGATGTGTAGTGAGTAGAATCTTGGTATCTAGGTTTTGTGAAACCTAGATCTATTCATGTGATATTTTAATTGTTTGATTAATTTAGTTCTTTATTTTTTCTTGATCCAGTTGTGTTTGATTTATGATTTAGGTTATTATTTCCGTAGATAATAATTTAGAGTTTGATATCTTATAAGAGAATCGAAAGATTTCTTATAAGATTAGATCTAGGCATAGTTGATAAGAATTGTTGCAAGATTAGAGATAATTTACAAAATTCTTCTAGATTTCAATTGAAATCATAGAGAATTTATTATTCAATAATACAATCTTAGGTCATGCTATTGAGAAGAGATTCTATAGGTAATTCTAGGGTTAAGGTTAATTAGCTTAAGAAATTGATTAATTTTAGTAGAGAATTATTCCGATTAAGAAAAATGAAAGAAAAAATTAGATTATCTTTAGGAAAATCCAATGTTAGATTTAAGGGAAACAAGATCTAGGTACAATGTTGCATCTTGAATTCATTGAATTGCTTTCTTGATAATTTTTTAGTTTCATCTTGGTTAATCTTTAAATTAGTTTTAGTAGTAAAGTAGATTTCCTTCTTTAAGCTTCTTGAAATTTAATTTATCAGTTAGATAATAAAGATCTAATGAACTTTAGTAATCATACTAGTGCCTATGGGATCGACATTCAGACTCATATTTGTTATAATATAAACTGATAGGTGTACTTGCCTTTACTTTAAGTTTTTAGTGCCGTTGCTGGAGACTTTTTGATATTAAGAAACCTAGTAGATTTATTAATCTAACCATTTTTTTTCTTTTTCTCGATTTATTTTCTTTTTCTTGAATATTTTTTTTTTTTGTTTTCTTAGTGCGATCTTGACTAAATTCTCCATTTTCTTTGGTCCGGTGAATGACAAGAAGCCAGTAAAAGGATTTAATTAAAATCTATCCTGAGATTGAGAGGATGACTTTGCGCAATTTGAGGTAATTATCTGTCAACGAAATAGTGGAGGCGATAAACTAAGGATCCTCGATTAGATTAAAATATGAAGTAGAGTTGTTAGAGGGCGAAGTCAAGGATCAAGCGGTAGAACAATAATCTAATCACGAAAGCATACCCGACAACATCATAGCCAACAGGGATCAGAATTGGACCATGTTGAACTACTCTCAATCGTCATTAACCGGTACCTAGTCCTGCATTAACCGCCCAACTGTTGTAGCCACTAACTTTGAGATTAAGCTAAACATTATTCAAACGGTGTAGCAGTTTATCCAATTTGACGTCTTCCTAGATGAAGATCCTAATGCACATATTTCCAGTTTTTTGGAAAAATGTGATACTTTCAAGATTAATGGGGCAACTAATGATGCTATCCGATTAAACCTCTTTCCATTTTCTTTACGTGGTTGAGCTAAGCAATGGTTGAATTCCTTGGTAAAGAATTCAATCACAACCTGGAATGAATTGATGGAAAAATTCTTAGAGAAATATTTTCTACTGGCAAAGACTGCAAAGCTTAGAGCCGACATCTCATCTTTTGCTTAGATAGAGGGTGAGACCTTATACGATACGTAGGAGTGCTTTGAGGACTTGTTAAGGCGGTGTCCACATTATGGCCTTCCTCTTTGGATGCAAATGCAAACATTCTACAATGATCTCAACCCGTCTATTAGATAAATGATAAATGTAGCAACCTGTGGTACACTCAATACCAAGACACCCGAAGAAGTCCAAGCTCTGATAGAAGGCATGTCCATGAATAACTACCAGTAGGAGAACCCAAGGGGGAAGCAAAAAGTCGCAGGAGTATTTGAGCTCAATGCTGTACAGTCTCTAGCCACTTAGGTATAGATGTTGAGTAAGAAAATTGAATCCCTTTTGAGTGGTTCACAACAACCATAGTGTAGCTCCAACAACTTCATTCAAGATAGGATTATGGGTTACGAGTAGACAGAACAAGTTAATTTTCTGAGGAAACCTACAAGACCTAGTATAATCCCTATAGCAACACCTACAACCTAAGGTGGAGAGACCACCTTAACAATGGTAGATAAGGAATCAACCCCAGTAAAGACCAAATTTGCCTCCATTGAGGTTTCAACAACCAGCAGCACCCCCACCTGCTCCAAAGAAGAAGCCAGAAAGCCTCTTGGAAAAATACATTCAATCTAACGAAGCTTGAATACAACAAATAGAGGCCTCTTTAAGGAATCAAGAAGCCTCCATCTATAACCTAGAGAATTAGATTGGCCAAATTGCCAAGATGTTAAACGAGAGACAACAAAGATCATTGCTAGGGATAATGGAAATAAATCCCAGAGAACAAGTGAAGGCAATGACTCTCCGAAGTGGAAGAGACTTATAAGATGCAAATAAGAAGGATGAGAAGAATGTACTTGATGAATCTACTAAGGTACAAGAAGAGAAGATCCCATATTAGCCTAGGTCAAGGAATATTGACCTTTGATTCCTTATCCTCAACGCTTGAAACAAGAGCACAATGATCAACAATTTGGTAAATTCCTCAACCTTTTTAAACAGCTACATATAAACTTACCACTTGTTGATGCTCTTTCAGATATAAACTTACCACTTGTTGATGCTCTTTCAGATATGCCAAAATATGCTAAGTTCTTAAAGGACTTGCTTTCCAATAAAAGAAAGCTACAAGAGATCTTAATAGTAACTCTTAGTGAGGAATGCTCAACTTTGTTGTAGAAAAAGCTACCGCAGAAGCTTAAGGATCCAAGGAGTTTTACTATCCCCTGTATTTTTGGCAATTTTCTTGTTGATAAAGCTTTAGTAGATTTAGGGGTTAGCATAAATCTTATGTCGTATAAGCTGTTTGAAAGGTTAGGGTTGGGTGAGCTTAAGTCTACAACAATGAGTTGTCAATTAGCAGATAGGTCTATTACATACCTTAGAGGAATTATTGAGGATGTTTTAGTCCAAGTTGATAAATTCATTTTTTTAGCAAATTTTATTATCTTAGACATGACGAGGATGGTGAGATACCACTTATATTAGGATGCTCCTTTTTAGCAATTGCTTGACCTGTTATTGATGTTAATGAAGGGAAACTAATATTAAGGGTAAGAGACGAAAAAGTATTTTTAAGGTGTTTGAAGCTATGAATAAATCTACTAAATTAGATAGCACTTGTTATTGGTTAGATGCTACTAACTTTGTTGTTTCTGACTTCTTACAGGAGATATTGACAAAAGATTCATTAGAGCTGTGTTTATCAAAAGGAGAAGATGAAGTAATCTACCCCAAATTTAAGATAGCAGTCGCACAATTGGAGGCAACTAAATCAGTTAAAACAGGCATGGGTTTTGAACAAATTAAGAGGGAAAAGGAGACAAGGTTGAAGTCCTCAATTGAAGACCCACCAATACTTGAGTTGAAGCTACTACCAGATTACTTGGAGTACGCCTTCTTAGAGAAGGATTCGAAATTACCGGTCGAGGATATCATGGAGGTCTTCATGGATGATTTTTCGATGTTAAGGGACTCATTTGAGCAATGCTTACAAAATTTAGAGAAGGTCCTAATACGGTGCAAAGAAACCAATTTGGTTCTTATTTGGGAAAAATGTCATTTTATGGTTCAAGAAGGTATTGTTCTTAGGCACAAGATTTCATAAAGGGGTATTGAGGTGGATAATGCAAACATTAAAATTATTGCTAAGTTACCACCTGATAAACTGCTGACTAACAGTTCCATTACTTATATAGGGCTTTGAGGACTCAAATCCCTCATATGAAGAATTATCTCTCAATAACTTGCTGATGACGAGAAAGTTTATGCTGAAGGAATGTGGTTAAACTCCTTCAGCTCCCCGTATTATCATAAATTGATCTATTCACTCGGTAGTGATGATGTCGACTATTCCGTTGTCAAGGACCTTATACCGAGTAATCTGACCCACTACTGCTGTGAAGATCTTGCCAAATAACGAGAGACTCATGTAAATGGCTAAGTAGTTTTCTCTTGGCATGCCACCATCTCTCTCATCTTGGCTCCTTTATTACCGTAACATCTTGATCCTTCTCACCTGTTATACTTAGAGAATATTCGTACGGGACCAATGTTGCACTACCACTTGTGTAGACACTTAATTTTTGCTCCATTTTATTTTTAAAATTAAGTTATAAGGTCCTAAATTAAAAAAAGTTAAAAAAAATAGAAAATTAAAGAAAGCCCCAAAAAATGAAGAAATTTAGAAGAAAAAAAAAAAGGAATTCTAGAAAAATATAAAAAAAATAGGAAAATAAGAAAAAGTACAAAAAAAATAAGAAATTTAGAAAAAATACAAAAAAATAAGAAATTTGAAAATAATAAAGTTTTAGGTTGTTTAAATATAATATAATTTTAATTTCAATAATTTTGAATAAAAGGCTGTTGGGTTTAGGCTTAGATTTGAATTTAGCTGAGGCTGACTTGGTTCATATGTACAATTAATTACACATATGAATAAGAAAAAACCAATAGCTTAGTTGGATAAACATCTGGACTTGATATTACATATGACTTAAAGATACTAGGTTCAATCCATGGAAAGTGTAAAATATATCCTTTATTTTTTTTTTCTTACTTTATTACCATGTCATCACCACATCACGAGCAACGTTATCGCCATGTCATTTGCCAACTTACTTCTCAATATGGTAGACACACTCCGACACACTTGAGTACATTCATATATGTGCAACTATGTATTTAGCACCACATATTGTCCAGGTTCGTCCAATCCAAAATTGGAAGAAAATCATATTGTATTTAATTTTTTCCATCCTTAACACAACCATGACACCTATAAATAAGGGTTTACTCTTCATTTTCAAAACACAACGAAAACTTCGAAACACTTTAGAAAAAACAAAAATCGAAGTTGTCTTTCTCTAGCACGGTTCCTCTCTCTCTACGATAACATTCCCTATGGTGTTTTTTTTTTTTTTTTTTTTTTTTTACGAAAACCATCACCATCGGATTTCTTAAGCCGATACGAGTCGACTCTAAGCTGAAGTGAGCCGATCCAAGCCGAAGTGAGTCGATTCAAGCTGACTGAGCTGATCCAAGTCGAAGTGAGTCGATTTGAGTCGTTCGAGCGGATCCAGTTTTTCTTTTCTTTTTTTATTTATTTATTTATTCATTTTTTTATTTGTAAATGTTATAAATGAGAAAAAGAAAAAAGAACGAAAGAGAAAAAAGAAAGAGAAGAAAAACAAAAAGAAAAAAAGTAGTCTATTAATTTATTTTACTAGAAATAGATAAAATAAGTATAAAATAAGATAATATAAAATAAAAATAAACAAATAGGTTAGTAAATAAAAATCGTTTTCACACTTAGAAAAATTAAGCTTTTAAAAATAAATGAAAATAAATAGACCTTTTTCCAAATTAGGACTATTTTAGAGTTTCCAAAAATAAAACACTAATTAGGACCCTTTATAAGAATTTCCTTGAATAAATTGAATTGGGTAAAAACGTAAATGCGACTCTTTTTTAAAAATTAAAATCAAACCACCCATTAAAGTTTTTTATAAATGAACTACATAAGTCTTATTCCGAATAGCGGGTACGTAAGCACTTGTATGCAAGTATAAGGCGACTTAAAATATGGAAAGTTTTATTTTTTTCATTTTTAAATATTTATGTAAATTAATCAATTTAGTCGCATGTATCATAATTAGATGTTTTTTAGAAATTAAAAAGGGTATATTTGAAAATCGAAATTAAATTCAGAAAGTTAAAAGTGGTACCCGTTTATGGTTTAATAAATTAGCCCCCGGATCCATATCTCTAGTTTTTAAAAAAACCGTATTTATAACTTGGTTTTTTTAATTGATAAACTAGTAGCTAAGTTATAACCAATCCACCCAATTGGTTATAACTTAAACCCTTTTCTTGACTTCGGTCGTGTGGCGACTCTAAATCTTTTCAAGTTAGAAAAAACGGTCTTCTTTAAACCCTAGTCGAGGGTCAAGATTAAATGGGTAGCGTTTAGTATTGATCGGTTTAGAGAAGACTTAATTTTATAAAAAGAACCGAGAGGGTGAAAAACCAGGCTCGATAACTTATCTACCTCATCTAACATTGTACTACTTTTCCATTTTTGGCTTTAGTCTATTTTATCCATTTTCATATGTATTAAGAATCCACTTTTTGTATATACGTTCTTGTGATTTTTTTATTTGTAATGTTGCCTTAGGAGCTTACTATAAATAGTCATTTTCCCTTGAAAGCCAAAATGAGCAATTTTTTTAATACCAAATATTCTGTTCTTGTAAGACAACCCTCTCTAAGTCCATCTTTCATACACTCTTATCTAATCTTACCGAGTATCTTAACATTAGTAGCGGGTGAACCTTGACATCAACTTGTGTGTCATATTTAATAATGCATATTTTTCATGTTTTAAAGTGCAAATTAAGATAGAATTATCATAGATTTTATAGAAACCATTAAGAATTGGTACTTAATTATGTTCATTTGGACATTTCAGGAATTGGAAAATTCAAGCGTGGAATTATGGACAATTTAGAGTAATTTTAAGCAAATAAACGAAGTTCGAATCAATACGTGCAAATTGGAATTAAAGGAAGCCGATTTACAACTTACAACTTGTGCCGGCAGCCTTTGTTAGCTACGCCACCAGCCTTAGATGACTACGTCGCCTGCACTTAAACTGCCGACCTTCATAACTGGCCTTCATGAAAAAAAAGAAACTTCACGCGAGCTAACCATAATTTTTCGTATAAATAGCTTATGTTTCATCGTTTGAGAGATTTTTAGACACTTTTTCCTTAGACGTCAAGAGTTGTAGAGTAGTTTTTGAAGAATTCTTCGGGAGAAGCGCTTTAATCATTGAGAGAATTTTGATTTTGTTGTGGAGACTAAGATTGAAGTTGCAATTGTAAATTATTTCTTTCCAATTCAGAATTGGTGACATCTATTTCAATTATTCTTATGCAATTTTGTGAATTATTTATGCTTTCAATCATGAATTTCCTTGCAATTTCAATTAGTATTTATGTTTTTGTTTCCAAATCCATGGCTGGCTAAATTTATTTGTAGGAATTAATGAAACCCAAAATAGTTAAGATGATGATTGTGTTCATGTTATAGGATTAAGAGATATGTGGATGATTCATAATTGCAATTTCTATGATTTCGATTATAATTGTTCAATTGATTATAATTGTTAGAAACTCTAATGATACGGGAGTTGGTTAGGGTTTGTTAGAAATTCTTAGTTGATTTGATTAATCAATGTGGAAGCAGAGTTAATTGAATTAATGAGAAATTATCTAGAGATTAATGCAATGTTCGACAATTGATTATTCACTAAGACATTAGGAATAATTGATTTAGGACAATAGATAATCATAGTATCGGGAGATATATGATTAAAATTTAGAGTCTACTGTTAATTAAAAGATGCGGAAGCTAACTAATTAATTAGGGGTTTAAATCTTTAAGTTTTAAGGTATAATAATTTCACTTGAACGACCATATAGCTATTAATTTATATAATATGATAACAATTTGATTTACGTAATCTAGGGTGGATTCTATTTTCCCATAATTCTCAATTGATTGCTTAATTTTAGATTTTTCATAGTTGTTTTCTTTTCAATAGTTTTAGAGTAATTATTAGATTAATTAATTTAATTTTGATGGCCTGAATATTGATAAGAACTAGCATAGAATTAGTAATTTCTTATTCCTCGAGGGATCGACCACCGTACTCTCTTTATATTACTTGATTCTGACCTATTATACTTATTGGAGTATTTGCGATTTATTTTTATATATATAGTTCAAGCAAATCGCATATCAAGTGAGGTGTCAAGTCGTGTTGTATTCGTTGGTGAGTCACATCTTCCGAACAGCTTTACGTTAGCTACTTTTGTTCGTCTATTGATCATTTTCCTCTAATTTTCTACGATATTTCGGAGGACTCATTTTAGTCAAATTTGCTACAGTAAGTCCTAGTGATAACTAAGCTTTTAGGTACACCACTATCCCTACCTTCAGTAAAAGCAATCATAAGTTTTCTTAGACATGCAGGGTTTTTAAGCGATTTATCAAGGATTTCTCTAAGATAGCTAAACTATTAACCTGATTGCTGGAGAAGGATGTGCCCTTTGAATTTTCCCAAGAATACATGAATGCATTTAACACCCTTAAGGAGAAGCTCACAAATGCTTCGATAATGGTGGCCCCCAATTGGAGCCTTCCTTTTGAGGTAATGTATGATGATAATGACTATGTAGTAGGAGCCATCTGGGGTCAAAGAAAGGATAAACACTTCCAACTTGTCTACTATGCTAGCAAAACTTTAACTGAGGCTCAAGAAAACTATACAACAATTGAAAAAGAATTCCTAGCTATTGTTTTTGTTTTCAATAAATTCCATTTTTATTTGATCTTATCTAAAGGAATCATTTATACTGACCAATTTCCTCTTAGGTATTTGCTGACTAAGACAGACTTCGAGTGATGCATGATTAGGTGGATCTTGCTCCTTTATGAGTTTGATATAGAGATTCGACATAAGAACGGCATAGAAAACTTGGTGGTAGATCACTTGTCAAGGTTGGAGAGTCCGAATCTAGAAAAGCTAGAAGAACATGAGATTAATGATGAGTTTCCAGAAGAAAGGCTATATGTTATCAATAAGGTAGTTGATCTCAACACTCCATGGTTTGCTGACTTTGCAAATTATTTAATTGCCAAAATTCTTCCCATAAGGGTTTCACATCAGCAGAAGAGGAAATTCTTCTCTAACCTGAAATACTACTTTTGGGAAGATCCTTATCTTTTTCAAGTATGTGCAGATCATATGATTAGAAGGTACGTTTCATACCTTAAGGGATAGAAAATAATGGAGCATTGCCATACGGGGCCGATTGGAGGATATCATAGTGCTAATCGTATGGCTCACAAAGTTTTAGAGGCAGGATTTTATTGGCCTGCTATTTTCAAGGATGATTAAAAGTTTGTTGAGCTTTGTAAAAGCTATCAAAAATTGGGCAACATATTTCGAAGGGATGAGATGCCCTAAAATCCCATCCTAGTGTGTGAAATTTTTTATATATGGGGCCTAGACTTGATGGGCCCATTCTCGAATTCAAATGGGAATAAATACATTTTAGTGGCTATTGATTGCATTTCTAAGTAGGTTAAGGCTCAAGCCCTACCCACCAATGATGCTAGGGTAGGTACTAATTCTTAAAGAAACTCTTTTCCCGATTTAGCGCTCGTAGAGCAATAATTAGTGACCAGGGTACACACTTTTGTAACACTTAGCTTGATAAGGTGTTGAAGCGTTATGGTGTAATTCATAGGATAGCGACTTCATATCACCTACAAACAAGTGGCTAAGTAGAAGTCGCTAATAGAGACTTAAAGAGAATTTTAGAAAAGACAGTAGAGTATCACATGAGGGATTAGTCAGACAAGTTAGATGATGCTCTCTAGGCCCTTGGGATAGCTTACAAAACACTAATTAGTACCACTTTGTATAGACTTGTGTACTAAAAAGCATGTCATCTTCCAGTGGAGATCGAACATAAAGCGTTTTGGGCTATTAAAACCATTAACCCATATTTTGAGCTTATAGGAACTCATAAGAAACTTTAGTTAAATAAGCTTAGCGAATGGCATGATTTAGCCTATGAAATTCCCGAATCTATAAGGAGAGGACTAAGAGATATCATGATCAATGGATAAATGGAAGATGGACTTTTTAAGAAGGGGGCTAAGTCCTCCTATACGATTCTAGACTTTGTCTATTCCCTGATAAGCTTAAGTTCAGGTGGTCCAGATCTTTCATGATCACGTGAGTTTTTCCTCATGGAGCAATCAAAGTCACACATCCCAAAAAGGGTATATTTAAAGTTAATGGTCAATGTTTGAAGCTTTATACAGGAGGATAGCTCGAAAGCAATGAACTCGAGGAGTTGCGACTCCTTGACACTATCTACAAGTAAGTTCATTTTTCTCATATCATCAAGCTATTGACATTAAACATAATGCTCTTGGGAAGCAACCTAAGTTATTTTTATTTTTTAGCTGGTAGGTTATTTTAGTAGTTTTTATTGTTTATCTTATCACTTTAACACTTTTATTGTTCAATTTAAGGTCAAGTTCGTATTTATGTTGCACAACTCATACGGCGGTCTCAGAAGCTAAATGAAATTTCAAAATTAATAAGCGCAACATAATAAGTTTTCATTTTAGTTTAATCTTTTGCATTAGATTTTTTGGTTTAGTACTTTCATTTCTTTAAGTTTATTTTACTTTTGAATTCATGCATTTAGGCTAAGCATACATTAATTAAAATAAAAATAAAAATAATAAAGTTAAAAGTAAAAAAAAAAAAGAAAAAATAGATTGTTACATGGTCATAGGGCATGGTCATATTTTAGATAGCGTATTTCCTAAGCAGTTTTTTGTGCGCGACAATAGAATGTTATACGGTCACGAGACACGGTTGTGTGTCGGACCATACCATTACTAGGCATGGTAATCCATAACACACATAGATTGTGATACGACTATGAGACACGATCATGTCTTAGGTCGTGTCAATGCTTTTATAAATACACCCAAACTCATGCTAGTACATTCATTTTCGCCCCTTGAAAATTTTTCTCTTTCGCCCAATACATTCCTTCATTTTCTTTCTTTACACATTCTTCCTCCCCTTCATCTTCTTTCACTCATAACACACTAACTCACATCAATTCAAGGATCTCTACTACTCTTACTACTTCAAGAATCCAAGTAAGTTTTTTATTCATCTTTCTCTCTAACATTTCTAAACAAATTTACTTAGATTAGAGACTTGTGCATGGTGGAGTAAATTAGAATTTGAAGCTTTTTGCATGTGTTCTTTTTGTAATTCTGGAGTGTGTTCATAACCTATGCTTTTAAGAAGATGGGTTGTAAATGTGAAGAACATGATCATGTCCTTAGTTAGGTACTCAATATTGGATTCAAAAGACATGTTTGTTAACATGATCATGTAGATTATCATGCATGTTGAGTGTGGAAAGCTTTCTTTGCCATGATAGAGCTTTACTTTATTGTACACATGGTGTTGGCTCTTGCAAATGACTTCGTTAAGGTTTTGAATTAATGGTGAGATCTAGTATTTTGGATGATGAGAAAACATAGGAATCATCAATTCGGCATGTTTACATCTCTTTGTGTAATATGGGTATATGTAAGTATGAAATAATCCCTTCAAATTCTCAAGGAAAATAGCATGCCCACCATGTGTTTGAAAAAATTCCCAAATGAGTTTTCTTCCATAATTGTGTTTAGCTTTTACATTATTTGTTAGTCTAAGTGTGGGGAAAGCATTGGTATCCATTTTTTTTAGCATTAATTTCCTTCTTTCTCTTATAGAAAATAGCACCAAGCCAAAAGTTGGATGTGAGGCACAAAGGCAAAGAGCTTGCTTCATCTTCACCTCGTCCGTTACCATCTCCGAGCCTGCTAACAGCCATCGATCCTCCTGTTCATCCGATGTTGCATTTTACCGCAAAAGCTGCTCGGGATCGATTTGAAAATCTCTAATCATGTACATTTGGTGAAACATTATATCTTGATTGGGGTGTTATTGAGGAACTCCACTTACTTGAGCAAACCTACAACATGGTATTCGTTAAGCCATGGGAACAACTTTTTACATGCCAACCTTCTGTTTACTATGAACTTACACTTGAGTTCCTTTGCACATACCAAATGGACAAGCCTTTAGATAGCTTTGGATTGCAAAGGAAAATACATTTTCGGAGGAACAATCACTCGTATTCAATAACGATTGCTACATTTGGAGCTTATTTAGGCTTATATTCAGAGGAGTATGTGCGTATAGAAGAGTTTCTTTAGCTTCTGATTAAGTTACCTCATAGAGTTTCCCTGTTTACATTTTTGGCAAGGTATTGCTAGTGGAAGACCTTATAAGCCTAAGTCTAGTAAAGCATCTTGCTTACGACGTCTCAAGTACCACATAATTTACTGGTTGATATACCATATGATTGCGGGACAAGGGAAAAGCATTGGAATAGTCGATAAACTTAGGTTGTTGGCTCTTTATAGCATGATTGAGAAGTACCCTGTTAATGTTGCTATATTGTTAGCCAATTACCTACTGAAGCAAGCAACTAGCATTCGTGCGCATGGGCAAAAATGTTGTAGACCTTGTGTCAATTTATTAGCTCATGGATTAGGGGTTTTGGCAAGAAGATTACCTGACATGACTCTAGTTGAGGAAATGAGGCCCATAAGGAAAGAGACATTTAAAAACATACACATAAACTTAGATGCATCTAAAGGGCATGAAAGAGTAAGTTCTAGTACCAGTTAAGGGTCGGGCACCCGACTTGATTGGATTGAAAAAACATTGGAAGATATGAGTATCAGGCAAAAAAAGTTGGAGTCTAAGATGACCAAGGTCATGGTTAAGCAAAATTGCCTTCCATGATTCTTTTGTAATGTGGCTGGCATGAATAACTTGAAGATCCCTGATGTTTTCGATGCTGATGTTTCCACATCTTCAGAAGATGATGCTACCTAAGAGTCAGACAATGAAGAAGAGGTTGAAGAAGAAAGCTCCAAGGAGGAAGGTACACAGGTAGAGAGTTCAACTGAGGAAGTTGATGATGAAGATCCAAATTTTCAAGAAAATGATGATGATTTCATAGATGATGACTAAGGGGATGCAGTTGTTTTTCCTTATTGATTACCTGGGATGTACTTAAGTTCATAAGGCTAGATTACTTTTCTAAACTTTCTCATTGCATTTTACTTTAGGATTTGCTTTTGTTTTTCTTTGTTTTGCTTTTCTCTTTCATGTTTTCTATTTGTTGTTTTGATGGAATGACATTGTTGGTTGTTTCTTCATGCTAGAACTGAAGGTTGAAGTTTTTCCATGGATATGTTCAGTTTTGCATTTGCAAATTTAGCATGGTTACTTCATAACTTATGGCTTTTGTGCATTTGTATTTGCTCAAATGTTCAGGGAAGTATCAGTTTTTCTTTCCTATTTTTTTAATATCATTTTACCTATGACTGTTTTGACTGTTAAATTTCTATTATGTGACTTAATTCATACATTGAGGATAATATATGGTTTTAAATGTGGGGAAGGAGATATAGAAATTTATAGAAACTTTTGCTACTTAGGAGACCATTTTTTTTCTCATTTAACCCAATTTTATTGTTTTTTGACTTGCAATTATTTGGAAATTGATAACTTCCAATGAGTTTAATGTAATTTGAATACTTGATCTATGATGTTTGATTTATACAGTGTCATAGTTGATAGGAAAAATCTTTGTGGAGTGAAGTTAAGGGTTATTTAGCTTAGGATTTTAAAACTTAGGATTGGAGTAACATCACTAGTTAGGAGTTTGTCATGATTATTTTCGAAGCTTGCTTTTATGTATATTTTCCTCTTAGATGACTTTAGAGCCCTATAATCCTTAGTAAATAAACAAATGAAATTTATCTTTTGAGAAATCCTACAAAAGTTGAAATAGTTAGAGGTAAAAAGTGATATAATATAAAAAAAAAAGAGAAGAAAGGCAAAATTAGTAAGAATTCGCCTTGGTCCCTCAAAAAAGCGAGGTTAAATTCCACTGCCAATCCTGATGCCAAAATAAACTGAAAGCATAAGTTGATATGAATCGACCTTGGTCCTTCAAAAGAGAAAGGTTCTTTTCTGCTACTACTATGAGGACTGGGTTTGTATGGATTGGTCTTGGTCTATCAGAAGAGCGAGATCCTTTCCTACTATCAATACAATTATCCTTGAATAATGTGCTTAATTAATAACATAAATTCAGTGAATTTGAAGCCTTTTAACTAAAGCATGAATTAAGGGGAGGATCAAAGGATGAGTGAATGTAGTATTTGTTTACTTTGAATTATAGCACTTAATGAGATTGCAGAGAGGGTTGTATACATTTCAGTTAAATAGGTTAAAATTTTTATGACTCTTTCCTGATTAGCGAGATGTTAAATATGATTTTGAGTGTGGAATCCTTGATTAAATGATCTGATTAAACTTTAATTTACATAGATTAACTTATGAAATCTGGTACTTTGTGTCCATTAGACATTGGAAAAAAAAAAGAGAGAGAGAGATTGAGTATAAGGTTATGTAAGTTATTTAAAGAAAAATGATTGGATTTGCAAGTTGAATCTTTCCAGTTTAAGTATAATTTTTTGCTGGTTTCCTAAGTAGTGATGGTTTTTAACTTAAGAATTCTTGTCCTGATTTTTCTTTGATTTATTTTCTTGAGGACAAGCAAATTCTTAAGTGTGGGGAAGTTTAATGAGTTTCTAATTGCATATATTTTAACTAGTAAATTTTAATGATTTTCCTTGATATTTGATTTTATATTTAGATAGTAATATTTAGTTTAGTAAAATTTTATTTTTTAGGTTTTGAAATGATCTACGTGAGAAAATAAGAAGATAGAAACAAATTTCACTTAAATCAGAGTTAAAATGAGCAAGTTATGAAGGTTTGAAGATTAACATAGCCAAATTTAGAGTTGTTTTTCACCTGTCACAACCTAAGACATGACCAAGAGACACGATTGTGTCATTTCCAATTTAAAAAGAGAAAATGTAAAGTACAGTAAGGGATACAATCAAAAGATACGGTTGTATCCCCGGTTGCATCCTTTCTAACCGACCTAATTTTTTTTAAGTTCTTTATATATGAAGTCTTGTTAGGGTTTATTGGAAAAAGAACTTTATACATGATCTTAGGAGAGTTTTTGAAGCCAAGAACAACTAAGAAAGCAAGGAGAAGCGAAGATTTCAAGACTCAATTTTTCTTGGATTTTATGATGATTCTTTCCATTATTTTCTATAGTTGATTTTAGATTATTATTTTAAGGTATGTAGTGAGTAGAATCTTGCTATCTAGGTTTTGTGGAATCTAGATCTATTCATGTGATATTTTAATTGTTCGATTAATTTAGTTCTTTATTCTTTTCTTGATTCAATTATGTTTACTTCATGATTTAGGTTATTATTTCCATAGGTAAAAATCTAAAGTTTGATATCTTATAAGAGAATCAAGAGATTTCTTATAAGATTAGATCTAGGCATAGTTGATGAGAATTGTTGTAAGATTATAGATAATTTAAAAAATTCTTTCAGATTTCAATTTAAAGCCTAAAGAATTCATTATTCAATAATGCAATCTTAGGTCATGCTATTGAGAAGAAATTCTAATGGGTAATTCTAAGGTTAGGGTTAATTGGTTTGAGAAAGCAATTAACTTTTGTAGAAAATTCTTCCAGTCAAGAAAAATTATAGAATAAATTAGATTATCTTTAGAAAAATCACATGTTAGATTTAATGGAAACAAGATCTAGGTACAGTGTTGCATCTTGAATTCATTAAATTGCTTTCTTGATAATTTTTTTAATTTCATCTTGGTTAATCTTTAAATTAGTTTTAGCAGTAAATTAGATTTCCTTCTTTAAGCTTTTTGAAATTTAATTTGTTGATTAATTAATAAAGATCTAGTGAGTATTAGTAATCATACTAGTCCCTATAAGATCAACATTCGGGATGTAACACTCCATTAATAAATGGACAATTGTATCATACTATTCTATAATATCAATATAGTATACTTTTTTCTATTATACTGTTAAATATAGATATGTGTGTATATGCACACATCATGTGCACGCGTGCTTTTGGACATGCTTCTAGACATGCAATTGTAAATATAGTATATGTAGAATACCAAAAAGAATTAAACAAGATCTTTGGGCTTTAACCTAGCTACAACCTAGCCTTAACTTTTAGGGCAAGTAATAGGACTTATGGATATAAATGGTGACTTGGGATGACTAGGAGAGATTTAGTATGGTGGATTTGAAAAAAGGAAACATTAAATCAACCGTTCATTTAGATGCTCCTCATAAGTTTAGACTTAAGAAGTATCCATGGAAAGATCTATCAACTTGTACCAACCATTGACTACTGACACAATTAAATAAACGTTGATGACTAAACTCTATAAATACTCAAGCTCCTCCTCTTCGACATAGTTCAAAGAATTTAGAGATCATGAAAACAATATTATGCTATCAAACTACTACTCTTAAGGATTAAATAAGGTACACATGAAGAATGAATTATCTTTATTCAAGAATGGTTAAATTGATATTTTAAACTCCTTTACTTATCATTTGTTCATTAAAGCCCTTAAGATTGCTTATTCCCTTTCTTGTCAAGAAACAATTCAGTGGGTAATACAAGCCATGTATTATATATTTGTGTTGTTAATACTGATAAAATGTTGACACAAATAATAATGCAAGGGGTAGTTTCTATATAAATTACCACTATGATTTGTATAGTCATATATTAACATTTTATTAGTATATATATACTAATATGCATAACATGTGGCATGTAGTTCCTAATGAATCCTTTTTCTATTACAGTATAGTGGATTGAGTTGATCTTACCCTCGAAATGTCCCAATGACTTTCTGTTATAGATCATAGAATATTAATTTATGAGAGAAATAACAAGGAATAAAGAAAAACACTCTATGTGATGGTTTCCCTCACAAATATAAGCACCATTTTCTCTAACAAAGTTCCCAATATTTTGTTCTCCCTTATTTACTTTACCTAAGATTTATAACAACATAAAGATAGAGTTAAAATAAAATACAAAGTAAGAAACTATAAATTGAGGACATAATGACCTTAATTTGGCTTTTTTGACTTTTTTTTTCCTCCCTAAATGCTTTACTGTAAGATGATCTCATGGAAATTCAAGATATAATTTCAATAAAATCTTTACCTTATCATGAATTTACATAGCTTAACACATCTACTCATATGTTTAAACAATACCTACAATGCAACTCATCTGATTCAATCTTGCTAATTACATACCTCTAAGCTATTTATTGATGTTGTACATATCCATGGACCTTTGTCACTTTACTTCTAGATGTTGTCATCATTTTGCTCTAATAACCATGCATAGCTATGATTATTGACACCTAAGACACTTCTACAATCTTCTCACCAACACGATTTAAGTCACTGAGTAGTTCTAAGACCCTTTAGACTCTACCTTCCTTCAGATTCTTTTTACCTTAAGACTTCATTCATTACCTAAGTAGAGTAAATACTCTCCTCAATCAACAACTAATATACATTTTTTAATCATAGGCAACAACATAAGAACCTTAATAATCAATTTTAGGTTTGTCATTACCAACAAAATCACTATAAACACTCTATTTCTGCCTTTTATTATTATTAGAAGTGGTTTCGCAGAAAAAAAAAATCTCAAAAAAATAGGATATAGAACAAAAGCTAAAAAAATAATAAAATAGGAAAAGGAAAGAAAAAAGTAAAAGATGAGAGAATAAAAATAAAAAAATATTTTGTGCAAGAAGACATATTTTTGATGAACCATTTAAATAGATGTAAATTTTGTGAGTAATATTTACTATCTAATAAATTTGTGGTTGCTCATATCGAAGTATTAAATAAGTTAACATACTATAATCTTTGTAAAGGCTCACATTATTTATTTTGCAAAAGCAAAATTTAGTATGTGTATGATTGCTTGAAAATTGCAAAGCTTAATGCACTAGATTTAGGTAAGTCTTAATTGAGTTTGAGTTTAGGATAATTGGTTCACTACATGTGTACATGATAGGGAGGCCAAAGGTTGAACTTTTACTTAGTGGTCAAGTTGAATTGATAGTATTAACAAAGCATTTAATAAATTATAAAGTTGGTAACTTAGTTGATTACTGCATATGTTTTCCAAAGATAAGGTCTTAGGTTCAATTCCCATTTCACGTTTCATTTTTAAGTAAGCTTGATTGAATAGGCTACATTATTAATACCCTAATATGATTAAGAAATCTATTAGCTTAGATGGTTAGCGTACGCTTAGGGCATAAGGGAATTTGCGGTTGGGGTTTCATTGTCTTCATATACTGTTGACACAAAAAATCAAGCCCATATCATCCTTAGCCAATTTTATTGCCTCATCCATTTCATGCATCAAATCCTTCTAGAAGCAAATCTATAAGTTGATTACTAAGAAAATCTAAGGAACTATGCAAAAAAATCAAATGATACACGATCTCCCAACAAGGCATATTATTGTGTTTTCATGTTTACTACTTAATTTCTCCATAAATTGAGCTTTTAGTCCACTCTAACGCATAATCATCATAGAAAAATCGCATGAGCACTCACTCATTACCTCTTAATCTTAGCTTTTGAGCTCTAGCCTTATTTTTTCTCTTGTAATTCTACTACCCTAAAGTAGAGTACAACTTATATTGGTGCTAACACATCCCTTATCACCATCCCAATATGAGTAAACTACCTTAAACCACTAAAACATCCACAACTAATCCGCTAAAACCTAAGCTCAAACCCTTTGTCTTAAATCATTATAACTACTTAAGCCAATTCAAAGCTTAAAATAAGAGCTAAGATCCACCACAAGTACAATCCCACCAATTTTCAAGATTGATCAAGCTAAATGAGTACCGAGTCTCAAGCTCTAACCAATCTTTCTATCTTCCCTATTTTTTCAACTTTTTAATTTTTAATTTTTATTTTAACATTAAAAAATATCTTCCAAAAATAAAATTGAAAAAAAAGGTCAACAAGACTCATTACCTTGTCTTATCAAAATGACATATTTTTACATTATTAATTTATGAAAGTAAAAATTTGCATTTATTTTCGTAATAGCAAGGTTCATTTGAATCAAATTTAGATTTAATTGGCATATTTTTCTAGTAAACCTAGAAAAATAAGTGTATTTTGACATAAAAAATTAGTTATTGTGAAAAAAGAAGACTTGTTTTTTTTTTTTATCAAAATAGGATTAAAATATTAATGTTTCTTATAAAACATAAAACTTTCAAAATAAGAAAAAAAATTTCAAAAATAATGTCATTTCAAAAAGAAAAAGGGAGAAAATAGTAAAATTTTTGAGATAATAAAGGGAAAGAAAAAAGGAAACATCAACTAAAGATTTTTCCTAAATAAAAAGCTAAAAATAGCTAATCCCTTTTGAGAATATAGGCATCCATAAGTAGCAGCTGTAACATAATAATAATAATAACAATAAAAATGATAATAATAATATTTCCACATTTGCATTTGCATCATTTATTGTCATGAATTCTATTAAAAAATTTTAAAAACCCTCTTTTGGAAACTTTTATTTTGGTAGCTTACTTTATGCTTTAAATTTGAAAGTTTCTAAATTTATAAATTTCAGCTTTACTAAGAAGGATTAATGTCCTATTTTAGGATTGAGTTGCATGATTAAACCTAACACTTTAGTTTCCAACCTATGATTGGTGGCAACTCCATTTTCAATTTTCTAAAAATAAAAAAAATAAAGGTTTTCTTTGATTTTTTTTTTTAGCAATTTATAGTTAGTTAAATGGGCCTATAATAAATTTAAACTAAAGATATATATGGATTCAAAATCAATTATGTAACATGATCCAATCTACTTATACTAACAATCTTAGCCTCTAGTCATCATCCTCTATACTAAAGCACTCTATATAGGTTTATAGCTCTAAAACCAATCTCCCCTGCCACATACATGTTGAAAAGCTCCCAAAACCAAAAACCCCATATATAAATATCTTTATGTGCTAATAGCTCCCTATTCTTTGATTCGATAATTGTCTCATTAGCAACAGCTTACCTTTGTCATCTCCCATATAGTCCTTATAATGTCCTAAGGCACAAACAATGAATAATTAAGCTAACAAATACTAATGGACCCATTTCAACTATTTGGTCCAAAAGTTTTAAACTTGTTTTAAAAAGGTATTCACTACTATGGTCTTATAAACTAATACAAAATCTCTGTTGCTATTCATGTAGGACTTTACTTAACCATGTGGTATCATAATCTGCAACCCTCCCTCCCCCTTCTATCTTAAACATGCGAGTCTTCAACATAAGGTCATACAATTGAGCCTAGTTCATTCCCTTTTTGGTATATGATTTGGGTCACTCTCTACTTATAGGTTACCTTAGAAACATGCAAAGAGTCACCACCTTGATGATATTCCTTACCTTCCTCGAATTGCTTCTCTAAACTTAAGGAAAAACCCGAATTGTCTACCTACTGGTAGAGGGTTGGCACTGATATCACTTGTGATGTTTAGGCCAAAAGCAACGAATAATCAAGTTAACAAATATTAATAGGTCATTTCAACCACTTTACCTAAAACTTCAAGCTTATGTTGACAGGATATTTACTACCATAGCCTTATAAATTAATACCAAATCCTCTCCTCCCTCCAACAATCCATATAGGACTTTACTTATAAGATCATGATAGTGAATATTTTGCTAACACAAGTTCAAAAATTTTGAGTTAAGTGGTCGACATTAGCCTATTAATGTTTGTTAACTTAGTTATTCACTGCTTTTAACTTAAGGTATTATAAATAATATCAGAGCAAACCCCTTACTAGTAGGTAGATGATTTGAGTTTTAGCCTCAATTAAGAGAAGAGGTCCGAGGAAAGTGAGGAGTATCATCAGGATTATGACTTTTCATATGCTTCCAAGATAACTTATAGGTAAAGAGTAATTCCAATTATACACCAAAGAGGAGGAAGAATTAGGCTCAATTATAAGGTCTTATAATGAGAACATTGTATGTTTAAAGGTGGGGAAGATGAGGGAGGACATTGTGATACCTTAAGTGAAGTCCCACATGGAAGGGATTCAATACTAAATTTACAAGGTCATGATACATGATAGTGAATATATTGTCAATATAAACTTGAAACTTTTGAGTTAAGTAGTTGAAATGAGCACATTAATTTTTATTAACTTAGTTATCACTGTTTTTGGCTTGAGGTGTTATAGTCCTAATTCTTCCTCTCAAGGCATTTTGCCCTTACATAGCCCTTTTGGTTACTATGATGATAGAGAATACTACAGCCTCTAAATCTTCCTTTAAAATTGAAATTGCTACTAAATTGTTGATTTATAGCAATCAAAATTCAAACTATTTATAACCTCTTATTCTACAATCACATTTCACAATGTTATTAGACCTTGCTTAAAGGGTTCTTTTTTTCTTTTTAATCTCCCATATCGATAAGCTATCCTTACCATAAACCACTATGTCCTCAAATCTATAGAACAAATATGGTAGAGAGCATAATAGGATTATCACAATCTTCAATCTCAACCTTAACATCAAATTTTTTTAATTGTTAATTAGAGATATAAAATCTAAAACAAGCTGTCTTGCTTATAGCTCGACATTTATTTAAAGTTGACATAATCTCTACATCAATACTAACCATTTTGCAGAGACTTAGTCATATACAATTCTTGTAATTTCATCTACAATTTGGTGGCCATCTTCTCCATTAGTACCTCTAAAGCATTAATAGTTAGACTTAGTTAATCATTGTCAAGGTCATCTCATGAAATTCTATCCATTCATCATCCTTCATGGCCTTCTACTATTGATTCAAGGCCTCTTTAAGACCAATTAACATTAAGGCTACTCATATTTGCACTTACAATAGCTAAAAGTTTGTGCAACTATCAAACTTCCTAATATCATGCTTAATGACCATCTCTTCTGTGTGTATAGTTGAAACACTCAAAATCTTTAGTCTTTCAATCTTCTAATATGAACTTGTATGGAAAAGATTTAGATACAAAATATAAGAGATATAGTAAATAAAGAGAAAAAGAAAGGACATTGATAATTTAAGTGGAAAATCTAAATGGACAAAGGTAAAATCCATGAACAAAATAAAAAAAAAAGAACCACTATGGTGTAATAGCTATAGTATAACCATTTCTCTCAAAATTGCAAAGCACTTTTGCCTCTTACAAAATACCTAAGATTTTATGCTCATCGCTTAATCAATCATATGTATACACTGACTAGATCTCCTAGATTTGGTCCATATGAAATATCTTTCCATCCTTCAGTGCATGGCTAATATAAGATTAATTAAACCTATATATTTTTAAACCCATCTTGTCTTTGCTCTCTAAGAAATTAATAAAATAGAATGATTAGAAGTTGAGGCAAGAAAATTTGTTACAGGGGAGTTAGTAAATGATTTAGCCATGCACTACTGACTAGATCTTTGCTCAATCTTTCATTACCTTTCTCTCCATCCATATTTAATACTTTAGGTGAGAGTTTGACCTTACAAGCCTAAACCTATAAAGTAAGGCTCTTATAACATCTAAAGCTACCATTTCTTGAGATTATCAGAATGTGGCTACTATATCGCAACAAAAATATGTAAGCTACAAAAACCATTAAATAGTAAACTTTGTTCACAACCATCAAATTGAAACATGAAAACCATATTCATATAAAGATTGGAACTACTTGATATTATGCACTAAGTACCTCAGACGAACTAAAGATTTACTTGATATTATGTACAAGCTATTCTTAAGGTTACTCGTCACTAAGTCTTCGCTTAAAAAGAAACTAGATAAAGTATAACTTAGCCTCGATTCACAGGCTAAATGTTGAAGAAAAAGGAGAATTTTATTATTGATAACTTGATGTGCGGCCATTATATCAATAGGTATTTATGCTATCCATTTAGAGATACAACTAGATTACATCAATTTACTAGAAATGATATAACGCTAAAAATATATTACAAGGAATATATAAGGGTAAAATTGGGAAAGCGAACAAAGGAATATTTTGTATAGTAGTACATTATAAGAAAAGTTGAAGGATATGTGTTGACAGCTCATCCTATGGTCTCACATGTTGTAGGTAAGCTCCTAAAGGGGAAGTTTGTGATAAGTCTATATCTGATAGTCTTAGTTGGTGTGCAAAATCTGAGTATTAGTTACCAAACTAGGTTGGTCAAGTTAGCATCGTATCAAAAGGCTTGATGCTAGGTTGGCCGAGCTCTAGTTTCGTTTGGCCAAGCTGTTTTCCATGTTCACATTAGGGCATTAAATACGTAGACACTCAAAGATTTTGGTTTCGGGTTAGTTCAATAGCAGTATTAAGTTCCTCCACTTGAGAGATAGTTATTGGTCAACAAGAGCTTAGGTACTTTAATAGGTCGACATGGAGGAACTTGGCTTCTTCCTCAACATATTGATGTCGGAGAGCTTAGTGAACTATGTTGGCAAGTCCGTAGGCTTGGCACTGCATAATTGGACCATGATTTCTATCGATACCCAAATTACTTATAGCTTGTGATTCGTACTCAAAGCACTGTGCTTCCCACTTATGCCTAAGCCCCCTTAAGGTCAGTAAAGACTTATTCGGACCAGTTAGTTGAAGGATATAAGGGCACTAAGGAGATATGCCGACATACCTAGGATGGATAGATAGCTTGATACCATATTACCCCTACAAGGTTAAGGATCTCACCTAAAATAGGAAGACACACTTTCCTATTTCGGTGGAATTTGCATATATCAACTTTTCGAATATATCTCCTTCCCACTTATGCCTAAGCCCCCTTAAGGTCAGTAAAGACCTGTTCGGACGTGTTGGTTGAAGGATATAAGGACACTAAGGAGATATGCCGACATACCTAGGATGGATGGATAGCTTTACACCATATCACCCCTACAAGTCTAGGGATCTCACCTAAAATAGGAAGATAAACTTTTTTATTTGGGTAGGATTTGCATATATCAACTTTTCGAATATATCTTGCTTGTCATTGCTATATATAGGGGCCAACTCCCATAAGAAAAGGTACCTTCACTTACTTTTGCATATTTTCCTTTTAGTAGTTGCATTCATCTTGCAAACAAATTCTAAGTATTAAAGTACCATACTTGACAACCCCTTGGCGCCAGACAATCCTCTAGTAAAATTTATTGACGACACCATATCTTATTTTCAATATATGACCATTTTCCTTAATCAAGTGGTTTATTAAGCTTAATTAAGTTGTTAATTAACCCTTTCTTACATTCTACTTATCAATCTATTATCTTGCTTGGTAAACTAAAAACTAGCTCAATCAATCATCCTACTTCTTAATCAATTGACCACCGAGGTTCCTTACATCAAGTGATTGCTTACATGGCCTAAACCGAATAGACCTCGATTGATTCATCTTGGTTGACCACCATGCTTACTCCATCGATTTTGACACTTACTATATTGAGTGCTACTCCTTCAATCTCAACTTCAAACTTAAAGAAGGTTCTGATATAATCTTCTCCAAATAAGACTTCTTAATCAATCTTCTTGTGATATTCTATCCCTTAATCGAGATTCTAAGCATTAAATTTTCACTTGTTGATAATATATGAAGTTCCCATTTCTTGATAAATAATTTTTTTCGGTAATTAAATAAAAAAAAAACCGTCTCACATTAATATAATCGCTATTATATCCTTTACATGAAATTTACCATCTTTAATTACGAATCATGCCAAAGGGCCGGTTTTAGTTTTTTTTTTTTTTTTTTTCTATATTACGAAATCTAGAGGTTTTCGACTTACCTTAAATATGAGGAATCCTTTATAAATGTAAGTCGACTACAACAATTACATGTTTGCTTGAAATCCCCACAACCTCTCTTTTGCAACACTAAAATCATGTTAGCAGTGGATTTACACTAAACGTTCATAAATTTGTAGGTTTCAATGCTTAAACATGATTTCTCTTCTTGCCTACTATATCGATAACTTAATAAATTCTCTTAAGCACGGAAATGAGTCCTTATCTTCTTCAATTGTCCTTAGCAGATGCTTGCACCGGTTTTTCGGGTGCTAAAAATTGTAAATTGTAATTCTTTTTTAAGGGAGAGTAAGTAAATATATCTATGTATATTTTCGTATAACCATCTTAAATAATTTTCCTCCATTAATATTTTCTTTTATATAACTCCTAACAATTTATTTATTCTAAAACATAAATATATAACATCAAATTTCTTTTGGATATAAAGTTGTATATATATATATATTTTTAATTAAGACCACCCATATGAAACTCTACAAATACTAATAAAAAAAAAAAACACTCAAACTAAATCAATATTTTTAGCTTCATAATTCCTAGGAGAGATTTGAACATAGCATGGAAAAGTGGAGTTGAGGCAAAAGGTAAGGGCAAGGGGAGTCATTTTGATTTTTAACAAATATTTTAAAAAGTGACATGAAATAATTACTCATAAAATAAAGAATATTATTTTTATATACATTTAAAACACCAAACCCCACTCCAACCCTTCTAATATAACACAGATAATTGTCTTCTCCTTTCTCTAAGTCTTGTTTTATTTGAGAACACATCTTGATTCTTTGTTAGCACTCCATAGATGTTACTTTGACATATGTAAACATTATTTAAAAAAAAATAAAAATTGGATAGCGTTTTCTTACTGTGAAACTTGCTCGTTCTCCTTTCTCTAAGTCTTGCTTTACATGAGAACATTGATTCTTTGTTAGCATTCCATAGATGTTAGTATGACATGTGAAAACATTATTTAAAAATAAATAAATAAATTGGATTGTGTTTACTTACTATGAAACTTGCCCGTCCGCAGCACGAGGACAAGGAGTGGAGAGGGTAGCAGTAAGGGTTATGAGGAAAGGGGGAGTTTTCTGCTTGTAAATTCTTGATAAAATGAGGGGAATGAGGAAACTGCTTTTTGCCTCCATCTTGAATTTACTTTTTAGGGCCTTTTACAAACTATATATATATGCCATCCAATGTCTTTCTTTCTTTCTTTCTTTTTTAAATCAAAGCATTGTAGTGAAATATGTAGTTCACATATTCTAAGGATTCATTTAGAGGGAACTATGCTCCTTGATTATGAATAAATCAAATCGTACTTGTTGTATTAGTGCATTTGTTTGGTCTTGCCGGTGGTTGCTCTACATGTCATCTTTTTACATGTTTGAAATTAAGAAAAAAAATTGGAAAGGAAAGAAATAAAGAGGAAAGAAAATAAAAATAAATACTTACTTAGATAAGATTGAAATATGAAGGATTACTTATGGATGGGTGGAAAGTGTATGAGATTTTCTTTTCTAAAAACTTATTAAAGTATTAAAATACCCCTAAATTTTTAAAATGACATTTTAATAAATGAATATTTAAATAAATTTATATACTTTTCTTCCAACTTCTTCTCCAATAGGAAGGAATGGTTTTTTGTGGGATCCATAGAAAACTTGGTACTAAAGTACCTTGCCTCCATTTTTCTTTATTTCCAAATGAAAAGAAGGAATTGGATAAGTATTTTTTCCTCCCAAATTCCTTTCCTCTCTTTTTTGTTCCATCAATCCAAACATAGCACTAGAGTCTTCCATGTATTATAGTTATTTTCAAAAAACTTTATGGTAACATCATAGTATTATGATATTATAATAAATTATACTTAATTTTAATAAATCATGCTATGAATAATACAGCTGAAATTGATAACAATTTTATTTATACTATTGATAGATATGGTTTATTAAAATTGAATAAAAATAAAACTATCCAAAGTTTTTATTTTACCATTCATGACATGATTTATTAAGATCAAATATAATTTATTTTCTTTACTTGGTAGTTATCTTATTGTGTATTCTGTGATCTACAACCTGAAATCTAAATTCGATCCTCACATAAGGAAACAAGTGTCCAATTCCTTAAGAGGGCTAATAAATGAAATTACCTGGAAGTTATCATCTCAATATATCATCACCCTCGGAGTCAATTACGTTGACTTGATTCTTAACCTCTAAGCATTATCTCATTGCCAGATATTTCCGCCGTTTTGAAGTTCAGAGTCTATGTGGACCCAAAATTATATTGTTTTAATACGTCGTCGATAGCCACATGAAATTTGTATGAATATAAATTTTTTATCTTTAATTCTTTATATAGTTTATGGATTGGGGATTTATTTGTTCCAATGTGGACTTGGATTAGCCAACAAGGAAAGGAAAAATGGTTCGTTATCATTATTCAGGAGGCTTCTTTTCCAAGTCGATCGTGAAACACGAAAATCAATTTTCACTGCCATTTTTGCGTTGATCACTATTTCTCATTGGTCTAGAACCGGTTCTTACTCGTCCAAGACTCCCAAATGGAATAGACTTTGTGGATTAATGGAATTATTTGTGCCCCTACTAAGAAGAATCCACAATAATATTAACAATAAATAAATAAATTATTTTTATTAAGAAAAAAACACATAGTTAATTACTCACAATTTACTTACTTTTCTATTTAGATCTTAATTTTTTTGTTTTCGATTATTCAAGTCATAATCTTTTTTCAACTTTTACAAAATATATGACTTTTATCAACTCCTTTAAATTTCAGTAGATCGATAACATATGACTACTTCTGATTGGCTTTAGAATGGTTAGCATAATTTTTATAGCTTTTTTATTTTTATTTCCTTAGATTTCGTTTTTTTTTATTATAATATAAAATTAAATATATTTAATTCAATTTTCATTGTTTTATGCAATAAAATGCATCTATATTCTCATTTTATTATATCGATTAGAAACTGGCATGCATTTATGATGGATGAAAAATTTAATGGATTTAATGAATTTCTTATTTTCATAAAAGTTAAAAAATATTGAGAATTCATATATTTTGAATTATATATTTTAATTCTAATCCTTGCATTTTTGCTTGACTCTATTTAAGAAAATTTTGAGAAATTCAATTCCATAAAACCCCATGCGATGATATCAATTTACAATTAAAAGCCCAAGATGTTCATGGCATACTATAAATTTCTTTTATACACGACTAACCTATTTAAATATCCACCTAATACTACATCACTAAAAAATGGTAAATGGTAATATCTTTATGCATGAGGGAATTCTTTAACACATTTAAAATTACAATCAAGGCTTACTTCCTGGATCTTATCAAACTAGGTATGTACTCACCATGATGCATGTGTTAAAAGTTAACGAGATCAAATATAATGTATGTAAAAAATAAAAATTAGTATAAGAATTAAAAACTTTTCTGATTTCCACATTTTGATCTTTGGAATATTGTTTTCTTATCTAAATTGAATGACATGATTTATAAAAAAGTAAAAACTATCAAGATAAAGAAAATTCATAAGTTTATTGGAATTAATTTTCTACTATTTGTGAAATAAAAGGCATAAATTAATAAAAAGGAAGCTAGTTTTGATGAAATGTAATACTACAAAAAGGAAGGATTAGGATCATTTCGTATTTCAGAAGATACTGAGGATCTCCATTTCTTATATTAGAAGATGCCACGTGCATTATTCCTAAATCTAATGTTGAGATTTAGTTAAACTCAAAACTTCGAAAATAAAGATACACAGGTATCTACTAGAGGTGAGTGAGAATAGGTTGATAAGGCATAAAACTCTATTAATATTATACCTTTACAAGTTGTAATAGTCCAGAACTTAAGATATTATAGACTGCTATATGTCTCTATCATATATAAATATGTTAGACATAAACTTTTACTAAAATCTTCACAATACCTATTGCAATCTCTAAATGTTAACAATAAATTTAATCTCTAAATAGAATAACAAAACCTTTGAGTAAAAGTAAACAAATCTTAAATAAAAAATTATTAATTGATACAATAAAATTTTAGCTAATCTTACTCATTTATCTTCTTCATTTCAGCCACCACTCTCCAACCCAATAACTCGAGGATTGAATTCATGGCCATTTAACTTTAAAATTTCTATTCAAGTACCTATGGCTTAAAAATTTAAGATAAGGTAAAGGAAAACCCAATACGGAATACACAATCACATGTGCATAAGCGGGCATTCCTAACTTTACATGCATCTGAAGGAACCATAAGTGCACTACACATTAATAACATAGAGATACTTACACACACACACACATATACACACACCCATACACATATATATATATTACCATATAATATTGGTATTAAGTCCTTTTTAACACCTTAGGAACTAAGTATCTAAGGATTAACCTAAATTTACTTGGATTATTTTCAAGCGAAGCTCTACTCGAGACAATGTTGTACATTGATCATCAAGGTACCATCCTAAAATCATCAGTCCTCCTAGTTTCTTGGGCTTGGTCAAGCACACGAAGCACAAAATAATTTAATATTAAGTCTGATTGATTTTTCTAGCTTAACAGCCACACAACACAAGCAAATATCCCATTCGTGGTTTAGTTACCACTCTAAAATCCAACTTTATTATAATCCTAGAACTTAACATTCAAAATTGATACCAAAATCAGTCCCTACCTTTCCAATGCCACATCTTTCCTCACTCATTATACCCTTAAGCTCTCTATCTCTCATTTTCAGCTCAAGCTCTTAAGGAAAATAAAGATCTATTCTTGTGGAAAGATGTTTAAAATTGTTTATGTTGGATAAAAGCAATATAGAAATATGTAATACAAAATCAAGAATTGAAAACAAGTTTTAGAAAACCAAGGAAAAGCTAATTACGAACTCCTTATGAACTATTATAAACATGACAAGTAACTCAATTCAGCCTCAAAACACTCGATCTAATGTCTTCCTCTATATTTAACCTCCCAACTTCCCTCTCTTCAACTTAAGTCACTAAGAGATGCTAGGATAAGAGGATAAAAGATTATTTTGAGAGTTGTTTGATTGTTAAAACAAGTTTAGAAAACATTTAGAAAGGTTTAGGAAAGAAAAGACATGCTTGGAAAACACCAACGAACAAAGGGAAACCTCGCTGCACGTACCGAGATACTTGGTGTCCAGATGCTACATAACGTGGCATCTAAACGCCAAGGATCTGGGAGTAGTTTACTCCTTAGAATCCAAATGCCGATAGGGGTAGCATTTGAATGTTAGGTTATAGTCTATAGAATTTTACATTTCACCCTTACTACTTCAATCCCCTTCTACAAAATCTTGAAAACCATACTTCCTTTGTGTTTTCCAACCAATAATCTAACTCTACACCTCTCAAAACACCCATCAAACTCAATGTTACAATCAAATCTCACTTAAAACTCTAAGATCCAACAATGCATTAATGAAACAATGACACACAAATAGTCTAGTATGGGATTCTTACCTTTAGGATCCGATATCCTCACTTCCACCACCTAGAATCCATTGTAGGACTCTCAATAAACCACTTTAAATTCATTTTTTCACAATGCCTTACGGAGAAAAATGAACTTTTATTGGAATTTAGTTGAAATTCTTTAATAGAAAGACATCCTTAATCCTTACATTAGTTCTTACTGTCCTAACTTTGTTTAAACTTCTTGTAATCTCTTCCTTACTTCAACATTTACACAGAAATCCCAGCTAACAAGTGAAGCACGTGAGAGAGTTTGCGAAAAGGGTTTCCAATGAACTTTGTTAGGCTTTTATAATCAGGGTTGTAGGAATTTTTTATATGCCCAAATTGCCTCTACTGCTTTTAGTTAATATCATCTTATGTCCTTAATGGAAAAAAAATCAACTCTTATTTATCTATTTTCCATTATTATATTTCTTTATTTTTCTTTTTGTTCGGATTTTACATAGGTTCATAAATTTTAGAACCAAAACTTACTTTATAGTATCTTGAAACTTGTACCCTTTAAAACTTAGAAGTATAGGGTATCTTGTGGAAACTTTAAATTTTATTTCTTATTATAAATTTCAAATTTATGTAATTAAAAAAAAGCAATATATATGTGCAAAACCTGTGGATCTTGTGATAAAATATTTTTTTCAACTTTAATTATTTTAAATTTATGTCATAGTAAAATAAAATAAAATAATAAAACCTATATAACTTTATAATTTATGGTGTATGACTGTTTTTTTTTTCTTTTTGGTAAAATATCTACCGACTAAAAAATATAATTTTATCATTTATTATTCATTTAATAATATCTTTTATAAGATAGATACATAATACCCTAAAACATATACTCTTTATACTTAAAGTACAAGTCTCGTGGTAGGTATAAGGTAAAAGACCTTGTACCTGTACCTATACCTTAACTTATGGGAACAAGTTCAAAAAAATCTATATTTGAAACCTATGATTGAAAATACCTAATTGGAATCTACCTAATTAAGTAGAGGATGAGTGAGTATTATGTACCATAAAATAACCTACTCGCCCCTAGTTTCTACCTCCCTAAATGGTGCTATATTTAAAAAGAATATAGTTACTGCATATCTATTTAGTACAGACAGTATATAAAATTATTAGAAAGGTTTTGTTTAAGGGGACACTGTATTATAGCAGTAAAGCCCCGTCATAATTAAGCCAGCTTATAAGGTCCTCCTGACGAAAGGGCACCCTACACTCACGGAATAGTAATTAGATTTGGAGGTAACATGAAAATCTGGATTTTCAACTATAAAGGGTATACGTGATGGAATAACGACAAATGGCAACCTTTGGTTTAAGGACTAAATATTAATACAATGTGGTTGACCTGTTGCATTGCACCTTACACTATTGCCATTGTCCTTTGCGACTGTCCCAGGGTTCAAAATGTCAAAAAATTCGTAAAAATTTTTTTTTAACCTTCACCTTCCATGCCTCTGAATAAATGGATGGAAGTATACAGCGGTCTCCCTCGTTCCCTATGATTATATGCTAGGAAACCTTGGGCTTGTACCTTCCTTTTCCTTCTTTTGGGTTTTAGGCGAGAGAGAATTATAGATTTAATTTAGGTTGATCAAATCCATTTTGAGTCAATCTTTCGGCTATTCTAGCTGTAGAATTTTGGGCGCTTAAGAAACTAAAGAAAGCTTCTTCTATAAATTCTTTCACCCTCTGAAGGGTTAAGATAAGCTAAATTGTAAAAAATCTTACAGTTTAGATGCTAAGGTTGCTTGATCATGCTAGTCGAATCATCTAAGACCACTAGGTAACTTGTTTGGAGGGTTTCGTATAAAATTAGCAGCCTCATCTACTGGAATATGAATTTGTAGAGCACCTCCTAGGAGCTAAACATAGCATCGAACCTTGACTTGAAAAAGTAATCATTTTTTAAACTGATCTGTTGAAGCCTAATTGGATAATGAAACAACATCTTAAGCATATATCCCCATTTAATGTTGTTTTACAGTGCCAAGAAAAGATCTAAACGTTTAATCGTGTAGAGATCAAGTGAACCTTAAGGGAATGTAATAAAATAGCAGATTGGTTTGCAAGTCTTAGTGGATGAAATCCCAATGATTGTCCCTTTTTTTTCTGTCCCTTCAAGTTCCTTCATCTTTGAAGATGGTTTTGGGCTTTGATTCAATAGGCTTAGCCCATCCTAATGTGCACATATTGAAGACTTTGCTTCTGTTTTTTCACAAGTTTAGATCTTATATGAAGTTTGCAAGAATGTAATTGGGACAGGTTATATAATGTCTGACTTGATTAGCTATAGGATTTTCTAAAATCTAAGAAAAACCCTATAAAACTTTGTTCTATACCCAAAACCCTATAGGAAATTATCCTATGAGGCAATTGTTATAATGGTTGGGTCAAGTGTCCTCTAAGAACCAATCTACTTGTATCCCCATATATAATATAGGCACTAATGTTAGTTCATCTTATTAATTTTTATCGAGTTCAAGCTTTGATTCATTGGTTCTATTTTACTTTAAAAACTTAATCCAAAATCCTATAGAGTTTTGAAATAAGACTAAACTCATTCCAAAACCCTATAAAGAATGACCTATAAGGTAATTATTAGGTTAGATGAGTGGGATAGCTTATAAGGATCTGCTTGCTTGCATTGACAATGAGCTATTGATTTCTTCCCTTTTGTTTAATGACCCAGTACAGTAAAATAAATAGCTAATTGCCGATCTTACTATAGATTGATATGCCTATAAAACAAAAGTTAAGGACTTCAAAATTCTCATTATGCTATTTATATATCATGTCATTGTAGAGCCATGTTAGTAAAGGATTAAAAAGATTTAAGGTAGTGGGAAATTTAAAACAATACCATAGTAAGTTTTTTTCTAGTAGTACATGTGCTAGAAAGCACCATTAGGAAATAAAAAAAGATGGTGCATATATTTGTCACTATAAATTTCAATAATATTGCTTCAACATACTTTTTTCATCGATAAGTAATCAATCGTTAAGAATTGAGATATTGTGAAAACTAAACTAATATTATAATTTTTTTTTTCTTATTTTTATGTAAAATTGATTTTTTGTTTGAATCTTTGCTAAGGTTTAGGAAAAATCCGATTAGGATAAATCTCATAGTATATTTGAAAGACAAAAGCAACTCTAAAATGGAATCGTGTTTCCATATTTAATTCCCTTTTATTCAGATATTCCCTGTACTATCACATGAATCATTATTTTGCCATGTTACATATTTTGAACATGCTATGTTATATGCCATGCAAATGTCATAATCAAACATGATATATTAACATTTAGGGACTATAATTAAGGGTTGCCCACAAGTTTAAAAAATATATGTTTCGTTTTCGTAATTTTTTATATTAAATTTACTTCCACATGGCATGTGCTTTTATTGCATGTTTAATTCACTTCTCATACGGAGCTCAATCAATATATAAATCGGATCGAAAAAGATAACACACAAATTGTACTATACACTAAAATAAACCCATTTTAAATTCAAAAAGCTGAAGGGGTTATGCTAATGAGATCCGGTCCAATGTTGTCTCTATTAGAACATTCAGAGAAAGACCATGAATGATTAAAGTAACATTGAATAAGATGTCCTTGTTTTATAGTTAGAAATAAATATCATATCACTTAAGGAATTAATTTTTGTTTACATTTTTTATTTTAATAGGACCAGTTTCGTCTTCTATTACACTGTAAATTTAATGTTCAATAAATCTGAATGGTTGATTAAGTCTAATAAACATTAAATCAAAAGTTGAATAGAAAGCGGGATTAATCCTATAAAAAAAAATATAAAAATAAAAATAAAAAAAAAATCGTTAGGAAATATATGATGGTTGGTAATGATTACGTCAAGGATTATTTTATATTCTTAAAATTTTCAAAATTTAGTTCCGACCCCACATTGATGTTGCAATTTATTCAACACAGTATATGTGAAGAAGTCTATATAAACACGAGTACTGGAACATTGATTTCAGCAAAACTATGGCTGTCAAGAAACTTACATTCAACTCTTTCATTCCTACATGTTTTAAGGCTAAATCAACAAAATCCTCGGGTTCAAAAACCCACATATCCAAACAAGTTTCTCAAAGATTGTCACTCTCTGATGTTAGCAACCCCGGTTCGCCAATTTCAGCAATCGACTTGTCGAATTCTGTTATCGGATCGAACCTTGTTATCTTCACACTTTCGGAGTTGAGGGTGGTCACAAGGAATTTCTCGAAGAGTAATTATATCGGCGAAGGCGGGTTCGGTACGGTGTATAAGGGTGCTGTTAATGACAAGGTTAGGTCTGGTCTAGAGGCTAAGGATGTAGCTGTCAAGATGTTGGATTTGGATGGTACTCAAGGCCATAGGGAGTGGTTGGTAAGCCCATTTAACTCAGCAACTCATTTTTACTAAGTTTATACACATTTGAACGATTTAGTACACGCGAATGTCTTTCATTATATGAAAGTTTAGATACTTATACAGAAACTATCCTTACAACAGTTTCGTGTTAATTTTTATAGACGGAAGTGATTTTCCTCGGACAATTGAGGCATCCCCATCTAGTGAACTTGATCGGATATTGCTGCGAGGATGAGCATAGACTTCTTGTGTATGAATACATGGCAAATGGAAATCTAGATGACCAGTTATTTAGAAGTATGTATCTACTTCTCTCGAATATTCTTCAATTATATATATATATATATATATATATATTTCTCCCTACTATGTTAAACGTAACCTTTATCAATTCGAATGATGCAGAGTACTCTTCAACCTTGCCATGGCTAACAAGAATTAAAATCACGATCGGAGCTGCAAAGGGACTTGCCTTCCTCCACGAGGATGAAAAACCGATCATATACCGCGATTTCAAGGCTTCCAATGTCTTACTGGACTCGGTAATCTGTCTCCTCAACTTCTCTAGGCATAGTCATTTGATGTTCATGTGTTTAAATTGTTCCCTAGAAGAATACCATCATCAGTGGAAGCAACAGTTGACAATAGCAAGGATTGTGCTCTGCAGGATCACAATGCTAAGCTCTCTGATTTTGGATTAGCAACAGATGGTCCACGAGGAGATAACACTCATGTCACAACCCGGGTTATGGGCACACAAGGCTATGCAGCTCCTGAATATATTTCGACAGGTACCATTTGGAGGCAGGGAAATTTTGTCCTGATACTGAATGTATCTATTCATTTTTTACATTATGTGTCATTCAAATTGGATTGTTAATTATAGGTCACTTGACAACCATGAGCGATGTCTATGGATTCGGTGTGGTACTCCTAGAGCTATTAACTGGTAGGCGGTCGGTTGACCAAAACCGCCCCACCAGAGAGAAGGATTTGGTGGATTGGGCAAGGCCGATGTTGAAGGACACACAAAAGCTTGACAAAATAATGGATTCTAGACTTGAAGGCCAATACTCGCATGAGGGTGCTAAAAGGGCAGCACTGCTGGCTCGTCAATGCCTAAGTCACAACCCCAAATCCAGGCCTACCATGCGAGCAGTTGTGAAAACCTTGGAAGTGATCATGGATTTCGATGATGTCCCGGTCGGACCCTTTGTGTACGTTGTCCCAGAGGGATCGACTGATGTCAATACCAAGAAATTCGAAAATGGAGATGCTTGCAATGTGCCTATAAATGGCAATGAAATCCAGCAAAAGGAAGGTGAAAGAAGAGAGAAGAACCACCGCCCACGGAGAAAAGGTCATAGGCATAGACATCGGCTTAAATCAACAAGGTCTCGTGCAATTTTCTCTGATACTAATTTGTATCAGAAAATTGGAACCAGTTTGTACTCTTTCAACCTACAGGAGCAGATACTATTTGATGAAGAGAATAAACTAGAGAGCTAGAGTTGAATTAGACAATTGCTATACCATTAGAACAAGTTTGTGTTCATCTCATTTTGAGTAGCTTTTTGCCCAACGGTGAGAGCAAAAATCTGTAATTGCAATAGTTGTCTTTTTATTAAACGGATAAGACTGCAAATATTGTAGCCATTTGAATCTTCAGCGACATGGTACACTTACAAAATATATATAGTTACAGAAGCTTGAAATCCTAAACTCGCAAAAACTTATTTGATTATTAAAAAAAAAAAAAAAAAAAAAAAAACAGAGCTTCAAACTGCTACGACCATCAAACACATCTTCGAATCATGGGCAGTTGACTAGCCCTCTCGGTTTAGTCGACCATTTTTTCTCAGATTTATATTATAATATTACTTTATCCATATTTTTACCTATAGATTAAAAAGAAAAAAGATTAATGCAAAACCTGATTATTGAAATCCATTTATCATTCATCTGTTTGTTAATTCATTATTTTCCATTCCATAGTCATTATTACTTTATCTTTTCCATGTTAAAATGTGGGAAGTCATTATCTAAATAGACTTTGAAAATTTTACGTCTATAGTCAAATTCGGGCCCTAAATGTGTACAGGTTGGATCTTCCCTTGTACCGAAAATCTTGAAATTTCAGATCGGTTTACGCATTAAGAGATCCTCTTAAACATCAGACAAACACATACGCCAATTTTTTAGGACTAGAATAAAGATATTAGAAACTTCATGGAATCACGGATTTCAAAACTTTTCTAATTGGGAGTTTTACATATATCGAGACAATCATTTCGTAAGCAAACTACTATATTAAAATTACTATCTCAATTTAGGTGCCTTTTTAACTTTATACTTAAAAAATTTGAAGTCGTTAAATACTATACTTAATTAAATCTTAACTACTAAAAATTTCTATCTAAAATTTGAAGTTGTTAAATTTTTTTTTTTTGAATGAATTTTTAATTCCTAAATTCACTAACCATCAATTTAACAAACATATCATGATAAATACTTACTTATCAAAGAGTATGAATGTAAATAACAGAATATAAGGTAATAATTTGATAAGTAAAGGTTTGATTAAATATTTTTTTAACAATCTCAAAATTTAAGTAAAATTGAAACAAAATGGTTTTAGAGAAATGCTTCTCGCTAAATCTGTCAGTTTAATGACTGTCTCACCCCTCTATTACTTCCAATATTCTAACTGAGATGAGAGAGAGGAGCATGATTATGATACTTCATTTATTCCATTCTTCTAGAACATTAACCCAAAATGGGAATTAAAAGGTCAACACCGGATGATGTCCATTAAGGACAACACGTTTAGCTGACATTAAGGAAAATGAAATCCTATTTGTTGCTAACTAATATGCAAAAAAAAAAATAATAATAATAAAATAAAAAATATTAAGGGATCCATCAAATATTCTCTGGTTAGAAATTAATCGCCATTGGATCAGCCAAGACCATGACTTTCTGCGCAAGGTCGTACAAATTCCACTTTCCGCGCACTATTTTGCATTTGGTAATCATGGTTGTCACTTGTCACTTGTCACTGTCTTAGTATAGAAATACGTGTATTTAATCGTTACCAAGTATAGCTTCCAATTTTGACTGCGTGCAAAACCAAAATTCCATTGTTAATGTAATGAGAATTTTGTTGTTATATAATAATAATAAAAAAAACAACAAAATTGAACTCTTCGGTAAGTTTGATGAGATATTTACAAGGAGCTTACCCTATCTAACAGTAATTGTCAATATATTTTTATATAAAAATCATCATAAACTTTAATTTAAATATAAATTATTCCTTTAAACTTTTAAATTGTAATTTTTAATTTTTAAATTTTCATAAATTAATAAACAACTCTTTAAAATGAGAATAATTTCTTAAACGTTAATCTTAATAAAAGATATTTACACGTCAAAATAAAAGTTTAAAAGAGTTATAAAGTTTATTTATCAATTTATGAAAGTTTAAAAAACCAAAAAACTATACTTTGAAAATTTATGGAACAAATCTATACTTAAATCAAAATTTAAAGGGGTTTATGTATTTTTTCCCATTTTTTATACGATTATTTTTTTTTCTTTCTTTTTTTTTTTTTGATTTTAGTAGTAAAAGGAGCATTACGTACTAAAGAAAACAAAACAAAAGGCAACATATACCTGCTTACATCTTCTAAGGCAAAGTCTTGCGCATTGTTGTATAACAAGGGAGTTTCGAACTCCCTTATACGAACCAAAATGATATTTATCTTTTCGTATAATAAATAAAAGCCCAATTAGAGGTATATCAATAAGAAGTTGGCTTTCATCTTTTCATTGAACACATTAAACTTCCTTGGTATGGCTTTAATCTTAGTTTTCGAGAGGGGAGAGAGCCTCTATCTGCAAATGGTAACCACATCGTAATGTTTGAGTTATGGATTATCCAGGTTCTTTAGAAGAGCAATGCCTAAAGAAGAAACAACATTTATTTCAGTTTTTTTTTTTTTTTGTTCTTTTTGTTAAGAAAATTGGATACCCTAATAGATACCGTATAGTTGGGGGCCAGTATATCAGCTTTGTCTACTATTTTTGCAAAACCAAGAATCCATTTACCATTACTGTCCTATAATAGCCCTCCAGCTGACGCTTGGCCTGTGGATGGGATAACAAAACTGCCAGTAGTAGGTTTATCCAATCTAAGGCAGGTAATTTCCATAAGAAATATTTTGTTTCCATTACATATAGGTCCTTTTGTTTTCTTTTGTAACTCCAATGTTCATGAGCTGAAGCTCTCACTAGGTGCAGTAATGAATGTATGTGGAAATCTGGATGAAAGAGCTTTTGGTTTCTTGTTTATCAAATTTTCCGAAGCATGAAGCCAAACATAATTAGTTTTGGAGGTTGAATTTCAAAAACTTGTTTTCCTTTGATATGATAGTTTCTTTTCATCCAATTAATAGAGTTAGTGCGATCTTGATTTTCCCTTAAAGGAGTTGATGTGTAAAGCTCACATATATTTATCCAAACCTAGGTAATCTTTGAAAGCAAGTCGTTAAATTCTCTTCCGTTTCTCCACATCTAGGACAGTAATCATTATTCAAAGTTCCCCTCTTTTTCAAATTTTTAGCAGTATGGAAGCTACCTTGTTGTATTCTCTAAAACAATAATTTCACTTTTTTTTTGGGGGGGGGGGGGTGTTGGTGGGGGAACACTACTCCAAATCCAATCCCAATCCCAATCCCTTGAGTTTTGATAGCTTATGTAATAATTGGTTATAAACTTTGCTAAGATATGGGTTTGTTCTTATATATAATGGGCATCCTTTCATATACTATGTTGAAGAGTTTTAAGACTATTGGCCATATGTGATTGGTTAGGATTAAAGATTATTGAAATCCTTTCTTTCCTTCATCCCATTTATTTTCTCCTGGCCCAGCTTCCCTAACTGTTTACTTTAAAGCTTTTTGATGTACGAACCTTTTATTAATTCCATGACTATCTTATTTTCCCCGCCCAATCAAACCAGAAGCTTTTGTTCTTTGAAAACCTTTATCACAGGACCGACCAGGATTACGTAGGTGGAGAGATCCTACTTATTTTAATCAAGTTAATATTAAAATTATTGGGAGAAAAATATTGATTTATTATCATAATTATATTGCATCTTATATATATAAAATAATCTTATTAATTGTTTGAGCAGCAGTAATTCTTAAAGCTTAATAGAATTGAAGAATTCATTAAAAAAATGACTAAGAATGATTGATATACTTCATAAGAAATTAAAAGAACTAATATTTTACCTTTTTTATGCATAATATATTAAATGAAAATTAACTATTAATTTATGAAAAATTACATTAGTATATAAAACTTGCATAAGTTTTGTTTTTAACAAAAATAGAGCGGAAAAATTAATTAAATAAGAAATTACAAATAAAGTAGAAATAGTAACTCGATATAGATATAAGTATTGTACTATTTCTTTTTATGACAACTTTGTAGTATTGTTACATTAGCAATGGTAAAAAAAAAAAAAAGAATATCATTTTGAATATAAATTTTTAGGTAATTAATTATTTAATAATTCACATTCATTATCATAAAATAATTAAAAAAATTATTAAATCAAGTCATAATTGGCATTGTTTATTAATAATTTATGTGATAAGACCAAAATACTTATAATATGGATAATATCATTATTTTTTAAGTTATTACTTATAAAAAATAGCAACTTAAGAGAATTTATTTAGCTAGATATGATTTCTAAATAGGATTCCTAATTAATGAATTTAATGTTATTGGTTGTTGTGAAAAGAAAAAAAATTGAATACATGTAAAAACACAAATACTATTCAAGTAATAAATGCATCTTAAAAAGAGTAAATGAAAAACAACTCAAGACTTTGTTAGTAAAACAAATATATAATTACTAGACTATACTTTATTTTCTATCATGTTTTGCTTTTTATAATATATATTTAGTATATATATTTTATTTTTCTTAAAAAATGAAAAACAACTTTTCCCGAGCTTGGGGCCGGAGCCCCTATCGACCTCCCTTAGACCCGCCCCTGCTTTATCCTGAATCCACTTATAACTATGATATAGCTTTTTACAGAAGGAGGAAAATGAAATTGAGTGATGGAGATTTTGCTTCTTTGGCAAAGTACTTAATTTAGCATTAATCATTTCTGTCCAAACTTCTTTTCTTCTTTTTAGCTCCTAGAATTTTTTAATTGCACGCGTTATTTTTGCCTAGATTTTACAAGCTTAAACCACCTAATTCTTTAAATCCCATGTAACTCAATGTAATCTTCCCTTCCTCCCCTAATCTATTCCAGATAAAATTCCTTGTGATTTGCCCTGACTTAGTGATGATCCTTTTAGGTGATTTCCCAGTCTATGTATAATAAGTTAGGAGAGCATCAAACAAAAGTTCTTTTAGTATAGGTATTCCTACCATATTTAGTTGTCTGGCCTTCCAATCACAAAACTTATTTTATGCTTTCTCTACAGTAAAGTTTAATTGTAATACCCCATGGGTTTTGATTCTTGATTAAAGGAGAAACCTAAATATTTTTCGAAGTAATCCACCACACTGTGCTCCATCCTTTACTTAATCTCTTCTTTCATCTCTAAGGGTCGGGAAAAAGATTGTAGATTTATCAATATTTACTTTTAAGCTCCATAGGTTTGAAAATTCCTACATTACTCTCTCAATTAGGCAACCACTTATGATAACTTCGCCTTTCCCTACCGGGAGCCTCTGCATACTATGAGATGCGGCCATCACATCAATATCATAGGCTTTTAGCATTCAAAAATACTTCAAATAGCATGCGATTGGAAAACAAGTCGATAGGCAAGAGCTCACTTTCCTCTGATTGTGGTAGACAGAAAAGAATAATTCTAAGACGAGAAAGGTTTTCTATCAAGAGATTGATTATCAATTTTCTTAATAAGTACTACTTCTACCTATTTAAAGTTTTTGCTAGAAAGTATAATATCACTGACAAAAGCCACATGTGATATCTTCAAATCATTTCCTTTTAACTCTAATGGGTTCCTGAACTCCCAAGTGGGCTGGCTATTCAATCTGTCCACTTAAAAATTTCATAACTATAATGAATAAATATGAAGACAAACGATCTCCTTGGTGAATGGTAGTAAAAGCAGGAATAAGGATTCCATTTACAAGCACTTCCATCATGCAGAATTCTCGCAGCAAGTGAATGTCTTACATTTAAAAAAAAAAAAAAAAAAGGGGAAAAGAAAAATGATAGACCATATGTTGGCACAAAATATAAATAAAAAAACACGGTTAATTTAAAAGGTATTGTATTGCACCCTTTATCAGAGTTTTAAGATGAGAATCAAATACCATAATATAATGGTTAAATCTATGAAGTGCGCCCTACAGCTGGCAAATTTCTATCATTTTAATAATTTATAAAATGTGTCAGCAATTTACCCATTAAAATGATAGATCATATGAAAGGTAGCTACGAATCTTTGCACGAATCTCATATAATTCTACCAAGTGTTCAAAATATATATATATATATATATATATATATATACATGTATAATTGTTAGAATTTATGTCTTAACTACTTGTTGATATTGGTGGAGTATAGTATTTATTTATTTTAGTTTTGATAAAACGCATAAAACCCCGAGCTTAATCCTACCACTTCTTTATTTCCTTTCTAAACCTATTCAAGGTTCATAGTTCTTTCAACCACAAACACTTGAATTAAACTATGTAACAAAATTAATTGCATTAGTATTTTGGGCCAATAATTTCTTTATTTAGTTGACAATCTACATCAATTATTAGTTTTATTCCATTCCAACTAATGTCATCATACAAAACCAGTAACATCCACATTAAAAGTTGCTATATTTTGCACATAAATATTTGCCAACTAATGGCTATTTTATGATTTATGAGCTTAAAAAATGGTTGGTCAAGAAAAGAACATAAAAATGGTACCGTAGATATCCTGAATCAGTCAATTACTAGCTAGTCGCGTACGCCTCCCACGAAAGCAAGATACGATCATATATACATCATACGAAACAATTGAAAACTACTCTCGCGATTCCACATGAGTCCTGCCTCCCCAGCAACCATAATCCTTGTCCAGAGAAATAAACTTCTAATGGTATAGATGAGTTAAACAGATTTACAAACTATTTCACCTTGAATTGAGATTTATTTGAGTTCAACTCGATAGTAATTAAAAAATCCATAATCGAGTTATTTGAGAAGTTTATCAAGTCAAACTCAAACTATTATAATTGTCGATTTATAATGATAATTATAAATTTATTTTTCTTTTTTAATATGTATCAGATTAATTTTTTCTTATTGTAAAAATAATTTGTAGATAAGAGACGCTTCATATATTTTGCATTGTGAATAATTATCAGCAGATGTGTACTTTACTAATGCAGTATGCTCAAGTCAGTGCTACTACTTACCGGTATTTAAAAGTATTAGACATAATTCACAGTAAACTACATTTTGTGGCGGTTTTTTATATTGCAAATTTCAAAGAGTCCCTTAACATATAAGCTACAGCCACAAGCAAAATGGGGGAAAAGAACAATAAATTACTGCAATCGGTACTTAATGAGAAAAGAATTGTTACTGAATAGTGGCAATTGCAACAATTATTTATAAACCGCTACTAATTTATTGTTTTAATTACTCTTAACCTTTTTGTAGCGAATTATATAGGCTTTTTGTTTTTCTAGAGAGAACGCGAAAAAATCATTCATATTACTGTTTGAGGGCGAAGTGGAATCTTCCAAATCAACATAGAAATAACCTCTTATAGATGACAAACTTACGAACTCATTTTAGTTTATTTCTTTATCCATTCACCAATTTGATCCTCACGGTACCTGAAGCCCCATGTGAACTTGTAACAAGGCAAACATACAATGCGTACGCGGCAGACACTTGAATGTTTCATTTCACACAAGCTCAGCACTCAGCAGCGACATGATTGAACTAAAGTCTAACAATATCCTTGTATATTTTCTGCTTCATTTTCTTTTACACACAAATTGTTTTTACATTTGTCATCATTTGCTCCTTCATTTCAAAGTCATTTTGGAGGCTAGTTGCGATTTCTAGGCAAGCCTGCAAAGCGAAAAAAGCTTCGAAGATACTAATAATGATATGAGTTTTTATTAATGGTAAATAAGTATCAATAATATCTAGATATATATTAATCATATTGAGTTTATGTTTTCATATGTTAGAATATTTTTAGTACATATCCATCACTCATCAAAATATATGACATGTTAAATTATATATTAACGATATCTAATTAAATCATGTTTCAATTGTTTTTTTTTTTTTTTTTGTTTATATCTTATTTGTATTTGTTTGATATCTGATCTAAATTTTTTTAAAATTAGGTATTTGAAAACTATTTTATCTGTATTTTTTTTTTCATAATTATAAAAGAGATAATGATTGAAGTGTTAGAACGAGGAAATAAGATTTCATGTATTTTTAAGAGAAAAAGATTTGAAAAAATATATAAATATATTATTTGTTAGAGATAATTATTTTAATTTGTATTTTTATAAATATGAATAAAGTAAAAGGTGGATAAATCAACTTTATTAGAATTTTTGGGTAGTTAATTTTATAAGAGGAGTATAGATGAAATTATATTTTCATCTATTTAGAGAGATTCAAATAGATATCAGTAACAAAAAAAAAAAAAAATGAACCAAAGGAAGTCTTAATCAACTTAAGTAGTTAAGCCTATTAAATAAAAGCTCTTAGACTAATCTCCATAGACTTTTAGAATGAGCTTAACGTATAGAAGAAGATTGTATTTTATTTTACTTATTATGATGGGCACACTTAAATAAAATAATAAAAGTTTAATTAGGGTTGAGGTCACCATTCTAAGTAGTAAAGACTTTTTCTAATTTTCCCACATTTATCAAGAGCGGGTATGAAGAACAAACTTTTGAAAAATCGATTTCTCAATGGATTCAGATGTATTTTCCTAGTCCTATTACCTTTAGTGTTGATCTAACATGATGATCCAGTGAGTGATTCCAATTTCACCAAAATGGTTTATTTGGATTAAGTATTCTTTACAGTTTTTGAGCACATTGGCAAATTGTGTGCAAAATTACTAGCCTTACTTATGAGTTTGTTTAATTGAACTGTCACTAAAAAAGCAAGTTTCCTATTCATTGATTTCTTCTTGCTTAATCGTCGACACACTTTGTTTTTTTCTCTATAAAAATTGGGAAAAATATTCCTATCCATGCATCAGGACTAAACAGGAACTTTCCTGATCTTTAAAACTATGTTTTAAGCACCACATAAAATATTTTTAATATTAGAAAGGTCTTTCTAGGGGGAAAAAAAATCTTCAATATGAGTCTTGAGATCTCATCAATCACATATTGTTATGTAACAAATAAAATTGAAAAGTGCGAATATGGAAAGACTTTTCATTCGAGACAATATACAATTGCGAGAAATATAAACGAGGTATTGTTTTAAAAAGAGAAAACTCCAAATTCATTTTGGTTTCTTTTCTGTCCATCTTTCCAATTTCATTATGCTTTGTTCCATATGACCTGCATTATCTATCGAGTACACGGCATATACATACCCAAAGTTTCTTGCCTCCAAAATTTATTCAACATTCAAATCGACAACGCGCTCTAACTAAAGTCTTATGATGTCTTGTGAACCAGGTTTCGTTTCTTTCTACATTTGTCATCATTATAGTTTCCTAGGAATAAATGTTTTGAGCAGACACAATTTACTCTTTGTGACTTGTCAAACGGTGCGTTCTTATATTACAAAAGAAAGGGTCGGTAACTGAAGTCTACTTCTGATTTGCACTGAAATCAATGAGAAAGCCCAGAAAAGTTTTTTGAATAGGCCAATTCAAACTTTAATGTCTCACAACTAGTAGTTAGTGGAGAGGTAGTTCGTTTGACTTTATCTTATGTTAGAAGATCTTGAAATTAAACTTCACGTTGACCTCTATGTTATAATATTTAGATTGCGTTGGATATCCTGGCATGGAAAAAATGTATGAAAATTATTAATGCTATTTTGGTTAGATATAAATGAATGAATGAATAAATAACCATCCAAAGGTCATAGTAAGAAAATATCATTTATTTTCATTGGATGTATATATTTGATCGCCAATTTTTAACTCCTCCACTGTGCCATTAATTAAAGTGACAATGTGAATAAAAATGGAAATTGATAAATAGGCCAATCTCTTGTTTCAAATATGAGCCGACTGTATTGGAAATCGGATAGCTTTTTTGACTTCTTTTGATTTGTCTGGCAACTATTGAAACATCAAAACATGTGGCGGTGTTAAATGCACTCGTAATTTACTTCCGTAATAAACCATGGGGACACATATTGCAACTCATAAAAAATACTTTCCTATGTTTTATTTTTCTTAATTAGGTATATTTCTATCCATTTTTTCCCTTTAAAAATGGATGATAAAGTTGAATTCCCTACCCTAATATTGGGAGAATTTATATCATACTTAATTGTCAATTGGAATAATTAATGCTACTATTATTACCTCCGATACTCCATTAACAATAGTTATACACGCTGTGCTATGAGTCATATTTGAGAATATTTGCATTTTTACGGTTATCCCTGTCCTAGCTATAGCTCGCTTGCCCTGCCTCAGCTCAGCTGAAACCTTATAGGTCCATCACAGAAGTTGATGTTGTTCAAGCAGGCTCTTCACAGCTGCAATTGTGCCTTGAAGAACAAAACAATGTCGGCATGTAGATTTACTGTTTCCTTCTTCACATTCATCAAATATTCAACACCACGTTTCAATTGAAGTCCAACGTTGTCTTGTGTCTTTCTGCTGCATTTCCTTGAACAAGGTCATTCTTAATGCCTACATTTGCCCCCCATCATTATGTATATGTTGCTAAATTCAATGCTTACGATATTGGGCACACTTTTACACTTAGAAAGCAACCTCTCTTTCGTCAAAAGATGGCGGTTTCCTAGATTGCAAAAGAAAAGGTCATTTTTGAAGGCTAGTGGTGCTTTTGAAATGAAGTAATGAGAAAACTTAGAGAAAGTTTTGGCAAAGGAATAGATAGATGAGCAAATTTCTACTTCTATTGCATCACAGCTAGAAGTGGGAAGATGGTTGGTATGACTTGACCATATGTTGATGATCTTGGCACTCATTATGGAGGTTGACTTGTTAAATCACATGGATGGATAAAATGGATGGAAAATTGCATATACATCTTTTTAAGTTATTGTCAATATGGATATATCCCCTTAATTTACAAAGTGCAACTATACCTCTCTGTATGTTTTTAAAATAAGCATATAGACCCAAAATCATCAAATCCCCATAATTTTTACAATTCAAGGGATTATTTGCGTATTTTCAAAAACTATGAAGATTTGAAGAAAATATATTAAAGTTTAAACTATCTATCCTCAGCTAACTAATAGTTTAAAGCTTTATTTTGCAACAATTATAATATAATTATCCTAAGAGTCATAATATAATTCACTCTATAATAAATGGTTTTTTGATTTAGCCTTGATTAGTTATATTATAGAATGAGATTCCATATAATCCATTTAACTAGAAAAAAAAAAAAAATTCTTTGATACTAATATATTACCAATGTGGATGGATGATGAGCAAGTTTGCATCTTATTTTGGTATATAGTAGTGATAGTGGGTAGTTAGTGCTTGGAATTCAAAAAACAAACTCCTCGGCACTTGATGATTCAAAATTGGCACATAATGGAGAATTAAGTACCAATTTGATGATGGATAAAAGGACTCTATAATTTATAAATTTAAGACAATGATTTTCAAGTCAATATACTAATTAAAAACTTTTGAATAGTTAAAAATGTCCGTTTACCATTACTAACGTCGTAAACATGTCCCAAATTGTTGCTAAAGTCATAAAAAAGGACACTATATATAGTTCTCAAGACATCAATTTTCGGGTTTTAATGACAACATGAAAACTATATGCATAAAATCAAAAGATTATTACGTTGCACTATAAGAATTCTTCTAACATCAACTTTTAGGTTTTAATGACAGTGCGGGGATTATATATGTATATAATCAAAAGTTACGGAAATGAGTTACATTATGAGAATTTATGATTCCTACCTGCACCTAACTAACAGTTTTAAGGATGAATTCCAATTATTCTTTTAAAAATTTAGTCTGATATACTATTTCGGATAACCTAATATGACCATAGGAAGAGTATTTCTTATCTAGATGAAGAATGGCTTCAGGCTTAGCACATAGAAAAGTTCTAACAGTGTTACTACTTTTGTTGCGGTACAAAATAAAAATCATGTAATCACGTAGTTATATTATTCTTCAACTTGCTTCTTGGAAAGGAATAATTATGCATTAAATTTTAGAAGAGGCATTTTTTCTGCAATGCAAACACATTGGTGTGGGAGCTAGAATATTGTCCGATTGATGATATAGAGAACTTAAAAGGGGTCTAAAGGCAGTCCATTTAATAAGTTTTTTTCTTTTTTCTTTTTTTTTTTTTATAACAAACAGGAACTTCATTCATAATATAACTTAGTACACACATTCATCAACACTTAATACATAATACACACTTAGTAGAATTATACATAATGCTGTGTGGGTACATTCACATCCCTGCCAAAATAACGAGCATAGAACGATCAGCAAATTTGCCAAAGGTACAAAAGGAACTATTTCCTCCAAGCCTTCCCATAGATGCATCGTAGTTGCTAATTTATCAGTTACTCCATTGGCTCCCCTGTGGACAAATTCGATCAAACCACAGCAACTTTTCCTTCCATGCAAGTACTTATTGATTAACTTTGTGTTATGACTCTAAGAGACTTTAGTAGAATTGTTTAAAATTTTTATATTATGTGTTCATTTATGATAAAAAACCACCTTATAAGTTAGGGAATATAAGACTTTAAATAATTAAATATTAAGGTTTTCGATTTTAATCAAATAATTTGCTATAAAATATAAGTAAATATAGATATCCGATAAGCTATAGTCTATCATAATTGTAGAGAATCGATATTCCCTATCAAATACTAAGATGAGGTAAAACAACTTACTAATTTACAAAAAATACTACATAATCTTATCATATGAATGTACTTTATATAAATTGTTTCTGTACCACTACACACTTTTAAATTAACTCTAACATTGTCAATCCTATCTTCAATATATACTCTGCTTTTATGCCTATCCCAATCACTACTTACAAGAAACATGTAAAAAAAACTATAGGAAAATGAGTAAGCTACAACCCAGTGAGTTCGTTCCTCACCACTACTTGTTAAGCGAGTTATTAAATATTATTAGCACACATACAAGCTATTTATATATGAAATGAATTTAAGTGCAATAAATGCAAATAACACATCCATAGAAGCCTAAAACTATGGAAGGTGTAGATTTGCGTTCTCTACACATCGATCTTTCCTTCGTACTTACCCATACGAAGCACCTCACCTTAATCGTATAACGTTGCTTGGGCATACAGTTTCACCAAATGTTACTCAACTATTAACCTAATTCCATAATCAACAATCAATATAGATAAACTCTAATTAGGGCTACCTACCAACATATCAAAGGCTCTTTGGGCACACAAAGCGAATCCATCTCACAATCAACATATATCTAAGGCTTTAAGGGTATAATTATACGAGTCCTCTCGCAATTAATTAGAGATATTATGCTAACTTTACCTTAACAGTAAAAATATCTTTTATGGCCACCATGAGCCCTTCCAGAAATAATTTAAAAGTGTATTTAAGATTAGAAAAACATTTACGAAAATACTTTTCTAAAAAATTTACAAAGCTAACATTGTCCATCAATGTACCAGTTGGATCATAGACATGTGACAAATATAACTAATTTCTTTAGTTGAATAATTACATTTATCGATTTAATAAAATAATCACACGATGATTGTATGTAAAGTAATCAATCATTCAACTAATAATCAACATCAACCAACAAGCAGCATACAAATAACAAATAACAAGCAAATAACATATCACAAAAACTCCCTTACTTGGGTTATGCTCACTTTCCTAATATTTAAGAATTCCTAGACTCGATAATTGAATACCTAAAAGATAAGAGAGCTTATAAGTGTTCTAAAAAATTATGTTTCTCTATTAACTAAATATCTATCGTTAATTGTCTAGTTTCTTACTATAACTCAAGTATGATATAAATATAGTTTAACCTTAAATCTTTTACTCAAATTATCTTCAATTTTCAATCGCATATAATTTTTTCAATTTAGTTTAGATTCTTATGAACTTACAGTCCATTTTGATCGTTTTTGAACGTATTTTTTCGTAATAAAGTTCGTTTTAGACGTTATAACTCACAATTTTGACTATAATATAAAAATATCACAAAATTCATTATTTTGACTTAAATAATTATAAAAAATTAATTTAGGCTTTTCTTAGTCTATTTATGACTTAATAATTGTTTGTATCGTATAATTTGTAATTTTTTTATTTTGGGTCTATTTTATTATAATTACTTATTTCTACCTATTTTATTAATTATTTATTATTATTATTAATTATCAAAATTACTTAATTTATATAAGTGATGATGTGGCAACGTATAGAAGTGTCACGTGTTACCCTCATGAATTTTTTTCATATTTTCTATTATTTTTCAGTTTCTTTATATTTTACGGTATAATTATATATTAGTACTTATTACTATATTATTAAATTTTCTAAATTACTTATTTATTCTATTTTCTCCTAATATTGTGATACAAATATATATATTAAATTACTAATATTATTAAATTAATATTATAGCTTATTATATATGTACTATTTATATACTCATATTTCTACGTATACGTTACTATTCATATACGTACATTTATACGTATAATATACTTATGTATTAAATTATTCTAACTTTAACTATATACTATATGTATGAGTATAATATACATATATTTATACTTTATATACATATGTATATATACGGTTATATTATATATATGTATCTATACTAAAATACGAAATATAATTAATAATATACATTTAAATATCACGTCCAGCTCAAACATGTACAAATATTATACAAAAATTTTATAAATCGAAAATAATAAGTATATATATAAATACATATTCCTATTATTCACGTATACATATATATAATAAAAATCAAAATACTATATATATATATATATATATTCCTATACATATTCACGCCTACTAAGATATATCTATATATATATATATACATACATATATACATAAAGGAAATACAAAATATATATATACATATGTACATATATATATGAAAATACATAATACATGTCTATACATATTATATACTAAAATAAATACTATATACATACAATATATACCCATTTATACATACATATATTTTCAAGAAAATACAATATACATATACCCATATACATATATTCACGTGTACATACATACACATAAGAAAATACATGGTATATATATATATTATATTCACATATATGTACATACTATATACTATGTATTACATACATATATATTTACACATACATACATGTAATACATAAAATAAAAGAAAAGAAAAATAACAAATACTCAATATACATATACACACTATATGATATATATATATGTATAAGTAAAATAAATAAACTTACCTAATTATTTTAGTAAAATATTTGATTTAATTCCTCCTAAATTCTTCTCTTCTTCCTCCTCTTTTTCTTTATTCTCTTTCGGTTTTGGTGTATGTGCACTTTGGCTTTGTTTCTTTTTCTTTCACTTTTTTTTTTTTTTGGATTTCCAACTTCCAGAATTTCCAAATGTGCTGAATGTACTGGAGAAAACAAGAGATAAAGGACAAAAGCAATTTATAAAGCAAAGGACATGACCATGTAATCATAGCTTTTGGGTTCTATGTACATAAAGGGGACATTTGGAGATTGAAAAACAAAAGAAAAGAAAACATGGGCCACTTGGTTCCACATGTAGCAAGGGAAAAAAATTAGGAAGAAAGAAAAGAAAAGAAAGGAAAAGGAAAATGAAAATAAAAATAAAAAGAATTATATTTAATTTTTCCTAACATAAAAATAATAAAAATAACATTTATAATTTAATTTTGGGATTTTGTGAAAATTTATCAATTTAATTGGTACTTGTTATGATTATAATATTTACGAGTTATTTTAACATTTTTTTTAGGATTTATACGTGATTACGTGATTTAGTCAATAACTATAATCAACTAAGGTTATATTACTATTAAGTTATATTTATTCATTTCATGAGCTTACAATTATATTTATAGGATTTTTATCAATTTCGAGTTCGATTTTGATTTCGAGTATTTGCACATACATCAAATTTAGAGTTTTTGTATGCGATTTAAGTTTTGAGCAAAATTTTAGGGTTTTTATCCTTCGTACTATGTTTGAATTTAAAATTTTAATTAGTTTTAGATTTATCAACTTCATTGAGTTAAAGTAATTACCTATAACATTTAAATCGATTCATTACCTAAAATGCTAAATTTTCGAGGTTTACACTTTGTATCATTATTCAACATATGGACTGCAGCTTTAGAATCCATATTGAATTTTATCTTCCTAATTCCTACCCTTCGATAATATTCTAACCCTTAGTATAACCCCCACAATTTGGCCTTTAATATAGCCATTCGTTCAGTTTTCTTTACAAAGCCTGTTATCCATTGCCCAACTTCATCCCTCAATACTCCCCCAACTATTACTTCACTTAAAATGTCAATCATAGATGCATCAGTGTTGAGTTTAACAAATCCTTCTTGTAGCAGCATCTATTTTAACAGTCATTTGTCAATTCTTCTTAGTTGCTTTTATAACTTCATTAGTGCTTGGAACTCATGAGCTTTATATCTAATTTCTTGATAGGCTCTTTCAATCCCTCCTACGCCCCCAAAATAGTATTCTATTTCTAGCTTTCCATATGTTCCATATAGCAAAAGCAAAGAGCATCACCCAAGATGGTTAAGGTTGTATTGTTTCACTTCTAGTGCTATAGTTTTTATATTCAAATTATTCATCTAATTTGAGATCTATTCTTTGAGCTCTATTTGAAAGCCATATTGTATTCCATAGTTGTATGGCTTTCTTACATTTCCTAAAAAGGTGGTCAGCATCCTCTTCCTCCTTCTAACAAAGGATGCATGAACACTTAGTTGTAACTATAATTCTTTTAACATTATCTTTGTTTAGGATTTCTCTACAAGCTAGCCACCACAAGAACATTTAAATCCTTAAGGGAATAGGGGATTTTCTAAGGCCATATGTGTTTTCTAAGTGCTACTTTTTCCTCAGCCATCAATCTTGCGTAAATTTCTTTGAGTTATAAGTTGGCTCTAATATTTTGTGATAGGTCAAGTACATCTTCCCTTATTATAAAGAAATATATTGGCCCTACATTAGATTGCATCTACTCTTGAATAGTGTATTCTATTTTGGTCTCCATCCATTTGTCTATAGCCTTTCAGTGTTCTCTCCTTACTATGGGAAAGTTTGGTCCATGAAAGATTTTAATTATGGGCCGCTAGTTAGTTTGAGAGTGTTCCTAACATCTTTTTTTTCCCCTATTGCCAATTAGGTATTTGTAATGCACCGAACAAAATAAGTCATAATAATCCCACCATATAAACTAATCTAAGATAGAAACTGACCTTACAATTGCTATCGTAAATATAGTTCACACAAGGCGTACACGACTCAACCAGCTTGAAACAACAGTTCTAATACCTGTAAGTAATCAAACCTGTAGTATAGCTTTACAAAATACCTATTCTATATAACTTGTTATCTCATAATACAATAATACTGACATAAACGTCTTACATTAGAGTTATAATTTACAATAAAAGTTTATTAAAAGTCACAAGTTTGCAAACTATTCACAAAAGTTTGGAAACTATTGAGCATCCCAAGGAATTCCCAGTTAGTTTTCTCAAAAAGTCAAAAAGTCAAAAGCTTAAGTTCAATTGATTTCCCGTTCCTCACTTCCCTAAACAATAGTACACCAACTTAGGAATGGTGGAATTGAAATATCTTGACCTCACTCAGCACCTGTAAAAAATTCTATGGGGAAGTAAGCATAACTAATTCAGTAAGTTGGACAGAGTCAAAAGAATACCATACAATCACAAGCAAGGTTATTAATTATAATGAAATGTAATGCAATGCAATGCAATCAATCAAATGAAATATCATATAATGTTATCCAGTTCACTGTGAGGTTAGAGAAATTACATTCGCTCCAACCCGACTTGAGGAGTTTTATCGTGGCCCAAGTTAGACCAAATCCAGGCTAGTGCAATGGAGAACACGCTCCTCCTATGACTGCCTTCGAACCACGACCCCCACTTTTGCCGTGACCTCCTCACCTATCACTTAATTCGACTAAAGATGGAAAAAATGACCATTTCAACTATCCTCATTGAAGAAAATCGGTATTTAGCCTAACACTCTTAATCGTTTCCCCTAATAGGTATTATGCATTTCTAGTTTCATTTTAGTTAAATAGATATTAGTTTTAATCAAGGGTGGCCAAATAAGTTCATATAGCATAAATACAATGCAAACATACAGAATAACATACTAAGGAATTTAACTCTTGTTACAGCTGAGCATCATACATACAGATAATATGAGTACAGTCAACTAACTATAAACACAGCCAGAAGTACTCTTGGGTCTCCGGATATTTTAAAACCGTATCTCAACAAGCGATAAAGCCACAATTCAACTTACTTAGTTAGACGCTCGCTATTACTAACTCAAGTCGTTAGCCGTCTTTGTATTGGAAAATCCTATTTACACAAAAAACCCAAATTTAGTTTTCGTAGTAAGTACAAAAATATTAAGGTTCAATCTAAAACGATTTTATATATGTGTATATTATTTCCATAATATATAGTCATATTATTATTATATATCAAATTAAGTTATTAATTGTTGATACTATTCATCATCTATACTATTAAGTATTATACGTCATTTCGATCATATCGAAACGTACTTTTAATTTATTAAATCACATTTTAATTTTGGTAAGGTTATCAAAATACATACATTCTAGAATATGATAAAGTTATAGGTTATATTACTTAATGTTGTCCGATTTTAACATAATTGTATCGTTTTGGGTTCATATAAACCTAACGACACGTTTTACGAATCTTTTTTCTATTGACGACTTTTAATAAGCAATTCGAGTTTTTAATATAGTTATATGTATCTATCTAGATTTTATCGTATTATCCGTAATTTATGTTATTAAATTGTATTTTACCTAATTTGTTCATAAATTGTGACAATATAAATATTATCCAATCCTAATATATCTAGATTGTATCCCTAAAATATCTATAAATATAATAAAAATACTAATTTAATCCCAACTAATCAACAATCATGCACATAATTTTTATATAACTATTTAATTCATTTTAACTTATTATTATTAAAAATACACCCCAACTTGTAATTTAAGTCATTTTATTAGGTAAATTTGTAATAAATAGTCCGGGTTACCAAATAATTTCCCAAAAATTTATATAGATTTCTAAAAATATATGGAATTCAATTATCACTTGGTTTCAAGTTTCTGACCTATCACTTATATATTCGTATTTACGATTTTACCCCTAAATTATCCTAAATTACTCAATTACGGTTTTTTTACATCAAATAAATTTCATTCTAATCCTACATTGTTATTATTCACTAGAGATCAGTAAATATCCATTTCATCAATTAATTTCATAATTTCCTATTTAATTCATAATTTTAACCTATTTTCGAGCTATTTTTAGGTAAAAAAATACAATAAATATTAAAAATATTCAAATCAAAATTCAGACTACATAGAAATCGTCTATATGTTATACACATCCTACACAAAATTTTTCAACTAGAAACAACATCATTTAGTACATTTATTTTACAATTCTAATTTTAGATGAACAGTAGATTTCTTAAGAAAGTATATTAAATATTATGAATTTTTCAAAAATAAAAATATCACATAAAAGCATGTTCAAAATAACCTAATTAAATTTTTTTTCATAATTTTCTAGATGGATTTATTATTTTTTCAAAATTCTCAAAAAATAAGGTAGGATTTTGACTTTGTTGTTCATGGTGGCTCTAGCGATTGTGAGGTTAAGGGGGTGGGGTTGAGTCAGACAACCTAGATGCAACCTAAACTAGTAGTAGGCAGTTAGGCTTGTTGTTAGGTGGTTGTCTAGGTCTAGTATAGTGGCAGCACAGTGGTTCCCTTGTTTTTATATTTTCTTTCATTTTCCTACGATTTTTTTCCTAATATTTTTCCTCTAAATGTTTTTTATTCCAAACTACTAAACTTTGCATATCTAGATTTCTTTCCCTTTTATAAAGCCTCAAAGTCGGTTGAATAATTTTTCCTCTAATTATTTTATATTTTTTCCTCTTTCATCTTAATTGAACCAAGGAAAAGGTGCCCTACTCTTATACTTTCACTTTTGAATTAGCAATAAGAATCCCAAATTTCTACCCCGCAACTTTTTCCAGTAAGCTTCAATGCATTTAGATAAATTTCATTAAATATTTACTTAAATATGGATATTATGTGTTAGGATTTAGTTATTTAATTAGCATATAAGTATATACCCTATGTAAATATCATGTGTAATATGTAAATTTATTCGTGTAATATATAAATTTATTCATATAATTAAGTTTCTAACATATCTTTGATTTTTACGATATATTCTCTTAATAAATTTCATGAATTTAATGCAATATATATAATTATGTAATTTAGAGTAAATTTACGAGTGTAATTATTATTTATACCATACATACTCATAAAAATACGAGTATATTAATATAGTAAATTATATTGTATTATCTTATTTTTGGAGCTTAATTAATTTATCTTTAAGTTTTCGTCACAATCCAAGCTCGATTTTAGGAGCTGTGAGCATTTTAGTATTATATTGAATAATTTTACTTCTAAGGGCAAAATTGGGATTTTGGGTCATTATTTCCAAAATCCAACTTCATTGTGTCACTTTGTTTAACTTTTCTATCTTAGTCGTAAAGTTTGAACTCAATCAAATAACTTTCCCTAAAGATCCTAAATCTAAACTCAGTTGTCATAAACACAATTTTAGGGGCTTACGGTTTTCCCTGTCATCCAACATCCACTTTTGACTTTTAACTTGTTCCTTCCATAGAGTAGATTCACTCCCATTGGAGAAAAGAGTGTCTCCCTGATTTTTCTTTTATATTTTTCCTTGCACACATCTATCTAAATTGAGGAGTTGTTTCAAAACTCTCCCATTTTCTTCAATTTCCAAGCGTAATTTCTTTTCTTCAAGTTGCCTCGAGCTAAACTTCCCCCCCCCCCCCCTCTTCTTGCTTGTTGTTATTACATTTCAATTTGTCTAGTATATCTTCCTTCGACCTTCATTCCTATCCTAGATGAACCTTCTTATTACTTGGTCGATTATGCTTATCGACTATTTTGGTAATGTGTCTAGGAGCTTAGTTATCACTAGAACTTAGTATGATGGAATTGAACTGAATGGGTCCTTTGAGATATCGAAGAAAATTACAAGGAAATGGTCCACAATCGAATAAGAGTAGCTAACATGAAGCTGCTCAGAAGATGTAACTCACTAACGAACATAACATAGCTTGACACCATACTTGATATAACGTACAAGTTGATTTCAAGGTTTACCTGCCACTATTTGAACTACTCTGCAAGATTAGATAAAAGTGTAAGAAATATGGACTTGGAGAAGTATCTCACAAGAACAGAATATTTAGTATAAAAATGTTGGTTTTATCTGCGGATTACAAGACAAAGGGACTATTTATAGGAAGTCTTTAGGGCAGCATGACAAGTAATGAAAAGACAAGAAAGTATATATAAAAAGAGAATTCCTAGTACGTACAAAAAAGGATAAAATGGAGAAAAGACCAAACTAGAAAAGCAGTACAATGTTGGACGAGGTAAACAAGTAGTAGTGCAACATTGCTCTCATACAAATATTCTCTGAGCACAGCAGGCAAAAAGGGTCAAAATGTTACGGCATTAAAGGGCTGGGAAGACAGAGAGATGGCATCATGCTGAGAGAAAACTATTCGGCTATTTAAGTGAGTCTCTTATCACTTGGCAAGAACTTCTCGGAAGTATCGGTAGGATTCCTCGACATAAGGTCCTCAACAAAGGAATGGTCAACATCAATACTAACGAGTGTATAGATCATCGTATGACAATTAGGGGACCTCAAGGAGTTCAACCACATTCCTTCAGCGTAAACTTTCTTGTCATCAGTAAGTTGTCGAGAAAGAATTCGCCGTGCGAGGGATTGGAGTCCTCAGAGCCGTGCATGAGTAATGGGGTCATTGGTCGACGATTCATCATTTGGTAGTGCAATTGCTTGCATGGTGTATGTAGGTAGGGCTTACAAACATGATTTAGTAAGCATAATGTGCCTTACCATGCTGAATAACTTTGATTTCCATCCTCTAAGGCTTTTCTTAATCTTTTCCAAAATCTCCTTTACTTATATTATTCCCATTTTAAGGCCCTCGTGTAATTCAAATCCTAAATATTTTCAAGATTCCTCCTTTTCTTTAATGCTTAGCACCTCTACTATCTTTTCCCTGATGCAACTATCAGTATTCTTAGAGTATATGATTCTAGATGTGTGTATACTATATCTAAGTCCTAACTACGTGGTGAAAGTATGTAATACTCTACAAATTTTTTGGGCAGTTTTATGATTAGCCTTTGCTAGGAATGTTACATCATCTGTGTAAAGCAAATGTGTTAGCTATATTTTAAACCCTAAGAAACATATTGGATCCAATTGCTTAGAACTTACATCTTGTTCAATCAATCTGCTCAAAATTGGAAGGTCCATAATAAATTACTAAGGGGACATCGCCTTGCCTCACTCCTCCTGATGACATAAAAGGATCTGCACAACTACCACTGAGCAAAATTTCTATTTGTGATGAACAAAACATAACTTATCATAAGCTTAGTCACCCATTCAAGGAGGTCCAAGGCATCCATTGCATATTTTATAAAGTGTCATTCAATCTTATCAAAAGCCTTTTCCATGTCTATTTTGACAAGCATCCATCCTTGCTTTCCTTTTTTCTTATTACATTTATGGAGGATTTCACTCATCACTAGCAAATTATTAGCTGCCTTCCTCTTAAGTAAGATACTATCTTGGCATGGGTTTATTAAGTTTTGCAACAATGTCCTTAGCCGTGCAATTAGGGCTTTAGTTATTACTTTGTATAATGTGTAGCATAGCCTAATAAGCTTATATTGGGATATTTCATTTGTGCCTAGCTTCTTTAATATTAAGACCAAGAGGGTGAAGCACAACTCAGGCATCACATTGCCAATCCTAAACGCCTCTTGCATCCAAGGGCTTTCCATGAGCTTATAGAGCATAAGGCAGTCTAAATTTCTTCCTTTGTTACTGGTCTTGTCAATTACTAAGTTTGGTCATCACTTAAACTAAAGCAAAGAAAAGGTAGGATTAGGTTAATGATGCTAACATGTATATGGACTAAGGTATAGAGATCGTTAAAGTATCTACAAATTTTATTTCTCACGTGAGTAGAGTCCTTGATCTAATTCCCTATGCTATCCTTTCATCCTAAAATCCTATTCTTTGACCTTCTATGAAGGGGGACTACATGAAAGCACCTAGTATTCTTATCACCTTCCTTTAGCTTTGTTAATCACGCTTTCATTTTCTAATGAATTTCTTCTCTATGAAGCGTTAGCATTAGTTACTGCCTAAGATCTCTTTTAAGATTGACAAAGAAAGCATTGGGACTATTAGCTAATGCAACTTCAACCACTTTTAATCTAGCCATTAGACGCTTTTTCTCTCTATGTATGTTTCCAAAATCTTTTTTGTTCCATTCTGTAGCCAATTTTTTGGAAAACTTACATGTTTGTTTGATAGCTATTAACATCTTTCCATGCCCGCTTTACTAGTCCTACAAAGGAAGGGTATGTTAGCCACATTGGTTGATACCTAAATGGTTTTCCTTTTTGTCTACTAGGTTCCAGTGTTCGTATGGTCAAAAGGATGGTACAATGGTCAGAAGTCCATTTTTGTAAGTAAGCAACTGTGGCTCTTGGGAATAAGGATCTCCATCAAAAGTTACTAAATGCTCAATCTATTCTGGTCTGAATCAATCTTGTGATCTCCCTATTGTTTGACCAGGTGTACTTAGGACCTATAAACCCAAGGTTTATCAAACCATACTGTATGATTCAATCTATAAATAAGTCAACCCTTCTCTTGTCTAAGTTCTTACCTCCCTATTTTTCATCTTTTGATAAGATTTCATTAAAATCCCCTAGAATGCACCAAAGTCTATTAATGATAGCTAAAGTTGCTTACGTATTTCTAAATCGAGGTAAGCATAAACTCCAGTAAGATACCATTATAAGTAAGAGTTTCTTACTTGTACCATGACATGAATTTTGTGATTAAACTATTGGATTAGCTTAATATCCAGTACATCTAAGCTCCAAAGCATGAGCATGCCTCCTCTTCACCCCTCTACTTCTACGTAGATGTAACCTTCATATGATAGCTAATAGTAAAGCTTTTATGCTCTTGACATATCTAATTTGGTTTCTAGCAATAACAGTAAGTCCAGCTAGTGCTCTATGACCACCCCTTTAGTAGCCTCCACTCTACCTTGGGCATTTACCCCTCTTGCATCCTAAGCAAGTATCTTTGTTGGCCTAGTCATAAAAAATTGTGACATTTCTCGTTCCATTTTAGCTACTATGACCTTGTACATAAGTAAGCTGATTCCATTTGCTAGGTGTCTAGCCTTTAGTGCTCTTTATCTAAGTAAGCTTAAGGTTATTATCATAGCCATTGTTTCCTCTCAATTCTGGAATAAGATTGGTAATATCTTATACTTTACTTATTGTGTAGACTAATGGTAGGGGAACAATTGGTATTGTCAACTAAGGTTGCACCCTGGCCACTATGCATGTTACCAAATAACATGCCACCTCCCATTTTTCCATAAGTTTGTTCAAAAGGTAATCTTGAGAGTTCATTATTGCTGCTATTATCAAAGTGTATTCCTTGAGTGTTTCTATTCTTAGTCCCACTCGATTGATAGTGACCACTCCATTTAGCTCTAAAAACATTAGTCATCATCCTTATGGTTGGCACAGGACTTATGGGAAGAAGGTCAGTGTTTGAGATTATAAGACTGCTCAGACTTACAACTACCCTCGTCAATTGAAGTTTAACTAAGATGTTGTGAAGACAAAACCTTGGATTCATCTAAGGTAGGTTTGACTCCAGGTGTGGTATTTTGAGTTTGAAGAGTGTGGACTTTTTTGCTCCATTGGCTACATTTTAGGCTTTCCTTTTGATGGTTACTAGTTGTTGGTTTTTTGACGTAGTAGTACTTGTTAAGGAAATGACGATATCCCCTTTTTGGCTATGTATTCTTTCTCCCTCCCATGCATTTATTGGCCTTCAACTATAGTTGATTGACCATTTTTTATCATCTAACTTTCTATATTCAATCATAAATTCCCCTACTCTAGATTATGTTCATCCCTCTCTAAGGTATTAATGTTTGATGTTTTCCTTATCCTTGGCTCATTACTGTAATCTTTTGCTTATCCATTCGCAAGGTCTGTGTTGTGTATTTTTCTTATCCTAAATTTAGTTGAGACTTTATTATGGATCTTAACTAGGATCCAATCCCCCACAATCATTAGGATTTTGAGCTATCCTCCATATAATATGATTCATCATTTAACTTTTGAGATATAGGGACTTGACTAGCTTGCTACTATTCAAACTATCTCTAGAAATCTTTTCTTCTATTCTTTTTTGTTTTAGGGGGCATCTACTTACAAAATGATTAGTATATCCATAATTGAAACAAAGGCTTTTAATTCCTTCATATTGAACTGGGTAACTAATATTATCTATTTGCAATGTGTATACAAGTGGCTTGTTAAAGTTCACTTGTACATACTCTTGCAAATCAACCTCTTTCAACATTCATGGTATAAGTATCAATTCTTAAGGCCAGCCTATTGCCCCACCAATTTTCATCAATTCATTAATCTAATAGTATTCCAATGCAATTCTCTTATTCTAACCTACATAGCCATTGAATTGAAATTTGCCTCAAACACCCTAAAATTAGGCTCCCATTGATAAATAGTAAAGAATTTTTCATTTATGAACCAAGGCCCTTTCTTTTATAACCATAGCTATGTCCTCTTCCTTGGTAAAATTAACATTATAATAACCATGACCATTACTAATAACTACCAAATCACTTGCAAATCCCTAAATTGCTCATAATTCTGTTGCCAATACATGACAACTAAGTGATCCCCTAAATATCTCAATAATAAGGGATAATTTCCACGCCTCGTAAAGGAAGCACTTTTCATTTTTACAAAAATTAATGACTCACACAAGGGAATCTAACTCACCTGTTCCTTCTAAATCTAGTTGTAGATCATCAATTAAATCCTCTTCTCTTGCTTTTCTTGAGATGAAAAAACATTACTTATATGCATGGGGGATCATAGCTGATTTGTGTAAAATCTCATTGTATGAAGGATGGAATGTTCTTGGCAATGACTCCTTGATATGTGGGTTATCATCCTTATATGCATCATAATGATTCCATTTTAGTAACAAAGGTTCATTATTTGGGTTCATAGGGTTAGAAGGCTCTCTATCTCTTTCCTCCAGTTTGAATCGTTTCTTATTTTTGAATAATAGAGTTAAGTCGTGGTTTGAAGGCATGGGTTATACAACGTATATAAAGTGAGTCATACTTACTTGCATTGTATTGTAATAAAGTTGAGACATTAAATAAAGGCTTTCGGTGACCTTCTTAATGATAAGTAACTCAATAATTGAAATCTTAAAATAGATTTGTATTATTTGTTAATAAAGCCAGAATAATACACATTAGTGTATTATATGTTAAGTAGGTGCTATTACGAGATTTTAGTAAGGTGGTATGAGACTAACAAAGCCAAGAAAGGAAGGTTACAGGGGATGCTTGGTTCCAACATAGCCATTCTAATGCTTAACTTAGAAAATGTATAAAGAATCGAGGTAACAGATAAAGGGAGAGAGTATGTAAAGTGATAAGGTTTTGATCCTTTATCAAGGAAGGTTGGCATTAGCTTGCAGGAGAATGGTTGGGCTGAATAAAGAAGGTGATTCATGACCCAAGATCTGTTCTCTTACTTTAGGTTTAGTGGAGAGTATCGTGGAGAATTCTACAAATTGACTTGTCTTATCTACCAAGCTCTTCATGTTGTCTTCATTTAAACTATGGCTAAGCTTGGCTGACATGGGCCTAAGTTGGATAACCTTAGCTTTTAAAGGCTTACATTTAGGCGTCTTATGGGCACAGATTTAGTAAGCTTAAGTTTGGAAGTTCATATCCAAAATAGCATAAGTATAGAGATTAAAGAAATAATAATAAAAAAATAAACTCTACTTTCCCATTATTAATACAGAATAAATATACCATATTAATTAAAAAAATTAAAATGAAAATGTTTTACTAAAGTAAGAAAATAGAAGCACTTCTCTTTATGAGCATCGTCCATCACTTATTAGCTCAAGATTATTATCTCAATGTATATTTTGTTGCATATTACTCCTTTTAAATGTCGTTGTACATTTCTTATTTGCATTCTTTTTATAAAGATTGTTATTACCAATTTAAACTAAGTAGAGATCTCACAAAAGGAGAGGTCAGCTAGCTCTATGTAGTTGGGGAAAAAAATAGAAAAAAAAATAAAGAAAGAAACAGACTACCTCTATCCTAATGGGGTATCTCCAACTAATTATATCATATGAATTGTAAGTTGTTGAGCAAGCAATCTTAGGTGTACTCATATTCAATCTTTTTACATAAAATAGATTACACTAGAATAACCCTTATTTTAATTTTAATGCTTGTTCTCATTTATATATTGTAACCTATCGTGTCTTTTTCACTGAAATCACTTAAAATTATATCCCATATTGAATCCATTGTCTCAATGTTACAACTTACATTGTCTTAATGTTACAACAAGGCCAATATGTATTAGTGGATGAAGGGTTACAGAATGTACTAGTAGTATCATTCAACAATATGTATTTTATATCGATAGAAAATTTCATAACAAACATAACCTAAATAGTTTGTATACAACTATCATAGCATTTATGATAGAATAGGCAGTAAATATTGTTATAGATTTAGAAAATAAGTATAAAAAGAAGAAATAGTAACAGAAGGGGATAATAAGAAACTTCCCTAGTAAGATCTAAGTGTAGGAGTATGAGGCTCATTCGAATAAGCCTTGATCATCTTCTCCCTTCATCACCTAACAAAAACACACAACAAAAGCATAGTAGTTAGAAACCCTAGTTCTATCGAAGAAACTAGAAACACAAGAGAGAGAGAGACTTAAAAAGAGAGGTTTGAGTGACTGAAATAATATTAGGGTTAAATATTTGAAGTAAGAGTGGGCTTAGGCTCACTATTGGTTAGGGGCCCAACAATTTGGTGCTCTTTTTTTCATTATGGCACCTAATCGCATTCATCTGTCAATGCAAACATAGAATCTTTCAAATCCATGTTTTTGACAATGTAGTAAAGTCAGAAGGGTTTGAAAACATATTGGTTACTTCTCAGTTATAGTCATTATCTAAGTGTATTGGGAACATTTACTTAGGAAATCAGAATCAATATCTTGACAATCAAAGTACTAATAGTAATAAGAAGGATTCATCATCTTTCACAAATAATTCAGAGAATTTAGTATCTACTAGGTTACTTAAAGGCATCAAGTTTGAAATACCATAGTTTAGAGATACAAATCCACAAGGGTATATATTTAAGGTTCAGCAATTTTTTGAATTTCATGATATTCTAGATGATTAATGCATTACTATTGCATCTTTTGCCATGGAGTATGCTACTTTACAATGTTAATAGTAGATATACAATAATGGGATCATTTCTATTAGCCTATGTTCTTACATGATCTGGAGCTACGATTTAGACCTTCTAAGTTTAAAGATGTAGAGGGCACTCTCTACAACTTATGCTAAAAGAGTTCAATACAAGAGTATCAACATGAATTTAAGACACTTTATAATAGAGCAGTTGGTATTTCATAGACTTTTTTAGTTAAATGCTTCATTTATAGGTTTAAACTCGTGATTAGACGTGAAGTAATGATTAATAAACCTACTTCTTTACCAAGACCAATTTGGTTGGCTAAGATGTATGAAGCCAAATTTAATGAGTAACTTATTTTTAAGCCTCTTGTTACTTCACCTGTGGTTTGGACTACTCATACATCTACATTATAGTTTGCAAAGCATCTTAGAGTTTCTTCTTCTAGTAATAATAATTGTATAACACCAAAATCCATTCCAATTCGTAAGTCGACTACACAAGAAATGCAAGCATAAGGAGAAAAAGGGTTATGTTACGATTGTGATGAGAAATTTCCTCATAATCATAAATGTAAGCTCAGTTCTTAGTTAATAAGGATCAATGGTAATGGATCTCGAAAACCCAAAATGGGTCGAATGGGTATGACCGACAAGAAGTGAAATGGTTAATTTTGACCGTGAATATGAATGGATATTACGCATCAAGGCACAAACACAGTCAGGGGTTTGAGCTCGAAATAGGGTTCGATACAACTCACGAACACTAAATATTGTTTAGAATTCAAATGAAGGTTAGATGCAACTCATTAACCAGTTCAAATGAAGGGGTTCACTACAATCTTAAGGTCAAGATCAATAAGAAAGCGGGAAAGATTAAAGAGCTTAATCTATACTCAATAATCTAGCAAACGCTAGCTCAAGAATAGCCTTGCTAAAAAAGGGAAAGATTCCAAAACATAAGAATATACTTTTTCTGTCTAATTTCGTATATGTCGTCCTCCTTTTGATATTTACAAATATTGCTATTTATATCAAGTCCTAAACCCTAGTGACAAAACTATAAATAATGTACAAGGCCTTAAATTCTAAAGAATTGGGCTCATAAATAAAATAAAGGAAAATAAGTACAAGCATCGAAAACTATGCATTTTACAAAGGGGAGTCGGCATATAGTTACTCGGCACGTCTTGGAAGGAGTAGTATCCGAACTGGATGGGGTAGGCAGTTGGATGTATAGGTTCGAGAAAGAGTTCCTGAAGTCTTGCAATATTTAGCCAAGATACCAGAAAGGTCAACACCTTAACCGACGACAAACTTAATGCTGAGTGTTTATCTTGCTTCCTCTCATCCTTCCTGCTTTAGTTCGACCTCAGCAAATATTGATAGGCCTAAGCTTCAGGTAGGTTTACCTCAACTTAGATATAGTTGGAGGCTAATTCCCATCATTACTACAGGTTTGAAAGAAAGTCGTCCTTGACATTAACTGTTGAGCATGGGCCGAGATGCTAAATAAACTCCTTCTCCCTTTTCGCTTTACCATGGGTGCTGAATGTCTCTAGATTTCCTCAATGCTCATCGGAGTTAAGAGATAGATCTTCCTATCCTTCCGAACAGTGTAGGTGTTGAGGAATCCATCATAAATCACTTTCCGATCAAACTCCCATGGTCGGCCAAGAAATAAATTTATGGCATTCATTGGGACCACATCAAAGTCAATCTCATCCTTAAACTGTCCTACCTTAAATGCGATCCGAGCTCCCTTATGCACATGGACCATACCTTGTCATTAAACGACTTTAATTCATAAGGTTGAGGGTATGAGAAGATCGACAATTTCATCTTTTCTACTAATTCGGAAAAGATGATATTGGTGCAGCTTCCTTTATCGACAATTAGGGAACAGGTCTTCCCATTCACTAAGCACTGTATATGAAATAAATTTTCCCTTTATCTAGGATTTTCCTTCTGGTCTACTAGTTGGCTCATCAAAGATAAGAGTTCATCTAGATTTTTAGCATAGAAATCTTCTTTGATCAATTCATCTCCCGAGCTCTTATCACTCTAACTCTTTGTTTGTACATTAGGTCCTTCTCCTTTCAAGAACATAATCCTCTTATTCGGACACAAAGAAGCAATGTGTCCGTAACCTACGCAATTGAAGCACTTCACTTCTCAAGCCTTATTGCCAGGTGCCTTCTCTTTCTTGGCAATCTTTTTCTTGACATAGATAGGTCAGCTAGGCTCTCCTCTCTCTATCTTCTTTTCTTTCCTTCTTTCAGCATACCTCTCAGGCTCAAGGCTACCTTGTTGAGGTCGGCCAGTCGACCTTTGATGCCGCCTTTTTCTTTGTCTATCTACTCTTAAAGCCAAATTAATTAGCTCGTCCAAAGAGTTGAATGACTACAATTCAATTATGTCGGCAATATCATCTCGGAGTCCAATCAAGAATCTGGCAATGGTGCGATCCTGTGGGTTGACAATCTCACATTTTGTTATTAAGGTCTCAAACTCTTGTAAATACTCTTCAATAGTATTTCGATCTTATCTCAGGTGCTGAAAAGCATGAAGCATCTCTTGCTTGAAATAAGTCGGTACGAAACGCTGATTCATCAAACTCTTCATAAGCCTCCATGTTTTGATTGACTCTTCTTCTTTAGCATCTTGCTTAGCAACCAACTTATCCCACCAAAGGCTTGCATACTCAAGAAGGGATAATGAAGCCAGCTTAAACTTTGTTCGTTCATCACACTGTTAGCACTCAAACAACTTCTCAACTTAAGGAACCCAATCAAGGAATTCTTCAGGTTGACTACTTCCACTAAAGGTTGGTAGTTTTAGCTTGACATTATCAAGTCCTTGGCCAGGTGCTTGGGGTTCATCCCTTGCATTCCGAACTGTTCGATTCACCTTGGTTCAGCTACTTCTGTTAGAGCTCTTCTCAGTAATGTCTCTTCTTAGCCTCAGCTCTCTTCTTTGGGCTCTTTGGCTCAACTCAAAGTCAACACTCCTATCATTACCTCTTCTTGGCATTGGTTGGTATTCTCATCTTCTCGGTTTGGTTGCTCTTCTCAGTTGTTGCTCATCGTTGTCAAGTTCATTGGAACTGCTTCTATTGGTGGGTGTTTGCTCCCTTATTTCTTCTTAGCCATCACGTCTGCGGCTTCTGACTAATCCAGTGAGTTCTTGGATAGAGTTAATAAGATTCTGAATCTGATATTCTAAGTTATCAACACATCTCCTCAAGCTTCCACGAAGACTATCACTAGTATTGTTGACACTATCTTTAGACATTCTTGTCCGTACAATAACTTTCTAGAAAAATCAAACAAACAAGAAAACATAATTACATTAACCTAAAAATAACTACTACTCGGCTTCTGCAGCTACTACTAGTGACAAACATGACTACTATGAATAGTACGCTACACTACAGAATAATGATTAACAGAGATGTACAAACCACAAATCAAACTGTGAAGAATACTAACACACATGTATCCCTAAAGCTTTGATACCAAGATGATAAGAATCAATGGCAGTAGATCTCGAATACCCTAAATGGGTAGAATGAGTATGACGGACAAGAAGTGAAATGGTTAATTTTAACTATGAATGTAAATAGATATCATGCACCAAGACACAAATACAGTTAGGAGTTTAAGCTCAAAATAGGGTTCGATACAACTCACGAACACTAAATATTGTTCGGGATTCAAATGAAGGTTAGATGCAACTCACTAACCAGTTCAAATGAAGAGTTCACCACAATCTTAAGGTTAAGATTGATAAGAACGCGGGAGAGATTAAAGAGCTTAATCTATACTCGATAATCCGACAAATGTTAGCTCAAAAGTAGTCTTGCTCAAAAAGGAAAAGATTCCAAAACATAGGAATATAATTTTTTTTTTTTCCAATTTCATATATGTTGTCCTCCTTTTGATGTTTACAGATGTTTTTATTTATAGCAAGTTCTAAACTCTAAAGAATTAGGCAATAAATAAAATAAAAGAAAATAAGTACAAGCATACAAAACTATGCATTTTATAATGGGGAGTTAGCATGCAGTCACTTGACATATCCTAAAAGGAGTAATATCCGAATTAGATGGGGTCGACAGTTGGATGTACGGGTTTGGGAAGAAGTCTTCGAAGTCTTGTAGTGTTTGGTCAAGATACTAAAAGTTTGGCCCATAATTGTCGAGTTCTAAAATGAGTCGACACGAGTCATTCAGTACTGTACTAAGTAGTTCTTTAGTCTTGAGTACTTGGCCTTGTGATATCTCGACACCTTGGCTGACGATAGACTTGATGCTGAATGTTTATCTTCCTCCCTCTTATCCTTCTGGCTTCAATTTGACATTAGCAAACATTGATAGGCCTTGACTTTTGGCAGGTCTACCTCAACTTAGATATAGTCAGAGGCTAATTCTCATCATTACTCCTATCATGTATTGATGATCAAGTAGATACAAAATTAATTGAGATAAATTTTGAGAAGGCTATTATTGAGGAGGAAGCAAAGGAATACGTCATTGATGTTGGAACTATTGTTACCATGCTCTATTGGGAAATACTTTTCCTAAAACACTTTTTTTTCATGAGAATTTAAATAATAAGGATGTTTCTATTTTAGCTGATTCAATGAGTACCCATAATTTTGTGTAATAACGATTGGCGAAACATTTAGGCCTTACTATTCTTCCTACTATTAAGTTTCAAGTAATGGTAGGAAATGGGAATAAACTTACTTGTGAAGGCTATTGTAAAGATATACCCCTACAAGTACAAAGGTTTCAATTCATGGAAACTCTTTATATACTCCATATTCAAGGGACTGAGCGGTTTAGGGGGTATAATGGTTGCAAAGATTGGGGCCTATTACTATTGACTATAACAAACTTACTATGAGTTTTGTACAGGAAGGCCAATTTATGGAATTACTTGGTGACAATTAGCATTTAACTACTGAGATTACTCATCACCAATTAAGACGCTTATGGAAAAGCATGCAGTAGCTTCATGTTTTCATTTGGTGGCTCAGGTTATCTCTTCAATTGATTCGTGCATCAAAACTAAACCTAACACTGAGATTACTCAAGTGTTAGGTAAATTTTCACAAGTGTTTCACGAGCTTACATCATCACCACCACTCAAGGATATATATCCTTGGTATAAGGAACTATTCTAGTTAATGTGTGGCCTTATTGCTATCCTCACTTTCAAAAGAGTGAGAATGAAAAGCAAGTGCAAGATATGTTGAAAGAAGGTATTGTACAGCACAGTAGTAGCCTATTTTCTTCACATGTCCCTTTAGTAAAGAAAAAAGATGAAAGATGGAATTTTTATATTGATTATTGTACAGTCAATAAAGTGATAGTGAAAGATGAGCTCCCAATACCTACGATTGGTGAATTGTTTAAGGCATGTATATTTTTCAAATCGAAAAGCAAGTGCAAGATATGTTGAAACAAGGTATTGTACAGTACAACAGTAGCCTATTTTCTTCACATGTCCCTTTAGTAAAGAAAAAAGATGAAAGATGGCATTTTTATATTGATTACTATACAGTCAATAAAGTGATAGCGAAAGATGAGCTCCCAATACCTACGATTGATGAATTGTTTAGGGCATGTATATTTTTCAAATTGGATTTGCATTTAAGGTATCATCAAATCCACATGCATGTGAAGGATGTTGAGAAAACAACATTTAGAACATATGAGGGCCATTCCGAATTTTTGGTCATGCCTTTTAGTTTAAGTAATGTACTTTCTACTTTCCAAGCAATCATGAATCATATTTTTTAGCCTTTCCTAAGGAAGTTCATCATTGTAGTTTTTTACGATATCCTACTTTACAGTAAGAGTGAGGCTAATCATGTGAAACATCTTTCTAAGGTGTTGTAAGTATTGATACTTATTATCTAAAAGAAAGCAAATGTTCCTTTGTAAAGGATTTTATCGACTATGTAGGACATATTGTCTCCAAACAAGGGGTACAACCAGATCCTTCTAAAGTTGCAACTATTTCAAATTGGCCTATTCTCACACTCTTAAATAGTTGATAGTGTTTTTAGGCCTCTTAGGTTTCTATTAGAGATTCATTAAAGGCTATGCCTCTATTACTTCACTGTTGATAGATTTATTGAAGTGATGCGTCTTCGAGGTTGGACATACGGAAAAGCACCACAACGAAGCAAATAAAAAACAAATAGGGAAAAGAAGTTAGCAATTTATAGGCAGCTATCGAATGGATATGAGAGACCACTTGATCCTATTCGACCTACAATCTACTAGATATAACACATTGATCCGAACTGAAGGATCACTATAGACACTAAATTTTTATCTCCTTTATTTTATTTTATTTTATTTCTTCTATAAGTCTTAAATTAGTAAAAACACAAAAAAAAAAAGGAAATTAGAGAAAACCCAAAAAAATTAAGAAATTTAGAAAAAATAAGAATTATAGAAAAATGCAAAAAATTCAAAATTAGGAAAAAGCATAATAAAATAAGAAAATTTAGAAAGAAACCCTAAAAGATAAAAAGTTTAGAAAATAAAAATTTAGAAAATTGAAAAATCACAAAAAAAATGAAAAAAGTGAAATAAAAATAAGAGATTTTAGAAAATAACATTTTATTAGGATAGATTCTTAATTTTAATTTTAATTTTGGTTTAGAAGTTGGGTCATTAAACCTAAGCTTAAATTTAAATCTAGTTCAGGTTGATTGAATCCATATATGCAATTTGATTGTACATATGGACAGGGTATAGGTCAATGGCTTAATGATTAAGCACATGGACTTAGTTTGGGTATTGAGTGTGAGGTTTTAAGTTTGAATCTCAGCAACGGCAAAAAGGCCTTTTTTTATTTTTTATTAATTAGCACATTGTTATGTGTAAGAGACTCACTGCACCACGTGTCTTAACATGTGGCATTGTTAAATTGGACAACCTTGTTGACATAGCGTCACGTGGTGTGCCATGTCAGCCACCATGTGTCACGTGACACATGCCACGCTATGATAGGTTAGGTCGATTGATGTGGCGATACATCAACCAATTTTCTCTCCTTTTCCTTTCCTTTCTCCCCTCTTTCCCCTAATTTCCTCCAATTTTCCCAAGATTTCCCACATTTTTCTTTACAAATAGTGCTCTTTATAAGTAGATTTGATCCCTTCTTCATTGCAATTTCATCAAATTGGTGATGAAATCACGGAGCACATATAGCCTAGTGTTAATAGTGATCAAGAACACGTCGAGATTCATACATTAACATAGTCAAATAGAGCTCCAAAAATTGGAAAAGAAGTTAAATTTCAATTTTTTTTCATTCAACTTTGATTCGAACTTTCCATGTTTCTGGGTTATGATCATATATAAATAGGGGCTTGGGCTTAAGGATGTCCATGAAGATATACAATCATTCACGATAAGCTCCCAAACCCTCTCTCTCATTTTCGCAATCTTTCTCTCTCTAACTCATTCTCTCTCTGTGATTCTCTCTCTCCACTCAAGTCTGAGTTAAATCACCACCATAGGAGCACCGCCCATAACTCGAGCTACCCATTCCAGCACTTCTCGACCATCATCATACCTCCTAGCAGCTGCGCTAAACCACCACAATTCAAACCCTCACCACCACTACTACGACTCACTTGAACCACCATTCACGATCACCCTAGGCCTAAATCGACCCTACGACTAAGCTCTTCCAGTTCCCTAACCTCAAAACTGATCACCCAGTTACCTCCAGCAACCCTCAAGCGATGAGAAGCTCCACCACCATTGACCACCACTCATAACCACTGTTAAACCACCATCCTAAGTCATGGCATTAAACCTACCCCCACTATCTCAAATCTAAAACACACAAATCTGCCCTTACCCATCAGAAATTACCCTGAATTGCACCATTAAGCTGCTACTACTGTTGAAGTTAATAGAGCTCAACTTGAATTTGCGATCTTAACCCAACGACTTGTGACCAACCTGAGATCCAACCCGCGAATTGTATTCGATCCAATCTGCGTTCCATTTCTAGTCCGAGTCTTTTTTTTCAATTTTATATTATTATTATTATTATTTTATTTGTTTATTATTTCATCCATGTAAAATGTAAATGTAAAAATAAAGAAAAAAGAAAGAAAAGAAAAAGAAAAAAGAAAAGGATAATTTTGTTTTATTTTTACTAGTTTAATAAAAATAGATAAAATATAAGTAGTAAATAAATAAGATGACATAATGAAATCAAAATAAAATAGGGAAGATAGTAAATAAAATTATTTTGTTACTTAGAAAAATTAATTTTCTAAAAATGAAAAAATAAATAAATCAACCATTTTCCAAATTAAGATCATTTAAAATTTCCAAAAATAAAATCAATTTAGGACCTTTTTTAGAAATTTTCTTAAATAAAACAAAATTGAGTAAAACGTAAACTCAATCATTTTATTTTTAATTAAAACAAAATCACTCGCTAAAGTTTTCATAAAAAAAAAACTACATATGTCTTCTCCCGAATAGCAGGTATGTAGGCACTTACGGGGCAACGATAAAAATTAAAGAAAAAAAAAACTAATTTCCCTTTTTCTTTAGTTTAGATTATTTTATTTGTCTAATTAGGGTAACCAATAATTAAGTTTTGTCTTTCAAAATTAAAAAATAATTTTTTCTAATTTTGGAAAGTCAATAGTACCCATAAGGGTTTAAAATTCTTAACCCTCGGATCCATGATCTCTAGTTTCAAAAATCGTTTTACCAAATTTGTTTTTTTCATTAAACTGGTGACTAAGTTATAACCAATTCACCGATTTTCTTTAAACCCTAGTCAAAAGCCAGTATTAAACGGGTAGGGTTTAATACTAGTCAATTTAAAGAAGGCCTATTTTATAAAAAGAATTGAGAGGGTGAAAAACTGGGATCGATAGTCGCTCACTACTACTCCTTGATAAAGGGAATAGATAAGAGTTTAATGATAATGAGAACACTAAGGTTGCTCAACGTGAATTTTTATGTATTGGCTAGTTCATTGTCTGCGTACATGAAAGTAAGGGTTTATATACCCATCCACTAGAGTTAACTTACATATATGAAAAGATAAAAGGGTATTCTACAATTAGGTTACATGAAACATACTAAAAGGGGTAAAAGAGACAAAGAATATTCAATACAAAAAAGAAAGAATCATTCTAGAAAGTTATGTTCAAAAGACATGTATCACTTAGTGGCTGAACATTAGGAATATGATACAAGGTAAGCAGAAGCAGGAAACCATTGCAATCAGGGGTCGACTTGATCTAAATCAAGTCAGGAGCCAATCAGTTTAGTAAGGAAGCAAGCTAAATTGGAGTCAGACGCCTATGGTCGGTTAGGGAGCTTGACTCAGCCAATCCTAAGTTATCTTCTAAATTAAGACTTTACTACTAGGCAGGTGCATGTCTAATATATGTGAAGATCTAGCAAATAGGTCAGTAAGAGATCAGTTCAGCATAGGGATCCCCATCTCGACTTTGGCTTTGAGTTAGCATTCTCTATATGATTCCTTAGAGTTCTCTAGCTCGGCTATGCGTGATTGGTCCAAGGGGTTAATAACTATCATTTACCTAGGGGTCGGAAAGATTTGCCCTCAAATCTAGAGTGATTTTTGCTTCCTCTTTTAGGGTACATATAGGGTCTTCTTCTGCTAGTTGGTAAGCGATTTAATCAGATATATGGAAGGTATAAGAAATACCGTAGTCATCAGGCAACTCAATTTGATAAGCGTTGCAGTTGATCTTCTTTAGAATTTTTAACAGACTATCAGCTCTGGGAGATAGTTTGTTCTGTCTCAAGTGTAGGAATCGTTCTCGGCTAAAGTATATCTATACCAAGTCTCCTAGGTGGAAGGAAATAGTTCGGCAACCTCAACTTCCAATTTCATGTTGTCTCTGATTGAATTTGGCAATCTTCTTGGTTACATGCTAATGTAGCTCATGCAGTTCTTGGGATTAGTTAACTCCAAATTGACTCTCTTCAGTAACTGTTGGGGCATCGATCATATCTAGGGGAATAATGGGATTAAGGCCATAGATGAACTTGAATAGGGTCATCCCAGTAGTGCTATGGACAGTTCGGTTGTATGCGAACTCTACAATTAGTAAGCATAGATCCCGATCCCAATCCCTCAAGTTCTTCCCTACAACAACACTAAGCAGATTGCCTAACGTCCTATTCACCACTTTAGTTTGGACATTAGTCTGAAAGTAGCTACTAAAGCTAAATATAAGTTTAGTTCTAAGTCTTCTTCAAAGAGTATTCTGAAAACAACTCAAGAATTTTATGTCCTGATCTAAGACAATAGTCTTTGGTACCCCATGTAATTGGACAATCTCTTCCAAAAACAAATCAGCAATATAGATAACATCGTTAGTTCGATGGTACAAAATGAATAGCGTCATCTTACTAAAGCGATCTACTACAACAAAAATGGAATGTTTCCCTCTAGATGTCCGGAGCAGCCTTAGCACAAAGTCCATGCTAAGGTTGACCCAAGGTAAGGTTAATGTTGGCAATAACATGTATTCTCCATAAGATTCTCTCTTCCCCTTAGCACACTTGTACACTTCACAACTACTAACTATCTTATGGATATCCTTGGCCAAACCTAGCTAGTAAAAGTTCTCCTTCAACAGATTGGCGGTCTTAGTCTCCCTAAAGTAACCTAATAACCCACCGTTATGAGCTTCCTTGATCAATAACTTATGCGTAGAACAATTCAGGATGCACAACCTTCCATCCTTGAACAAATAGCCTTCCTTAAGATAATATCCCTTAATAGCAATTACATCCCTGCACTTTTCTATGATAGGGCTTAAATGAGGGTCATAAGCATACTGCTCAATAATGAGTGAGAATCCTAATAATTTTGTCTGCAAAGTAGTCAACAAGGTTTACCGTCATGACAGAGCATTGGTGACCACATTTGCACTTCCCTTCTTATGCTAGATGACGTACGAAAGACCTTTCATAAATTCCAACCACTTGGCTTGCCTCTTCTAAAGCTTGTTCTGATTCCTTATATGCTTTAAAGACTCATAGTCTGTATAAATAACAAACGCCCGTGGTAGTAAATAGTGTTGCCAAACAATAAGAGCTCGGTAAAGATAGTATAACTCTTTTTCATACACAGAATAATTCAGGGCAGGACCATTAAGCTTCTCGCTATTGTAAGCGATGGGTCGTCGCTCCTACATTAAGACAACACCAATTCCCACTCCCGATGCATCGCATTCCAATTCGAAGGGTTTGTCAAAATCTAGTAGTAAAAGGATAGGTGTTAAGGTGGGCTTCTCCTTGATCTCCCTAAAGCTTTGCTCAACTTGATCATGTCACCTAAATCCTTCATTCTTCTTTGTCAACCCAGTCAAGGGAGCGACTATGGTACTAAAGTTTTTGATAAATTGCCTATAAAAAGAAGCTAGGTCATGAAGCTTCGAACCTTAGTGACATTCTTTGGTGTCAACCACTTAGGAACAACTTAGATCTTCTCTTCATCTTCCCAGAGTCCTTCCCCTAATACTACACACCCTAAGAAAATCACCTCTCTCTAGTAGAATGTATACCTCTTCACATTCCCATACAATTTCTCAATTCATAAAATATCAAATACTTCACATAGATGTTAAACATAGTCATTCAAGTTAGTACTATATATCAATTTATTGTAAAAGTACATGACCATGCATATTCCAATTAAAGGGCACATTACATGGTTCATCAACCTCATGAATGTGTTTAACACATTGGTAAGTCCAAACAGCATAACCAACCATTCATAGAGTCTACATCTAGTCTTGAAGGCAATTTTCTACTCATCACCTGACCTCATGCGAATTTAATGGTAGTTGCTTCGCGGATCAATCTTCGAAAATATCTTAGCACCATAAAGCTCATCTAACATATCATCGAGCCTCGGTATTGGGTATCTATACTTGATAGTAATTCGGTTGATTGGTCAACTATTGATGTACATACGCCATAAACCATCTTTCTTTGGAACGAGCAAAGCTGATACAGCCCAAAGGCTCATGCTTTCCCTTCCATATCCTCACTTTATGAGTTTGCCTACCTGTCTTTTCAACTTAGTAGCTTACTCAAGGTTCATTATGTTTGTAGGTCAGTTTGGTAGGGCAGTACTTAGCTGTAGATCAATGTGATGCTCTATACCTCAAACTAGGGGTAGTCCCTTAGGCAGATCTTCTAAGAATAGATCGAAAAACTCATTTAACAGGCTTTTGATCTCATGTGGAACATTCTCCAAAGCTCTCATCTCCAACATCCTTTTAACCAACAGAAACATAAGTTCTTTAGCTTCTTTAGTAGCTCGAAGCTCTCTCCGACTCATCACCAAGGCTTTCTTCTTACTAGCTCAAGTAAGCTGGTTATGGGTTTCACTTACTTAGGATAAGGTCATGGGTTGCAACATAATCTTCCTTCCATCCTTAACAAAGGCATAGGTGTTCTTATACTCATTGTGAATAATATGTTGGTCGAACAACTACGGTCGTCTAAGCAATAAATGTGAAGCTCCCATATGAACGACATCGTAAACTACTTTGTCCCTGTATACATTCCTAACACTGAATGGTACGATCACTTGTTCAGTTATATGTAAAGTACCCTTATCATGAAGCCAATATAGCTTATAAGGTTGAGGATGTTTTGAGGTTGGTAGACCTAACATTTGCATAAAAGACTGTACAATGACATTAATACAACTTCACCCATTCAATTGGCCTTTGATGATATACTTAGTATAGAATAGATTCTCCCTTTAGTCCTCTTTAGAGTTTAGTAAGGAACTCAATACTCATCTCAAGATTAGGGTCATCACTTCTCCTTAGTCAGCATAGATACAGGTCTCCTCTTCCTCTTCAGCTTCGAGTAATCCAACATCTTCTTCTTTCTCGAGCTTACTCTCATCGATGCTGTCCACTACATCTCCTCAAAGAACTATGACACGTCGATTCGAACACTCAGTGGCCATATGTCTGAAGCCCATGCATTTGAAGCATTTCACCTCACTGGTCTTCTGTCTTGAGGTCAACCCTTTCTCATATATCCTTAAGGTCGGCCTAACCTCAACCTGACCTGGCTGACCTACTCAACCTTACTAGCTTACTCAGCTTTCATTAGATTGGTCATTCTTATCCTTAGCCTTGTATGGCCTCCTCAACTCTGCTTGAACAGGTTAGTGTAAAATTGGGGGTTAGGAGAATGTTTGCCCAAGTCAATTTAGAGCACTTCTCCTCTGTTTTTCAACCTTCTACACCATCTTTATCACCTCTTCCAAGGTGTAAAACCTCTATACTTCCACGATGTTGCAAATCTCATACTTAAGCCCAAAAATGAACCTTAATACTGTATGAGCCTTTAGTTCTTCCATGTCAGCTTAGATCATTAACATTTAGAACTCTCTTGCATAGTTATCAATAGATTGGTTTCCTTGGTGATGCTCTCACACCTTGTCTTCCATCTCTGGCTCTGGCTGCATTCAAAATTTTCCACCACATGGTGGCATACCTAATAAACTCCATTGCAATAAGTCAAACTTTGACAACATTTGTATACTCATAACATTCAAACACCTTCTCATCCTTGTCCCTATGCTTGGTAATAGTTAGCTTCTCCAATCTCTTCAAAATCCAGCTCCTCATCATCTTCCTCAATCTCATCCAACTCTAATCTTTGTCTAATAACTTGGTCTGCTACTCCTGTAGCTCACTATGATCAAATTGAGTGATTAGTTCGATTGCCTTAGTCATGGTATCTCTCAAGGACATTTTCTTGCAAGTTATGGTGCTGTATACCATGGGGCTGTTGTCTGTTAACTTGCATTGTTGTTACTAGACTTCAACAAGGTTGGTCAGTATATTAAGTTTATCATCAACCAACCTTGGAGTGCTACTGCCATTATGACCATAACTAAGTTAAGCACCACTACTTTAATCACCAATAATACCTGGAATACTCGAATCTAACATGGTGCAATACTTTTTCAGACAAATTAATAACTCACTAACAACTTTAACACCCAACAACCCTCGAATAGAACAGTAGCGAATTTACTCTGTTTTCGTAATGAAAACAGAGTAATAATGAAACAACACTTATACACAAGACATTACAGCAGCTACAAAAGGAACACAATAGCTACTAACAATGAGATAAACCCAAACTTTACTATAACTTTACGTACTCCCTCGTAGAGCCATGCTCTAATACTAGCAAAGTTGATGTGTCCTCAAGGTTGGACATATAGAGAAGCACCACAACGAAGTAAACAAAAAAAAATAAACAAGGAAAAGAAGTTAGCAATGTATGGGTAGCTATTAAATGGATATGATATCACTTGAACTTACTCGACCTACAATCCACTGGATATGACATACCAGTTCGAATTGAAGGATCACTCACTATTACTCCTTGTTAAAGGGAATAAATAAGAGTTAAATGATAATGAGAATACTAAGGTTGCTCAACGTGAATAATTCTGTATTAGCTAGTTCATTGTCTGCATACAAAAAAGTAAGGGTTTATATACCCATTCACTAGGGTTACTTTACATGCATGAAAAGATAAAAGGATATTCTACAATTAGGTTCCATGAAACATACTAAAGGGGTAAAAGAGATAAAGAATATTCAGTATGAAAAAGAAAGAATCATTCTAGAAAGTTGTGTTCAAAGACACGTGTCGCTTGTTGGCTGAACATTAGGAATATGATACAAGGTAGGCAGAAGCAGGAAAGCATTGCAATCAAGGGTCGACTTAATTTGAATTAGGTCGGGAGCCAATTAGTCTGGTAAGAAAGTAAGCTGAATTGGACTCAAACGCTTGTGGTTAGTTAGGGAGCTCAACTCTGCTAGTCCTAGGCTGTCTTTTGGATTAGGACTTCGCTATTAAGTAGGAGCATGTCTGATACATGTGAAGACCTATAGATAGGTTGGTAGGAGATCAATTCAGCATAGGAATCCCAATTTCAACTTTGGTTTCGAGCTAATATTCTCTGCATGAGTCCGTAGAGTCTTATAGATCGGTTACGCATGATTGGTCTAAGGGGCCAATTCCTATCATGAAGAAGGATAAGTTTTTGTAGAAAAATTAATCCATTGTTGTTTTCTAGCAACTTAAAGGAGCTTTGGTTCAAGCTTCGGTTTTGTTAGTGCCAAATTTCATCTAAAAAATTTATAGTGGAGAGGGACAGGTGAAGAATTAGTGTAGGAGCAGTGCTTCTACAAAGTAATAGGCCAATTGCCTTTTCAGTAAGAAGCTACCCTCTTATTTGTGTAAAGCCTCCACCTATGTGCACGAGCTACATGTAATAGTGAAGGCGATTTATAAGTAAAGGCAGTACCTATTGGGATCTTATTTCCTAATCAGAATTGATCACTGAGTATTAAAGAGATATTGACTCAAGCGATTCAAGACCTTAAATAACAAAAGTTCCTTACAAGTTACAATTACACTATTGTATACAAATCGAGTTGGACAACATAGTAGCTGATGCTTTGTCTCAACTATATGAAGGGACTACTTATAAGGGGGGTTTTTGCTGTTGTTTTGCCACTCTTAGAAAAGTTGATAGAAGAGTATACTACTCTTACAGAATATTTTTGGTTCCCACTTCTTCATTTATTCTCTAACTCTTATGGGAATTTTATTGCTCTCTTAGTACGAAACATTTGGGGAATTTAATGACTTATAAACACACTGTATCCGATTTCTTTTAGGAAGGAATGAGTCCCTAATGGAGAATTTTATATGCAAGTGCTCCAAATACCAACAAGTAAAGTATGTTATAAGGGCTCTAGTTGAGCTACTTACTCCATTGCCTATTCTTGAAAGGATTTGGGAAGATATTAGCATGAATTTTATAACATCCTTACCTAAATCCTAAGGGTTTATGATTATTTGTTGTAGTTATTAACTTGTTGTCAAAATATTGCCATCTTAGGCCTTTGGATTCTTATTTTACAACCATGAAAGTAGCTAATTTGTTTGTTACTCTAGTAGTAAGGCTTCATCGGATCCCTAGGACTATTGTTTTAAATAAGGACCTTATCTTTGCAAGTCATTTCTAGATAGAATTTTTTCAATTGAGCCACACCAAATTAGCCTAAAATAATGCATATGACCCTTGGTTAGACGGCTAAATTATGGTTTTAAACCATACCATTTAGCAGTATCTACAGGCTTTTATCATGGAACATCCTAATCATTAGGTAAAGTTTTTGCCATAGGCAAAGTACACTTATAATACTTCTTACCATGAAGGTACTCAAGCTACTCCTTTTGAAATAGTGTATGGCAAACCACCACCCACTATTTCTTCCTATGCTAGAGGGACTTCGAGAATTGAAGCTATTGATAAGGAGTTGCATATTAGGGACATTAATGGGAATCGACCTTCAACTACATCTAAGCCGAGGTAGACTTGTCCAAAGCCGAGGCCGATCAATACTTGCTAAGGCCAAGCTAAAGCCAGAAGGACAAGAGGAAGAAAAATAACCATGCGGCAACAAGTCTGTCATCAACCGAGAAGTCGAGAGACCACGTTGTCAAAAGTGGGATCCACTCAGTACAGCATGAAGAGACTAGTGTCAACTAACTTTAGAACTTAGCAATTATGGGCCAACCTCTCTAGTATCTTAGTTAAGCCATACGGGACTTTAGGGACTCCTTCCCGAACCCATACATTCAACTGTTGATCCTGTCCGATTCGGATACTACTTCTTCTAAGACATGCATAGTGACTGCATGTCAACTTCTCCTGTAAAACGTACAGTTTTATATCCTTATACATTTTTTCCTTTATTTTATTTATGGGCCCGAGTCTTTAGGGTTTAAGGCCTTGTACATTATTTACAGTTTTTCCACTAAGATTTGAAACTTACTATAAATAGCAACATCTGTAAACATCAGAGATAAACGTCAATAGACAGAAAAGTATATTCCTATGGCTTTTAGAATCTTTCCCTTTTCAACCAAGGCTACACTTAAGCTAGTAGAGCTTGCATTTGCTGGATTATTGAATGTTAATTAAATCTTTAATCTTTCCTGTATTCTTATCAATCTTAACCCTAAGATTGTGGTGAACTCTTTCATTTAAACTGGTTACTAAGTTACATCTAACTTCTCATTTAAACCCCAAGCGATATTTAGTATTCATGAGTTGTATCTATTTTTAGCTCGAACCCTATTTCTAGCTCAAACCCCAGATTGTGTTTGTGTCTTGGTACGTGATATCCATACATATTCACCATCAAAACCGAGCCATTTCACTTCCTGTCCATCTTATCCATTCGACCTATTATGGGTCTTGAGATCTGCTACCATTTGTTCCGTATTAAACATTATCTTATAGGACTTACATACTAATCTAGCCAAAGCTTAGTAACAGATGAAGGCTTATGTTGATGAACACAAAGTCTTTATATAGTTTCAATCGAGGGATTAGGTTTTTGTCTAGTTGTGATCTTACAAGTAGACACCATTGTCTCAAATCAAGCATCATAAATTTGCTAAATATTTTTTTGGGCCATTTAAGGTTTTGAAAAGGATAAGGAGTTATGCTTATGAGGTGGAGTTGCCATTTGATTACAAGATTCACAATATATTTCATGTTTCTATCCTTAAATTAGCACATGGTTCTCATGAACCTAGTTTATCTTTGCCGCCAAACTTAAAGGCTAGACATCCTATTTTGACTACCCATAACCCCTTCTCTTTTTCTAATCTAGGATTACAAGTAATTTTGAAGGGGAATTGAGAGGTATAGCAAGTTTTGGTCTAATGGATAAGGTTACCTATAAAGGAGCTTTTGTGGGAGGATGTTGAACAGTTTCGACAGTTTTATCTTCAGTAGAACCTTGAGGACAAGGTTGTTTCCTAAAAGGAGGGGAACTTGTTACAATAAGGCCAAAATGACTTTCTAATAACCTAAGTGGATTAAGAATTATAGAACATATTAGTAATATCATTCAATAATACATATATTTTATATCAATAGAAAATTTCATAACATAATAGACATAGTTTGTATACAACTGTCATAACGTTTGTAATAGAATAGGTAGCAAATATTATAATAGATTTAGAAAAGAAGTATTAAAAAAAATAAAGAAATAGTAATAATAAGAAATTTCCCTAATAAGATCTGGAGTATAGGAGTGTGAGGCTCACTTAAACAAGCCTCAATCATTTTCTCCCTTCATCACTTAGCAAAAACATACAACTAAAGCACAACAGTTAGAAACCCTAGTTCTATCAAAGAAACTAGAAACACAATAGAGAGAGAAGGATAGAGAAAGACCTGAAAAGAGAGGTTTGAGTGACCAATATCATCTTAGAGTTAAATATCTAAAGCAAGAGTAGGCATGGGGTCACTATTGGTTAAGGGCCTAACACTTGATCTGTCAAATAATACTTATATGAATTATAAAAGCAAAAGCAAACTTTTTGTTTTATATATTAATAGTAATTGAGAAAATGAAGTATTTCATAGTTTAGGGTTTTTTTAAGGTCGCTAGTGAATAACACGTAAAACTTAAAAGGAACGTCTTTTTCAAGATGGTTAATATCAAGTATATATGTTTTATTTTTCTAGCTTAATTATTTGCAAAATTTTTCAAGTTCAATATATGCATTATATCTATTTTTAAAAATAAATAAACTATAATAAAATAATCCGTATTGTTGTACATTTTCACTTTTACAACCTATGCCGTTTTTTTTCTTCCTCCACTCAAATCACATGAGTTATATTTTATCCTAAAAGATTACACTTATATAATTATGGTTTCAAGAGTAAAATGATTTTTCTTTTAAGCAACTTAAGAAAATGAAAGGAAGTAAGGATAAACCCTTGTAAGGGTCGATTCCAAATCATAAATTGGCTTAGAACCGGCTCAGCCCGATCATGAATAAGCCTAACCTGACTATAGAATCATCAAGCCTTAAGGGTTAAGGCAGTTTGGTATGCAAAAACTAGCAGGTTAGCTAGGCCCCAAACTGATGGGCAGAATCGCCAGTTGGCTTGCTAGTTCAAGGTCAAGCTAACCCCAACATTGAAAGTATATATATATAATATAATGCAAACATATAATGTATGAGCTATAAATAATATACTATTATATACTATATAATATAATGTAAACAAATATATATTATATAAATATACAATATATAAAATATATAATATACTATATATAATATTTACATATATTGAGAAAAATTCGATTCACAACTAATGATAGTTGATCGACACATTAGCATAAGGTTTTATATTTAGTTAGGAAAAATGAAATAAACGAATAGGTTGTAAATTATTTATAATAATTGATGGAAATTTGGAAAAAGAAAAAAATATTTATAATAATTGAGAAAATTAAAGAAAAAAAAGACAAATCTCATGATTCAAGGGCTATAAAACTGACTCTTGAATTGACGATTCAATTGAACAAGCTCAAGCCCAACTAATTGAGGGTTGATCTCGGTTCACTCTCTAGTCAGCCCATGAATCAGTGATTCAAGGCTTGTGATAAGTTGGGTTGAATTGGTGCATAAGTTTAAGTGAGGGGTTTTGTGAAGTTTATAAATGATTCGCATGTAAAACTTAATTAGTTTTTTCTTTTTTTTTTAAGGATGATAAATAATTTGAAGTGATATAAGTGGGAAAATAACATGAATAATAAAAGTGAAAACGTGCAAAAGCGTGGATTAGCTTAATATAATTTATCATTTTCAAAATCATCTTGAAGTATTTTAGAAGGTTTACAAATAAATGGCTTCTTTATTTTATTTTATTTTTTTAAGTAAATTGGAAAAAGACAAAACCATAAAATGGAGAAGATAAGATGGCACATGCCTTCGGAGCTGACTTGAAAATGAATCACCATTCCATGGCGTTGAGGTTCGAAATAGGAGGGATTTGAAAAAAAATATTAGGAATGTTTATAAAATACATATATGAATTTCCAAGCATTTTCAATTCACATGCTTGTAATTTTTCTTTTGCTAGTCACATAATCTGAGACTTCAAGATTTTTCACCATCGATATCTGTCTTTTCTTTTCTATTACATAGTTTGAGTTTTCCGCTTTTTCGCTTTTCACACGTGTAATTATTTTTTACTCATATAAAAGCTAATCAAATCAAAAATTTATTAAACCTACTATATTTTACATATTTTAATTCTAATTCGACTTTCTTTTCCAAATAGTAAGTAAAAGAGTTAAAGTTATATAACTAAAAAGAAAATGATATGAATAAGCTAAATGAAAAGAATATGAAAATTGAAGCTATGTTGTTTTCCAGTAATTATCCCAAAATTATGTATAAATGTGTGAGAGTGTATATAAGCTTAGAACCGCGTAAAACCAGCCTGCAACTAGCGATTTTATGGAAAATTTCTTTACATTTTGAGCGTTTATATTCAAATTTATAAATCCAAATGTTAACCAACAAAATGATAAAAAGGGTGAATGGGCCCGATTAGGATAGTGGATCTATGTATTTTAGTTTGAAGATTTCACAAGTTACCGGACAGAAAAGAGGCCCATAGAGAACTATATGCAAAAACAAATCGCCAATGAGTTGAATAGAAGCCCAATTTGCACAGTCCACTAACTTGCTTAAGCTAAATTTCAACGAGTACGGAATAAACAGTAGTTAATTATTGTTGATGACCGATTTTGCTCCCTTGATTTGTCGGTCATCTTCAAGAAAAATATATGTTATAGTATAACTATTTTAATATTTAAGTTAATAAAAATATTAAGAAAGTAAAATCTTAATTGAGAGAGGATATTTTTTACATTCGTATTTTTATTTCTTACAAAACTAATTTGATTATCATTCTCACTCTTAATTTATATTTTTTTAAATTTAAACCATCAAATAGATTATAAATTCAACCATTCATATTTTAAAAAATAAAATAAATAAAAAGATAAAACACGTGATAAATCTCGTCTAACTAGAAGATATCAACATATAAACTCCTTAAAAAATATTTGTCGGAGATAGAGCTAGGTTTTTTCCTTGAAGCGAGCTTGTTAATGGCCCTCGTTCATTCGATTTTACCCCAAGAGTCCATGTACTAAAATATTTGTCTCACAATCATCACTTGAAAAAAAGATTTTATTTCTTCATGATACAAAGTTGGTTTTTTGTTTTTCCCCCGATAGGACAAATGTCGTATATTAGAAACATAATGAAATGATACGGAAATTTTAGCTGATTAGCATGTGGTAATTTGACGCATAAATTAAAATTTCAATGCCATAATTATTCATTTGTTTAATTGGTAAAATGATGTAAAAGATAACGCCTCGATAATTGAAAATAGCATGAGTATGATCCTAAAAACTGTATCGCCGCAAGGCAGGCGGTAACATTGTTTTGACGATGAAAAGAAATACGACAACGTTTTCTTGTTTTAATGATAACTAAAATGGAGAGAAAAAGAAAAAGAGTATCGGGCAAATAATTTTTTAAAAAAGGAATAATTTGAGGGTAGCATGCGATTAAGTGGTCTCACTAAGTAAAGGATATACTAATCAAACTAACACACCTCCATAGTTTGCTGCGTGGTCACATACATAAACGTAAGAGAGTCATTAATCTTTCAACTAGTCATGAAGTACTCAAAACCACTATTAACAGGCTCAATTTCACCATGTAGGTTTTGGACCTTAGGTTAGCATTGACATCTAGCTCGATAGTAACAATTGTACTTGAAAAACATGGTCCACAAGGAGGTGAGCAAAAGGCCTAGTGTGATAGCTACATCCATTACATTTCCAAGGAGAACGGGAAAGTATTCACATGCACTAATAAATAGTAATGCTACAAGCAATGTACTTATTGTCTCATTTAAGTAAGTAGACAACACACTATTAGCATCCCAACAAATTAAGTATCTTGGACTTCATAACATTAAGTATAAGACATATATAACTAAATATATACGTACATAAATATATATATATATATATATAAGACCACAGCTTCAAAAGCTATTTCATTACTAGTCCGTACTATTATCCACAATGGTATGACATTTCATCATCTCGACTTAACCAATGCTTCTTTAGAAGACTAAGCTTACAGTAACTAACTAGCCTAGAAATCAAGAACCCACGTGTGGCGATTCAACACTTGATCTACCATCGGATCACCCGACCTATTGCCCTTACAAGATAGTATAGTTACCACCGTACAACCTTTAACTTTAGAACCTAATACCAGCGGAACAGTGACTACTTACCTAGATAGTGCTTATCAACTTCTAGAAGCTTAAAGTAATAGTCAACTCTTTAGATAAATAAAAGATTAAAAATTCAAATACTTAATTTTAGTAAAACTCATTGTTGATTAACCTATAGTTGATTTTACACCTAAATAAGTTTGTCTAAGACCTAAAACCATCAAAAAGGGGTTCATTGCGATTAACCTAGTCAACCTATAAATAATTACAATTGAACTCATTCATATACTTCTAAAAAAGTGAAACCCATATTAAATAAGTCTAATCAATCTTTTCTTGTTATATTTGTCATTCTTAACATGTTTACTCCATCATTCCTTATCTAAGCATCAATTATCATCATCCAACTCCATATTACGTACATATTATAAAAAAAATGGTAAATGATCAAATTATTTTCCATTAGAAACTTCATGTTGAAATCATAATAGCATTTTGGAATGATTTTCGTTTCTCATTATCTAACTAACATCCAATCATTTCAAAGATAGAAAAAGGGAAACGATCTTATCTTAAACAAAATGAGACTGATTATGAAAGAAGACCTCACCATACACTCAAAAAGTTTACAATTTGTTTCCTTCATCCAAGAATTTGTGTTAATTTCTATATAGTCTTATAAACACTTACAACACACTTCGTTAGTAAAATCATCTTTTCGTATCATATTTATTCCTTATAAAATGTTTATTCTCATATCTAGTTGTACTTTGTCCAACACTACAATAGATTACTTATTCTTAAAAGTTAAGAATAGTCATTCCTTTCAAAGACCAAGCAATAGCCATTCCAGTTATCATTCATTTTTTTCCCCAAAATAACCCCATCATATGTTATTCCAAATTTATTATTATAGGAAATCAAAAGATATTGTTTTACTTCCCTCCATAAAGTTATCATAAAAAATATATATTTTTACTTTCCGAAATAACATATCAAAAAATATCTTTTTACTTTTATGGAAATATATATATATATATATATATTTACTTCCTTTCATAGACTAAGTAAAGCAATAATCAATATTGGAAATTTATAACAGGTTATGTGTTTATTCTCTATAGCAATATTATTTTTTAGCTTTATCTTTTCGTGCTCACTAGTGTTAAATTAATGAAAACAAGCTAATTTTTGTGATATCTCATACTTAAGTTATCCTATATGAGATGTGGAAGATTATAATACTGGTTTATAAGACTATAGTTATAAACACCTTTTCAACACATAGTTGTAACTTTTGGATTAAGTGGTTAATAGGCTCTTTTATATTTGTTAGTTTAGTTATTCATAGCTTTTGACTTGTGATGTTTCAAATGGTATTAAAGCGACTTTCATGCTAGTAGGTGGATGGTTCGAATCCGACTCTAATTTAGAGAAAAGGTCCAAATCAAGTGGAGAGTATCACCAGGATATGACTCTTGATGTGCCTCTAAGATGACCTATAGGTAATGGGTGGCCCGAATCGTACATCAACAATGAAGCATGATCTAGGCTCAATTGTAAGGTCTTGCGACGAGGAAATCGTGTATTGGATGAGGGGTAGGGAAGATTGTAAGATCCCATGATTAAGTGTTTCACATAAATTGTGAACACCTTGTCAACACATTGTTATAACTTTTAAGCCAAGTGGTTAAAATGAGCCTATTAGCACTTGCTACCTTAGTTATTCACTATTTTTTGCCTAAAGCATTACAATTTTACAACAGTATTTGATGTTTTTATTTATCAATGATTGATAAAAACACGTTACTTATAAAATGGAGATTTATAAAGTGCTTACAATAACTATTCCTTGAATTGAATAAGTTATATGTTCTATAAGTGGAAAAATGGATTTTTAAATTTAATTGTGAATAATGAAATATAATACATTGGCAATACATTTCTATTCTAATAATTTAATTATAGATATTTGTATATACTTTACAAATATGTTTTATTTTCAAAAGATATGAAAGTTATAATAAGTTGTATAAAAGGACATTCCAGTACTTTTATTGAGTATTCAATACTCTATTCAAAATCATTTTACCGACCAAACAAGACAACAATGGTTCCATTTTATAATGAATTGCCATTGAAGCTTAATTCCATATCAATTCTATTACCATAGAATTGTCATTACTTTCCATCCCCATTCCTTACTAGTAATTGAATGTAGTGTTAGGGAATGAAATTCACTAATTATATGATAACTATTCTTCACTAATTTACTAATATTTACCTAATAAATCAACTATACAACTGTTATATGGTTTTATTCTCGATAATCCAATAAGGAAACATGTGAGACCCTATGGTTGCATGTCCTACATAGATTATGAGAAGTTATAGTATTAGTTTATAAAGCCGTGGTTGTGAATACTTTATCAACACAAGCTTTAAACTTTTGAGCCAAGTGATTAAAATGGGCCAATTAGTGTTTGTTAACTTGGCTATTTACTGTTTTTGACTTGAAGCATTACAAATAGTATCAAAGAAAATCCCTTACAAATAAGTAGATGATTTGAGTCTAGCTTCAATTTAGAAGAGCTTCGAGAAAGATAAGGAGTATCACTAGGATATGACTCCTTACATACTTCCAAGATCGCCTATAGGTAATGGGTGACCTAAATCATACACCGAAAAGGAGGAAAGATTTTAGCTTAACTATAAGGTCTCGCAATGTAGATATTGCATATTTAAGGGAGAGAGATCGTGAAAACCTATGGTTAAGTATCCCATATGAATTGTGAAAGCTTATAATGCCATCTTATAATGCCATCATTATGAATATCTTATCAATATAAACTTTTGTTAGCTTAGTTATTTACGACTTTTGGCTTGAAGCATTACAAAACAAGGTTTAGAGGGTTAACTTACTATATGGAAGAGAGTTTGCCAATAAAAAAAACCTTTAAAAGACAAAACAAAGGAAGAAAGTGAGGTAAAGAAAGGAGTTTGTACATTGAAAAAGAAAGAGAGAGAAAAATATATATAACAATTTTTTTTCTATTTCCCTTTTTTAATTGTATAAGGAAATAGCTCAAGGGACATATCCAAATATAAATTAATTAATAATTCAAATTAATAGTTAAATAAAATAGGAACTAATGAATAAAAAAAAATGAAATAAATAGATGGAAATAGAATAATAGAATCAAAAATTAATTAAGATCTAATAAATAAATATGACATCAATATTGAGGATGATGGGGATATTAAGGACGATAATGATATTAATTGTGAGCTTGATGCAGTACTGAAGCTTCTAACTATAATGAATGTGCTAACTATGTATATGAAGCTAGAAATAGTCTTTAGTTTACTAAATAAATCAACATATTTTTTTGAGGTTGGTGGAAATAAAATACTTTTCCTAAGGATTCTAGTAAATAGAAATAGAGTGAAGCAACAAAAGATATTCTTAGATACCCAATTCCCTATTTTAAAGGGATTGTTTAGAAAGCAAATTATTTTAAATGGATTTAAATAGAAAAGTCGACACATAAATTATAGGAGGAATTTTTTTAATTTTAGGACGATAATGGAAAAGTTAACCAATAAGTCACCTAATGCTTATTAACTTACATTATCTAAATTCTTAGGTTTCCAAATGTTCAAGATCATTTATAGTTATTTGATCACGTACATGATTGGTACTTAGTGTTTTTAAGTGATTAACAAGTCATTTTGCTAGACAATTAGGGTTCTCTAGTTATTTTAGAGTTTTTGGTCATTCAATTAGGGTTTTAATAGATCCATTAGGGTTTTATAATTGTTTTAGAGTTTTTCTCTTATTAATGTTTCTAAGGTTTTATACATATAATTAAGGTTTTACTTCCTTTAGGGTTTTTCAACTTATTATTTATAATTTTAATATTCGTTATAAGGTTTTGAATCCATCGTTCAGGCTATCTTTGTAAAAATTCATTTTTAGCTTAATTTATCCTTTCAAGGAACTTTTATAGACTTCAACTATTGATCACTTTCCTTTAAGGGTTTAAGGCTAATTTCATTAAATTATGCTAATCTTGAGAGTTAACATTAGCTATTAGTATTTGCTTACAAGATTTATGGTTTTAAGTGTAGGGTTAAACTAAGGTAAAGGTTGCCATTTAGAGTTTTAGTAGTTTGAGTTAGGGTTTTCAAGTATAGCTTTTTAGACTTAGGGTCAGTTTCTTACAGACACTAAAGATATCATTTGGGTACTCTTATCAACTTCTAGACCCTTATTTAAAAAAATTTGCAAGTTTTACAAACTTCTTATGTTAAAACTTTAGTTCCCAAACACAAGACTATTGCACGCATTTTTTTTTATAAGATTAGGTTTTTTAATTAGTATTTCTAATATTAGAAAACAAATTTTTTATTGTTAAAATAAAAATAATTGTATCTTTTATCTTTATGTTTTCTTATTGTTAATTTATTTTTATCATATTTTATTTTGAATTTGAAAATTCAAATTGAAGGTGTTTTAAATGGGTTTTCTAATTTATGCCCTTCAAAGATTAAAAAATGTAGAATTGACTCAAAAATAATCAATTAAGGCAACCAAAGCCACTTCCTGTATTAATTGTTGAAAGGCCTAAAAGAGAACTTATAGGAGGGAAGATACTTATTGGTACTAGATTTAAAAGATTAGTGCATCACTTAAGCAAAAGAAGAACATTCCTTTAGAAACCTAAAAGAATTTTGAAAAGAGATACAAATATATTTTTCCCTTCCTTTTTTATATCTTACATCTATGTCATGTTTAGTACATAAGAATAGACCAAAATGGAATTTTGATTTTGAATTTCATTCCATTTTCCCATATTTGGAAGTATCATTTGAAAACAGAATTAATATTCTATAGAATTATCGATTCTACTTTTCAAGGGAATTTGATTCTGCCTTTCAAGGAGCGAAATCGTGATTTCATTCTACTCTCATTAATTACATTAACTTAAAATTACTTATTTAACTTTAAAAAAATTATGATATTCAATAATAAAGGGTATTTTTTTACATCGATCCTATTTATGCAATTAGTGTCATTCCATTTGATCCTAGAGTAATCTACAAGCCGAAAAGGCAAAGTCCCTACCCGGTGGTAATTCTAGACCTATGTAATGAAACTAACGAAGACGTCGATTTTGTACGAGAGGTGGATTATAATATCCCTTACATAATAGGTGAAGAAAATTTAATTATCAAGGCAACTTTTAATGTAGTGACTTAGAGTTCGTCGAAATTTCAAAAGTTAAGCATACTCAAACTAGATTAATCTCAAGATGGGTAATCTTTTGAGAAACTGCTGCACTAGGAGAAAAAACCATACGATGTTTTACACCAAAATGGATAATAATTATGAAGGAGGAGTTCCAACTAGGTCGTTATGCATTTCTAAACATAAGAAAGAATTTATGATTCCAGCTTGTATATCATTTCCATTCATTCCATTTCAGATCATCCTGCATAAGAAATATAATACTAGAGTATTTTTGTCTTAGTGAGGAGAAGATGTAGGTTCAATTTCCACTATCCGTGTAGATTTCTTGATTCAATAGTAGTCAAAAGAGTTGAATGGGGTCTCAAATTCAAGGAGGCCTTTGATTCTACTCAACGAAAGGACATGCATTAATTATACTAAAATACACACATATAAGAGTATTACATGCGTTTTTTTATAAGATTAAGTTTTTTTGAATTTGTATTACTAAAACGAATTGTATATTTTAGCTTTACATTTTCTTATTGTTAATTTATTTTGATTATATTTTATTTTGAATTTGAAAACTTCAAATTGAAGGTGTTTCAATTGAGTGGATTTTCTTATTTATACACTTTAAAGATTTTCTTTTTTTTTTTTTGCTGAAAGTGCTTTTTTTTTTTTTTATCACACAAGTACTCCATTCACTTGAAAAAGAGAATTACAAATTAGGGGGCCTTAAGGCATACTCCACAAACAATAAGTTTGTTAAATGAGATGGGGGCCGATTAACTCGAAAACTAAAGCTCATCCCATTTTTGGCTTGGGTAGCAACCCAATGAACATTCGCATTTACTTTACGATGAACAAAAGAAAAAGTACAAGAATGAAACAATAATTTCAATCTAATAATTTCATTAATCACACCAGCTGATTTCCATAATGCAGTAGAAGGATTAGCAATGGCTTTAAGTAACTTGTTGTGAGTCAAACTCAGTCACAATGTCAGTCTATCCTTAGTTCAAAGCAGTATGTAGACCCTAGTAGATGCCATCGGCTTCACTTAACTCAACCTCAAAGGATTGAACATGTAAAGTAGTAGCTTGTAACAAGTTGGTGAAACTCCAAAGCATATCTCTTTTCAATATCCATGGGTGCAAGGAATATGGTTTGTTGTTTTATAGATCAAGATTGAAGACTTTGATACTTTAAATATTTTAGATTAGCTTATGGATAGTATACCAAAGCTTGCTTATCAAAGGAAGTTTCATCAATATTTTTATCTTAAGCTGTTGTAGTTCTATGGTATAATTAGACGCATAGAAATTCTTGTGTTTTCAAATAAGATGTACCATTACCTAACCAAGTTGTACATTCCATCCAAATGGAATTAGGTTTCTCCCTATTCGTTGCATTTCAAGGCTGTTGTGAGCAAGTTCAACCTAGATTATAAGATCATACATTGCCTTTTCAATAACCTAATATATATCGTGGTACAGTAGATTTAACCACAAAAACTATCCTAAAAGTGCTTTAAAGGTTGAAAATTGCATAATTGACTCAGAAAAAGTCAACTAAGACAACTAAAGCCGCTCTTCTACCCTACATTGAAAGGCTTAAAAGAGAATGTTGTTACAGGAAGAAAGATACTTGTTGGTACTAGATTTAAAGGATTAGTGCACCACTTAAGTCAAGAGAACTTTCAAGGGAGAAATCAAAAATATTTTCTTCCATTCCTTTTTTTTATATCTTACATCTATATCGTATTTGGTATGCAAGAATGAATCGGAATGAAATCATAATTTCGAATTTCATTTCCTTTTCCTATTTTTAGAAATGTAATTTGATGGGAGAATTTGATTCCGCATTTGAGAAGGTGGAATAAAATCAATTGTATTGACTTAAAATTATTTCTTTAACCTTTAAATAAATTACAACATGAAATAATTAAGAGTATTTTTTTGACAATTAATACTAAATGCATTTAATATCATTCTATTATATCCCATTCCATAGACATTTCTAAATATAGGAAATAATTTATAATTCTAACCTTCATTTCGTTTTGTTCGGTTCTATTCCATTTCATTTCTGATATTTTTGTATATCAAACATGACATGGTATCTTAATCCTGATGAGGAGAAGACATGGGTTCGATTTGTGCTATCTTGCCTTGTTTATCAATCTAATAGAAGCCAGAAGAGTTAAATATGATCTCAAATCCAAGGGAAGCCTCTTATTCTATTAAACAAAAGGACATGCATTAATTACGCTAAGAATGATGAAAGAGGAATTTGTAGAAATATCTCTTAGTATAATATATTTTTTGAGATATTTTATATATAATCATTAATTGCATATTAGGCAAAATTCAAGGTACTTGCTGGTCTGTTTTGCCAAATAAATACGTATTGCAATTATCTGAAGCGGCCCTACGATTTTTATTTTATTTTTAATCTCTTAAGCATATCTTTTAAAAGAACATTTTCTTTTGAATTTTAATAGTTGTTGTAGTCTAAATTTTAAAACGGTCAAGATATTGTCATATAACAATCTTATAAAGTTGCGTTAAGTAATGCCTTTTAACGATGTATATATTCATGGAGATAGACAGTAGCAGCCGGTTGCTGACAACTGCGACAAAAAATCTCAATAAAAGTAATGTTATCTTAAGAGGAAAATTAAATATTTTCTTCATTTTTATCGATATTTTCTACATTACTTAACCTATTAGTCGTTGTCGATGTTATCCTTATCGTTCCGTTTCGTATTTGTAAAAGTTATCCAAGAAATTTCTAACCAAAAAATTAATCTACTTTGTAGGCTTAAAATTAATTCCTTAAATGACGGTTTATCCCAAGTATATCCCACCTTCCCATAATCACAATTATTCTTGCTTTTACTGAAATAAAATTTAAGTGCTTTAAATGCTATACTACGTTAGTTATTGAAGAAAATCTAGAAAATGTTTCATTTTAAAACAAATAAATAATATTAAGATATCATATGAATCAATTGTAGATACCTAACCTTTACTCGTCTATAGTCTTAATTTTTTATTTTTTATAAAAAGGGTCTTAATTCAAAAATAAAAATAATAAAAAATTAATAAAAGATAGAAAAATAATAAAAATTAACAAATGATGAAAATACAAAAAAAATAAGAAAAGGAAAAATTATAAAAATTTCGTAGATTTTTAGAAAGTAACTTATATTAGGGACAAATAGTTTTAGCTTAATACAAATAATTATTTTAGGGAATCGAGTATTTTAAGTACAATTTAGTTATATTAAAAATCAAAGTATAAGCCAACGACTTAATGAATAAGTATTGAAGTATCAGATTTGATTTAATTTGAGGTCTTGGATTCGAATATCGCTAGGCACCTATGTCTTTTATTTTTTTATCTTTTACAAAAGCAATAAGAATAAACGGTGTTCATATCTAATTAAAATCATTCTAATCTAGTTTGATTTAATTAAATCGGATTTGAATTAATTTGGATCTAGTTTGATAATTTAATTAGATACAATAGATATAATTTGATATGATCTTATTTAGTTTTTATAAATACAAAAAACTCTTAAAAAGAAAAAGGATCCTCTCTCATCCGTCCAACGAAATTAGTCCTTATCGCACAGTAGTAAGACACTACAGCAGATCAGCTCCTTCGTCAGACAGCAAACACGCGATTTACACAGACATACTACACGAAGGCTGCCATCTCCGTTCCAAGTCGACATCTAAACCAACCTCACGCTGGTCGCCACCGTCCAACACTACAGTCTTTGTTGTACAGATCACCATAACAACAACTACAGCACGCATAGGACAATTCTCATCAAGCATTGATCAGCCCACAACTGCAACACATAAATTGGCGACGAGCAGCAATTCCCAACCGCACGCTGAAACCCCACGTCTTGGACTACACTACACAGCACAAGCCAAATTTCACCATATACAGCGCACAGTTTCCCTATTGCTGTACCGTACTATCTACATCCAAGTATCGCTGCACAGTTCATGCCCGATCGACTAAGCATTTACACACCCACGGCCTGTTGAGCGTACATAATTAGCTTCTCACCACCATTCCCTTGTCCAATCATTAACACCAACCAGTCCAAGCATGCTTTGAACAGAACGGCAACTGAACTTCCCTCACTGCTTACCCCCTAATGCACAACCCGCAATCTGCTCGTCCACTTCACTAAACATGACCTGTACTCCCAGACACAAGTCCACTGATCAGCCCTTGAACCGTGCACTTCCCATCACCCTTGCAGTAGTGCACGCCCCCTCCAACACCCTGCACGACTCGATTATACAACCATCACCGCTGCTGCACTGCGCTGCCATCCACGTCTACCGTTGCCTACTGACTGAACTCTATACTGTTGCAATTCACTGATAGCAACTGCAACACAATCCCGACGAGCCTTATCCATCGCTATTGCCGTGAACAGCAACTCAGGTTCAGTGCTTTAGATTTTTAGTATTATATTATATTATTATTTATGTTAATAACATGATGTATGAATAATATATATATATATATATATACGTATGTGTGTGTTAGTTTAGGATTTTTTTTTAGTATTAGTTTTCCTTATTATAGATTGAACACATTATATTGATTTAAGTGTTGTTTAATAGTAGTATATATATCAAAATATATATATGTATTAGTTTAGGGATGCTTTAGATTAGATTTTTTTAGGATTTATCACGTAGAAAACTATTTTTAAAAAAATAAAAATTTATAAGAGACCCCTTTTAAAGATGAGATTATTATAGCATTTTTTTATAAAACAAAAACACTTAAGAGTTAAGACCCTTTAGATTTTTCTTAAAATAAACCGAATAAATTAAAAACGTAAACTCAGGTAGTTTTCAAAATTAAAATAAATCAACACATTAAAGAGTTTTCGGAAAGAACTACGATCGTTTGATCTCAGCTAGCGGATATGTAGGCACCTTCGGGACAACGATAAAATATGTAGAAACTTAGGTCCATTTTTTTTCTTTTAATTTTAATTTATTTATTTATTTTTCAATATTATGATTAGAAGAATAATCCTAATTTTGGTAAATAGATAATGGAACCCGTTAGGGTTTAATAGATTAACCCCCGAAATCGAAACCTTCTGATTTTTCATTCAAATTAAAATTAAAGATCAGTAGCCAAATCGTAATCAATCGACTCAATTGATTACAGTTTCTTTTCTTTTTCTGACTTTGGTCAGGTGGTGACTTCAAAATTTTTTTTTTTATTAAAAAAACCGGAATTTTCTAATTTTTTAATCGAAGATTAATATTAAATGGGTTAGGGTTTAGTATTAATCAGAAATGGGAAAATCAATTTTAAACTAAAATCGAAAAATCAAGTTCGACATCAATAAATATTATGTAAGTATCTATAATATTTAAATTTTAAATACGTGATAATAAAGGAATATCCTTTTAATAAAAAATCAATAATGCTTCTATAGTTTCATATATCAAAATTTTATCAGTATTTGTACACGACTTATCAATTTAAGTGATGTAGTAATAACAATGAAGTTTTTCTCGTCTCATTTCACCGGCAACAATTTGAACATTTCTTATCCTTTTTATTGTGAATACCTACCCAATTAGACACCAGCATGTATCAAAAACCATACATATAAGTAGAAAAAGACCGAAAATATTGGTGCATTTTCCGTTATTAACTATCTTTATTTACTTAGTATAAACTTGAGTATATGCTCAATTGAGCAAATTTTGCACGAAATTAAAAGGAATCGGCAAAGATAGATTCATAATTGTACTAAGTCATGTATGAGCACGAGATCCTTGTCGAATTGCCCGAGTGTGACTACATAAATTGTCCCTTTTAACCAACAATGGCGTGTCTTTGTATTCCACGATACGGTCTCATGGAGGAAGGTGGCTTGCACGTTTCCACCATACGTCCAAAAGCAGACGTTACTTACACTCGAATGGACTCGCGTGTGTATGTACGTGTTTTTGCTCGTGCTGTCTGCATGCAAAATATGTAGAAGAAAAAGCCTAAATCGGTCGTTTTTTTTCGGTAAAACTTAAACTCAGAAATAAATATAAAAAAGGGCTATATAATAATAATAATAATATTAAAAATATAAAATAAGAGAAAGAATATAATAATATATTAAACACTTAGAGACATATTATGTCTTATAATTGACTAGGGATAGCATGGACAATATTATCAAGAAAAAGATTCAGACTTATATAGCTTATAATTTACTAAGATAGCGGGGATAATATTGTCAAGGGAAATAATAATAATATTAGAAATATAAAATAAGAGAAGGAATATAATAATATAGTAAACGCTTAGAAACATAGTATGGCTTAAAATTGATTAGGGATAGCACGAGTAATATTATCAAGAAAAAGATTCAGACATTGTATGATTTATAATTTACTAAGATAGCAAGGGTAATATTACCATGGAAAAAAATTCAGACTTCCTACTATATCTTATCTCAAATAAAAATATTACTCAACCCCATATATTTCCCTTATCAAAGCATTACGTTAGTTTTTCTCCATAAATAGAAAACTTGTGGTCCCCAACCAAATGCCAAAACCCTAATCAAGATTAACAATAATTGAATATAAGATTCAATAAAGAGTCAATCTTTATACGTTTCTCAATTAAGTTTCTTTAATTTATTATGTTTTTCATAAGTTATATTTTTTTTTTAGGGTTTTCCTTGAGTTTCAAGAAAAAGTGTTGTAATTATCGGTGTAGTGATGGTGGTGGATAACAATTATTGGTTAGATCGTAGAGATGTCGTATTAGTGGTGTTGCATGCACGTACGGGTAACATTTCACTCTAGGTTGTTTATTTTAGAGTTATATCGTATTTAGGTCCATTCACTCGTAGCAATTGGGTTCATTTACTATTGTGGTATGTGGAAATTGAGTGGTTGATATTTTACTCTTATTTAGATTTGGGGCTATTAAATTATGAGTTAGTAGATTTCATATAATTATTTCATGGATCTTATACAAGTTACAAGTTCGTAAATGCTTGACATGTCAATAAAAGCTAAGGACACATAATGGGTTATAGCGTTCTAGGTTATAAGACGTTACAGTTTTAATGATATTAGAACTTAGGTTAAAGGATCCTTAAAGTATTGAGTATTGAATTTTTAGGACCGTGAGATATGAGGAGCTTTGATAGTTAAGGAGCTAAGCTTAAATCTAGGATAGTGGTTCTTATTGAGGGTTTAGAGTAAGTTGCCTTAATCTCACATAAATATCTTTTTCTTCCTTAATATGCTTCTATTTGCTTCTAATTAATATTTGTACTTTCCTATTTGAGATATCATCTTTTCTTTATTTCCTTTACCTTGTTTTCAAATTTATTTCCATTACATTTTACGCATATATTTGGTATCTTCATCATGCATATATATTTTTAGTACTAGTCTCTCTTTCTGTGTCCCTCTTAAAGCTTCCTTATCCTTTTATAATTTGTTTAGTTGTGGTGGAGGAAGAGTTAGATTGTTGTAATGGAGGTGCTACTAGAGTTAAAAATACTGGAGCTAATCCCCTTGATATGCTTTGTAATTTATAATAAGTAAAATATTAAGTAAGGAACATAATGTAAGTTACCTAATTTATACTAAGGATACATAAACAATTTATGAACAAGGTATCTATATGTACCTAGCAATACTATATGCAATAGTGTAATTCTATAAATAATAAGAAGATAATATAAAACTCTAATACTTAAAAAAGAGAGTTGAAAAAAAATAATTGCATTAGATAAGAAGAAATAACCAACTAGTGAATTCAAAAGATTTAGTAAACTTAGGTAATAGATCATGATGCCTCTTAGTACAAATAAGATGCCTTCAAGAAAATGTATGATATAATAGAAACTGAAGAACTATGAATACTAATGTCAACACTAAGGCAAAGTAGGAACCCACTTCACTAAATTACCTACGATGGGTATGAATGTAACAATCAATAAAAGTTATCAATTTAAAGACTAATAATTAGTAACAATGACAAATCGAGTAACAGAATTAAATCATGAATTGACATTCCTATAGATACTAGCATATGTACATGTGAAATGGGGTTATTGAGTCCTTCTTTTTTCATGGTGAGTCAAAGTTATGCTCAGTGTATTGATGTATCAATTATGTTGATGATTTGTTTCCATTCATATCGTGTGAGTCAAGTCGAGTTATTACTTTTGACTCTTTCAATTAGTCATTTATGTTACTTATTAACCCTATATCATGTATATCTATACCAAAATGTATAATATGGAAATTTCCTCAATACTAAAAGATTAAAGTGAGAAAATAAGTAAAGTGATAATTAAAGAACACAGCTAATAAAGTATCTGTTACACCCCGAAGCGGCAAAATAGTAGTAGTCCCGCCGTATAAATTATTCTAAGATAGAAGTTGACCTTATAACCGTTATCTTAAACCTGATCTACATAAAGCGTCCACAACTAACCTGCTTTGAAGTAAACAGTTCGTAAAATAAATAAGTTATTTACCAAAGAAAGTAAAAAATATATATATATATATACACTAAAATTCAGTTATTACAATTAACGTTTATAACATTTTACCATAATTTATTTCTTAGTTAATACATTATTCAAAAATGAAAAAATTCTAAAATAAGAGCCTAGACCTTAAAAATATATATCTGTTCTTCAAACGTTTTTCCTTATTCCCCAAGATCTAGCAATTGCTAGCTTCAGGGTAGTTGTAAGCTACTTCTTCGCTAACACCTGCAATGACGTCTATAAAGATATGAGGAACCACAGCTCAGTAAGTTAGGACAAAAACTTAAAACTATACCACAAACACAAACATAGTTATTAACCTTATTATTAGGTATAATGCATACCCAAGCAACTACCATCGCACGACATTATTCAGCCCGTCGTGAGATTAGAGAAATTTCATTCGCTCTAATCATAGTCGAGGAGTTGCCGTTAATACAATAGCTCACGACTAAACCTAAGCTTGTACACTAGAAACACTGCTCCTCCCGTGATTATTTTCAAACCATTGACTTCACCCTTGTTGTGACCTCCTCACCTATCACTTAGTTCAACTAAGGATGAAGAAGGGACCCATTATGCTATTTAACGCTATCTCTTTCGAAAGGGTCGATATTTTGCTGAAGAATCTTAGGTTTCTCTTACTAGGTTGCTATGTAGGTTCGATTTATGTTTACAGGTTATATATTTGATTAGATCCAATTTAGAGTGATCAATCATTTCACACAAATCATACAATATAAGCCAAGCAGCAAATCAAAATCATATCATCAGCTTAGAATAAGTATAATTAAGTACAATTTCAAGCCTCCAAAATACAACACTGTATTAATCTCAACTTATCTCGACTCCCCCTTTGCAACTTGAGATGAGAGTCGCTCAGTCAATCGCTAATGATCCCCATAATACCAACGTTGTCTTAGTTTTCATATAACTGTTATAGATTAGTTTTTATCTTATAACACTTATTGTTATTATCCAGGTTACCAAATCTTTTACAATTATTCTAAGTTTAGTGTTAGGTTTGGGTTTAGTTTGTACATCGATTTCTAAATTAGGTTTAGGTCCTAATTCAATTTCTAAGTACTGTTTTATATACAAACTCGTTTCAACCTATAATGTAAAATTAATCATATTATTTTTGGGTATTCTCAATATTGTTTTTGGTCTTTAACTAATGTTTAAGTTCTTGCGGTACATCCTAATCCTGATTTAAGTACTAAATTTACTCTCGATGTAAGAAAACCTTACATTTTTCATATAATTACCCTAATTTAAGTTTCCTACTAGATTTTATATATATTCCTATTATTAGTGTAATATCAATTTTTATTTTAATATTTTCTATTTATTATATTTCCAATATTTGCATATTATGTATTATTACCTATTATGTACATAATACAAATCTAATATTTCTATCGTTCCAAATATCATCCACCAACATCAATCAACATATTAAAATATCTAAATTCATCCCAAATTACATTTTTATACCTAATTACCTTAAATTACAAAATTAACTTAAAACATACCATTTTTACCTATTACATATATATTACATAATACCCTAATAATTATATCTAACACCCTATATGCTACAAGTATCATACTTCATCAAATTTCAATATCCTAAAATATATAATTATGCACTAAATTAGTAATTAATCATTTAATTACTTAATTAGCCCTAAATTACCCATTTTATGCATCATTTTAAGGCCTAAAATTTTCAAAAATTAATTTTTGAAAAAGGGCTTCTTGGAACTATTCAATATCACCTAAGTAGTCTACACAAAATTTTTGAGTCTATACACAAATTTTGAGTCTAAAACTATGCTCCTAAGCTTAATTATTTTTATTTCGAAATATGTTCGGTTTTGCATGATTTCTTAAAAAAAGTATATTTTTGGATATAAATTCATCAAAATAAAATTTTTCCCTGAATCTACATACTAAAATATTCTTAAATAATAAATTTTATAATTTTTTGAATAAATTTAATAATTTTAATAAATTTCACAAAATTCGATTAGAATTGGACTCACATGGCCATTGGGATTACGACCACCAATGGAGGCCCTAGGGGTATCGACCAAGTTGGGTGGTGGTAGTGGAGTAGTATGGTGGTGGTTGTTTGTTTCTAAGTAGCCGTCAAGTATGGGTTTCCTTTTAAAGCCCTAATTGCATATATTTTTCCTAATTTTTGTAAAAAAAACCCTAACTCTTTCTTTTTTGTGTTCTCTCAATTTTTCTAGATTCCCAACTACCTAAATGAACTTTTGCCAAAATTTTAGGTATTTATAAGGCCTTAGGAGATTTTTTATGTATTAATTTACCTAGACATGAGCATTATCTTCTTCCAAATTTGCTTTTTGTTTTGCTTAATTTAATTAGTTGATTTTTTTCTTTCTTCCCCTAACTGCCACGACCTACTTCTAGACTTTTCCTTAATTTTTTATAATTTTCTTGATTTTTCCTTAATTAATTACAAATTTTATTTAATTAATTAATCTTATTTTAACATATTTCGTATTTTTTAAATAATTACGTGTATTTCTACCTACATATAAATTCATATATAGTATAAATAAATACTCCTAAATATTATTTAAGTTATTTTATGATTTTTAATGTATATATAATTTATCTTTAGCAATTCGTTAGTTATCGGAATATATTTTACACATTTTCAATAAATAAAAAATAATATACTTAAAATTTGAAAATTTTACTATTTATTTTCTTAAATTCAAACTTAAGGGATTGCTTTTACTAATATTTTTAGTTTTACTTTATAATTTAGGCTCGATCGAATCTTTTAGCCGATCGGAACCCCGAGTAACTGGTTATGAGACTTACAGTATCCTAATATTAAATAACAAACAAACTAATAATATATAGCAAGCCTCGAGGAAAGTAACTTATAAATACCTATAACTTAGATTATTATAGTAGTAATAATAAGGAATAATAACTAAGGAGATTACAAAGGATAATAAAATATACAAAAATTCAACAAACCCATTAAAGCTTAAAAGAATAAATTAAAAGGTGAAATTAATCTTGAGGTACGTAAAATGGATTAATATCAGATGAACCAACTAGACTAAAATCTATAAAGGAAATAATTAATTAATATGACTTAACTAATTGAAAAGGTATATTAGTAAGAACAATAATAATATTAATGGTAGTAGTAAAACTTTCTCTTACGATCTAATAATGAGATGGGGATAATTAAAAGAGATGAGTTGACGTTAAGTGACGTGTGATAGTAGTAAATAAGGGTTACTCTAGAATTGTTGGGAGTAAAGTAAGTCTGAGAAGTAAGCACTTTTACCTTGGAATCGTAAAGCTGCATAGAGAACAATTATGATCGAAAAGGTATTATGACATAATGATGAATGTTTAACTCATACCTAGAGGTGTGTAAATGGATTAAACAGGTCAACCCAACCTATCTTACTTTGACCTATAGTTTAAATGGGTTGAGCTTATTTAGCTAGCTTATTTAGCTTACTTTTTAATGGGCTAAAAAACCTTGATCCTAATATTTTTAAAAAGCGAGTTAAATGGCTTGGCCTAAGGGCTAAAAGTGTAAATATATTAAATGGGCTAACCCAAACTGATTGAATTTAGCCTACGAATTAAATGGGTTAAGCTCATTTGATCTACTTTTAAACAAGCTAAAAAACTTTAACTCAAACCCATTTAAAAAGCAGGTTAAATGAATCGACCCGCGGGCTAAAGCTCATTGCACACCTTTACTCATAACAGAAATGGTAGTTAATGATTAGAGTGGTAGCTAAACTTGATGAAACAAATAAAGTAAAGTAAAGTTATCATTCTCAAGGTATAAGACAACAAAGACTAAATGGCCACTTAAGGAAGAAATCAGGAGAAAACATTTAGTGTTATTTCAAGATTAAAGGTTGTAAACTTTCAAGGATGAAAGTTTTGTTGAAAGGGGAAAAGTTATAAAACCTAAACTCAAAAATAAATAAAAAAGGGGATTATATAATAATAATAATAATAATAATAATAATAATAATAATAATAATAATAATAATAATAATAATAATAATACAATGAATGTAATAATATATTAAATGCTTAAAGACATGGTATGTCTTATAATTAACTAGGGATAGAAGGGGCAATATTGTTAAGGAAAAGATTCAGATATGGTATGGCTTATAATTTATTAAGATAGTAGGGGTAATATTATTATGAGAAAAGATTCAAACTTCATACTATACCTCATCCCAAATAAAATATTACTCAACCCCATATATTTCCCTTACTAAAGTATCACATTAGTTTTTCTCTACAAGTAGAAAACTTGCAGTCCTCAAACAACTTCTAAAACCTGAATCAAGATTTGAAATAATTGAACATAAGATTCAATAAAGAATCAATCTTTATATGTTTCTTAAGTAAGTTTTCTTTATTTATCATGTTCTTTGTAAGTTATATTTTCTTTAGGGTTGTCTTTGAGTTTTAAGAGAAGGTGTTGTAATTGTCGGTACAGTGATGGTGGTGGATAATAATTGTTGGTTTGATCGTAAAGATGTCAAATTGGTGGTGTTGCATACACATGCGGGTAACGCATTCAGTGTTCAATTCAACATGTGAATACAGAATATGTGTATGTATATCATAGTCATGTATGTGTGTGCGCGCGCGCACACATAAGTTTGTAGTACGTATGTATGTAGGGAAGGAAAGAAAGAGAGTTACCATATGTATTTGTATATATGTGGGACGTATTGTATATGTGTGTGGGGGTGTATGTAGGATGTGAAAGAGGAGAAGAAATGGGTGAGAAGGAGAAAGATGGAGGGAAAAGAGAGAGAGGATGGACAAGAGAGGTGAATGAGACAAGAGAGAAAGTATTGAGAGGGAGAGAATTAATATTATATTATTATGTTCTATGAATGTTATGTATATATATTAAATATATGTAATACAAAATAATGTATGTGTACATTGAATATAATATTTATATTATAATATATAATATTATACATAGGTGAATTACATATATGTATATATTATGAGATATTGAAAAGTATATAGAAAAATATGAAAAGATATGTAAAGTATGATTCGCAAGCCTAAAGGTTGAGGTAGAGGATTAAGTCAAAGGGGAAAAGTATTGAGTTGAATTAAGAATTAATTAGTTAAATTTTAAATATAGTATTTGTATTTGTGACCAAATGTTAAGAGTCACATTGCGTTGAATCTCATTAAGATAAGGGTACCAAATATGGGATACATGTTTGATGGTTGTGTATACCAAGTTAGTTTGTAAACTGGACTTAATTGATAATGTTGTTTGTGCTTTGCTTCGACTACCTACTAATCGAGTTTAGTGGTTTAGTGAAGTACTTGGCAATCTTTAAGTGATATTGTCCTCGCTGGAGTCTCATATTGAAAGGACTTAGGTAGATCTAGAATGGTTTTTGGTACTCAAGTGATTGGGGAGGACCCAACATCAATACTTATGTAGTATTTATATATTATGTGTATAAGGGTCATGAGTAACCCCAAGTCTCAAGATGCTGAGACTGTGCTATTTATGGACATAAATGACAAGATTTAAAACCAATTTTTTGTTGCATTGATAATGATACTCGTATGTGTGTTTGACTTGTTACATATATGTTTATGCGCATATGTGTGGTATCTTGTACTGTGCGTTAGCTCACCTTTGGGGGAATTGTTGTTTTTTAGTTATAGGTTTAAGGTATGAAGTTTATGGTGATTATTCTATAGAGGATGCGAGTTATGATTATCTGTACTATGATGAGAAGGATGATCCCTCCTATTATGGTGATAGAGCAAGGACAACGTAGTTTAGCTTTTGGGAGTAAAATATTGCGGTATGTGAAAATTAAGTGGTTGACATTTCACTCTTATTCAAATTTAAGGTTATTAAATTGTGAGTCGATAGATTTTATGTAATTATTTTGTGGATCTTATACAGGTTACAGGTTCCTAGACGCCTAATGTGTCAATAGAAGCTAGGGACATATAGTAAACTGTAGCATTCCAACATCTAGGGTATTACAATTTTACTATATATATGGAGATGGAGTAAGTTTGTCACATGCCTCGATACCCACTCATCAAGTGGGTATAGACCCAGCTAAGGGTCCGATGGGCATATGGGTCAAGAGATTCACATAGTGTATTAGAGCATCATCTTAACCTCGCTTTAGATTTTCGTTGGATGAGCTGGCACATAGGGAAGAGAGGGCAACCCAGGCAAGAGAGAAAGATGCTACCCAAGCAATTGATGCTGTCCAAGGCATCCTTCCTACTATCGAGGATGGACATTCCTCCATCCACCTTTGTCCTGGTAGCTTAGTTAGAGGTCACTCTTAAGAGTGCTTCTAATGATGATCAAGGCCAGGGTGATCTTCTTGCTAATCCAAGCTAGCAAACCTTAGCTCTTCCTTCTATAACCCTAAACAAGACATCTCAATAGCAAAGACCACCAGTAAATCAACCTTCCAAATGGATTGAAGTATTGGACATTTCAGAGCTTTCGAAATTTGCTAATCCAAAATAATCAACAGTTATCCCCCTTCCCCTTTTTGTATTTGTTTATTTTTCCTATACTTAGGTAAGAGAAATTGTATAGTAGGTTGAGATGCCAACCTTAATGCTATAAATGCCTTCTTCAGTAATGGAATTTGAATTTTTGCATTTAATGCATTTGTTTTGCTTTATGTTCTTCAAGTTTTATCGATAATTCTTGCTCCTTTGTTTGATTTATTATGTCTACTGGGTAGTCTAGCTTGATACTTAATCATTGCATGCTTATAATTAACTACTTCATTGTGGACGTGCCTCTAATAGGGGAGTTCCTCCATTACACAAAGAGTATTTCTCCTTATAGAGGTTACCCAATGGGGGTAAGGTTGGTAGTATTCTAACTTACTTAGGTAATGGGAGTTCCTTAATCACATAATGGGTGTTTTCCTTTGCTGAGTTTACTTGAAGGGGTTAGGTCAGTGACATTTCGACTTGCCCAAGTAATAAGAGTTCCTCAATTGTACAAGGGATGTTTCCTCTTACTGAGGTTACTTGGTAGAGGGAGGGTTAGGTTAGTAGCATTCTAACTTGCTTAAGTAATGGGATTTCCTCAATCATGCCATGGGTGTTTCCTTTGATGATGTTACCTTTGGGTAGGTAGGAGGTTAAGGTATTGGTCGATAGAGCTCTAACCCACTTAAGTAATAAGAGTTCTTTAGTCGTACAAGGGGTATTTCCCTTTGCTGAGGTTACCTAAACAGATTAGGTCAGTAGCATTCTAACCTGCCTAGGTGATAGGTCTGTTCACCTTTTGAGGGCTAAGAGTTAGTATAAGATTAAAAGAAAGAAAAAGAAAAAGAAAAGTAAAAATACACAGCACTCATAAGGAATAAAACTTTCATTGATATTTATTAATAGATTTACAAGGAATTTGTACACCAATCAAAATATGGCCTAAGGTAATTAATGTTCCACGTGTATGGTATAAGCTTGCCAACTAATTTTTCCAACATATATGCTCCATTTCCCAAGCTTTCTCTGACTATGATTGGGTCTTCCCAATCAAAGGCTAACTTGCCTTATCCTTCTCGTAAGCCTATGGCTTCTAGCTTATGACAAACCAAGTCACCAACCTTGAATTCTTTATGTTTGACCTTTTAATCTTAGTATATGGCTATTCGATGTTGGTAAGCAGTTGCTCGAGTTGTGGCAAGGTCTCTAATTTCTTCTATAGTATTAACATTGGTCTGTAATACGGACTTGTTCAACATAGCATTGAAACTTTAAATTTGGATGTTAAGAAGTTCTAGCTCAATGGGGAGGATTGCTTCTGACCCAAACGCTAGTTGGAATGAGGTCTCACTAATAGAGGTATGGTAAGCAGTCCTATACCCCTACAAGATATTATACCCAAACACTCTGAGCTCGATCTATCCTCTTCTTGAGGCCCTCAAGGATGATTCAATTAATGGCTTTAACTTAACCATTTGACTAAGGATGGGTGACCAACATAAAGTGAGCTAGTGATGTGATGCTTGGTGCAAAATTCTCTAAACTTAGAGTTGTTGAGCTAATGCCTATTGTCTATGATAAAGGCGTAAGGGACCCTAAATCTAGAAAGGATATTGTTTTAAATGAATGGCTTAATACTCCTCTCGGTAATTTTGGCCACACTTTAGCTTCAACCTACTTGGTAAAGTAGTTGATGGTTACAATGATGCACTAATGACCTCCTGAAGCCTTGGGTAAGGTGCTAAGAATATTGATGATCCACTGAGCTAATGGTTATAGACTAGTCAAGGGTTAAAGATTAGTGCTGGAAGCATGATTGATTGGTGTATGCTTCTAGCACTAAGGGTACTTTTGAGCTACAGCCTTAGCATCCCTCCTCATAGCAAGATAATAGTGTCTGAGCCAAAGGGCCTGGATGTAGAGGACTTTTGACTAGATTTAGTTGCTATACACTCCACTGTATATCTCTTTGATAATGTGTAACCTCTTGTTTGCTAGAAGGCATATAAGTAGGGGAACATTAACTCACCTATGGTACAAGACATTGTCAATCAACATATAGTTGGCGGTATAGCACCTTAGCTTCTTTGCCTCTCTCCTATCATCCAAGAGCATGCCTTGTTCCAAATAACTCTAGATAGGGTCCATCTAATTCTACTATGATGGTACTGTCATGAGTTCTAAAACCTCAACCGGGCTACGAGTTATGCTCTTTTCTGACAAGTACTTAATAAATTTTTTTTTTTTGTCCTTCACCTTAAGCTTTTGTACCCTTATAGAGGAGAGCTTAAACAATCGATCTGCTACTAAGTTTTTGATTCGGGGGATCTTCATGATGGTCCACAAAGGAAACTTAATTAAGAGACTCTTCACTTTCTTTAAGTATCTTGCTATGGTGTTGTCTCTAGCCTCATATTCACCCCGGACTTGCTAGATGATGAGCATTTAGTCTAAGAAAACTTATAGGTGCTCAGCATCGATCTCCTTAGCCAACTTGACACCAGTTATTAGCGCCTTGTAGTCAAATTCATTATTGTTGTGGTGAACACAAACTTAAGGGCATAATAGACAATGATCTTGTGTGGTCCTGTAAGTACTAGGCTTATACGTTTACCTCTCAAAGTGAATGATCCATCAACATGAAGAGTCCATATTGATTTGTCATCCCCTAATAGTGCTTTCTCCTTTCTTATATAGTTTACCATGAAGTTAGCTAGGATCTGTGCCTTATAGGCCGTCCATGGTTGATATTAGATTCCATACGCTTTACCTCTATTGCATACTTCACCATCCATCCAGATGTGTCAAGCTTTTATAGTTGCATGTGTAGTGGTTGATCTGTAAGCACAATAATTTAATGCTTATGGAAATAAAGCCTAACCTAACATATTAAGATGATGACAGCCAAGGCAAATTTTTTTACCCTAGTGTACTTAACCTCAAGCTCTTAAAGAATATGGCTGACATAATAGATAGTCCTATGCTCTCTCCCTTTAGCTCTAACTAAAATAGAGGAGAGTGCTTGGTTGCTAATGGTTAGGTACATAAGTCTTCCCTTGAAACAGGCTTAGAAGGGATAAGAAAGTATGTCAGGAAGTCCTACAACTCCTTAAAGGCTTCCACACACTAAGGAGTCCATTCAAAACCCTTAAGGTTCTTAAGGATTTTGAAGAACTTAGTACATCTATCTACACTCTTAGAGATGAACCTACTCAGCACGCTATCATACTAGTGAGTTTCTATACGTCTTTGATCGAGGAGGGAGGCTTCATATCTTTGATGGCATAAATCTTTTGAAGGTTGGCCTTAATTCCTCTCTAGATGACTAAGAGGCTTAGAAATTTGTTGAAGCCAACCCTAAATACGCCCTTCTAAGGGTTTAGCATCATATCATATTTTCTTATCCGATCTAAGGCTTCCTACAAGTCCTTAACATGATCACCGGGTTATTGACTCTTAACTATCATGTCATTGATGTATACCTCTATGTTTTGCTTATGTTAGGACTTGAACAATAAAGTCACTATAGGTTAATATGTTGCCTCAACATTTTTAAGGTCAAAGGGCATGACAGTGTAATAATACATGCCGAAGTCGGTGACAAAGGAGATATAGACTTCATCCTTCGAGTCCATCTTAATTTGATCTACGAAGCTAAGTAGAGTGTACCCAAATGTAGAATCGAGCAACTGGTCGATCCTGGGGAGAGGGAAGTAGTCTTTTAGGCATGCTTTATTGAGATTAGTGTAATCGACGTACATTCGCTACTTCCTAAACTTCTTCTTGACCAGCACTACATTAGACAGCTAGGTTAGATACTTCTCCTTTCGGACAAAGTTAACCTTAAATAACTTTTGCACTTCTTCCACTATAGCGGCCGGCCTTTCTAGTGAAATGCCTTTTCTTCTATTTGACGGGCCAAGCATTGATGTCGATATTAAGGCTATAAGTTGCCAGGTCAGGGGAGATCTCATGCATGTTTAATATTGACTAGATGAATCTATTTGAGTTGGCTTACAAGAGGGCTACTATCTTCTCCTTTACCTCGAGAGGGGTCTCGATCCTAACCTTAGGGGTTTGGTTGGGGGAGGCACCAATCTTCACCTCTTATATTTTCTCACTAAGCTCGCCTCTCTCAATCAACTTCTCTTGCAGGTTAGCCTCCAAAGCAAAGATATCATCTGCTCTGGCACCTTTGACATAAAGCTATCGTGAGAGCTTTTTATTGCATCTTTAGATTCCCACCTCAATAGGGGTAGGGAACTTAGCAATCAGGTAGAGGGGTGAGGTGATCACTCCAAAGGAATTCAAGCTCAATCATCTTAAGAAGGCATTATTAGGGGATAGGTAGTCAACTAAGATGAACTCCACTAGTTGTTACGCGACATTGTCGTCATCTCTAAGCTATATGTCAAGAGTGATAATACCCTTAGCTCAGACAATTCCCCCATTAAATCTGATGAGATTATGATGGTAGGAGTTCATCTTAACAGTTAACTTACTCTTCATCCTCTCGTATGTATGTAAAAAGAGGATGTCAATGGAGCTGTCGGTGTCTACCATAATCTTGAGGACCTCGAAATTTGCAATTCTCACCCTAATGACAAAGGCATTTTGATGAGGGTGCTTACCCCCCTACAGGTCCTTGTCGAAGAAAGAGATTGAAGTGTCAATCTTCTACCTCTTCTCTCTAATAGCCAACACCTTAGATGAGGTGTTAGTTGAGTTGCTAGTGCTTGATTGACTCCTTAGGTTTGACCCCCAAATGATTGTATTGATGATGCCTTTGGAGGCTTGATCATTGGTGCCTTAGTCATTATAGTGATCTTTAATCTGCTTTACTCTAGCACCCTTAGTTTACCGCCTCCAAGGCGTCCTATCCTAATCACCATCGGAATAGTTGTTGTTCCTTCGCTGGGCTACAAACTTGCCAAAGTAGCCTTGCTAAATAAGATACTTAATTACGTTCTTCAATTGGAAGCATTTCTCTGAGATGTGGTTGTAGTTGTTATGGAACTAGTAATACTTATCTAAGTTTTTTCGATTGGAATTCACCCACATTTTTAGGGCCTTCTACAGCAACCCTCAGTTCTGTACCTTGGCAAAGACTTAGGCTATTGCTTAGTTTAGAGGTGTATGTTGTGTATATATAGGAGGGAGAAGTGAGTTCTTCTCAGCTTAGTGCTTCTTATTACTCGAGTCGTCCCATTTAGCTCTAATCGGTGCCTTACCCTAAAGGTAATCTTTTACGGACGTCAACTCAACCTCACTCAATTAGAGTTGCACTTAGCATGGATGTTGTCCTCTTAATCCATGTATTTTTTTGCCTTATTTTAGAATTCGACTAGAGTCTTCAGCTTACTCTTCGTAAGTGAGTAAAAATAGTCTCTTATAGGTCTTATGCCGATCTGCGTAGCATGTATTGCTACTCCCTCATCTAACTAATGGATCTTGACATATCATTGTTAAACCAAGCTATATTCTCGTAGAGTCTCCCCGTTACTCTACTTGATTAGGTGAAAGGGAGAAGTGTCCTTAGGCGGGGGCTTGTTAACCTTGAAGTGGAGGCTAAACCTTTATGCTAGCTCATCAAAAGAGTTGATAGAGTTCTTGAATGAGTAGTTAAATTACGTTTGAGTTACTTTCCTCAAAGTATTTAGGAAAGCCTTGCACATTGTAATATTTTCATAACCATAGAGGTCCATGATGGTGCCAAAATGGAGGAGGTGATCATCAAGATTACATGTACCGTTCATACTGGTCCAAGTTAGGAAGTTTGCTACTCAAGGGCAAAAATTAGTCTTGACCATCCCTAATTAAGGGGGTTTTGTTGCTAACGACCAATTCGACATCATCAGTTACCTTACTCCCTTATTGCTCAAAGAGCCTCCGTATGATTGTATAGAGCTCATTGAGGGTGGCATTATTTACCGGGTAAGCTTGATAAGTTGTAAAGCGTATCAATACTCCATAGGAGTCAACTACCTGCTCATGGCCAACAAAAGTACAGTCATGAGTGACTGTAAACCGTACCTACTATTCTTGTACTAGGGGATTAGGTAGTTAATTGGCCATTTTGCTGTTGCTGCTAGTTGTCATGCCTAGTACAGGCATTGGATGCCTCAAGTGGGTAAGTTTACCTACTATGCCTCTCGGTGTCCTTAAGGCGTGCCTAGAGCAACCTATTTTAGGTAACAAACTCCTCAAGCAAGTACTCTGCAAGCTCTAAGCACTGTTTAAGCATCCCCCTAATTCGGGGCTAGTTGTTGGTAGGTTGGTTATTCACCAACTTGTTGTTTTTGGGATTGTCAATGTAAGATATACTGGAAATATAAGGTGGTGTTTAGTGTGTGTTCGAGTAGGAAATTGGATATGGTTCCTACAGAAGGCAGCAAATATTGTCTTTGGGTTTTGGCTAATAGAGATTAACTGAGAGTAGGCTTTGCACTATCAATTGAGCTTATAAAACAAGAACCAATGAGGGACGTCGGAGGATTATTCATTGCGACCACTTTTATGCTTAAGTCAATAATATATAGAAAGGGGTAGCTAAAAATGCTTAGAAGTAGAATAAAGCTCAAGTATACAAAGTATTAAGTAGTTTATCGTCGGATGGTAGTCTTGTATTTATAGAAGAGTGAAGTTGACGATTGGAGAAGAGTTAGTGGGCAAAAACCACATCTAGAAGTAATAGGTAGTGGAGTTACAAAGTTCGACATGATATGTAAATGTAAGAGGTGATTATCGACTCAGTCTCTCAGCCTTATCCGTGGTTTTCTAGTTATTAGTGATCATTGTAGTTAAGCAAGCTGTATAATGGGCTTAAGTTAAGGTTAACCATATAATAATTATTTTATATTGAAACCCTATTGTTGAAAATATCAAGTATGAATTCATAATCACACCCTTACAATTAACTATTCGCAAATATTTTACACAATTGTACTTAAAAGGGTAAGCTATCCAGCCACCATACTACAGCCGTTGTTGGGCATTAGACCTATTAATGCCACTAGTATCACTACACACAAACCACACTAAGCTTTCCACATCTATGTTGATATAAATAATTACATTATAAATATTGATAAATATAATGTTGTGTAATAAATATGATGGAATAGTGCAATATTATATTAAATAAATATCAATTATATAACAAATGATAACAACATGATGTTATCGTTTAAATACTATTACATATTTTAATAATTATAAATAGTATTGCATCGAATTATTATATAAGATAATAAATACATATAATGTACATATTAAATTATAATATTTATTTTATAATTACATATCTATTTGTAATATAATAATGATATTTATACATATAGTACACAATTATGTTACATAACTATATAATATACAATAACATAATAAATTTAATGAATATACAATAACATAATAAATTTAATGTGATTATATTACTGAAATTATGTTATCTATATTTATATTGCTAATAAAAACAACATTTACTTGATTTCCAATGTCATATACTACACACATAATATAATATAATAATTACATGACATTGGAATATAAACATATGATGTTGATGTAAAAACTAATAGCTATTTTATATTTGATTCTTAATAAATAGAAATTAGTGAAGCTACTTTAAATACAATCGTAATTAACCCAATATAATAATTTAGTTATAGATAGTTTCATAATATTATTAAAAATGTAATAAATATAAATAATAGTAGATATAATAACATAATAACTTAAATATGTAATAGATAATGTATAAGATGTTACATTAGTTTAAAAATTAATAATCATTATGTACTTAAAATATAATTATTTGTTATGAATGTAACAATAATACAATATTATATGATGGCATCTAATATCCTAGTATATTTTTAATCATGTACCATTATTCTTTTAAATCATTCAACCAACTAAAGCAAAATAACAACAAAACAAAAACTATTTAAATGTTAAAATCTACTTATTTATAGTGGTATTTTTTTTTTCTTTTGTCAACTCCAATAAAGCATTACATATACAATCTAGAAAATAAATGATCTAAATTTGGTCCGTTCCATTAAAGGATAAATATTTATAATATTAAATTTTAGGGGGCTCGACTATTTATAATAGTTATTTCATTATTGTTTTGTTCCACTCCTTCATAAACAAAACATATACGTAAGACGTTTCTTGTGAATTGTATAACCGGTGTTATTGACTTGTCCTAAAACTCCAAGTGAATGACTTGTGAATATGAATAGATCCTACTTCTGACGTCATTAACTTCGGACGAGGTCCAAACGCATCAATCTAGAGGGACATGGGCTAATTCCTCGAATCCAAGTACAACTTTCCACGGTTGACCATGAAAATTACAACTTTAAGACGCTAACTTACTTAAACTACAAAAATAAGGTTGCGCCCTGCGTGATTGATGCACTTGTGCTTATTGCCTCAGTAATTCAAGTTCGATTCTCACGGGTACTGACATAACAGGAATTCTTTTCCCTTACAAGTCTTTAAATTGAGCGTAAATATTTTGTCGTTGGTCTGTTCAGATATTCGCTCAGTAAACAGTAATTTAAAAAAAAAAAAAAAATCACTAGCTATAAAAATATGTTTGTCTTACTACAGCTACTTTTAATTGTTTTGGATTAGTGAAACCAGTTAGACATCAACCAATTTGATCTTGTCATTTTTTGTTTGGATCTATACTGCTAATAGTAAAGAAAACGTTCCCTCCAATTTTTTAAAAACTCTGAAATCTAAGTAAAAATTGATTAAGAATAGTATATAAAATGATAAAAGATGGAGTTTCTCCAACCACCGCCCAACAACTACATTATATTGAAAAAAGGGTGATTTAAACATGATTTATTCGTTCGAAAATAAAGGTTATAACAACTTTAACCATGAAGTTTACTAAAGTGGAAAACCTTTCCACGTTTATGCACCAAAACAACTTCCGATGTCTCTTTCCATATATTTTCCCCGTTCTTTCGTTTGTTTTTTTTTTTTTTTCCCCCTCTTTCGACTAAATTTGAAAAGTATCACTAGAGGATGTGCTAATTTCAATGAAGTAAATAACATATCTAAATATTAAGTTAAATACAAGTGAAACAAGGAAATAGAAACACTTTATTGGACATAAAATAAATTTGATACTGAAAGTGTGTGCCTTGTTGACTAATCATTTTGAAAAATGTATGTATTTTTTCAGCCAAATTAAAAGAAAACGATTGAAATTAAAATGATAGACTAGAAAGGGCTGCAATATAGTCCACAATTCTAGTTTTTCTTCTTATTCTTTTTTTTTTTGTTTTAGGATTTAATTTTAGTTTTGTATACTAATTAAGTTTATTTTAATTAAGTTGCATGAATACCGTTTTCTAATAAAATGAAACGTGTTTGATCCCTTACTTCCCCTGATATGATTGTTGGAAAAAAAAAAAAAAAGAAAGAAAAATCTAGTTTCCTATTGGGAACAATCAGTAGTACTTGCGGCTTGATACACGAGAAGAAAAAGATTCACTTCAAACTGGTCGACAACACTTACTGACAAAAGAGGACCCATTATGTTTGAAGGGCGTAGTTGCCGCCCATCGACAACAACATGTGACGAGAAGTATAAGCTTGATTCATTTGACTTGAGAAGCCAAACGGGGAGGGAATAGGACAGCATCCGCATTTTGGTCCACTAAAAACATGTATAAATTCTCCACAAGAGGTAGGCTCAACTGAGTACACCTAATTTAAGTATCTCATTTATTAATTCATTAACATATGGAATTTTTCAGTTTATATATATTGATAAATGGAACATTTTATAGATTCATATTTGTAAAAAATATCAATAGAATATGTGTATATTTCTACATACAGCTTGTTATATCAACCACCTTTTTCCATTTTATCATGACTATTTACACGTTGCCATTGAATGTGAATTATGAATATGATGCAGAGAAAGCATAGATAAATGAAATACTAATACAACATAAAAAGGAAAGAAAAAAAAAAAGAAGAAGAAGAAGAAGAAGAAGAGAATATTGGTGCTTCGACCATGTAAAAGTTGCAACTGAGAAGAACCGAGAATATCTCTCTCTCTTTTTTTTTTTCTTTAATTATGAATTTCATTTAAGTAAAACCAAACATATGAAAGAAAAAAAAAAACAGATTGAATTCAATTTAGTAAATTGGTGATTCTAGAATATCTTATAACAAATTGAATAAAGATTTCAATGGTTAGCTTCACAAATTTATGAGATATTATACAATAGAGTAAGTTATAAATATATTATTTATATTTCAGTATTTTTACAAAGAGATCACATGTGATTTTTTTTTTTCTTGACAAATACATGATCAGTCTTTTTTCTTTATTTTTTAATCTCACATCAAGGACAAATGTCAACATCATATTGGATATATCTATTATTGAACATTTTTTAGTAATATTCAATTAAAAATAATAAAATGAAAGGTAATCGAAGTGGTGGTCATAAGGCCACTTGCCGACCACTTCAGAGAGTGGCTGAGAATGTCAATTGGAACCTAAAATTTATGACAGTGACCAAAAGATAAGATAATTATTTTATGAAAAATCAAATGAGACGGGATATAAAAGAGTTTCTAATGTCATAAACGTGAGAAAATCATCATCTAATAAAGATGTTAAGGAAGATTAGGATACAATTAAAAATATTAAAACAAAGATATAACTTTTAAGACCATTATAATTATAATTTGGTGGTGTGTATATTTAACTTTTAATATAATGGGCTAGGTTCTATTCCTCCCTTTTCCTAATCGTAATATGTACTTGGTAAAAAAAGAAAACTTAGGATACAATTAAGATATACTTTGGAACCACTTTAAATTTCAAAAACATACAAGCTTTTTATATCTTCTACATCTTGAAATGCTTAAACCTTACCTTTATTTGCCAAAGGGGAAATTCTATAATCCTATCCTCTATTTTAGTATAATTAGTTCCGTCAATTATGTTACTATTTATTTTCATATTTTTAAATCTGAAATATTATATTTACAATTTGTTCAATTATTCATATTTAAAGATAATTAAATTAATAGTGAAACGAATAGTAGCATTGATATTGTAAAAGAGAAGGACCAGACCTTAAAAAAATTCTATAATAAAAGGTAGATGCTAAATAGTGCTAATTATATAGGTGGAAAAAAGGTAAGTAAACGAGTATATGATTAGTAAGGTAGAACGATTTATATATCCATACCTTATCTAATAAGGTATAAGTTGTTAAATTTTAAAACAAAAAATTATTCTATAGGTTTCTAGAACCATTGTGAAACCTCTGGCTCACAAAATTTACAAAGTATATGGTATCTTGTAAAATCTATAAATTTTGCCTTTATTTGTTATGAATAAGTTTATGTAATATCAAAAAGTAATTGATATATAATATTACAAATTTTTCATATGCAAACTTATAAAACCTATAGCAAAATTTATGAATTAAAAAAAAAGTAATTATCAATATAAAAAGTAATTTATATATTATATTATAGTGGGTTACAATTCACTTTAAAAATAAGAGTTCCAATACTTATTGACGATTGTGAGTGGCCTCCCCATTGATTGATAATATTTATTGAACTAATAATATGAATTAGAGTTGATTGAAATATAGATAATAATAACTAAATTTTTAATTAAGTGTGTAATTAGAAAAATAAAAAATGTAAATGTATAATTTAAGAAAAATAATATTAAGATGTAAACTGCAACATTATTACCCTATTTTATTTTGTTACAAATGCACCTTTAAAAATAATTATCAAGAGTGGATATTTACTTACAAGTTTCCATGCATCCTTCCACCTCTATATAATTTTTAAAGATATGCTTATCCTTTTAAATTGTTATTAAATCCCTAAATTCGTTGCTATTTCGAAACCCTTTTAACCACGATTTCTAAGGTATTAGTGACAGTTTTCAGGTGCATATACATACTTTTAAAAATTATAGGAAGGTGCTCCAAGAATTTTCACACGATTTACCACTAGTTTTGGGTCGATATATTTATCTACAGTTATCTATTATTTGGTATATATATGTAATGCTCGCTCTATATCTACCCATTTGATTCTATATATAATATATATGTAGAGATAGATAGATAGATATATTCAATATTTAATTAATTTTTATATTATTTTTTTATGATGGAGGAGTATAATCATATTTTGATTGACTAATTCTAGATTTATAAACCATCCTTAAAACTTACCTATCAAATAAAAATAGTTTGTGCTATATAGATATCCAAAAAGTATTTATAGTGGGATATATTATCACATTTTATCAGTGCCTAATATACATAAATCCGATGCTCGCTCTATATCTATCCATTGTGTTTTTTCCATACGTAACATCTTGTGTTTAATGAATCGTGGTATTGTCTTATTTGGCCAAGCACTCAAGCCTCAAATCCATTGCCCATAACACATCCAAACAATCAAGTAGGTATCGTATATACAACTGACAAAATAAGTCAAAATAAATGGAGATGAAAAATCTCTAAAACTTAAGAGATTATATAGTTATAGTTATATATTTTATTTTAATGAGATCGATCCCGTTCATTATTTTACTATTTATTTTTATTTTTTAAATATAAATCATTAAATTTATAATTTATTCAAATTTAATGATGACCAAATCAAAAGTAAAATAAATGACAGCTCCAATTCCGTTAAAAAATAAAAAAAGATAAAACCTTAGAAAAATCTTGAAAACCAACTAACTCTTTCACTGGGAAACATTAGGTATAGTATAGGGATTGGGATCACAAATAAAATGGAAAAAAAAAAAACAAAAGATATTGAAAAAGTCTAAATTTGCAAACGATATACCAATACAACTCTTATTTATCGATGGAGATATTATTATTATAAATAACTATTTATTATCGTAACCACATAGCGATAATAGCTGAAATTAGATGATTTGGAAGCAGACTGTCAAAATATAATCTACACCTAACCCAGCTTATGTTAAAACAAGAAAGAGAGATAGACCTAGTTTTTTTTTTTTTTTTTTAACCAAACAACAACCCTAGTGTTATTATTATTTTTTTTCCATAAACCCTAGGGTTATTAAGACAGCAAATTTAGCACCGCAAGAAAAAAAATATACGTTCCCAGTCTACGGGATTGTCATTGGTGAAAGGTACGGCCAAGTAGATTTTCATTACAAGTTTCAGACTTCAACTTCAAGCTGAGAAAGTAAGAAGAAATATTGGGTTCAAAACGACACGCTCAGGGAGTTATTGCAATCGACCTCAAAACAGTGTCCATCGAAACCGAAACTCTAACCTAAATAAGCCCTAACCTTGCCAAACACGTTGTACAGCCTGTGTTGACCATGTGGTATCGGTCGACCATGTGTACACGCCACGTGCCATCCCCTTACCGACGAAACCGAATCTAACGCATAAAAACAAAAAACCCTTGCTTTCCAATTGGGACGGGGAGGAAGATGCGGGAGTCCTTATCTTTGTCCTTCTAGACCGCCTAGATGGTCTTAGAGTGTTACGGATTTTCCACTTGCTCCAATATGACTCTATTGCCCTTTTTACTTTTTCTTTTTTCTTAAAAAAAAATTCGTAAATTTTATTTTCTAATGTGTATTTCTTACTTAATTAAGTTATCTCAAGTAATTTCTTACTTTTTTTTGTTATCGAAAACTTTATTATTGATCCTATAATGTCCGAACTCGATTATTTAAGCAACTTAAACCAATATTTTTATAAGTAAGACAGACTCTTATGGATTATGTAGTGTCATTCCTCGATTCTTTTTAGTAGTTGATTGAGATCTGCATGTACTGAGCCTGCAAAACAATGCACAATGAGAAGATGTTGAGGAATTGTCTGACGTGATTAGTTCGATACTTAAGTTAGCAATAGGTTTTTGATGGAATGGAATGGAATAGAATACTTGATATGTAAGTTTAGAATACAAAGTTTGTAGCGAGGCTTACAATTGGGTAGATGCTTGGTATTTATAATAAAGTAGAGCTAACCATTAGAGATCAATTGACGGGAGAGATTTTCTCCTACAAGTGTATGAGAGTGGAGCTCATTGTGTCCGATGTGTTCCTAATATTTAGGACGTGGCTGTTTTATCCTTATTTTATAGTTTATGACTATTACAGTACTTCATGGGCCTAGACTACTAATGTCTAGGCCCAAGGCTTACAGAAGTAAGTTTAAAGTGGCAAGGCTTAACAGATCTGATTAGATCTAAGAGGTCCTTGCCCAATGTACCCTATCAACACTTACCTTCCCCCTCCCCCACCCCCGCCGCCCCACCCGCTCACAGTTTCATTGCTGAAGAAGAGGCCAGGAGAAGGAATACATGGGCTACTTAAGTGTCATCGATCTAACTCTGGGAAGTTCGATTCGATGCCATGATGTCGATGTGATGAGGTAGATATGAGGTAGTGAGATCTAAGGCCGAAAGTTGTTCGAAGCGATGGGTTGCTAGTCCGAAAACGTCCGAGGCTAAGTGAGCAAGGGTGATCAATAATTGTTACAAGGCAGAATGCCAAAGGCCCGAGTAATGGTTAGGTTAGGGTGTCAAAGTAGGACACCCTTGCAACTCACTGAGCAACAACATCATGTCTTAGCTATGCCAACCAGATGAGAGTTGAATGGGCCTTAAAGAAACTTCTTGTGAAAGGAATTTTTCAAAATGCGACTTTTGCTCGTCTTTATTTCATGTATTAAATGCGACATGACATATGTCATGCTATAATAAGCTAATGTATGGTTATATGCTTTTTGTCTTTTAAAGCTAACCATTCGATCAAGGTACATTCCATGTACCTGCTGTGTAACATTTCAAGGGATTTATACTTATATGGATCCCTGAAACTACCTGTACAACTTCCTAGGTAGTTTGCCTGCAAATGGCGGTATCATAGAGAGAGATCGCTTTTCTATAATCTTCTTACCTAGTCGTCACTATTTTTGCTTTACGCTCGAATTCTCAAATTCTTAAACCTTCTTCAGAAGTTTCAATTTTTCTTTCAAGAATCACTATCATGTCTACCAACAGATGTGAGGCTAACTCTTCTTCGCCACAACTTACCTCCAGTTCAGAATCTATAAGGACTGGTCCTCCTCAGGCATAGGAGGGAGAAGTGTTGTCATTGACACAACTTAATTAACCTACGAGGATGGCCGTAGAAGCATTGGATAAGGCCAGAATCATCAATGCCATCCCTAGAGATGTATATGCAAATATTCCCTTACCCCCTACAAAGGATTTATTCAACACTCCTGGTACAACCAAGAGGTTTGACGGCCATATAAGTAATACTAGGGAATCTACCCCCAGCTGCATCATCAGTAACTTCTTTATAAGGGCAATTCCCAAGTGGCATATTAAGCTACCTTGTAGGGATAAATAGGTAGCTTTGCTATCAGGGAGGCATTTTGTAGTTTTTGAGAAGTGCTTGGAGGTTGGGCAGCACCTTCCCTTAAGTCTTTTTGAGATAGAGTTTTTCAATTACCACCGCTGCAACTTGTTGTAGGTCCCTCCCAATGGGTGGAGGGTATTGAAGGTATTCCAAGCGCTTTGCAAATATCTAGTGATAAAGGCTACTCTCGAGCTCTTCTACCATTCTACATGTGGAAGAGCATTGGGAGGTGGCCTTACCTCCAGCTGCGCTCAAGAAAGAAGTTGTTCTGTGGCCTTGTCGACTTGATCAAAAGCTAGCAAGATGAATATGTGGTGGTGAAGCTACTCGAAGAGGCCAACTTTTAGACTCGATGGACCGAAAGGTTCGTACTGGAGGTGAGAAGAGGCTAGGGCCGAGCGACACCGAGGCTGTCTAGGAGATCTTGGCCTTCATGGAGCTAAGAAGTGGCTAGGAGATCTACGCTGCGGAGATCGTAGAAAGGTATTTCTGATGCTCGATCTTCAAGATCTACCCCAACATGAAGAAGGCTGTGGTAGAGAAGTGGGTTGAAGGTACTGGTTCATTCCTATGCGCCTATTTATTGTGCTACTGTCAGGGTACTTCGTCTAACGCTTGTAGGATAGGAGGACTTCCTTGGTTGTGCTAGTCACGATGATGTTTTGCAAATGATAGTGGTAGTTTCTTTTTATTTATCTTTGTTTTCTTTTTCTAACCTTTAGATTGGTCTTCTTGTAGGTAAGAGTTTGGCCTTAAGGATGTTTCATCCATCTATGGATGACTTGATGAACTGACTCTAAGCACAATCCAAGGTAACCTAACCAACAAGGAAGGTAGTAAGATCGAAGCTGAGGCCAAGTGAGACCAACAAGCCGTAGCCAAAGTTTGTGCCACAAGGGATTCCCCTCATGATCTAGGAAGAGCTAATGGACGTGAAGCCTTTAAGCATGGCTCTGTTCGCTCTTGTAGTCTATTTGTCTGAGCCCATTATTGTAGGTGATGAAGGCATCGACACAGAGGGGCCCGACGTGCAAGTGCTTTCTCCTGCAAAGATAGCAAAGGGAGAAATTGAGGAGGTAGCTGCCCTACTTGTAACCACAGGTGAGAAGCGTAAGGCTCTCAAGGTACCTAGAAAGCCAAGTCCAGGGGCGAAGAAACAAAGGCCTTTAGCGAGGGGACCTTTAGCTAGGGGAAAGTGGAATGAGTAGCCTCTAGCTCATCCCTACTAAAATATGGATGACATGGGAGACTACTTTTTAGAGGTTCTCAAGAACTTCCAAAAGATGGGGCTAAGGCCAGACTCATTCCTAAAAGCGCCATACACTTCCCAAGATGAGGCGCTAAAGAGGGGGACCCCCGAATTAGAAACAAAGAAAGCACAGGGGAAGATCTTAAGGCTAAAATGGGAGGTCTATGCCGATGATTTGACATTGCGACACTAGACCCTCAACTATCAAGCTTCGATGGGGTCCTATACCCTTAACGATTAGGTTGTCCCGAAGATGATCTCCCAAAAGGGTAGGGGTGACCCTACATAGACTGCGGGCTACTTGAGTACGCTAATGCGGTAGGTAGGTCATCTTTACTATTGTGGTGTTGTATTATAGTGTTGTGTACTAATTTATGGGTTTCATTTTCATCTTGTAGTACTACAACTAAGTGCTCCCTGAGCTGAGCAAGTCTCATGCTACTCAAGAGGTACTTGATAAAATTCGCTCAAGCTAATAAGCACCTGCACTACTCTATTATACAAGTGGCGAGGCTCAAGCATGACGAGTAAGAGAGGGGCAAAGTCGAGAGAGCAGCTTAAAAGGTCATGGAGTTGCAGGCTCAGCTAAAGAACGGGCAAAAGACAAGGGCTCATCTCTCTTAAGAGTTGGATGAAGTGGACAAAGCCAAGGCCTGACTTGAAAGGGAGAATGCCAAGCTGAAGGCTTGCGTGGCCAAGCTACAAACCAACCCGGTAATGAAGGCATTCGAGTGTGAGGGTGTTAGGGCTACCTCGCTGGAGCTGGCCGGTTTGAGAGTTGATTTGGAGTGACAGGTTGGGTAGCTGCTGGATAGAGTTTTGTAGATGAAAGAGATCATCTCCAAGATGGAGAGTGGGGAGGTCCTCAGTGATGCTGCCACCAAGAAGTTAGTCACCGGCTACTAAAAGATTGAGAAGTGGCTAAAGGAGCTAGAGGACCTGTCGATTGACTTCGTCCGCTACACTCAGAATGAAATTCTCTCCCATTATCCGAACCTAGACTTGAGCTTCTTGGACTTTCTAGATTCCCCGACATTTATTAAGAAGAGGGAAATCCTTCCATGAAAGAAGGAGTTCACTCAGGCAGCTGACGATGATGCAGGCGTACCCCTTATTGTTGAGGCGGGGCAGGGTGCTCTTACATCCGCCTCCGCTTTAGCAACCCAGTAAGAAGCTGCCCCAAAAACTATCCCTGGGGGAGATCCATTCATAGGAGATCCTTTTGCTGCTCCTAGTTCACATCCCTCGAGCCTCGCTCTAACTTAAGGCTTACCATCTAAAGTGCCTACGGATCAACGCTTTAAATAGATAGACACTTTAGATTTTTCAGAATTACTAGAGTTAGATGATCCTAAGCGATAATAAGGTTCTCCTTTTGTCTCTTTTTTTTTTAACTTAATGTAATTAAGGTCGGAATGTCAGCTTTTTTTTCTATAAATAAACATCCATGGAAGAAATAAATGAATGTTTTTTAAACGTCCTTAGCTATTCTTCGTTTGTCTTTAAATTTTGTTGACCTTTAGTTGCAATTTTGTTAGGGAAGTTCCTCGATGCACGGGGTGTTTACCCTTGTCGATATTACCCTATAGGGGTCAGGTTGAGAGCTTCTGTGCAAAGGGTGTTTTCCCTTGCCGAAGTTATCCTAACGGGGTCAAGTTGGTGGCATTTCGTCCTACTCGGACCATGGGAGTTCCTTTTGTGCAAGAGGTGTTTCCCTTTGCCGAGGTTACCCTAAAAGGGTCAAGTCGGTGGCATTCCGACCTACTCGGTTCGTAGGAGCCTTTGCAAAGGGTGTTTTCCCTTGTTGAGGTTACCTTAAGGGAGTCAGGTCAGTAGCATTCCAACTTGCCTGGTTAGTAGGAGTTTCTCTGTATAAAGGGTGTTTTCCCTTACCGAGGTTAGCCAAAGGGGGTCAGGTCAGTAGCGTTCTTACTTGCCCGGTTTGTTGGAGTTCTTCTGTGTAAGGGGTTTTTCCCCTTGTCGAGGTTACCCTAAGGGGGTCAAGTCAGTAGCGTTTTGACCTACCCAATTCGTAAGAGCCTCTGCAAGGGGTGTTTCCCTTTGCTAAGGTTACCTTAAGGGAGTCGAGTCGGTAATGTTCTAACTTGCCCGATTCGTGGGATTTCTCCTGTGCAAGAGATATTTCCTTTTGTCAAGGTTACTCAAAGGGGGTTAGGTTGGTGGCATTTTGACTTGCTCAGTTCGTGGGAGTTCCTTTATGTAAGGGGTATTTCCTTTTGCTGAGGTTATCTTAACGGAGTCAATTCGATAGCATTATGACTTGCTAAAGTAACTATTTATGTGCTACTTTGAAAGGCTGGTAAGGCGACATAAACAAAAGGAGAGAGAGAGAGAGAAGTATGCAATCAATTAAGAACTTTTCATTTCAACACAATTTGAAAGAAAAATAGTACGTGATGACATTTTAATCAAAGTAGAGATGTAGATTATAGGCATTCCATGTGCGTGGGATAAGCTCACCAAACAATCTTTCCAACCTGTATGCTCCATTACCCAGTCTTTCCTTAACTTTGCTCGGGTCTTCCCAATTGGGGGCCAACATGCCTTCCCTTTCTCGCGAACCAATGTCCTTTAATTTTCAACACATAAGGTCATTAACCTTGAACTCCTTGTGTTAGACCTTCTGGTCATAATAACGAACGACTCAATGTTGATATGTAGTAGCCCGAGTAGTAATAAGGTCTCTAATTTCCTCAATTGTATCAACTCTTGCCTGCAACAATGAGTCATTCAAGGCGGCATTGAAACTTCGAGTTCAAATATTAGGGAGCTCAAGTTCGATGGCGAGGACTGCTTCTTACCTAAAATCCAGATGGAAGGGGGTTTCGCTTATTGAAGTGCGGTGTGTGGTCCTGTACCCTAACATGATATTGGGTAGCTCATTGGCCCAAGCGCTGAGAGATTAGTCTACACACTTCTTTAGACTGTCTAGGATGACCCGATTAGTCGCCTCTACTTATCCATTTGATTAGGGGTAGGCCACCGAAGTGAAGTGCAGGGTGATGTGGTGCTTGGTATAGAACTCCTTGAAATTGGGGTTGTCGAATTATCAGTCGTTGCCCGTAATTAATGCATGGGAGACTCTAAATTAGGAGAGAATATTGTTTTTGACAAAGGACTTTCACTCCTCTGTGATTTTGGCCACAGCTTTGACCTACACCTACTTTGTAAAGTACTCCACAGCAACAATTATGAACTGTCGTCCTCCTGATGCTTTTGGGAAGGTGCCGAGGATATCAATACCTCATTGTGTGAATGACCATGGGCTCGTTAGGGGTTGGAGGGCGGTGTTGGGCGTGTGACTGATTGGAGTGTACTTCTAGCACTGTGGGCACTTCTAAGCTACGACTTTTGTGTCTTGCCTCATGGTAGACTAGTAATATCCAAGCTATAGCACCAGAAGGTACAAGGCTTGGGACTGAATATGATTGACATACACTTAAGCGTGTAGCTCCTCCATGATGTATAGCCCTTCCCCTTCTCGAAGACACCAGAGTAAGGGGAAGCTAACTCCCCTGCAATATAAGACGTTGTCGATTAGTGTGTAATTGGTAGCATAGTGTCGAAGCTTCTTCAACTCCCTCCTATCCTCCAGTAACGTACCTTCCTCCAAGTAGCTCTGGATGGGATCCATTTAGCTCGTCTCTAATGCCGCCGTAGTCAATTCCAAAACTTCAACTGAACTGGGGGCTATGCTCTTTTTTGGTAGGTACTTTATAAAGATCTTACTGTCCTTCACTTCAAGCTTCCATATGTTAGTGGAGACCAACTTGGAGAGCTAGTCCACTTTGGAATTCTTCAGTCAGGGGATCTTTATGATGTCCTACAAAGGGAATTCTCCTAGGAGACTCTTCACTTTATTGAGGGACTTTGCCATAGTCTTGTCCCTTGCTTCATATTCTCCTTGGACCTACTGGATAACTAACGTGGAGTTTGAGAAGATCCACAACTGCTTAGCACTGATCTCCTTAGCAAGTTTGAGATCAGCTATAAATGCCTCATATTCAGACTCCTTGTTATTGGAATCAAATTCGAACTCAAGGATGTAGCAAATAGTGACCTAGTGAGTGGCAGTCAAGACTAAGCCCGCGTCTCCCCCTGCCAAGGTGGAGGATTTGCCAACGTAGAGACTCCATATCTGTTGATTGTCACCTGGCGGTGCTTTCTCCCCTCCTGTATACTCTGCCACGAAGTTGGCCAATACCTGTGCTTTGTAAGCTGTTCATGGTCAGTACTATATTCAGTACGCGCTTAACTCCACTACGTACTTCGTCATCCATCTAAACGCTTTAGGTTTCTACAGCATGGTGCGCAGTGGTTAATCTATGAATACAATCACTTGGTACGCCTGGAAGGAAGGTCTAAGTTGTCGGGCAGTGATGACAACGGTTAGCGCAAATTTCTTTACCTAGGAATACCTGACCTTAGGCCCGTACAGTATATGGCTGACATAATATACTAACCTATGTTCTCTTCCTTCTACTCTGACCAATATAGATGAGAGTATCTGATCGCTTACAGTCAGGTACAAAAATAGATCCTCCCTTTAGACAAGCTTAGAGAGGATGGGTGGATGAGCGAGGAAGTCTTGGAGTTATTGAAAGGCGGTAACGCACTCAAGAGTCCACTCAAAACCTGTTGGATTTTTAAGGATTTTGAAAAACTTAGTATACCTGTTAGTACTCCTAGAGATAAATTTGCTTAAGGCAGCTACCATACCAGTGAGCTTTTACACATCTCAAACCGAGGTTGGAGGCTTCATTCCCTTAATAACTGTAATCTTCTTGAGGTTGGCCTCAATACCTCTCTGCATGACTAAGAATCCGAGGAACTTACCAGAGCCGATGCTAAAAACACACTTCTAAGGATTCAACTTCATATCGTGCATGTGGTCAAAGGCTTCTTAGAGATCCTTGACATGATCAACCAGCTTTTGGCTCTTAATAATCATGTCATCAACGTATACCTTCATATTACGCTCGATTTAAGGCTTAAACAATTTTGTCACCATTGGCTAGTATGTAGCCTCGACGCTTTTCAGTTTGAATAGCATCATAGTATAGCAGTATGTATCGTAGTCAATGATGAAGGAGGTATGGATTTCATCCTTTGAGTCCATTTTAATGTGATTGTATCTCAAGAAGGCATCTATGAAGCTCAGTAGGGCATATCCTGACGTAAAATAAACAAGTTGGTCGATTCTGAGGAGGGGGAAACAATCCTTGGGGCAGGCTTTGTTGAGGTTGGTATAATCAATACATATGCACTACTTTCCATTCTTTTTTTTTTTTTTACTTATACCACATCTACCAACTATGTCAAGTACTTTTCTTCCCTCACGAAGCCGGCTTTAAGTAGCTTTCATACTTCCTCCTCGATTGTAGCTTGCCGTTTTGCCTCTTTTTTTTGTTTAACAGGCCGTGCTGTAGTGTCAATGTTAAGGCTGTAGGTTGCTAGGTTAGGGGAAATTCCAGGCATGTCTAATGCTGACTAGGCGAACCTATCCGAATTTTCCCGTAAGAAGGTAATAATTTGGTCATTCACTTTGGTTAGGGTCTTAATCTTGACTTTCGTAGTTTGGTTGGGAGAGGCACCGATCTAGATATCTTCTATATTTTCTCCGAGTTCGCCCCTTTCAGCCAGTCTCTCTTACGGGCCTATGTTTAGGGTGAAGACACCATTGCCTTTAGCTACCCTAACATATAGCTCTTATGAGAGCTTTTGATCACACCTTCATACCCTCATCCTAGTAAGCATCGGGAATTTAGCCTTTAGATCCAGGGAGGATATGATCATCCCAAATGCATTTAGGCTTGGTTTTCTTAAGAGCGCATTATAAGGGGAGAGACAATTGATCACAACAAACTCCATGGGTCGTTATGCTACGTAGTCATTATCGCTAAGTTCCATGTCTGATGCCCATGGCTTAGACCGTGCTACTATTGAAGCCGATCAGATTGTAGTGGTATGGCTTCATCTTTACTGGTAGCTTCTTTCTCATCCTATCCTATGTGTAGAGGAAGAGTATATCGGTGGAGTTGCTAGTGTCCATCATAATCTTCAAGACCTCAAATTTTGATTCTTGCCCAATCATGAGGGTGTCTTGGTGAGGAGTGTCAACCCCTTCAAGGTCAGCATCGAAGAAGAACATTGAAGTATCTAACTTCTGTATCTTCTCCCTTACTGCTAGCACCTCTGATTGGGCGTTAATTGAGCTGCTAGTACTCAACCAGCTCCCAAGGTACGGCTCCCCTATAATTACATTTATAACACCATTAGGGGTACGATCATTGTGGTAGTTGTTATTCTACTCCACTTGGCATCCTCGCCCTATCACCTCCGAGGTGCCCTATTAATGTCATCGTTTAAATGGTTATCGTTCCTCCGATGGGCCACATATGCATTGAAGAAGCCACGTTGAATAACATATTTGACGGCGTTCTTCAACAGAAAGCACTCTTCAGTTATATAGCTGTAGTCATCATGGAATTGATAGTATTTGTTAGAGTTCCGATGACTAGGGTTTCCTTATATTTTCTTACGACCTCTGCAATAAGTTTCGATGCTTTACTTAGGAATAGACCTAGGCTATGGGTCTATTCAAAAGCGTGTACTGGCTGTAAATGGAAAGGGGAAGGGGGTTATGCTCTACTCGGCGCTTCTTCTTCCCAGAGCTCTCCCCCTCTAGCCTGTTCGGTATCCTTCCATCGAGGTGATCTTTTATGAACAATTTCTCCTTATCTTGCTTTTCACCCAACCTTTCTTAGTCAGTGTCACACTTAGTACAATGTTATCTTCCTAGTCGTTGTACTTCTGGGCTTTGTTCCAGAAGTTGGCCAAGGCCTTTAGCTTACTCTTCGCAAGTGATTGGAAGAAATCTCCCGAGGGTTTGATGCCAAGCTATGTAGCATGGACAACGACTCCTTCGTTCAGTTAAGGGATCTAGACTATGGTGTTTTTGAATTAGGCCATATGGTCGTATAAGGACTCACCTTTACCTTACCTTACTAGGTATAAGGACAATGTGTCCTTGGACGCAGGCTTACTAACCCTAAAATGAAGGCTAAACTTCTTAGCTAACTCATTGAAGGAGCTGATCAAATTGTTAGGAAGGTGATTAACCACGTATATGTTGCCTTCCTTAGTGTGCCCAAGAAAGCTTTGCACGGTATAGCATCCCCACAATAGTGAAGGTTCATGAGGGTGTGAAAGTGGAGGAGATGGTCCTTGGGGTCCCCGTGCCATCATACTGGTCTAGGGACGGAAGTTTGCCGTTGGGGGATAGCACTTCGTCTTAGATACCCTTGGTAAAGGGGGTCTTGTTATTAGTGATCAACCGGATGTCGCTTGCAGGCTTAGTTGCCTGTAAGCTTGCTCCCCTGTCGTTCGGAGAGCCGCCTTACCATTGTATGGAGCTTGTTCAGGTCGGTGTCATTCACTGGGTAAGCTCGTTGTGTAGCTAAATGAGCCTGAACTACCTAGGGGTTGGCTTTCTACTCATTGCTAGTTAGAGCTTGGTCACGGGTAACCGCAAACTTTGCTGGCTGTTAGTGCAACTGTGGATCGGGTTGCCGATCCCTTCCATTTTACTGTTACTACTGAATGTTGTCCTACTCAGTGCTGGCATCTGAAGCTTCAAGGTGGTGAGTTTGTATGTTGCGACGCTCCGCTTCATCCAGGTAAGCGCAAAGCTCCTTATTCTGCTCAACATACTACTCAACTAGGCGCTTTATGTGCTCCAGGCATTCTTCCAGCACAGCTATTAGGAGGGGTTGATTGCCTCCAGGTTGGTTGTTTACCAACTGTTGATTTTCTTACTCCATATGTTGAGACATGATGTAGAAAGGCTTGATATGAGTTATATGTTTAGTGTGTTTAGGATTTTGGGTATAGAAATTCTCTTTCCCATAAATAGTACTGAATGTCGTTTCTCAGTTTTTATCGGTAGTCGATTAAGGTCTGCACATGTTGAGCTTGCAAAACAATATACAATAAGGGGACACTAGGGGATTGTCTGGCGTGGCCATTCCGATGCTTAAGTCAACAATGGGCTTTCGATTAAATAGAATACTTGATATGCAGGCTTAAAATGTAGAGTTTGTGATGAGAGTTATCGTTGAGTAGGTGCCTAGTATTTATAGCAAAGTAAACCCAGCCATTGGAGATTAGTTGGCAGGACAGATCTTCTCTCGTAAGTGTAGGAAAGTAGAGTTTGTTGTGCTCAACGTATCCCTAATATTCAAGAGTAATTATTTTATCCTTATAATTTATGACCGTTACAGTACTTCATAGGCTTGGGCCATTAAGACTTAAGCCTAAGGCCTATAGAAGCGAGTCTAAAGTGCCAAGACTTAGCGAATCTGGTCGGACCTGAGAGGTTTTTGCCCAAAATACCCTGTCAATATGTAGAAATTATTATTTCTAGTAAGTTGAGATTAATATATTGTCAATTTATATAAATAAGTAAAAAAATCACAAAATTACTTCACATTAATATTTAGTCACATCTGATAAGACTAAAGATAATTTGAGCTTGATCTTATGATACTTGGCTTGGTGAGTTTGCAAATTGTTATAAATCTTGAATTGAACTTATATATGAATTGAGTTCAAATTAAGTTTGAATTACAAATTTATACATTTAAAAAAATGTGCCTTTTTCAATAAAATGAGCTTATATATGCATAAGAATTAGCAAATTAAAATTGAGTTTTCCACATTAACATTCAATAGGGCCTTGAAATTATAATTATTCTTTAATCTTATTTTGATTTAGATCTTTTCTATTTACTATTTCCTCAATTTTACTTAATTTATAAATTAACAATTGAGATTATATAAATTTTTAAAATATCATGTGATTTTATTATAATATCATCATATTCCTTATAATCTTAATTATTGATTATATATGATAATATTTTAACTAGGTAAATGGAAGGTTATTAAAAATAAGTAAATGGAGATGATCTATTTCCATCCCATAAAATTTAAATAAAAATACTATCTCTCTATAATTGATAACCTTCAAATATAAGCCATATTGTTTTAGAAGTAAAACACCAGATATAATAAATTCATAAAATTTTACTATAAAAAAAAAACGGAGAGAAATAAACTCCCTTTTTCTTTTGTTTTCCTTTACGAAAGAATTAATCGCAAAAAAATATTGAAATATAGAAAAAGATAAAAAGAGATTCACGGCGGATTGAGTGGATTCCTCATCCAAAAATGGAATCTTGTATTGCAAGCTTGACGATAGCCGGTCAATCCAAGGAAACAAATATCCCACGTGGTGGACCCAGCTTTATTAAAGAAGCTAAGAGCCTAAGACGTATAACAATTAACAGCACTAAACCCTAGGATCCGGAAATCGGTTCACTCATAAAATTTTTCGAAAATGGATTTTATGTGTTTCTATAGATTATATGTAACTTTTTTTAGATTATATGTATTTGTGGGCTACTGTTCTATATAAATAAAGTATATATCCTTAAATATATTCTTACATATATATAAAAACCTTTTTTTAGCTGGTCTTATTTTCTTTTCATTTTAGTATTAGTGGAGTTGACTTAAAATATAACAGTTGGATACAGCGATAAAAGAGAATCAAAATGACAAATATACACGACAGATGCATGAAAGATGTAAAATAAATACAAATCAGATGGTATAGATTATATATATACACACAAATATATGTATATATTTAAAAAGAGAGAAACGAAATGGACATACTTACAATATAACATATAATATAATTAACGTATAAAATATTTGACTTAGATTACATATTTTATGAAAAAAATAACTATATTAAAAAGAAAATTCTCTTAGTTTAACATTTTAGAAAGTGTCTCGTAAATACTCACTATATTTTTTCTACTAGATAGACTAAACGTCGTAATTAAATATCGAAACACGACTATGCCAATATCCAAATGAATCATTACAACTTTTCTAATTAAATAATACTCGGTTGATTTATTCCCTTACAGCACCCCATTATTATAACAATCTAGAAAACTTTCATTAAGAAACACCACGAAATGAAGACAACTTGCTTCGCTAGATTAGTTTAATATTTCTTCTTACAATTATCCAAATCTAGATAATCACCATCAACAAATATTATTATTAAATGAATCAAAACCAAGAAAAATTCCAATTCACAAGGGTAAGTTGGTAATTTTGTTATGCTCTTTCCTTTCTCCTTCGGCAAGCTCCAAATCAATAAGAAGAAAAGAGAGACAGCTTCTCGTGGCAAGGAAAATCAAATACCCAATGCCACAACAGTCTTAATCTCCTCTCTGTGTGCCGATTTCTTCATATTGAATCAACCCTTCTCAAGGAATTTTCATTTTCTCACTCTAAAAACCAAAACCCAACTTGGTGTGTCTTTGCTTACAGTGTTTTATGTTTGCAATTTAGGTCTTGGGGATGTTGTATTTTGTATTTTTCTCTTCAAATTTGTTAGCTTTTTAGAAATATTGATTCATTTGGGCCTCTAGGTGCAGCAAATTTCACGTTTGCTTGATTTTCCGAGAAAGTGATAAAAACATTTGCACGAAAATTACTGGGTCAAACACGAAACAGTCATAATCTTCGAGAAAAAGCTTGAATAATTGTAGAAAAAGAGTGGGTCTTCTTTACCATTTCAATCGACGCCAACATTTAACATCAAAAGTTCTTTTTCTTTTTCTTTTTTTCCCTATTTCGTGTTGGAAAATTTTCCCAGGAAAGTGATCAGGTTCCGGGAAAATATTGTGTCAATTAGAAAATCGCACCTTCGATTGGGCTGGTTTAGATAAAAAACAGTGGTTGTAAGCTAAAATTTTGACTTGATAATAATTATGGATCAAAGTTACATTCTTTAGCTTTGGATTGTAATAAGGTAAAGAACTTAGGGTTTATAGATCTATGGCTGTACCAACAATTGCTCTGTATGCGACAACACCAGGCAGTGTATGTTCTCCACATCCCCAGATCAACGCACATGTGTCCTATGATTTCGATTTGAACTCAAGATCCTCGCCGTCCACTTCATCTACTGCATCATCATCTTGTCAAAAACCGACCCTGGGTGGTCTGACATGTCTCTTTTCATCATCACCTAACATAAGATCCTCTGCCTCTAGTTACTCTTCAGAGGAATTTGGTTCCATGTGGCATGATAAAGGTGAAGAGATTAAGGAGTTAGGGAGTTGTTGTGGGTCCTTAAGTAATAGTAAGCTTGCTGTAGGGTCTTTTAAGTGGGAGTATCAGAGCCCCATCTCTGTGTTTAACGGTCCGCTTTCGTGTTGTAGTAGTGGAAATGGATCCATTAAGAGTCCTCCAATGAGAGTTTGTAGAGGTATTGGGGATGTGAATCATCAAGGCTCTTTTAGAGGTGGATCCAGTGTTCTGTATAGCAGGTTTGTTAGGAACGCATTGGGTTCTTGTGTTGATTATGATTCACAGGCGTTTGATCTGCGAGGTGGCGGTGGTAGGAGTAGTAGTAATAGTAGTGTTAGGGATGTGGAGGAGTTGTCTTTTAGCTGGGATGATAGCAATGTGGAGTATGATGTGGAACCGTATGCAAAGGAGTTGTTATCAACTGCGCAGTCTAGGCACAAGATCTTTTCTGAAGATTTTGTGATCAAAGCATTTTATGAGGCTGAAAAGGCGCATAGAGGGCAGGTATAATGCAGTTGAGCAGTAGTAGATTTTTTTTCCCCTTTAAATGAGTTTTATGGGAGAACATTTGTTTAATATGTTCATTTGTATTGGATTGTAGATGCGTGCTAGTGGTGACCCTTATTTGCAGCATTGCCTGGAGACTGCAGTGTTACTAGCACTAATAGGTGCTAATTCAACAGTTATTGCTGCTGGCCTACTGCATGACACACTTGACGATTCCTTCATGAATTATGATTATATATATAGGATATTTGGAGCTAGTGTCGCTGATTTAGTTGAAGGCGTAAGTAAGCAATCTCTGATTCTCATTTAAATTATAGATAGATGGGAACAGATTACTTGGTAGAAGCAATTTTTTCTTTTTTCTTTTTTTTTTTTTTTTTAATTCAATTTGTATCTGATATCTGCTCTATGTTTCGTCATTATATATGTGAATGGCATTGTGGGAATTGCTTTTCATTGTTTGCCATGTTCATCTGCTTTAAGAGCAGAAATCACGTCTTTCTGAACACGAAATTGTGTGCACAATCACCTGATCAAAGCACTCGTGTTTTTTACGTGGCATGCCTGTTGTGAGTTTGGTCTTAAGCTTCTTACTGGAAGCGAGGAGCTTTTTTTCATGGACTTTGGAACTGGTTATTTCTGTGATGTACTCAGAAGAGTGAAAGTAGGCCTGGACAATCCAGCTTTAAGTAGAAAGTACCGTTTATAATTTCTTCTTTCCCTCCTTTTCTGCAGTAGAACCTAGGAGGTTGATTTTCTGTTTCAGGCTTTACCCTTACGTCTGGGGATGAGGGCAGAGATTTTTGGAGCGTAATTTGAAATTATGAGATAAAGTGGCTATTTACTGTTATTGCAATAGTTCAAATTAAAGCAGAGTCCCTGTATACCCGGTATTTCTAATTCGCTTGTCGGCGCATTGATTTAGGTCTCTAAGCTGAGTCATCTGAGCAAACTTGCACGAGTAAACAACACTGCAAACAAGACTGCTGAGGCTGATCGGTTGCACACCATGTTTCTAGCCATGGCAGATGCAAGGGCTGTTCTCATCAAATTGGCTGATAGGCTACACAACATGATGACGCTTGGTGCTTTGCCTTTAGCCAAGCAACAGAGATTCGCCAAGGAGACTCTAGAGATATTTGTACCCTTGGCAAATCGTTTGGGAATATCTAGTTGGAAGGAGCAATTAGAAAATCTGTGTTTTAAGCATCTGAACCCTGAAAGATATGGGGAACTGCAGTCTGAGCTTCTGGAATCCTTTGATGAGGCAATAATTAACTCTGCCATAGACAAGCTCAAGCAAGCTCTTAAGGATGAATCCATTGCTTACCATGATTTATTGGGACGCTACAAAAGCTTGTACAGCATTCACAACAAAATGTTAAAGTATAATATCTTATCTCTTGCTTTTGTTTTTGCTTAAGGCTTTGCTCTTTTTTGCTGCCTTACAATCTACTCATGCATCTTAGTGGTGCATTTCAAGGCAGAATTTCTTTTGGAAGGAATATCAAAGATTCTTATCATTTGGTTGAGATGGCAGGTGTAGAAAGTCAACAAGTTCCTCATTTATTTAGACTTTTAGATGAACTGTACTTAGAATTCTAATCCTGTAAGTTACAGGTTCGAAATTGTTTCCAAAGGAATGGTTTGTTGCTTTCTTTTTAACTTTCATCGTTGTTGAGAGACCAGCTGATACATTGCTTTTCTAGGAGTACAAACAACATTAGTTGTTCATTTTTAGTTAATTAAGGTTTAAGTGGATATATAAAACGTTGTTTTGGTTTTACTTATACAATTATATGTCAGAAGATTATTAATTTTTGCCTGTGTGTCTGATGCCTCTTCTTAACACTATTGTTGATTGTTGTGTCTGATGTTGGACAAATGTTGTGCAGAAAGAACCTGACTATGAAGGAAGTTCATGATATACACGGATTGCGTTTGATTGTTGAAAATAAAGAAGACTGTTACAAGGCATTAGAAGTTGTTCATAAGTTATGGTCTCAAGTGCCTGGAAGATTCAAGGACTACATAACCCAACCCAAATTTAATGGGTATGTAGCTGCTAAATATCATTTATTTACCCAGTGAGCATTTTTTTTTTTTTATTTTCTAATTTGTCATTTACATTGCAGGTATCAGTCTATTCACACGGTGGTTATGAGTGAGGAAATGGTTCCTCTTGAAATCCAAATAAGAACAAAAGAGATGCATTTGCAGGCTGAATTCGGATTTGCAGCCCACTGGAGATACAAAGAGGGTGATTGTAAGCACTCCTCTTTTGTTCTTCAGATGGTTGAATGGGCAAGATGGGTAGTTTCCTGGCAATGTGAGACCATGAGCAAAGGCCCCTCAGCTGTTGTTTTTTCTGATTCTGTGAAGCCGCCATGCAAGTTTCCTTCCCATTCTGGAGATTGTCCCTATTCTTATAACTCCCAGTGTGAGCATGGTGGGCCCGTCTTTATCATTGTAATCGAGAATGATAAGGTAATCCCTGATCTTTATTTTCCTCTACTTTGGTAACATGTGGCTAGGAAAAGATTTCATAGGATGATCAGTAGTTAGTTGTACAGTCCTCTTGGTTTCTGCTGTGCACATTCAAACTTTGTATACACGTTTCCTTTTGATGTGCTGCCTTCTGACTGAGATCAATGTTGCTTCATGAAACTGAAAATTGTTAGCCCTGTGCTTTCGGGACAATCTGATGATGTTGTCTTAACATTCTGCATTCTGATTTTGCAGATGTCTGTTCAGGAGTTCCCTGCAGGATCAACAATGATGGATTTGCTGGAACGAGCTGGTCGGGGAAACCCACGATGGACACCTTATGGTTTCCCCCTGAAGGAAGAGCTACGGCCAAGGCTAAACCATCAGCGGATGAATGATCCTACTTGCAAGCTGAAGATGGGCGATTTGGTGGAACTTACACCTGCTCTTCCTGACGAGTCCTTGACAGAATATCGGGAAGAGATCCAGCGCATGTATAATCGTGGCTTGGCAGTTTCAAACACGGTAGCAACAAGAAGTGACCGGGTTGGCTGGAGAAGTTAACATGGCCCTTTGCTGGGTTGTTGGTTTTATTGTCGTTTCTTCGTGTTTTTTACCAATTCTTAATTGATGTATATATGTGATAGGAGGAAAATAGATTATTTGTACACAACAGCTTTTGGGTTCTGGCCTAAGATTGGGTGTGGGTGGGGGGGTAACTTGAACTGTTGTATTCTAGGAGGTTCATGGAACTGGAATTGGTACAAGAAAGAAACTTTACTGTTCATGCATGGTGTTGGTGTAGTCCCCCTTTTACGTTTTATAACCTTCTGGTGAGGAATTCTGTTGTCTGCTATTGGCTATTTCATCAACTACTGTGCCTGCGGATTGTGATGGCTTTGTGTTTTTGGGGAACTCTCCACTTCCGCCCACTACCACCATGTTTACAGCTACCACCATCGCATCTTTACTGTTGGTACGTCACTGCGACAAACATTACCACCGCTGCTATACTGCTACAACGCTAAATCACCGCTATGTAAGCAATAATGGTGTTACCCAAAGAGTCTCTACTCTCTGATATCTGATAAGAATTTCCTTTAAAGTTCAAATGTTGTTGATATTTAGGAAACCTTTTTTAGTGGTTGTGTTAAGATTTAACATCGTAGAAACAAGTTCTAGTAAAAGCTTTTAGTTTTAGAAACCCATCACGTGATCCACTAAGAGAAGGAATTATATGAATTTTACACAACATTACAAACTATGAACTACTCTATTGACAATGACATGAAATGTCAATAGATAATAAGAAAACAATCAGAATTCTCGGTAGATGAAACAGACTGACAACGAATGAAGCGAGTAGTACCCAAGATGTTTCTATCACAAAGCAAAGTAAAGCACGTTCAAATCACTAATGTCCTTTACATAGTTGAAACATTGGATTGTACTTGACATAGATATTACTTAGGTTAGCTATGGAGGACTTTTTTTTTTAAGTAAGAAAGAAGTATTTGTTGATACTATATAATCCGTAGGACTTCTGTCCGATGAATTAGGGCATCATTTGACCGAAGTCAGTTGATAACTCTAGGTTTACAGTTTTAAGACTATTCATATGAAGTCTTCTACTTTTTCAGACAAAAATTACATTTTGTTTGAGATAAGAGAGGGAATATGAGCAGGATGAATTTGGGAGGAAATGAAACAAGAAGAAAGATTTACGTAAGTGTTTAATTCCTTCCACCGCTTTTGGATAATAAGGGGAAGAAAAATGAAAGGAATTTTAATTATTACAAAGGACACAATAGAGTATAATATAAAACTAATATGTTAATAAAAAACAAGAGGAAAGAATTGGAATTCCAATAACTTTGCAAACTTTTCCTCTCCTTGTTTCTCCATTTTAGAGGAAGAGTTTATGGATAATTTCCCTTCCTGGATCTATTCCGCATGTTATCCTATCCTTTCTAATTTAGGAAAAGAGCATTGAAAATCCTACTTTCCTTCCCCTCCTATTTTTTTTCCAAAACATAGACCTTAGGTTTTCAAGGCATTGAACTTGTCAAGTTGATGTTGGTTTTTGTTCTAAGGACCAATTGCTCCACTTGATTTCCGGGGGAACTTAATCCGAATTTTCAAGACTATTAGCAAAACTTTTCTTTCAACTTACTTTTGTTGAGCAAAGTTAAACTTCCTTCAACTAAAGTTTACTCTTCTTTTCTTACTTTTTAAGCTTCAATCTTTGTATGTCTTGTATTTTTGGCTCATGTTGGTTTTTCTAATATTATCTTAAGTCCACCAAAATGTCAATTTACAGTAAATAAACACTAAATTTTGTAGGAAATCATGCATGAGATCATGTTTAGTTTACATGGTATTGTACCCTCCAACTCAGTCTTTGCTAATCTTCAAGAAAAATTTCAAAAAACTCTAGTTCTAGGATAGATAAAGATTGGATTTGATGAAGCAACAATACATTATCATGCAAGTTAAGCTCACTCGCTTAAAAATTCATCATTGATGTATGCTTAAGATAATATCAAAAGAATTAACCATCAATTATATCCAAATCGAATAATTATGCATATTCTTCAAATTTTGTAGTAAATGAGTTTATAAGTATGAGAATTTTTTATTGATGCGTAGATAATTATACTCTCCTCAAACCTTTGAAGTTGTGAAAGAGTAGATGATTTTTTTCTTTCTCTTATGCTTATATTATTAGAGCTTATTACTCATATGTTTCTATTGACATTGCATATTGCATTTATCTTAGTACGTGCTATCTCACGTTGTTCATTAGTTTTGTCTATATACATCAAAGTTGCACATAACTAAAATAACTAATAGAATACAAACATTACACTTTGAGATCATATTTTCTCTCTCACTTATGTTTGACGATTCTTTTTCTCCTCTACAAGATCTTTAATTGATCTAAGTAAATACTGAAAACTTCACCGAATCTTAGTTTCTTCATGGTATCAAAGTAAGGTAGATAGATTCATTTATTATTGTTTGGTCTCTACTTCAATTTCTTAAATATTTTGATTGGGAAAATATCTTCAATTACCATTACTTTTGGTGAAAATTTGTAAAGAGATCTATACTATTTGTCTAGTTCAAATAATCTTGGTATATCAATCATAAATTTAATACTAAATGGAATGAATTTTCATAGATGGAGCCTATCAGTTAAAGTTACACTAAGTGCAAAGACAAAACTTGGATATATAGATGGAACTGATCATTGATGAAAATGAATATCATAAATGGATTTAAAATTATTGCATGATTTGTTGTTGGTTGCTTAATATGATGACTAAGGATATATTGGAGGCATTTATGTACACACAATTGCAAAAGAATTGTGGATAGATTTGAACGAAAGGTTTAGGATGCCTAATGAACCCTAAGTTTATCAATTGCAACATGAAATTGCAAACATGAAGCAAGGAAATTTAAATATGATGGATTATTTTAATAGATTAAAGAAATTGCGAGATCAACTTAATATCCTTTGCAAGAATCCTAGTTGCAATTATAGCGCTTATAACAGTTATAGCTGTAATCTAAAGCAAAAGATGAAGAACATTGAGAATAGAAATAAATTGATGTAGTTTTTGATGGGATTGAATGATGTCTTCGAGTATGCTTAGAACCAGATATTGTCTATGGATCCATTACCAATTGTTAGTAAGGCTTGTCACTTGATCTATCAAGTTGAAAAGCAAAAAAATATGTATGGGTTGCTTAGGAATAATGAAGATGCTAGTACTACTTTTTTTATAAAAAACATACAAAAGCCTCCTATTACATTTGACAGAAGAAATCAAACAAGAAAAACATCTATAACAAGATTCTTTTGTAATCACTATAAGAAATAAGGACACACATGATGGATGTTTTTGAGATAATTGGTTTTCTAGATTGGTATAAAACACCAAAGGGAAATATGAATGCATCACGTTCTGTTGTTGCTCTGTTTGAAACCAATACAATTATCCAATTGATAGTAATCTTAGTAGGGGATGTAAACTCCGCTATTTAAGGGATATATGATTAACTAAGGGCACTTCTCAATCATTCTCAATGATCAACTAAACTAAGAACTTAAAGTTTACATTTAAAAAGAGAATCTAGTTTTTCAATTCAAAAGTTTATTGTTGATAAAAACTAGAACATAAGAATATCGGACCTTAAGTTATCTGAAACCCTAAACCCTAAGATAATTAAGGACTTGTGACCCTAAGTAAATAATTAAAAACTTAATTTGACTAATTTTATTCAACTCTAAAAATTTATAAAATTCCATAAGCAGTAAATCATAACCTACGAATTAATTTAAGAACAAACCCTAAAAGAATTACATTTGCGATGATTCCCTTATTTCCCTCATAAGCTATGTTACTTATGGATAGGTACACCAACTAATCACTTAAAATAACTTCCCATTTGAGAGTTAGAATCATTTATCACTTGATAACTTATCAAAAGATAGTGATAAGACTATTTCCATATATCACTATAACTTATAATATATATGGATAAGTTATCTCATCACCTTATAAACTTAATTTTTAATATGTGAAATGACAAGGCCCATACCCTAAAAAGGACACTCTATGGCCGGTTGTAAGACAAGGGAATGAGAGGCCATGCCATGTCAATCACACATTAAACTAAGCGTTCTTCACATCTACTATTTGCCCCTTAATGCTTACATCATTTAATCATGTCAAAGTATGGCTTATGTATCTTGTTTAAAGATAATAAAAAGAGGCTTAGTAGATGCATTATACAACATTCACAATTGGTATACTCTCTCCCATTTCTTCTTATATTTCATTATTTTTCCACACTTCAAACACACAAACCAAAGAAGAAGCCAAGCCAAGCTTCACTTCTCTTACAATTTCCGCCACCTATATGTACACACACTCATGGCACAAAACTTGTTTTTGTTGCCTTTACTTGTTTACATCAAAAGCTATTTCAGGAAATCTTAAAACACTTAAAAACTAACCTTAAATCCCAAAGTTGTGGTAACATAAGAAGCTTACAAAAGGAAAAGGAAAATGAGGAGCAAAAGAGGATCCTTAGCGAACAATTGCCTTTTACACTACTTAGGATGAGTAAGTTTTTAAGATTTGAAGTGCTATATTTTGCCATGCCTAAGAGTTTATATGTGTTCATGAAGATATTAATATGTATATAAGGTGATAACATAGCTAGTTTACTTTAAGTAATAAGCTTATGAATCTCTTATATAAAAGTTGGAATATGAGTATGTTAAGTTTAGTATTATTTAAGATACATGTTTAACACTTAGAATAAAAGTTGTAAGTTAAGAAAATCATAAAATATGTATATGGAAGAGGAGACAACATGCTAAATGTGGAGTATTTGTAGAGTACTTAAGTGTTATTTTCATTTTATTAAGTTACACATGCTTATATCTAGCTTTAGGTAAAGGAAAAATCCATTATATGATGTTTTATAAGGAAATAAACTTTTTAAGATGTAAAATATGGTATATAACTTATGATAAGTACATGATTCCTAATTTTTATTTAGTACTTAAGCTAAATAATCTTCTTATGGAAGGGAAGTTAAGTTAGAGTTATGATATAAGTAGTGTAAGTTCTTGATTTCTCACCTAAACTTAAGGAATAATGAAACAAATTGAAAAACCAAGTTAGAAGCCCCTAAACCCAACCGTCTAAGTCTGAAACCCTAAGAAAACCCACTTAAAAATATAATAAATCAAAGTAAACAAATTAAAAAGATCAATCAAAACAAGTATAATAGGTAATAAAAGCCTAGAACTCAAAACCAAGCTTAAAAACATCCGAAACAAGCTTATAACTTCTAATTGAGCCTCACCAAATTTCTAACCAGCACTTTAAATAATTGAGAAAGGTTGTTTTGAAGCTCACAAAAATTCCACATAAAACTCCCTTAGCCTATCAAAGTCATTAACTTTAGTTTAGAACATAAATAAGCCCATTTGACCACCTAAGCTCATATAAAAATCCAAAAAAATATTGATAGCACCAAGGTTATAAGATAAGAATAGAAATTTGACTTTTAAAAGTATTTTAAGCTTAGAATAAAGTCTTAAGTGCAAGCCCAAAAAATTTCCTAAGATAACAAAAAGCTCAACAACCAAATTAAGCCCAAAAGAACACCAAAACATGAGGATTGCTACTGTTTTGACTAGTGGATAGACTTGCAGGCCTTATCTTAAAAATCTAACCACACCACATTAAAGTACACTAAAAAAAGATGGAAATCAACTATATGATTATAAAAATTAGATTTAAAACGAGAAAGTTATATGTGATTGGAGTTTTAAGTACAATTGAAAAAAAATATGAAAAACTAAGTTAAAAGTGTAACTTAAAAAGTTATAGGTTAGCCTTTCAATTTTATCTCAAACTCTTAACATTATCATATTTGCAATGTTTAGGAGACTCAACTATTGGAAACGACTTACCTTCATATTATTACGACTGATTCGTTATGGTTAAGTGAGTAATTCTTGATGGCTTAATGCTTGGTTTTACTTATAATGTAGATGCACTTAAATTTGTATAATGAACTGGAATGCTTATGGGATACGGGAAATGCATGTGTATGATATTATGATTGAATGTCATGATTTATTAATAAGATAATAAAGGGAATTATTTATGATGATAACTATGTATAGTTGCATAGAATGAAATTGTCTGATCACAATGAGTCATGCATTTCTCATATTTTCATTATAACTATACTGATTGCTACCTCACGTGAAATTTAAGGCCCACAATTAGCTACTTGAAGTTTAGTTCGTAAAATTTAGGGTGATCAGTTAAAGGATCCAATCAAGCCTAAATTATCAAATAAAGTTAGAAATATTAATAAAAGTGATCCTGTAAGTTCAAATTTAAGAAAATAAGTAATAAAATAAAAGAATATAAAATTTTTAAATTTTAAGTATATTACTCGTTATTTATCGAAAAAGTGTAAAATGCATTCTGATAACTAACGAATCGCTAGAGATAAATTATATGTATACTAAAAATCATAGAATGACCGAAATAATATTTAAAATTATTTATTTGTATTATATATGAATTTACATGTAGGTAGAAACCATTTTGATTTAACTCCTAAATACATTTGCACTAACAATGGGAGTAAATTCCTTTCTGAGGAATGCCAAACACTTTTCAATACTTAAGGTATATTTCATCAAGGGAGCATCATTTACATTCTATAATAAAATAGAGTTCTTGAGAGGAAACATAAATTTTTCTTAGAAACAGCTAAAGACTTGCATTTTCATGCAAATATTCCAAAATCCTTTTGGGGAGAATGTCTATTAACAGTTACTACACTCATTAATCGCATGCCTTCACAAACACTTGGTTGGAAATCACGTTTTCTACTTTTATTTCATAAACCTCCTTGTTATCACGAATTACAAGTATTTGGTTGTTTCTACTATGTATCCACTATTAATAAAAGTAGGGACAAATTTGATCCAAGAAGTTAAAAAAAAAACTGTATTCTTAGGATATCTATACAGGGAAAAGGGATATGGGTAACTTGATTTGAAAAATAACCACAACAGGGATGTTATCTTCTTTGAAGACATTTCCTTTCAAAACATCACTAGTTATTACAAATCATTGTTCTTTTGATCAAAAGTTGTTTCCTTTGTTAGCACCTGATCCATTTGATCTTTTTCCTACACATACCACCCTTGTTCATCTTTCTACTGGTTCATCAAGTACCCATACATGTCCAAATTCTGTTCATCCTTCAGAAAATTCAATTTCTCCTCCTTCACCTATACGAGTGTCTACTAGAATAAAGAAATCACCAAGATGGTTGTAAGATTTTCTGCGTAATGTTCAAAGTAGGATTACATCAAACATGTTTCCCATTCTTCATCACATACATATTATATCCTTTGTTTCAACTACATTCATTTCATTCATACCCTAGAGAGTATGTTGTATCTTTGGCTAATGTACTTACCATCCATGAACCTAGTTCTTATCATGATGCTAAGAAAGATCCCAAATGGGTATAAGCAATGCAAAGGAGTTGATTGCATTAGAAATTTATGGTGTTATTAGGTCAAAGGATTGAAATAACACTTTAATGGGTAGTATTTATCAGATTGATCCATGTAGTACTTTCACGGTAAGTTGTTCCAATACAATGTACTCTTACATGTATATGTGCTAAATTGATATCTTCTATCCATAATTAGTAAAACATGATTATTATTCAGCTAACATACTAATATTAATTTATTATTGCTCCATATGATGAGCAACTATAGATAATTTATAATAGTATTCTTATCACTTTATGGTTTTACTATTAAAATCACGAATCATTAAGAAGAACAAAATATTTAAGGAATCTTTTTTTCATGTTAAAAGGATGATAATAACGTAAAATGACTTATATCACAAAGAAAAATAAATACTCAAATGACATAAAATCCATGTGGCCTAAGGCACATCATTAGCAATGTAACTGGGTTTTTAAGGTTAAATATAAATTTGATGGCTTCGTTGAGAGATGTAAAGCCAGATTGGTTACCAAAGGTTATAAGTTGAAGGCTTGAATTACACTCATACATTCTCATCAGTAGCTAAATTGACAATCATGAGAATAATACTTATTATAGTAACAATTAATAATTGACATGTTCACCAACTTGGTGTGAATAGGCTTTTTTGCACAATTATATTGATGATGATCTATATGTGGTTTCGTTGAAAGACTATACATTAGCCAAACCAAGATAAGTTTGTAGATTGGTTAGTTCCTTTTATGGTCTTAAACAAACATCTCACCAATGGAATAGAGAGTTTACAAAACATCTTATCTCCTTGGGTTTTCTTCAATGTAAAAATGATTATTTATCGTTCACTAAGGTTAATCCTTCTAGTTTCATTGCCCTCTTGGTTTATGTTGACGATGTCTTAATCATTGGAGCCAATTTATCTAGTATTTCCATTATTGAAAGTTCTCTTGATAGTGCATTCAATATCAAAGACTTAGGAGTTGCTAGATTTTTCATGGGGATAGAGATCCGTCATTTGTTTAGTGGCTTCATGTTGAAATCAATGCAAATTTGCACTGAATATTTTGCAAGATGTAGGACTTACAGGAGCTAAACTAGCTAGTATTCCTTTTCCGCCTAATGCTCGTCTTAAAAAGCACTTGGGTGAATTGCTTTTAAATCCTTCTTTTTTTTTTTTGGAAAAATTGTGGGATGATTGTTATATCTAACAATTACACCCCTAGATTTATCATTTCCTGTGTAATAGTTGAGCCAATTCATGGTCGAACCAAGAAACCCATACTTAAATGAAACTTTGCATGTGTTAGAGTATGTCGAAGGAACTAACAACAAGGGCTATTCTATTCATCTAATTCGACTCTTGAGCTGAAAGGATACTTAGATGCAGATTATGGAGCTTGCAAAGTAGATAGAAAATCTTTGACTAGATTTTGCATTTTACTTAGTTCATCTATCATTTTATTGGAAAAAAAAATAGTTAAACATTTCAACATTTTCTACGAAAGCTAATTACAACAGCATTACAGCCGCCATTAAAGAGCTATTGTGGACTACATATGTGCTTAAAGATCTGCTCATACCAATATCATTACCAGTTACTTTGTGTTTAGACAGCAAATCAGCAAAACTAGTTGCGAAGAACCCTTGTTTTCATAGAAGGATAAAACGCATGGAGATAGGTTTACACTTTATTAGGGATCATATAGCTTTCGAGTTCTTACTTATTTCTTATATTCTGTCATTTTTACAATTAGCTGATTTTTTTTACCAAATTAGTAAGTTTACAGTAGTGATTTGCTACTTGCACAAAGTTGGGAAGCCCATTAACTTCAAATTCAAGAAAGTGTTGGCTTGTACCCTATCCCAACCCAATTTCCTCTTGCTTTTGACTTTGATAAAATTGATAAGTCGAAGGGGTAAGGAGGACAATATGGTAGATTGACATTGTATATTGTATTTATCTTATTATCACATGCTATCTCACATGATCCATTAGTTCTCTATATATACATGAGAGTTGTACATAACGAGAATAAATAACAAAATTCAAACACTACACTTTAAGATCATACTTTCTCTCTCACTTGTGTTTGACGATTCTTCTTCTTCTCTACAAGATTTTCAATTGCTATAAGTAAGTACTACAAACTTCACTGAATCTTACTTTCTTTAGTTTCCTCACATATAGCTAAGTTGTCATGAACTTTGTACAATTTACATTTATTTTTTTATTTGTATGAGATCACATTTATTTATGCCTCATTAGATTTTCCATATTTTGTTGTTTTTTCTTTTGTTTTCAATTTTTTTTTTTGATAAATTGTGCATCATTTGAAATCTTTAAAAATTCACGAACTTCTACTTTTTCAAAAGTTGGGATTTAGCACCTCTTAAATAAGTGTGAGCCCATTTCCTTTGCTAACTTGACCGCCGCATTTAACAAAAGCGACATGGTAAATGACTTAGCCATTTATTTATACATCTTATTAATTGAGTTAACTAAATTTACAAAAATCACTATAAAAGCAAGAAAAATAAAAGAAATGACAAAAAAATAAAATAATTAAAAAGAAAAAAGAAAATAAAGAAAGGGGAAAGTAGCTTATGGTCGTTATCGGCTACCTAAGGGCAGGGATTGTTTAGTGGCCACATCGGACGGGGTCTAGTCAACAAATGAAATGGAGGCAAGCTTGTTTAAAGGATGTTAAATGATGTTTTTTGGGAAAAAAAAAATAGAATCCTTACAATTTGAAAAGTTTTCATTAATGTTCCACGCGATTTTACTTCATTTATCTTTATATTTTTCCTTTCTCTTTATTGTGCACTATTCACTCAACTCTATAAATCAAATAAGGGAATACTTGCAAGAGAAATTAGAGTATATTCTACTCGTACAAACGGAATCCACTTTCTCCCAAGAATTCGGTTCATAAACCTAAGACAATCATATTAATTCCTCAAAACGAGGTCTAAGTAGATTTGCTTATGACACCATAGTCACTAATCGCTTATTACTCCTAGCACGACCATTAACATTGTAAGTCCAGTTGCCTGTACACAAACATACAACTATGGTTGAAATATGAAAGTTTTTGTTATATAATGAAATTATAATATTAATCATTCATATCACGAGTGAATTAATATTAGGAATATTAAAAGGCAAGAGCCATATTTGGAGTCTAAGCGCTGTTATATCTTTTTCTTTTTTAATTTTATCTAATTAACATTTTTCTCGTCCCATTAGACAAAAAAAAAAAAAAAAAATTGTCATATCCTCTCCTTCTGTACACTCATTATATCTTAACGAGTGTTAAATAATAATACAAACTTATATATATATATATATATATATTGTTTAGTTCAGAAGGGTCTTAAATAACCACCATATTAATATATTCTTCTAATTATCAATTAATCCTTACTGACATAATTAATTAACATTTCAGTTATTACAATATCTGCATTCTAAAAAAATATTTCAAGGATTTTGTTGTCATTCGAATGAGTTTTTGGCAATGAATTGTTTCGAACAAATAGCCTCTTTGCTCACGTTGCCTCCCCACTCCAAATAATAGGATTCAGGAATTTTCTTCTTTGCTCTCATTTCTTAACCCTCTCTTCCCATGTTGATAATATCACCCCAGAAGTGGTTCTTTCTCTCCACGTCCCCCGAAACCGCTTTTACGTATATACACACAAATGTTGCTTATTTTATTTCCATTGTTCTGCATCTCTCTTCTCCATTATCCGCAAACAATTGACTTTTCCATCGTTCTCACTCTCTTTTATCCCAATTGACAATTTCCTTCATTGGCTTAAAAAATATGGTAATATATCCTTTTCGAAATTTATTTCACTGTGTCCATATATATATATATATATCTTCGTTGCAATTTGGTCAACAGTTAAATGTTCAGGGAAGAATAACATCAATCTCTGTCTTCACAAATTAGAAGATGGTCGAATGGTACGGATACTGATCTGGGAATTATTAGGTTACCGGTTCAAGATATTGCTATGGTAAGTTCATGTTTTTCCTTTCTTTTCCTTCATTTTTTCCCTTATTCTTTTCTCTGTCTTTTGCATAATGAAAAATCATTTACTAATCTGCTGTTTTTGCTTTGCTCTTATCACTGATTGAGATTTCTTAGTTCTGGGTTTTGTATGTGGAGATACACAATGAGGAAATTAATGATCTTTTGCTTGTAGAGAATCAAAAACTTCATATGCATGAAAGCTCAGAGCTATGAATTTCAATTTTGGTTTATGGTATTCTATATTTTCTAAATTTTGTTAATCTAACTCTACTTTCCTATTCCTGGGTTAGTTTCTTTATTTAGTTTCCAACTCCTCTTTTCACAGGATTACTCTTTAAAAACAGCAGTTACAAAAGGTGGCTTCATCCTCAAGCGAACTGGTGAACAACCAACAAGGAGTATGATGATACTGTGCGGTGTTTTTTTATATCTTTGATTTTTTAAGTACTCTTATAAATGCAGTGTTTTACACTAGCTAAAGTATCCTTTTGCATTTTGTTTCCAACAGCTTTTTCAGATTTGGAATATGTAAAAACTATGTTCTGTAGAGTGCAATACAATCAAATCTCAACTTTAGCCAAGTTTCTTTGCTTTTAGCATTTAGCAATGAGAAGGATTTTTATTTTTATTTTTTATCTATTTATGTTTGAAGTATCAAAAACCTCTTCTGTATGGATAGCGATATATATTATGGCACTGTTATGTTTTATTTTACCTCGTCAAGTTTCACCTCTCTCGCTTTTTTTTTTTTTTTTTTTTTTCTTCCTTCCTTCGGATTGTGGATATGATCTTGATGTCTTAAGATGGCCCTTTTAATTCTATCTGTCTTTGATGTTAGAAAACTCTTACAAGAATGATAAGAATTGTAATACATATAATAGTGCCCTTATGTTTTGTTTTCATTTTTTGACTTTTACTACTCAATTTTTCCCATTTTCGGTTTGTGGATATAGCTTTACATTTTCGGTGCTTTAAAAAAAAAAATGAATTTCCTTATTTCTATTTGTACCTTATGGGAAGACACATCTCTCTTGTTCTTAGATATGCCATTTTATGATGAGTTGGACGAGTGTAACGAAGATATAAGTCTTCATAATGGCAGTCAAATTATCTCAAAAATTCAATATTATTGTCTCTAATTTCCTACAACCAATCATGATAATGATTTGGACGGAGTGTAAATTTGTCAAAGAGGTTTAAACCATACATTTTGATATTTAAATTTCCAATATAAGAATTACCATTACCAAAAATATGACGATAAACTTAGATCTTTCAACTAGTTATGTATTACCTTTTTTTTTTTTTTTCCTTTTATTCAACTATAAGTTGTTTATATAGTTTAATCTAATTATGATGTTATGTTAAAAATTTGTTATATTACTAGACTTAGTTTTTGTACATGCAACCTGAGTAGCGGTCTGTAATATTATTTAAGCCATATAGCTTTTTTAACAGCCATGTGTGATGTTTTAGGTGTTCTATCATTATATAAATACAAGTTAGTTTTTAAACTATTACTGAAATCTTCATTTAAATTTTGAATAAAAAAAGGAGTTACATATGCATGTATGTAAATGTTTTCGTAATGTGGTAAAACCATTGGATGAGTTTGGTGAGGATGATAGAGTGGTGCATGGACTTGGAGGATACATGTTCTAAAGAAAGTTAAATGGGGTTGTGATTGAAGTTGGTTTTTACATAGCCATGGAGGATGATATTTGTTCAAACAGGACATGTGATAATTTAGATATTCTTTTTTTTTTCCACATATTTCTGTACTGTTAATTTTTTTCTTTTTTAGTTTATTGATGTTTCAATTAAATACCATGACAAAAGATTGTCACGCAAATTTTCTATTTGTAATCTATTCATTTCTATGTATTTCATTAACCTAGTTTGGGAATATTCGCATAACTATATGATAACTTTTCAAATGTTATATGATTGCTCTGCAAATAAAATTTACATTATTACTAGTCAACACTCAATCAAAATTAACAATATCAAAGAATAATGGAATATATAACAATTTTCCTTTAGTTGATGTGTGGAAGAAGATTATAGAAAAGTTAAAGTAAGCTTGGAGAAAATAAATAAAAAATTGCATTATAACTAACCAACAATTGACAAATAGTGGAACATACAACAGTTTTCTTTCAGTGGCATGTTGAAGAAGAGTATAGAATGGCTAAAATATTGAATAGGTATTAATGAAAAAAAATTGCAATAGTTTCCATAATCAATGACTAATATATATATATATATATATATATATACATATTATGAAATCTTTTGGTTTATATTAATAAATCTTTCATTTTTAATTTTAACATATTGGCCTTCAAGCACAACACCAATAGACCAACACAGTTATTTCCATATATTAAACAATAAATTATTTTTTTTATACCTCAACAATAATGGGTTAGAATAGACATTATGCCTCTTTTATCTATTTATCTATCTATTGATCTATATAAATCTATATCTTTCTACATCTATCTATCTATATCTATATTATTTAAGCCCAAACAAGCTTAAGCAACCTCCATCTGTATACAATTTTCAATTTACCTTATTACTTTTCATCTTCAACTCTTAGCATAGGTTACAAATATTTTCTTTTTATTCTCCAATCTTTTTGCTAATTAATCGATAAATAGTGATGTTAAGTTTACAAGAGAATTTCGCTTAATTGAGAGCTTTTTCACAATAAGCATAAGTTACAAATCTTTTCTTTTTTCTTTTTGAAAGGCTACCTATTAGGTGTAATGGCAATTTATTAGTACTTTGTCATCAATCTTCTACATGCCAATTTACAAGAGAATGCTTTATTGAGATCTTCTTAGCATACGCATTTCAATTTTCCTATTCTTTTCTTTTTTAAAAAGGGTTTTTTTTTTAATGGAAATGCTAATTCTTTATTATTTATTTACAAATCTTTTTCAAGTTAATTTAAAGTTGAAATTTGATTTACTTAGATTTTCTTCATGACAAGTGCAAATTTGTTTCTTGTTTCACTTCATTGTTTCTATTTTTTTTTATTTAAATCATTGCTCAAAGCCTTTAATAGTTGATTTGAAATTTTTGAAATTTTGTAATTCTTTTACCCTAAAGCTATTGAAGCTTACTTTATTTTTGAAACTTTTAATTTTGCATACATGTATGAAAAGGTTTTACAAAAATATTCGAAAGAAGATTTATGATTTGTTTATTTAGTTATGTTTGGTTTTATTATGATGTAAGTACTTTGTTTATCATGTTTGGGTTATTTTGTGGATGGATAACAACTAAAAATGTTAATGATCTTGTTTGATTTTATAAAGTACTTTAATAGGAAATGGAGATTTTTAAAGGTGAGAGGAAGATAAGTGGATAGTGTATTAACTTTATGTTTAGCATAAGGATACTCTTTAGAGAAAATAGAAAAAATTATTATATGAGAGGAGATCCAATCTTAGGTAATAGAAGATCAGTTAATAAAGCTAGCTATAATAGAGTTTGTAAGAGTTATGATTTAATTTATTAATAGGCAATATCTACTCATATAAAAATTTTTCATCCTTAAGCATTAATCCAATATTTTTTTTATCTCCTCTAACAATTTCATATAAATGCACTAAATTTTTCAATTGCAATAAAACAAATAATATGACTAGTAATACTATCAAATTTTTCTAAATTTACAAAAAAAAAAAGGGTTCAACTCTACGTTTTCAATGACTTCTATAACTACCTTGTATACTTTATTTTATTTTACTTATTAATTTTGCATGTTGTTTAATTAGGAGTGAGAGAGTATAGAGTAAATAGGATATGGAGCTCTATTTGTACCGTCCCCTATAGGCATAGGTATCAAAATTCTTGTATTTATACCTTATCTTGTAGCACCAGGAAATCACCCTATACCTTATACAACCCTTAAATTTTTTTAAAAATTTTCCTTATGAATTTCAGTATGGCTATTTAAACCTAATCCTTTTTTTTTTAAAAAAAAAAAAGTGATTGCTCAATTTAGTACACTTTTAAATGAAGCCAATGAATGGAGTATATTGAGATTTATTTTTTACTAACTTTTTTCCTTAAATGGCTCTTTAACCATTATTATTATTATAGATGAATTTTTATAGAAGTATTATTCAAAACTTGTTGATAGTCAGTTTTTGTTCACTCGTCTCACTTATTCATTTGGCTACCAATAGGCTGTGTAATCTACATTCTTAGCAGATCATCGAGTGATCTACATTATTGGCACTACGCTGAGTGATACAGATTCATTACTGATTTGAATTAAAGTTCAAGGTGTAAACACTTATCACATGCATGGTTATATTACATAATTGTATGTTCTTCCTACACTTCAGGGAAGGTGTTTGATCAACAAGCTTCCATGTATCTCAACAGTTATTTTGATAACTACTCCTTTAGACATGACAATCTTCTATAAATACGGGAATAAAACTCTGTAAGAGAAATTGAATAACTCTTAAACTCTATTTTACCCTTCTCACACTTGCTTACTAACTTAAGCATCGGAATTGATGCACCGGATTAGCCTTGATATCAAGTATTTTTCTTATATTTGCAGGATATTTCCAATCCCTAAAATTCACCAATAACATTTGGCGCTGTCTATTTTTCCTAAATATATCCACATGGCTAGAACTAGAATGACCATGAGTATAAGTGCTAACATTTCTTTCCAACACCATCAAGGGAGAAGTTAGCATACTGATGAGTAATGATTGGCTAGACTCAAGCAATTATGCCTTGAATTAGCCAAGGAAAACTCAGAGTTGAACAAAAAGCATGAATAGATCCTTAACCTCGTTCATAATAGTATTTATCTAAATCAAAATAATGAGTATGGTGATCATGACGCCGATAATAGCGATGATTTAATTTATTCATCTGAGTTGAAAAAAAAAGAAAGCTGAGGTTGCAACGGCACCCTTGCCTCTTACTTTCAAAAAGAATGATAAAGGTAAGCAACCATAGCAGGCACACGATGCGGGCCCATCACATGTTAGCACTCTTGCTGCATTTAGCAATTAAATCCAAATCAAGAAGAGTCCCTTTATTCTAGTGATTTTGGAGGAAGTGATACCTTGGTACATTAAGCTACCGCAGTTTGAAACTTATGATGGAACAAAGGACCCTAAAGATCATCTGGAGTACTATCGTACATTAGCCAAATTGCATGATTTGAGTGATGCAGTGGCCTACCAAGCTTTTCCCTTAACCCTAAAGAATACGGCCAGTACATGGTTTAAATACTTAAAACTCAACACCATTTCTTGTTTTGATGAATTAGTAGAAGTGTTTCTTCAACACTTTCTTGCATGCAAACTTCATATTAAGGACTCCTCAATCCTTAACACAATCAAATAAAAGCTAGACGAGTCAATCAGAGACTACTCGACCAAGTTTTTGGTTGAGATGGTTCAAATCCCAGAATTGGAAATGAGTATAGTCCTCAATGCCATGATCAATGGAGTTAAGCTCAATGGAGACTTTTTCAAGTCTCTCACAATGAAAAAGCAAAAACTTTCACCGAATTCAAGGCTAAAACTACCTCATACATCTATCAGGAAGATAATATAAAGGCCTGGCGAGATGTCGATTGGAACAGAGGAGATGGAAAAAATGACAAGAAAAAAAGTGCAAATGACAAAATCGGCTCAGATGATAATCAAAGTTCAAATGCCGAGAGAAAGTGACCAAGGATTTTAACATTTTTATCTTATATACTCGTCAATTGTCCAATTTCGGACATATTGATGGAGGTACGTAAGTAGAGAAGCGTTTTGCAGTAGCTAGAAAGAATGAGAGGAAATCCCCTAAGGACAAATTCCAACAAGTACTGCGACTTCCACCACGATAAGAATCGCAACACAGATGAGTGCATACAGTTATCAGGAAGATAATATAAAGGCCTGGTAAGAGGTTGATTGGAATAGAGGAGATAAAAAAAATGATAAGAAAAAAAGTGCGAATGAAAAACTCGGCTCAGATGATAATCAAAGTTCAAATGCTGAGAGAAAGTGACCAAGGATTTCGACATTTTTATCTTACACACTCGTCAATTGTCCAATTTCGAACATATTGATGGAGGTATGTAAGTAGAGAAGCGTTTTGCAGTAGCCAAAAAAAATGAGAGGAAATCCTTTGGAGAGAAATTCTAACAAGTACTGCAACTTCCACTATGATAAGAGTCACAACACAGATGAGTGCATACAGTTCAAGAATGCAATTGAAGATACAATTCAATGTAGAAATATGCGAAAGTTCCTAACCTATAACGCCGAAAATATAGAGAGACCATCCCAGAGGAGACACAAGGAACAAGAGAATGACACTCGGCTAATTGTAGCCAAGAGAGATACAAGGGATGCAAATCCTAGTACAGCACCTAACAGAGTGATCAATACTATTATTGGCAGACCTATTATCGGCGGACCTATTATCGGTGGACCTACTATCGGCCAATCAAGCTCTTCAAGTTTGACAAATGCCAAAAATTACGTTTACAATGTTTAAGGCAAGAAGGTTAGGATTGATAACTCAATTTCTTTCACGAAGGATGATTTTGAGGGCATCCAAAGATCACATGATAACACACTAGTTATCAGTGCAAGAATCACAAACTTCAAAGTCAAGAAGATTCTTGTTGACACAAGAAGTTTGGCGGATATCATTTTTCAACATGCGTTCGACTAGATGAAACCCAAGATCATGGCATAGCTAAGATCTTACAATTGTGATCCGTATGCCTTCAACAACTACCTAGTTCAATTAGCTAGAGTAATTTCTTTGTCGATACAGATTGGTAATGATGAGCATGTTGCAGAGGATAAAGTGGATTTTCTCTTTGTTAAATGTTTGTAAACCCCTTGAATTTAACTAATTGTGAGTATAATTGAATTCTAGTACTATAGATAATTTCATGAGTTGTTAAGGTCAAGCAAGATAAAAACTTTATTAAGTTATGAATTTGAATATATTATCGGTAATAAAAACACTAAGCATTTGATTGAAACCTAAATCGCGTACAAAAACCCTTAATCCTATGTACGCGTAAATACTCAAAATCGAACTCGAACTTGACGAAAATTCTAAAACTATAACTTTAAACTTATAAAATGAATAAATATAACTTAATAGTGATAAAAGCTAAGTCAATTATAACTATTGACTAATACGCATGATCGTATAAAACTTTTAACAAACACGTTGATATAACTTATAAATATTATAAATATAACAGGTAACAATTAAATTAATAAATTTTTGTAAAATTTTAATATTATCTTATAAATACTAAATTTATAACTTTTATATTTGGAAAAATCTAATATTTTTATTTTCCCCCTTTTCCTTTTCTTTTTCTTTGTTTTCTTATTCTTTTCCTATCTTTCTTCCATTGCTACGTTGGGTTCCAAATTGTTATCTCATTAATTACATATCTTTCTTAATCCTTTTCTTTCTTCTTTAACCGAATTGCCTTCTTGTCTTATTATCCATTCAAATTGTTCACGTCTGTTGGACCCCTGCACCATTACTCTTATTTTCCAAAGTCAAAACACACACATACTTATATGTTGGTTCCCAACCGTAAGCATCAATCTCCCTTTAATTCCATTTGATTTTCCAATTCAACAAGTAAATTAAGAGGAGGGAGAAGAAACTTTACTATCCTTGATTTATCAAATTGCTAAGGAAAAATAGACAAGAAGTATATGTAGTATATTTATTTTATATTAATTATCTTGATATATTCTTTACATACATGTATTTTAGAATTTATATGTAATTTTAGTATTTCTTTGTATATGTATATTTATATATGTGTATAGATATTCAAGTATATTCATATATATATATATTATATAATAATTTCTACAAAAAACTAGTATGAGGAATTATGTTTATGTACATATATACATATGTATGGGTGTATAGTATATATATATGTACACAAAAGAAGTATATATAACTATAAAATAGAAAATACTAATATAATATATTATGTGTATACTAAAGTGTATATATTCGGTATGTATACATGTATGCCATAGTGTATACATATTGTATTTTTATTGTATAGATTATATATATATATATGTAAATATCATCGTATATGTATGTATATATATAAGATACAAAAAAAAATTACATGTATATATATATACTCATACGTATAGTATATAATATATTTAAGGTTATGTTATTATAGTATATAAATATATTATATATATAAAAATACGTATATGAAATACATGTATATTTGAATAGCACATACATAATATATTATAATATTAGTTTAATAAATAAAGTAATTTAGTAAATATGAGTATATAAATATATACCGTAACTTTGAAAAAGATTATAAGAAATAAATAATTTGTAAAATTTAGTAAAATATAACAATAAACATTATTATATATATATATATGACGTAAAATAAAAAAATAAAATAAAATGTGGAAAAAGTACAAAAAATTCAAAAGTAACATGTGGCATACCCTTATGATGCCACATCATCACTTAACTAAATTTAATTAAATTGGTAATTAAAAATAATAATTAAATAATTGAAAAATTATTAAAATAGTAAAAATGAATTAAATAAGTCCTAAACCTAAAAATTAGCAAAAATAAGTAATTATAGTAAAATAGGCCTAAAAATAAGAAAATTTCAAAATAGAAAGTTTAAATATTTATTAAATAGTAATTATATAAGGAAAAGCTTAAAATAATATTTATAATTATTTAAGTCAAAATAATGAATTTTGTAATATTTTGACATCATAGTCGAAATTGTAGGTTATAACATCCAAAACGGACTTTGTTATGAAAAAGTACATCCGAAAACGATGAAAATGGATTATAAGTTCATAAAAATCAAAGTTAAATCAAAAAAATTATATGCGATTAACGAAAAAGTATAAATTAAGCATTTTATAAGAATAGAAAACTAATTTAAGTAGTTAGTACCAAATATATGAATAGTTTAGTTATTCTACTTAGATACTCATTACCTTTTGTATTCCTTAAATGTCAGGTGATCTTGATACAGATACCGACTTACCAAGTGGACTTTTACGATCGTAGATGGACTCAATGACCAAGTGAGTATTCTCGATGATTCTATACTTATTTTGTAGTTATAATTAGTGTACCTTAAATGAATATTAATAATTTGATGTTTGGGGATTTGGGTTTTGCATGTGCTTAAATACTGGTTGTGTGTTGTGTAAAAAGTTGTGAAACAAAATAACTAAATAACTGGCTGCTTGATTTACTATTGTATAATTGAATGGTTTGTTGTTATTGGTTGATCACCACATAAATTAACTTAATCATATTTAACTTAACTAAAATAAAATGAATCATGTATAAGTATGAACATTACATATAATGTTCTAACCGTCACCTCATGTGACTGGTAATGAAGGGTCTCAGAGAGATGAATTCCTATGTGATTTGATTAGTACAGTGTAAGAATATTAGTACAACAAGATCATACCCTTGGTTCACGAGTTTACTTGGCTCCAGAAACGCTAGTCATAGGTGATTAGGGGTTGAGTCTAGAGATCATTGCTATTGGGTGTGATTGTAGATTGTAGGGGTCACCTTACCACTAAACTTGAGATTTTGTATATCACTTAATTTCTTTAAAATGAAAACGTATTTTTTGAAATACGGAATTTAAATTTATGGTTAAAAAACCCTAAGTGCTAGAGCTTAGCTATAATTGGAGCCAATATATCTCCAACCCTTACTTCAAAGGGTGTTAAATATGACGTTGTATGTGGCATCGGTCAATTGCATACTGTTTGGCATACTGCTTGTCCGGCATATTGCTTGTTCATACATTTATATATTTATTAATAAACTATTTGATAAATTGTTTGATGGTATAGTATGAGTGATAACTTACTAAACTCTTGTAGCCTACTCCTCAATAGTTTTCTCTTGTAGGTTGATAAATAAGTAGACATGGGTTAAAAGTTGAGCATTGAGTGCAAGTATTAAGATGTTTAGAGGTTAGAGCTAAAAATATATTATATAACTTGTTTGAAACATTAAATGTAAATATTACCCTTGTATTTAGATTTTGTAACTTCGGTAAGTATGACTTTTAAATCTTTACTACCTAATCTTATAATTTGGTAGAAGATACCGATTTTTTATGGTTCTGAAAAACTGTGGGATATTAGATGTCCTTAATTATTTATATAATATGATAAATTCATAAATTAAAAATTTGAAACCTTAGAGACTAATTAATTAGAGTTTTGCAATCTCTAACTTATAAAATGATTTACATACTACAGGTGCACACATAATATGAAAATTTTAAGCAATCCTACTAGGCTCTCCTTAGGGTCATGACAATATTGGTCTCCATATAATATGATAATGGGATAGTCGTGTTAGCATCTATTTAGCATTGTCTCTTCAACTGCACATTTTAAAGCCAAGTTCCTTACTTCCATGAAAGTCGGCGTATGTAAAGGTTACTGGCAATTAACAAGGTCCTTAAACATGAGGGCCTTAAAATGAGAAGAGATATTTCAAGTGAAAACCTATTTAGAAGGCAAGACAGTCGGCATAAAAAATGCCGAAAATGATAATAAGGAAATTTCTTTGGGAGATGACCTTAGTAAAACTACCAAGATTGAGAAACCCTTGTCAATAGACATTCGAAAAAGTTTAGTCAACTTTTTATAAGCCAACGCTGATGTGTTTGCATAGTCCCCTTCAAACATGTTTAGTATCTCGAAAGAAGTTATGGTATACAAGCTTTAGATTGATCTAATTGTAAAGGTAGTCCAACAAAAGAAGAGGCATTTTACACTAGAAGGACAAGCAACAATAGAGGAAGAAGTCTAGAAATTATTAAAGGCAGAATTTATCGGGGAAGAGCCTTATCTGACTTGGCTAGCTAATTGTGTACCAGTCAAGAAGTCTAACAGCAAGTGGCGATTGTGCATAAACTTCACGGATCTCAACAAGGCATGTCTCAAGTATTGTTTTCTATTGCTGAAAATTGATCAAATGGTAGATGCAACCGTTGGAAACACGTTACTTTCTTTTATAGATGCTTTCTCTAATTACAACCAAATCAAGATGGATAAGAAGGATGAAGTCCATACATCTTTTATTATGAATTTTAGAATGTACTATTACACGATGATGCCCTTTGGGTTGAAAAACGCCAGTACAATATACTAGAGACTTGTAACCAATATGTTTAAACCCTAGATTCATAGAAATGTTGAAGTATATGTCGACGACATGATTGTGAAGAGTGTGAAGGAGGATCGGCATCTTTCCAACCTTAAGGAGACATTAGCTACATTGAAGAGATACAACATGAAACTTAACCTACAGAAATGCGTCTTTAGTGCTACATCAGGAAAATTTTAAGGATATATGGTTACTCGACGTAGCATTGAGGCCGACCTGAGAAAAATTGAGGCAATAAGGAACATGAAATCCCCTTGAATGGTTAAGGAAGTACAAGAACTCACTAGATGTATAGCTGTCCATTTATTATGTAACTCATGTTTTGTAAGGGCTAAAGCTCCAGTATACAAAAATTGAAAAATTTGTTCAAGCAATGGTTTTCTCGGCAAGGAAGCTGAAGTTGTATTTTGAAGCTCACCAGATCATAATGCTTACTGATCACCCATTGCAGCAAGCATTGCAATGACTAGATTCCTCCGGAAGGATGATGAAATATGCCTTAGAGTTGAGTGCCTATAGCGTATAATATAAACCCAAAATGGCACTAAAGGCTCAAGTGCTTGTAGATTTTGTAGCTAAGTTCATTGGTGAGGAAGATAGTGTAAAGTTTGCTAAGAAACCTATTTGGTTTCTTTATGTGGATGGTTCTTCAACGAAAGAAGAACGTGGTGTAGGCCTTGTTTTTTAAGGCCCCTACAACGTTAAAGTTCATTATACTTTAAAATTTGGATTCTCGGCCAGCAACAATGAAGTAAAGAATGAAGCTTTGATTGTCGAACTGAAATTGGCAAAAGAGATTGGTACCGAGAAACTTGAAGTGTTCTCTGATTCTTAATTGGTGGTGAATCAGGTCATAAGAAATTACATAGCAAGGGAAGAGGAGATGAGTAAGTACCTATTAGTGGTATGAACACTTGCAGAAGAATTTCAATCTTTCACCATCCACAAAATTCCAAAAAGCAAGAATATTGTTGCCGACAAGTTGTCAAAATTAGCCAGTATGGCATTCCTTAAGTTGAGCGATAAACTTTTTATCGAATTTCTTCCGCAAAAAAGTTTATCGACAAAAGTTTATCCACTCTTCTGTAGAGCTATGAGTTGGCTCCTTGCCCAAGAGAAGAATCTTAGATGGTCCCCTAGTGGATTATTTGAGAGATGGTATTCTTCTAGATAACAAGAAAGGAGTGTAATGATTGGCTTACTAGGCTACGAACTACATGTTCATTGATGGTTAGTTATATAAACGCGGCATATCATAACCTTGTCTTCAATACATTCCTCCAAGAGATTCCTAGAGGGTGTTATCCGAGTTGCATATTGGCATATGCAGTTCCCACATAAAAGTGCAGATACTGTATGTTCAGGTACTGTGACTCGGCTATTACTAGCTAACCATGAGAGAAGATGCAAAGGAAGTTGTTCAGCACTGTCCTCAATGCTAGAAGCACAAATCATCGAGTTATGCTCCTACGATGGAGTTATGTAGCCTAACTAGCCTTTGGCCCTTGGCTTAGTGAGGGTTAGATATTCTCGAACCCTTTTTGAAGTCTACTGCCCAGCGACAATTCATCATTGTTGCTATTGATTACTTTACCAAATGGGTAAAGGCCAAGGTAGTAGCAAAGATCACCAAGCAGAAAGTGGAAGTAGTCGTTTTCAATTCCATCATATCAAGATTCAGAGTTCCTTACATAGCAATCACTGATAACAACCCACAGTTTAACAACAATAAATTTTGGGCATTTTGCGAGAAGTACAACATTTGCCTTAACTACATGTTTGTGGTGCATCCTTAAATGAATGGACAAATTGAGGCTGTAAACAAGATCATTCTTCACAGCCTAAGACAAAAAGTAAATCAAGTTAGAGGAAAATTGGCCGATGAACTACTAAATTTTTTATGGGGATACTAAACCTCCCATAGAATCGCTACTGGGAGATGCCCTTTAGGTTAGCATACATCACAGAAGCCGTATTGCCTATTGAGTTAGATTTGCCAAATATGCGAACACAAAATTTCAATGTTATGGTTAATCAGGTTGGATTAACAGAAAATTTGGACACCATTGATGAAATCCGAGATATTGTAAGAGTTAAGGTCACGAAATATCAGTATAGAGCTATAAGGTATTACAATTAGAATGTAAAGCACAAGGTTTTTCAACTTGGAGATCTGGTTTGCCAAAAGATGGGAGCTATTAGCATGTGAGTAAGTTAAGGGAAGCTCAACGTAAACTGAGAGGATCTTATCAGGATTCGAGAAGTCATTAGCGATGGGGCCTATCGACTAGAAAAGTTAGATTGATCTATCATCCCTTGGGTATGGAATGCCGAGAATTAAAAATCATATTTGAATTGATTGTTTGGATGATGTTCATCTCCACTTATTTGTAAGGCAACCGCTTACATGCTTGTAAGACTACAGTACTTTTTATGAGAATTATGTTTGAAATCTCATTATGTTTCTTATTCCTTTTTATAATTGCTAAGTTAATGAGTTCTAAGCTGTATGGAAAACGAACTAACCTAAGTTCTAGTCTATTGCGGTTAACAAACTGCATAAATTAATGTTATAGCCAAGTAATGCAACTAATCTAGGCCTCGAATGACTAACGGACAATGTCTATAAAGACGCATAAATTGAGCATATGAAATAAAACATGTCGAGAAATAATCAGTCATGTAAAATAAAACATATCGAAGAATCAATTATGCATGTGAAATAAAACATGCTAAGAATTAGTTAGGTGTGTAAAATAAAACATGCCAAAAAATACTTAGAATGTGAAACGAAACATGTTGACAAATAAGAACATATGAAATAGAATACAGGGAACTCATAGTGCATGATATAAAACGTATGGAAAACAGTTATATGAAAGATATTTCATTCAATCAATGCAGTTACAAATGTATGACCTATTATATGAAAAATATTTCCCTCAAGCAATTACATGAGAGGACCCAAGGTACAAAGATTACGAAAAAAAAATCTTATGGCTTACTTTCGGAATCAACGGAAGTAATATTCAGATAAGAGGTTGGGGCTTTGTCCAAATAAGTCTCTTTCTCGACACCTAAGGTCTTAGAACTAGCAGATTTCTCTTTCCGTACATAAGGGATTTCTTTTGGTAGGCGCTCCTCGTCTTCCCTTAGATCCTCCGCATGAGCTTCGTCATTACCCTCAATGATCTCGACACCTGCCTCATTGTCATCCTCTTTGTCAGCATTATTGACTTTATCATCGACATTGAAAAAGTCGAAGCAAGAGAGATCATAATCAAAGTGAAGCTTCAAGATCTCCTCTTTTGCCGCTTGGACCCTTTCCAATAACTTCTTTTGTAGAAGTCTCTTATATTGCTGACTAAAAGTGATTATATCAAGGGCCGCTTCAACTGATGGTCCTCTCCTCAGAGTCTCCTCTAATTCGGCAATACGGCTCTGTAAGTTCGAGTTATTGGTCTCAAACTCCTTAATTTGCATTCTAAGCTTGTCTTCCTTATTACTCACGTTCAAAGTGTTTAGCCTAACCCTTAGGACTCTTCTTTCTTCTTCTACAACTCCTCCTTTAAGCCTTCAAATTCTTTGTACTGCTCTTCTTCTTTGGCATTCAAGATAGAGACTTCATCAACAATAAGGGTATGTGCTAACTTCTCGGCTGTAAGGTCTTCTTAGAGCTCTCTTGCCTCCATTTCGGCCCTTATCCTTGTGTTTTTGGCAACAACAGTTTAGGCTTTGGATGCATTATGCATCTTTAATTTTTTGTGATAATTTCATTTAATATAATGAGTAATGAAATCACTCGACAATATATATGAAGACTACTATAGATCTTATCTTTTTAGTCTCCCTATCAACCTCATCTAAAGTGGTCAAAATGTGGCTTCTCATCTGAAAAGGAAACTAAATATCAGCAATTAAGTAAATTCAATAGTTATAAAGATACAAATAAATACTTACGTCATATAACTTAGCTACAATATGGGCCTTATTGTAACATCCGACCCTATCGACATCCTTCTTGGTAATATCCCTGTCCTTTGGAAGAATAATTCCTTCCATCAAGGCCGAAGATTTTGTCCCGTCTCTTAGGGTCGAGTCAGTATCCAAAACATTTTGGTTCTAACACAAGACGAAGTACTTGTCGACCTCCTTATTAAGGACAAATTCAGCGCTGGTGATGCTAAGAGCTTTGGAGCACATTGCCTCCTTCGTCCTCTCATCTAAAGCCTTAGACCTCTTAGTAAGGGGTTGGCCAGCAAGTTCCTTTCCCGATCTCTTATCAGCATTATGTGCTACCTCTAACACCAATGATGACCCCTCAATGACAGTAGCATCTTCAGCCTCCCTATGGGGTTGGCTCTCTCAGCTTACATTTCTTAGCTTGATAGAAGATTGAATATTTTCGACTGAAGGCTCTACAAAATGAGGGACCTTGGTCGGCATTATTTTCTCACCTTCTTTCTACCTGTCAGATGGCCGTGAAGTCTTCTTTTGTGTGGATGTGTTTTGTTTTGCTATCTTCTTCACAGCAATAGGTTGAGTGGTATGTACTGTTGTGGCTGCCCTCTTGTCTACCTTTGATTTTTTAGCCTTTCCCCGGGTTAGTAGCTTGGCAGAATTTACCTTACTAGCACCTACATTTGTAACATTAGCAAGCAAGTTAATATTAACACAGGAAAAGAATACATTCTTCTCTATACCAAGCAAGGCTCAAAGGTAACAATTCTACCCCTAGATTGTGAGAATGGCTTTCCTATTATGACTATACTTAACAAGGTGATAACTCATTAGCGTACCTTCTTTCTCCGAAAAGATTGGATCTCTACTTTCATAACACCATATAATTCTCTCAACATCCTAGAAGACCATTTTTTTCTTCCTCCTTTCCTAACTTTTCCTTACTACTGCTACATCATTCGGCATTAGAACTATATCTTTAGTGTCGATTAGCTCAGTCCATTGAGTCTAGAAGTCCAGCTCTTCATTAGATACTATTGACACGAATTTATCATGCTCCTTGTGAATCTTAGACTCTAACCCATCCATGAACTTCCATTCATGCCTTGCAGTGGCAAAGTACCACCTATTAAGCCACCTCCTAATCGTGAAGAAAAACTGAAACAGTTGAGGTGTAGCCCTAATTTCGATTTCTTTGTAAACTATCTCAAAAACCATTGGAAGCTGATATGTGTTGGGTGAGACATATTTGGCATGACATTGAAATAGTTGAAGAATCCCTTCACAAAAGCCAAGAAAGGGAAGCGCAACCCAAAATCTAAATATTTCAGGTATATATGGAATTCACACTCCCTTAGGAAACATACCCTCTCCTCTTCCCTCACTTGTCAACAATTGGCACCATTCGTGGAAAGCGTATAGTATATTTCCACAATTCTCGATGTTCTTTGGAAATGGATGGGTAAGATGTTTCACCCCTTTTGACGGATTCTCCCATATTTGGTTCGCACTAGTCCTTTGTCTCCATTGTTTCTTCAGATCTAGACAAATTGGTTTGTAGTCCATTGGTATTTTTCTACCATTGGCTTCTCGTTTGAAATCAACATGCCATTATTTGCTTCTCTTGATCATATTCCTGTGATCCTAAATGTTAATTGGAATTATTAGCTTCCATATGCAATCTAAGAACTAAGAAGGGCTAGGTTGGTTTTTTCTATCACTAGTAACGGCAACTTCGTCTTCCTATGGTTCGTAACCATTGCCACCTAGTTGGTAACTGTAACTTAACGTACAGTTTATTTTTCTTCAACCGAAGAAGTTAAGGAAAAAGTATCTTGGAAACTGCTGAAGAACCGCCATAAGCCACCTTCATTGTTGGATCTTACGGAGTTCATCCCTGGTTATCTAATGTAAAGCCTATGTGATTTCAGCGAAGATACCCGCCTGAGGCGCTTACGTAATTATGAAGTCTCCTTATGCTATGTTACGTGTAGTGTTTCCAGAATTGATTTCAACTCAATACCATAATGCCAATTTGCGCATGAGTTTAAGGAAGTTTCGCTCTGAGCCCCGCACAGCAAGTCCATGCACGAGTCACGGAGAACCATACGAAAGAACTGGGTAATTGCTAACCTCAGCTATTATAAAGCGTTGGAAATCGATTTGATCTAGGGACTTCAAATACGAGAACGGCCGAGTAATTCACAAGTATGGCATAACTGTTTGAAGTTTCAAGTGGCCGCCATAGTCCGATGAGAACGAACTCGTCATCAAATTAAGCCGCGCAAAAGGAGGTAGTGTACAATTAGCGGATCCACTGTCGAGCTATTTAGCTCCTAAATTCTGAGCAGTCCACCATGGCCGAGTAACATCAACCGAGCACCAAGTCGCATTACTCTAGTTTGTTCTGAGTAAGGGCTACCGACCACGCTGGGAAGCCGAGATGCCGAGAAGCCGAGCTTTTCGATTCATATCAAGTCGCCGAGGAGCTGCTCAAGAAACTAATGCCGAGCTTCTCTATCAGCTTGCAATGTTGTCGAGATGCTATGTATGTCCAAACCATGATATCCAATGCTGGACAGCAATTAGAGTTGAGTGAGTGACTGAATCGACTTCCTTGTCGAGTACTTTTGAGTCGAAAAACAAGGCTGCCAAGTATACTTAGCCGAGGCCGAGTACTGGATGCTTGAGTCCATGCCGAGCTCATTACAATAATGTCAGCTCAAATTTCGAGAGAGCAAATGACAACCCCACATCAACTTCCAAAACAACGAATGCCAAAGCATTATAATCTCGGCAAAGCGAAGGCCGAGCATCCAATAAGTTGAGAGACATTACAACAATGGCCAAGACATTCTGCGCCGAGCTCTACATTGTCGCAATCGAGCCGAGAACTCCCCAATTGGGAGTGAGTGCCTACTTAAAATCAAATCGCGATCTAGCTGTGCACTCACTTAGCGCTCGAAGATCTAATGTCCGTAAGTAGCCAAGCAAGGAAGTCAGATAGCAAGAGGAACTGCCGACCTATAGTGTAGCACTGCGAGTAGGCTTTCAAATATTATAAATGAAATAATTCGGCAACGATTTCCTACTGATGCCAACATATTTTCACCAAGACTTGACCGACCAATCTATTAATGCACCAGGAGTTGATCATTTGTTCAAGTAAATTCTGTGTTGATCCAAAGAAATTTCTGATGTACCGAGCACACATTAAAATTTCCAACGCCGAAGTTTCGAGCGGCACTCGATCTGAACACCAACTAAGCATATAGTTGCTCAATGTCATGCCGAGTTGCGATCGATCTGAGTTAACCAGCTACATACATCTGAGTAATATCTTATTGAAGATATCCATCGCTGTACCAAACTACTTTCATACAAATAAAGCAAGTTTAGTCGAGCTGATTGGATGTTAAGCTATTTGGTTGGGAGTCAGGTTGTCGAGCTCGTTTCTAAGACTTAAACTGAGCTCTAAATGTATCCAGCCTACTAGAACACAAGCAGCTCTCCAACTCCATAAGAAACACAAATATCTACACATTAAAGCAAACGAACTCGCATATTAGTCCGATCTCGACAAATTCGGACTTCGATCTCACTCGGCAATCATCTTTCACTTCAAAGAAACCAAGTCGAGCTGTTTTCACTCCAAGTTGTTGTATCTGAACTGCTAAACTAAAGTTGATGCTGAGCAAATTGGTCCCAGTAGTCTGATTATATAGCAAGTTATCGAGAAACATCTTGCCGAGCCGTTCTATCGCTTACAGCAATAGCCGAGAGATCGAGATACCCAGTAAGCCGAGAAACATGATCGAGCCATTTCTATTGGCTTTCAACAGTGCCCGAGAAGCCGAGTTTTTCTAGTAAATTCCACGTTGCCGAACTATAAGTCACCGAGTAATTCATTGCTTCCATAAGTTGGAACACTGTAACAAATAAGGCTACAAACTGGGATTGTCTCCAGGCCAACTTCACATGGAAGTAATCCAATTCACTTGGCCAACGTGTAACAATATCCATTCGTGTCTTGGTTTTCATCAATGGAAGATGAGTAAAAATTCTCTATCATTACTTTTGACTCATTTAATCATTTATGTTTAGCTGTGTGCTTTACATTTTTGTTTATAGCAATCAATTGTTAATATTCATGCTTGACTCATGAACCATGTATTATCTACTCACATGACACTCCAACGTGAATACAAAGACAAATTGGGGCTACACAAATGCTCTCTATTTTAAGCCCATGCAGACATAATCTATTAATGGGAATGGGATACTCCTTAATAGTTCTAAACCCCACACTCAATGGACAATGAGTTAATATAAATTTAATTGCCCCGTCTAATTGATAGACGGTGAGCTTCTTAAAAACCCTAAGCCATTTAACTATGATAGTTAAAGTATTCTGAGTCCTACAACTGGTATGAACGACAAGTAAGTAAACTAAGGTTCCATACTCTGGCTTGGATGATTTGCATGCTCCTTTGCCTCCTTAGGCGTATAGGCCTCTTTAAGCCTTCGCCTCTTCAAGCACTCTTACCTCTTCAAGCGCTCTCGTCTCTTTAGACCATCTTGCCTTTTCATGCACTTTGGCTTCTTTAGGCCTTTGCCTCTTCAAGCCCTCTCACCTCCTTAGGCGCTTCAGCCTCCTTAAGCACTTCAGCCTCTGAAAGTACTCTTACCTCCTTAGGCGCTTCAGCTTCTTCAAGCCCTCTTGCTTCTCCAAGCGCTCTCGCCTCTTTGAGCCTTCGCCATTTTAAGCATACCAATATTTATAGATGCTTCAATCACTCTAGCTTTTTGCCTTTTCAAGCCTTTACTTCTTTAAGCGCTCTAGCCTCTTTAGACTCGAATTACAAATCTTTTAAAAAATCCCATGAACTCAACCTCCCTATATCAGTTGGCTCGATACTTAAGTCCCTATAGGGGGCAAGTGTTAATAGATATTTTTCGATAATTATTATGCAGGCTTATATCAGTTGGTCTAATACTTAAATTTGGTCCAATTATCTAGTTTAGAGACAATCTCCACTAACATACTATAAATACTAGGCGAGACCCCCAAGTAAGGGGCCCCCTCTTCTCCATTTTTCTCATTCACATTCAACAATTTTACTCTTATCACAATAGAGTTAACTTAGGTATCGAAGTAGCTGCGCTGGAACATCCTCAAGCACCTATCGTAGTCGTTTTCCTGTGTTGTGAGTGTTCATGTACTAGAATGAGAATCACCTATCAACAATTTAGGAAACATACCCTCTTCTCCTCTCTCGGCCTCCTTAGATTCCCTATTCTAAGAAGATCTTGCCAATACTGGTTGTATTTTTTGACAAGAACTCTGTCGGTAGAACTAGTAACCCTATTTAGAGAGTCATGGTAGTAGGTTGTATTGTTATATAGATATCTCATCGAGGATTTCCTTTGTTCATCCTTAAGATAAATATCCATTGCAAGGGTATTTATCCGAGTGAGTTTATCCCACTTTTCCCTAATACTGTCAACTAAACTACTAGAAGAGCATGCCACCTCGCTCCTTATTTGGAGGGGATAAGAGGCTTTAGTTTCTGTTGCTTCAGAATCGGAGACAACAAGTCGGCGGACAACATTGCAAACCATACCTTAATGCTTATGAAGACTGGTACCACAGAAGTTGAAGAGCTTAGGAGTGAAGACGAGAAAGCTAGAAAATTTGTTTGTGATTTTAAGCAGAAATGAATTCTGATTTTGAAAAGTCCTTTAAATATGGACAGCTTATCCTTGTAACTATAAATTTATTTCTAAAGATAATGATGCGTTGATTTGATAGTGGTACGGATTGTTGATGTATGTTTCGAGACAGAAATTGGATGGTTGACAACCCCCAATAGTTATTAGCCCTAAAGTGTAATGATGATCGAAGTGACAGGTGTTATACCACGTACTTTTTGGTTTCTTAAATAAGCGGGAATTCAAAAATTGTAACTTCTTAATTAGGATGCAAACTATCTTAATGACCACCTCGCTTGGCATCTAAAGAATTGTACCCTACTTGGCCTTTAGAGCATTATATATTATTCTCTTTGTCAAATTCTTGAACACAGGAGTTAGGAAGCAAATGTTGATAGTTAGTTTTTGTTTACCCATCCCACTCGTCCATTTGGTTGCTAACAAGCTATGTAACTTACATTCTCGACAGATCACCGAGTAATCTACATTCTCGACACTATGTTGAGTGGCACAGATCCATTGTTGATTTGAATTTAAGTTCATGGTGGAAATAGTCATCATAAGCACAGTTATATTGTATAACTGCCTGCTCTCCCTACATTTCAAGGAAGGTGTTTAATCAATAAGCTTCCACATGTCTCAACAGTTATTTCGATAACTTCTCCTTTAGACATGACAATCTCCTATAAATACGAGAATAAAACTCTATAAGAGACACTGGATAACTAATAAACTTTTTATTTTACCTTTATCACACCTGCTTACTAACTTAGGCATCAGAGTGGCCATTTCGAATTGGCCATGATACTAAGTATCTTTTTTATCTTTGTAGAATATTTTCAATCCCCAAAATTCACCACCACCAACAAAACCTTCTTTGTACAAATAAAACATTCTTTTTTAATAATCACATTGCATAGATATTTAATTGAATAAGCACACCATTTTGAAAAATGAAAGCAATAAACATCGTACTTAACGTGAGATCTCCAAAGTTTATTAAAATGTAAATAAAAAATTCATAAGATGATATAATATCAATAATTATAGATGTAACGATAATATATGATCAAACAATTAATCATGGAAAAATGAAGATATAACACGAAAAATGGAAGAAAACTTAAATTTAACCTAAAATATTTTTCTTTCTCAAAGTACATACATTAGTAGAATAATTTCCATATACTCTAAAAAAATCAGATTTTACTTTAATAATAATACTAAATCTTTTGGTAAACATAAAACAAAGAAATTATTCCACTATAAAAAAGAAAAGTAACGGACATATCTTTTGGCTTATAAGTGGCTCTAGAAGTAAAAACTAATAGCTTAGATTTTTTTTTTCAAGCTTTATTAGATAATAGATTTAGTAAAGGAGGAAGGAGTAGAAATAAAATGATGCTAGAGTAAAGACTAAAGACGAAAGATAAAAGAGGAGCGATTAACAAGCGTTTAGTTTAGTATTTCTAATAGGTTGGACTTTAATTTATTTTGATAAGATGATATCTTTTATTTATTAATTTTATTTAATTACTATTGTAAGGTAGAGACTTTAGAATTCGTATCCTGTATACTTTAAAGTATAAGTTCTATGATCAGTATAGAGTACCCTAATTGCTTATCTGTATCCTATCATGTAAGAATAGGTTCTAAGAAATTATTATTTGAAACTTATAATGTAGCTTTAATTATCTACCGAAAACCTATTTAGTTAAATAAGGTTCGAGTGAATATCTTATGTGATATGGTTACATGCTCACCACTATATTTAACTATGCAATATTTGCTTTATATTTATATATATTTGGAGCAAATAATGGTTTGATTTTTGTGTATAGATGCTGTTATGTCCTCCTTTAGTACATGACAAGCTATTTAATTTTTATAACTTTCAATATGTTATTTTTTTTTCTTTCATCCACCAACCTTTTAAACCATGTAATCAACATTTTTCGAAACAATGATGAAAAGATATAGTTATTTGTTTTATTGCAGTTGTAAAATTGTATGACTACTACGAGATGGAATTGAATCTTACGAAGTCGTACGTCTTAGGTTCATATTTGTTATGTTTGTATATTTTGGCCACAGCATATTTCTTATTTTATAATTTTTTGATATCCTAGGTTTCATACCACGCCATCATGTTTACTAGCTTCCAAATCCTCCTGCTTAGTAAATTCTTTTTAGTTCTTTATTCTTTTTTCGGTTTTTCACAACTAAACTTCGGGTTCAACATGAAGTTAGAAAATGTTAAATTATCAAATTACCTGAAAAAATAAAATAGAAAAAACAGAAATCATGCCTTAATAATTACATGCCACTAAGAAGGACAATTTGCAATAAATATGAGTATATATAGAGATTATATCATTCTTGCTTCATTCACTTTAGCCTTTGGGGAAGCCATACACGTGTATATAATAATTTTTAGTGGTCATATATTGGCTCCTTCTTGTCCACACTCTATTCAAGTCATGGATGCATCAAATTTTTCCACTCAACTCATGACTTGGTTCCTTAAATATAATTACAAAGCTAAGGATATTACATGACAATATAAAAATAATTAAACATCTATTTCTCCTCACGTTACTGTAAGAGTTTTCCTATTTTTGAATAACTGCTTATCACATAAGTGCGAATATAGCGTTTTCAAAATCGACATATATTTACGTTTATCTACACATTAGGAGAATAGTTATGTAATTAAAATTTGACATTTTTCTTGTTGATACAAGAGGTAAATACTATTAGTTAGCTATAAATTGTATAGCAACTAACGTACTCCTTTAAACTTTATTTTCTTGATAAAAACCTAAAATGGAAGGACCATTTTACTATAATCAAATAGATCTTATGGATATGCAATCTAACGTACATCATGCAACAAACTCTACAACAGTTAGATTATCTAATATTCGACAAGGAGTATACTTAAGACATACAACGATTCATCATTCTACACTTCGACAAATGTTCTTGAGGACATTGGTTTGTGAACATCTTATTTTCTTATTCAACTCAAGCTTTATATATTAATTATTTCAACCTGTATAGTTAATGCTCCCGTATAAATGCGGCCCTTATGAGAACGCTACTGATAGACAAATCTTAAACTAAACATATAAGCGCCTTAAGAATAGTTTGCCTATCTGTTATAAGAGGTATTGCAAGCTTACATGGAACATATGCATCCTCAGGAAGTAATCCTATCCTACATCTTAATAAGTCTTCATACAAATTTTAGATCTTCATATATCAATGAAGCTCTCTATATTTGCTTTATGTACAATATGTAGGTCATACTTCTACTACACCATACCATCAAAATCAAAATATAACTTATGGAGGTATTTTATAGAATGTTACTTTGTTTACAATTATTTCTACATCTTGGTGTTTCTTATGTCTTAAATTTCCTAAATGTTAGATGCTAGGCCAATACAACAACGGCCTATGTCAACATATTTAAGGAGTTCCATGAAAATCGTGGTTATGAGATACTTTATTTACCTATAACCATATGATGGCCATTCTATGCTGCACAATTATTCAAGTATGAGACCTTTAACATGTGCTATTCTAAAGGACAAATTTCTCTCCTTACAATTTCTTCACACCCCTAACTCGAACTTTACACTAAACATAATATAAGAAGACATTTCAAACAACAAATTAGATTGTACAATCATGTCTTTGTGTTTACTTCTATGGGTATGTATGTCAACGAAAGCCTTTTAGTAGAAAATCATGGGAGATATACGTTTCGTGCTCAAGGTGTACTATATTATAGAATTGGCAGTCTCTTGCTAAATGTAAACAAAAGGCTACGTTTTTTCGCAAACATATATATACGATACTAACCATGAAATCGAAAACCGCATCTCCAAGAATCAAAACTTAGATGCTGAGGTTATTACTAGAATTACTACCATCCTAAATGACTATAACTTGTTTGTCTATCAATTTCATCAACTTTCCTTGCTTGGCAATATTAAAGATTGTTGTCTCATAATTCAAGAGCATCCTCCCAGCCAACACCAACATGCTCTTCCGACAGTATCTTAAGTTACTGCTATTATAGTTGGCGATGAAGAAGCAAGTGAACTACATAATCGTGACATCATCATTTAGTCACATCTAGATACCTAATGAATGTTAGTGATATGACTACATATTGTGTTCCCCTACAATATCCTCTTTTGCTTCCTTATCAAACATATGGAGGCATGCAAATTGTCGCTCCACCATTAGCATCTTTGTTACATGTTATGTCTTCTATGCCTATTATATCCATGTGATCATCATACTTAATGATAACTATTTCCTTTCTTACAACTTATATTGTCAATTTTTTACTTGCAACTTTATTCTTCAAATATGCAACCGTGAGCAATCTCTCATTTTATAAGGGGGTCAAATCTTCCAATAGTTTTGGTAGATAATTATGTTAAAATAAAAAATCAAAGACTCAAATGGTTTCTACTAATCAATCTATAATTCGACTTAAGTTTTATCAAGAACTACAAGACTCACCTGCTAATAGAGAAAATGATACAGGTATGTTCACTCAACTACTATATAACGCTATGCCATAATCAATGATTTTTAAAATGAATTTGATTGGAAAACTTTTTCATCTAACCTTCCTCTTATTATAGGGAATATTAGGAAAAAAGTTCTACTACCATCTTCATTTGTTGGAAGCCTCCGTGCTATATACCAAAGATATCAAGATGCAATGGCATTAGTTTAGGAATTAGGAAGATTGAATTTCTACATTATCATAACATGTAATCTATCTTGGCTAAAGATTCAGCATGAGTTGCTTGAAAGACAAGAACTAAAAGATCATCTCAATTTATTGTCACATGTCTTCTCATGTCGATTTGAGGAGTTTAAAAAGGATGTTCTTGACCAAAGTGCTTTAAAAAGAGTTATTGAATATACATATGTAATATTCCAAAAACAAGGGCTACCACATGCTCGCATGCTTATCATATTAGATACGGCTTCAAGCTCAATTCACCTGGTGATTATGGTTCCATTTTGTGAGCTAAAATACCTGATATATATATATATATATATAATCCACTAAGGTTATTCAATGTTATGCTTAAACATATAGTTCATGGTACATGTGATAGGTTTAATTCTTCTGTACTATGCATGAAGCAAGGTCATTGTATGGGCCATTTTCCTAAGTTATTTGCTAATTCTACGATCTAAGTCGATAACATATATCCAATATATAGAAGAAGATAAAATATGCCCATTACACTTCCAAACATTATGTTAGATAATAGTTGGATTATCCCTTATAACCTTTGGTTGCTCTTAAGGTATGACTGCTATATAAATGTGGAGATTTGTGCAAGTACGAAGAGTGTTAAGTATTTGTATAAATACATACACAAAGGTCCTAATAGGGTATCTCTTAAGGTTCTTCTAGGTTCTGATAATAATAAAATCCAGCAATTTAGGGAAAATTACAATAGAGGAATCAACATTCGAAGGTAATTTCAAATAAAAGATCAACGTTTCAAAATGTTCGTTTCAAAATGTTCATTTCAAATAAGGAATCAATGTTTTGAAAATTTCAAGTGAGAAATCAACGTTTTATAAAGTAGTTAAAATAAGTGATTTATAATAATGAATCTATAAAATTATTTGAATCACTTTGTGAAACGTTGATCATTTATTTAAACTTTTTAAAATGTTGATCTCTTATTTGAACTATTTTATGAAACATTGATTGTTTATTTAAATTTTTCAAAATGTTGATCTCTTATTTGAACTTACTCCCAAACTTTAATTCCCTCCGCTGTAATTCTCACCCTATAATTTATAGAAGCACATTGGATATGTGCATCAGAATCTGTTTGGAGGTTGTTGAAGTTTCCAATGAATTGCATGTATCCAATTGCTATGAGACTACAAATACATCTACCAGACATACATACAATAAGATTTAGGCCTAATGAGATTGTATACTCAATTTTGAGTAATAATCTAGCCTTATGGATAATGCTTGCTAAATTCGTTCATACCAATGCCACAAACTCTCAAGCAAGGCATTATTTGTATAAAGAATTCCCAAAACATTACATATGGAGAAATTTGAAATAACATCACAAAAAGACTATAAAGAAGGTCAACGAAAAAATATATACAATACCCCCAACAGATTCTAATAGATTTTATCATCGCATTATACTTAATCATGTTTACGGTTTTACTTCTTTTAATGATCTTCTAACATACCATAGAAGTTAACCTAAGACATTTAAAAAGGAAATATAAATTAGAGGGCTTATTGAAAATGATGAAAGCATACGTCATGGCTTACTCCAAGCTATGTCCTTCCAAATGTCACATGTACTTATGAGGTTATTTATAACCATCATCGTATTTTGTCAACTAGCTGATATTAGCTTACTGTAGGATGAATTCTACGTAAGTATGATGCAAGATTACCCTTCCTCACTGAATGGGTATGTGGTCATGATGAAAAAATTATTGCATGATATCAATATACTACTTAGGTAACACGGGAGAAGTTTATCGGACTACAACTTACAACAACTTTAGCTTAATTTAACTAAAGATAACAGTATAGCTAAGGCTACACAAGATTAGTTATCTATTCTTATGTTTGATGAAGATATGGCTATAATTGCAAGTTTAAATATTGACCAAACACGTGCATTTAATTGAGTTAAGACTATAGTTGAGCAAAATGAATCTACTATATTTTTCATTGATGGTCTAGGTGGTATGGGTAAAACTTTCCTATGTCATGCTATTTTAACATTTTTTTGAAGTAGTGATCACCTTGCCTTAGCAACAATAACCTCTAAGATTACTTCAATAATATTATTGAGTTGTAGAACAATATACTCAAGGTTTAAGATCCCCTCGAATCCATATCCAAATTTTGTTTGTTTAATAAGTAAGTAATTCAAATTAACCGCACTATGGAAGATGTGCAAAGCAATTTTATGGGATGAAATTTTCATGTCTAATAGATATTCTTTTGAGCCTTAGAAAAGACACTTAGATATATCATGGAAAATGATGTTCCATTTGGGGGTAAAGTCATGACATTGGGTGGAGATTTCAAATAGATTCTTTTGGTGGTTTTAGAGGGCACAAAAAGTCAATTGATCAATGCATGCCTTAATAGCTCACCACTCTAAAGTAATGTTCATGTCCTTCAATTAACATAAAAATGAGATCTCTCACTAATAGAGGTTTCTCGGAATTCGTTTTATGAGTCAGTGATAGGGTTGAGTTTACTATACATGATGACTTTATAAAAATACCTCAATCCGTGAGTGTATAACGGCATGATAATTGGTCAATTAATCATTTAATTGATGCAACCTTCCCAAATCTTTCTAAACATACATACTATGCATCTTACTTTATTAGTCATATGCTTCTAGCCCCAATAAATGTGGAGATTGACAAGTTAAGTGATGTAATTATCAAATCATTTCTTAGTGACGCACACACTTGTTACTCCTTTGATACCATTAGTAATTATGATGGGTAAATATACTAACAGGAATACTTGAACTCCATATCGTCAGTGACATGCCTCCTTACATACTAACACTAAAGAAGGGAGCTCTAATTTATACTAACATCGAAGAAGGGAACTTTAATTATGCCTCGATGTAACATAAATCCAAAGGTAGGTCATTTATAATGGTATGGGGTTAACATGCATTAACTTCTTACAAAATGTAATTTATGTAGAAGTCTTGACTAGACATTCAAGAGGGTTAAGAGTTTTTGTTCCAAGAATAACACTAAAGACTTAGAGAGTTTAAATCTGTTATTTGAAATGATAAGAAAATAGTTTCCAATATATTTAAGCTTTGCTTTGGCAATCAACAAAGCACAAGGTTAAACAATACAAAACATGGGAATCTATCTTTCCAACCATGTGTTAGCCATGGACAACTTTATGTAGCCCTATTATGTAGAGTATCGATGGCTTCCATAAAAGTTTTGGTAAAGAAGGGCAAATTACGTAGGGTAACTGGTACTCATACATGAAACATTGTATACAAAAATGTATTGTTGTCTTAAGGGTATTCTTGTAATTAATCCGCTACAGTTACACTTTTTTTTTGTTTTTGAATTATATACTCTTTCCAAGCAACTTATGTAACTTTCCAATCTTTTTTCAATAGTCAATCTTAGTGGTATTTCATTTAGTAATTTAGTATGTCATAAATTATACTGAATAACTTTATTGAATTTTTACATATGCAACTTGTCGTAGATCCCCAATAGAAGCCCAAAACCATGAGGTTTCTCAAGGCCCATAAGAGAGAAAGTTGAAAGTCCAAGTCCATTTGTGCTTCTAGAAGGAGGAAGTTTCTAGAAGGTCTCGCAATGTCCTAAATCTTTGTATCTTAGTAGATAGAGAGTAGATAACATTAGAATTATAAATGTACTATAGACTGTTAGATTCAATTAATCTTGGCCATTCATTTCAAGAGGCCACTTGTATATATAAGGGACATCCTCTCGGTTGTAATTATTAGTCATTTGAGTAAAGTTCATTTGTGTTCTAAAGCTTCTCTCTCTAAAACACTTTCTTTCGCTCCTTAGAAATTCTTATGTGTTTTGCAGGATGGCTGACTTAGCTCTCTTCAAGATCTATGAAGAGTCTAAGTATCTTACATGTAAGCGGGACTAAATACTCCACATGTAACAAGTCATATCAGAGCTAGATTAGAGAAGCGATGCGTAGAAACATAAATGATGCTATTGAATATGATGGTACTCCTCTTACTCCCTTTGTTGTAAGTGGGTTAACCAATTATGGGTCATTTCATGGTAGTAAAGGACCTACAAAGGCTAAGTTAGCTAGATTGGAGCTAATTGTAGAGGACCTAAAAGATCAAGTGGAAGGGTCAAGCAACAATGTCAAGAGGCTTGAGGAAGAGATCCTAAGGAAGATGCTATCAACCTTAAATTAGGCTATAGAGGACTTTTGGAAGACTGATAAAATCTCAGAAAGGATTGTAGCTACCTTGAGAAGAGAAGTAGATGATTTATGAACTATGATGGTACAACAAGGGAATGTTTATGGATAAGGAACATTTAAGGTAGGGCAGGTCAGTAGGATTGATGTTCCCAAGCCCAAAACTTATTAAAGAGGTAGGAATGCCAAGGAGATCGACAACTTCTTGTAGAGTCTACGATAATATTTTTATGCTATGAGAGTGATGAATGATGTCTCCAAACTCCGTTTAACTTCTATGTTTCTTAAAGACGTGGCCATATTATGGTAACAAAGAAAGACGGAAGGTGTTAAGTGAGGTACTAATGATATTATTATCTAAGAGGACTTCAAGACAAAATGGAAGGCCCAATTTTATTCGAGTAATGTAGAGAAGGATGTTAGCATATTGAGAAGGCCACAACACCAAGGCTTTATTTAGGATTATGTGATGGAATTCTCTTAGTTACTATAAGATATCCTTGATGAGGGATAAAGATGCAATGTTTGCCTTCCATGATGGATTGTAGGGGTGGGCTTAGACTGAATTAGAGAGGTGAGGAGTCTAAACCCTTACCCATGCTATAGCAATCGTAGAAGCCTTAATCAAATTTAAAAGGATTTATGGGCCCAGGGATAAAGGCCAAAAGTATGGACCACAAAAAGTTAAGGGAGATGTTGAAAATATAGAGGTCTATCTTAAAAGAGATGGCTAAACTGAAGCATGGAAAGGCATGGCCCTTGAGACTCATGGGAAGTCTTCTTAACGAAGTTTTCTTCCAATATACAGGCACTCATAAAGCTAAGGAGTGCCTGAATTGGGCCAAGTTAACAATGTTATGTGCCAGACAAGAGGAAATGGCCCAAAACGACTCTAAATTTGGAGCCCCAAAACTTTTGAATGCTTACCCATGAACCTAAGGGGTTGATGTATGTAGAGGCCTAAGTTGCAGGTCATAAGATGAACCCTTTAGTTGATACAATTGCCTCTGACATATTAATCTCTAAAGAAGCAATAGCTAAAATTAGGTTAAAAGTAGAGAAGGGTCGAAGAAGACTCAAAATAGTGAACTCTAAAGAAATTCCTATTATTGGGGTAGCTTAGAAGTATACTTCTAAGTAGGATAGTAGAATGAGAAAGGAACATTAGAAGTTATCCCCTTAGACAATTATGAGTTGTTGATTAATATGAACTTTTTGATAGGATCAGGGCTTGTGTTGTGCCATCCTCCAATTGTATCTTTATCATTGACAAGACCTAGGAATATGTTGTCCTAGTAATCTAGAATTCTAGCTTAGCAATTAAGATGTTATCAGCTATTTGGCTATTTAAGAGGATAAAGAAAAATGTGCCCACATTCCTAGCCACCCTAAAGGTAGAAGATGAGTTCCCAAAGAAGAATGAGATACTAGAGGTGATCTAGGAGGTATTGAGGGAGTTTAGTGACATGATACCGAAGGAACTTCCTAAGCAACTTCCACTTAAAAGGGAAGTAGATCATGTGATCGAGCTAAAGCCTAATGCCAAGCACCCATCAACAGTTCCCTACCTGATGTTACCTCCTAAATTAGAAGAACTTCGAAGACAATTGAAGGAACTCCTAAGTGATGGTTTTATTTAACCTTCTAAGGTACCCTATGGTGCCTTGATCCTATTTCAAAAGAAGCATGATGGGAGTCTTCGGCTATGCATTAACTACAGGGCCCTCAACAAGATCAATCCAAAACAAGTACCTCATACCTATGGTAACCAACTTATTTGAACAACTAAGTGAAGTAAGATACTTTTTCAAGCTAAATTTAAGATCTGAGTATCACTAAATTAAGATTATGGAAGGGGATGAACCAAAGACAACCTGTGTCACCTATTATGGGGCATTTGAGTTTCTTGTTTTGCCATTTGGGTTAACAAAATTCCTAGCTACAATTTGTACTTTGATTAACCGAATACTGACGCCATTTTTAGACTAATTCATCATAATATACCTAGATGATATTATGATGTATAGCAAAACCTTGGAGGATCATATATAACAATTAAGAGAAGTTTTCTCAACCTTAAGAGAAAACTAGTTGTACATTAAAGTTAGAAAAGTGTTCCTTTGCCTAGGAAGAGGTAACTTTCTTAAGCCATGTAATGGGTCAAGGAAAGATCAAAATGGATAAAGCCAAGGTTAGAGCTATTCAAGGATGGGAGAAACCATCTAAGCTGATGGAGCTAAGATTATTCTTAAGGTCAACCAATTACTTGCAACAGTTCATTTATGGGTACTCGGGAATCTTGGGTCTATTAACAAATCTACTCAAGAAAAATAGAGAATGGCAATAGGATGCAAGATGTTGGGAAGCTTTTGATCAATTGAAGAGAGTAGCCATAGAGGAGTCGATCTTAGCCCTACCCAACTTTACTAAGCCATATGAAGTACATATAGATGTGAGTGACTTTGCTATTGGCAGGGTTCTTATGCAAGAGGGGCATCATCTAGCTTATGAGAGTTGTAAGAGGAATAACACAAAGAGGAATTACACCATCCATAAGAAGGAAATTATGGCAATAGTTCACTATCTTAGAATATAGAGGCATGATAACATGAAATTAGCATACATATTCTATGGTTATTCTATGTCATTTTATATATTAATCTAGTTAATTTTGTAATTTAGAGTTGAATTTGTTTTGCTTTCATTTTCAGGGACTTCTAGACCATTTGATAAGCTTTTAAGGATTTTTATCAAGTTTTGAAATTTTTTTTACCAAAAGTGTTGATCAAGGAGTTGGAGCGAAAGGATTTAAAGTGAGAAACGAGGTCCAGGAGAAAATACAATTGAAGACTACAGTCGTGGTCAATGCTTGTATTCCCTATGTCCTTAAATTCAATTGAATTTTCAAAGATTTCAGAACAAGTACAAGTATATGCACAACTCTATAGTTGTGTACCTTATCCATCAACTTGTAATGACTTATGAATCTTCTATTTTTTTATAGGTTTTCTTTGTAAATCTAAGTCAAACTTCTATAGATATTTAGGCCTATGTTTACAAGGAGAGCCTCCCTTAGGAAGAATCTTAGGGTAGAATTATATCAAGAGTTTCTATTACTTATTCTTCTTTTCTTTTCATTATGTCATTGTTTTAATTTATTCTTAGTGAATCGTTATTAAACCCTAGTTTCTTTTGCAACAATTTTCTTTTATTCAATCTATAATATTATTTTTAAAGATTTAATTACTCTATTTATAATGTCGTTAAATTAGTATTTACTCAGGTTACTAGTTTAATGTTTGAATTTGCTAGATGAGACGTGAATCCTTTAATGAATAGACTCAAATTGAGTATGCTAAAAGATTAGGTGCTGATTTCTCCAGATAGGATAACTTAGAATAACCAACCTAATGGTAGGATCTAGGTTTTTTATACGATTCTACGATACTCTATTTAAAAGCAATTTAGGTAGAGAAGATATAAGGAATAGGAATTTACTAGAGATGTGAGTTCGGTTAATTCAGATTAGAGGCATCTTTACTGTCCAAAGTGTAGTTGAGATTGAAAGTTACATAAAATTAGATAGTAAACAACAACAACTTTCTACGGATTATGCGCTCTTTAATTTAACTGAATTATACTTATTTATTTTAAGTAGTTTTGTTTATTTAGTTTAGTTATCTTGTTTGTTCTTGTTTATTATTCTTATTAATTAATCGTTACTTATTCGTCTTTATTTCTAAATCACATTTGATTCTACATTGTTAAGTTAGATAGTTGCTGATTAGGAAAAATTGCTAATAATCTAGGATTGTCACATTTATGGTTCCCTATGGGATCGATAGTCAAACTCATGTCTCTTTTAACTATATTATAACTTAACAAAGTATACTTGCTTGACATAATAAATAAAGTTTTTGGTATTGTTACCAGGAAGTCAAAAGAGCTACCTAGTTAAGATACTAGTAAAAACCTTAATTTCCCAATTATTTTAACACTCTTATGATAAATCCTCCCTACAATTCACTTGGTATTTTTCTTTATCAACATGCTTCTAACTGGGGGAGTGTTGTAGTTGTTAACCAGGGAATTGCATTGAGGGATGGATTCAATTATCAAGTCAACAATGTTAAACAATAGCCCTTCTTAAGAGGTAGCTTAAGTTTGATTTATTTTAATTTTAGTTATTTTTGTTGGTTTGTTCATTTACTTTGTTGTTTTTGTCATGAGTCTGTTCAAGTATCGAGTTTTAAAACATTGGTTAGTGATTTTCTTGCTTTGAACGATTTTTCTTAAAAGCAATTATTGAATTTTGTTTATGCAATAGAAATTAGTGAAGTTGTCATTCAATTTGATTGTTATTTGATTTATTTGTATGCTTCAATTTATGCTAATTTTGAGTTTTTCAAAGTAATTTCAAGAATGGATTTAAAGGAATTAAAACATCTTGGATTTAAGAATTAGAGGAAGAACAAGGCTGAAGGCAACGACCATGGACTCAAACTGTAATCCCTTCGCAATTTATTTTGAGAGGAAATTGAAGAAATTTTTAGATGAAAGGCTTGTAGTTAGGACTTCACTCGTGGTCTTTGACCATGGTCTTATTAGGTGTGCAAAGGCAAAGGCACAGGCAATGACTACGGCTACGATCATGATCCTTAATCATGGTCCTTTGTGAATTCAAAAACTACAGATATTTGTTTTCCAACTCATTCTCAACTCTCCCTCCCTTTTTTAAAACACACTTGTCTTTCGATTTCTCTTTATACCTACACTGAAATCTCACAAATCTTTACAATCCAATACTGTAAACTTCAAATCTAAGGATATACATGATCCCTATCTATTTATTTTCTTATATTTGTTGTTATTGTGCATAAAAATTGGAGTTTTAGTTAAGGTTTCATGAAGTACAATATGACTTGCATATGTAGAAATGTCAGTCTTAGGAGTAATTTAAGAAAGATAATATGATACAACATGTTGTTTACTCATTATTTGCTAAAAATCGCTTGAAAAACACATGTTTGTTAAGGATTGAATTCATGAGAATATGAGGTTTGTTTTTTATGATAAAGGAAAGTGAAGGAAACTAAGGGAAAGTGATGGAATCTATGTCATAGGCTTGCTAATATTTTTTCTTAGCATATGATTTGTGGAATTCGTGTTAAAAATATGGAGACTCGTTGATCAAATTCTTGTGCAATTAGAGCAATTCCTAAAATTCATAAATTTTGTCATATTGATTGAATTGTTAATGTAGGATTAATTCTAACATGCTATATAATTCACGATAGTGATATGGAATATGTTATTAATAATTGCACATGAAAATAGATTATTATAAATCATAGAAAACAAGTTTGAACAAATTGTATGTTGAAAGATATTATTCATGTTAATAGAGATTATGAATGAAAATAAGATTTAATAGCTTGAATTAATCGTATAATATCATTAATCCATGATTTTAGAAAAATTAGCATTTCATTATACAATCTTTTGCTAATTCAAGATTTCCTAGATTGCTTGATTGAATTAATCTAATAATGATTTTTTAATATTGTTAGATTTTTGAGTTAGCTATTAATAATGTAACATGAATTTTTTTCTTTTTATCAAAGTTGAAATCTTTTATTTTTCATTTCAAAATCATACCAAGAGTGAAACATGCCGCTTGTAAAAATTTAAGCGCCATCCCTACGCATCTACTTTTGACATTCCATGAATCTTGGCAATGAAAGAGATATCTCTGATTATCGAAGAAGGAATTCTATTAGATTACATACCTAAGCTAGGATTTACTTGTTTAAATTAGTTATGATGCTATGGTGGGGTAGTTAACTGAATTTAGAGCATAATACTAGCTGCTAACAATTAATGAGTCGATGTATAAGAAATTAACAAGAGAAGTGTTAAGTATCTTGAGGTTAGCTTTTGATAATATTGAAACTAGTAGGAATAATACTTTGTACTTCATGTGTAATGGTCAAGAGGTGACCATGCCATTTGATGAGTTGCCAGTTTCGATAAGTATATACGCTATAAATTATGCTAGGACATGAGAATATATGGAGTTGCCATATAAGCTGATACAGATTGAAGTACATAGCAGACACGAACCACAAATGGGTATTCAAAGTTCAATGGAAATAAGGAATTAGTAAGTGGAATGGGGATTTGAATGTAAACGTATATAGATATCATGCACCAAAACACAAACATAATCAAGAAGTTAAGCTCGAAATAGGATTCGATACAACTTATGAACATTAAATCCGCACTTGAGTTTCAAATGGGAGTTAGATACGACTCACTAACTCACTTTAAAGAGAGATTCACCACAGTCTCAAGAAGATGATTAATAAGAACACAGGTAGATTAAAAAGGAATAGCTTGCTCAATAATCACTCAAAAAGGAGACAAGCTTAAAGCAAGTTTCTAGAGAAATTCTTTGAGAAATATTTTCAATAATAGATGATAATGAGTTTTTCTGTTACTTACAAAAGTTACTATTTATAGTACATCTTAAAACCCTAATGGCAAAAAAGTAAACAATATACAAGGCCTTAAACCCTAAAGATTAGGCCCACGATTAACGTAAGGAAAATATTTACAAGTGTATAAAATTGTGTGTTTAACAAGAAAATTAGCATGTGGGTCATCTGAGCTGTCCTGGAATAAGTAGGATTTGAACTGGGTGAGGTCAATAGTTGGACGTCTTAGTTCGGGTAGGAGTCATTGAAGTCCTACACTATTTAACCAAGTTGCCTGTGAGGTTAGCCGATAGTTGCCGAGCTCTAGGATTGGTTAACACTAGATCCCTCATGCCTGTCAGGTTAATCTTTAGACTTGGGACCTCGATTGTCTAGTTCCTCTTCTTCTCTGTAGTCAATAGAGCTATTACTGAGATGTTTCTCTTTCCCTTCTTAGCCTTCTGGTATCAGCTCAGCCATGGGTGAGACAGGTCGGGCTTAGCCAAGAACAGGTTTGTGAAGGTTTTGGGGTGGTTAGAGGCCGATTCCTATCATAAGCTACCCTAGGGGATTTATAAGTCTTTTATTTGGGCTTATCTAACTAATAAGGAAGGAAGAGCTTATGGCTCGGGGAAGTCTAAGGCTTCTAAGCTAAGAGATCCTACTCTTAGATTAATTCACTATAATTGGTTAGGGGTTTTACTGGATGGAAGAACAATCAGGGGATAGTAAATAAGAGGGATATCATATATTTACATAATATTCCTGAGCAATACCCTATAAATCTAGGTGTTAGGATATCTATCTTTCTTAAGAACTAGGCTACCAATTACTATTCTAACCTCATTTTTGCAAGTCCCTTCACTACTAGGTTGGCAAGAAATGCCCTGCTTTCATGGCCTCCCCCACATGTAAGAACTAGAGCTCCTTGCTCCATTGAGCTATGATTCCATCAAAGCCATGAAACTTCCTCTAGCACTTGAGGGTTCACTTCTTGAGCTAATTGGTGAGATTACATATTTATCATCCCAACTGCAATGTGGTTCTTCTTCTTTAGTATTTAGTACAATTAAGAGACTAATGAATGCACTTTTTACCTACCAAAGGTTTCAACCACCACCATCACTACCTATGCTAACCTCAGACTTAGACGAGAAGTCAGTAAAAGAGGAGATAGAAGAAGAGAATGAAGAGGACGAAGAGGAGGATGATGAATGACTTATCCTTTGCCTTTTTATTTTCTTTTTAAAGACTCAATTTAATTCTTATTTTTGGATGATTATACCTACTAACTTATTTTTTATTACTTCTTTATGTTTTAGATAACTATTTAATCTTTTGATGCTTTGTAAGTTTTGGAGGATACTAACGTTTGGATACTTAAATTAGTAGTAGTTTTATTTAGTTTAGTTTAAGATCTTCTTTTAATGGCTAGTTTGTTTATTAGAAACAAACAAAATCATAAGCTGAATTAGATTGATGGGATTTGGATCTTGGACTTCAAATTTTTCTTTAAGGATCTATGAAAAAACCGAGGAAGTCCTAGTTTTCTTTCTTTTTATTTTTCTCCCACTTTTATTTTGAATTGCTTTGTTATAATGTATATTGAGGATAATTGACAATTTAAGGGTAAGAATGAAAGGATAAATTATATATGTTATAAATTAGATACATACTTAAGCTTTTGAATCTTTCTTAAACTAGAAATCTTAGAAATTTGCACCCCCTATATATTAAGGAAGCAAAAATATTTTTTTGAATTTTCCCAAATCCTCTATGACTTTAATAGACATTGTTGAATTTAAGTGATTAAATCTCTATGATTTAAAATTCCCTATTACTTAAGCTTAAACTTAGACTTGGGATTGGGATAAAGATAGATGGGTTAAGGATTAATTATTTTGATTGCTAAACTTAATTCTAGAAGATAGTTGTCTATCTCACTTTTCTTCAAAAATTTTTAGAATTGAATTAAGGATTGCTAAAAAAAATTGGTAAGGATTGATCTTGATACCTCAAATTCTTTTCTGCTACCAATTTGCAAAAAGGAAATTAATTGAAGTTGTTAAGGATTAGCTTTGATCCCTTAAAAGAGCGAAGTATTTTCATATTGACAATTTCTAAATAATAAGAAAGGGTTAAATTAGTATGTCAAACGAGTGAGGTTCTTTCCTAATGTTAATCAATTTCAATAAAGAAATTAATATGAATTTAAAAGCCTCCCAATAAAAATTGAAAGAAGTAGAGAGATGATCAGATGATGAATTGATATAACATGTGTCTAGTCTAAGTTTTCAAAATTAAAAATAGTTAAGGGAAGACCTCCTTCCTCTCGAGTTAGAATGGTGAATCTCTATTACTTTTTCTTAGCTTGTTGATTTTCATTTTAATCTTTAGATTATTTTTTATTGAAGTAACAAATCTAACTTAGAATTATGGGCATTGATTATTGAAATTAAGTAGTTATTAAGGTGTTATTATCTAAGTACTCTAAAGACATTATTAAGTTAAGGAAAAAGAGTGACTCAAAGAATTTTTAACAAAGTTATTTGAACTTAAGGGTGTACTTTTCTAAAGAATAAGTTTTCAACTGCCTTATCCTTGAGATATTTTTACTTTTATTTTTACTGCTTTGTTTAAGGACAAGCAAAAGCTTAAGTATGAAGATATTTGATAACATGAAATTAGCATACATATTCCATGGTTATTTTGTGCCATTTTGTATATTAATCTAGTTAATTTTATAGTATTCAAAGCTTAATTTGTTTAACTTTCTTTTTTAGGGACTACTAGAGCATTTAATGAACTTTTAAGGATTTTTTTATCAACTTTTGAAGTATCTTGGAAAAAAGACATTGATCAAAGAGTTGAAGCGGAATGATTTTAAGCAAGAAATGAAGTCTAGGAGGAAATACGGTTAAAGACCGCGGTTGATACGAATCACTAGAAAGGGGTGACACATGGTTACCGATATCACACAAACCAAGGGTAGGTCCAAAGCTAAAGATGATTCAAAGCATGAATGGTAGTCAAAGGTTGAGCAAAGGTCCTCGTGCACTAACGGCTGATAAGACTCACCAACGCCTCACATGAGCCTAAGTTGTACTTGATGTGATGCATAAGTGTGAAGAACATTAAGCTAAACTCAAGAGGGGGGTGAATTGAGTTTTAAGGACATTTGCAATTGTTTTTTAAATTACCAATTAAATACGATAACAATAATGATCAAAACACTAATAAGTGCGGAAATTAAAAGAGATAGGGATAAAGAAGATCAAGCTTGAATATAATGTGAAGTTCGGAATACCCCCTGGTCTCCACGGATATACAATGACTCCAACCGAGGACTTCATACCACTTTATTGATTTCTCAATCCAAGCTCCAAGAGTTATACAAACACAAACTTGATTACATAAGTTTCACACTTACAACTCTTAATACAATTCACAATCTCTACTCACAACATAAAAACTTAATCTCAAGGATTATAGGTGTAATGCTTTTAACTCTTAATGCTTTGCAACTAATAGCTCACAAGCACTATACTTCAAATCTCTCTAAATATTAGCAAATTAAGGTATAAGATACAAAAAGAATAATAGATAATAAGAACACAAAAGAATGTTGGAATATTGCAACAAAAGATCAGTTTTATCTTGTCTTTGGTCGGGTTGTTGAGCATTTACATCATCCTAATCAATTCTTCCCATTATAGTGTATTAAATGCTCCAATGACTAGTTGAAATAGGGTCACCAATATGCTAGTACCTTACACTTACCAACAAGCTAGTAATTAATTGCACTATTAGCATGAACACTAGCAAGTGAATCGGTATGCCAACTCTTCATGATCAGAGAGTTCTTCCTTTCGTTATCTAAGGCTTTACATCATCAGCCTGGTTCTTTCTTGAGCTGTCATGCTGGTAGGTCAGGTATCACCTAAAAGCACTTTTTAACACACAACAAACAACTATGCTTTGCAATCTAACTTCAAGATAATTTGATCATCACTCAAAAATTAAACATCTTGTAAAGTTAATTGATATATTTAATCATTAAGCAAATTAATCAATCTTATTCGATTAACTCAATATAATCAAATAATACTTAGTTTAATCATCCACTTGTTTTGTTCTCTTCAAAAACATGTTTAAATATATACTTTTTGTTTTGTTCTCATCAAAATTAACATATTTAATTATACACTTTTTATTTTGTTTTCATCAAAATCAAATAATAAACCCTAGGTTCAATGATCTCCCCCTTTTATGTGATGACAAAACTCTTATACTTTAAATGCTCCCCCTCAATCTAGTACTCCTCATAAATTAAGCATTCGGTTTCAATATATTTAACAATTAAAAAGATTAATGGAATGCTTGCAACAAGGGAGTATTGATGTGCTTAGGAACTGAGTCTCGCTTCTTAATAACTTCACATAAAGAATATATCGATCTTTTAAAGAATCAAGATGTGCTAAAGCTATAAGATTAATATCATCTTTTAAGTAACTATTTTCAATTCAACTTAATACACTTTTTGATGCTCTAATGACTTGAATATTTCTCCCCCTTTGGCCTCACCAAAAAGAAGAGTATTCAGGCAGTAAAGAGGAAAGAGGATGCAAGTCAAAATTTCTGCATAATCTTGGCTTAAACCTTAGCCTTAGGATATGCCCCTTACAAAAGTGAAATCAAGGACGCAAAAAACCACACCAAATAAGATCTCTATGATGAATTCAACAAAATCATCCCATACCACATGGAATGTTCAAAAACATGAGCTAACTATGAGGAATGTAACAACTCCATGTGATACATAAACTACAAGTAGTAAACAGTATAGACAAGTAACATAAATAATAAAAGTGAAGATAATGGCCAAGGCAAGATAATAGAAAGTAACAATAGTAGTGGCAAATTGCTAAATTCATAACATAAGATAAACATAATTGTCGAACCCCATTTCGGTTTCCTTAAACTGGTACAAAATGAAATTAAAATTTTCGGATGGGAAAACCCTAATTTAGCTACTAATATACGTATTTTTTAATTTTTTATAAAAATAGCAAACAAAAATTGAGTTCAGGAGCTAATTTATTAGGACTAAGTCACTATGTAAAAAATTAATTAATAAGCTTTATTTTTATATTTTTCTAAAAAATACTAAGCATATATCTAAATATATAAGATATAACTAAAATGAATTTTTTATTAAAAATTTTCAAGAAAAAGGAAAAAAAATTATTTTTTATATACAGTTGCCTCGAAGGTACCCTACATACCCGTTATTCGGGATTAAACCAATGTAGTCCTTTTTTATAAAATATTTAGTGGGTTGATTCTTTTTATTTTAAAAATCAAGTCAGATTTATGTTTATTTAACCATTTATTTAAAAAAAAACTAAAAAAAATCTAATTTTGTAAATATAAGAAAACTCAACTAATTACGTCTTTTTGAAAAACTCTGATTAAGATTTTTTTTTTAGTTTTTATTTAAAAAAAAAACTACGTATCAAAAGATATCTTTTCTAAATCCTATATGCAAGATCTACTAAGATAAAATCTAGATACATATATATATATATATATTTTCTAAATTTCAATTGTAAAATACGTTACGATACAATCTAGATACGTATCTTCTAAATCTCAACTGCAAGATATTTTAAGATACGTATCTTTTTTAATCCTAAATGCAGAATACGTATCTTGACACATATCTTATTCGGAAGATACGTATCTAGATACGTATCTTTTTTAAATCCTAAATGTAAAATGTGTATCTCGATACGTATCTTATCCGGAGATACGAATATTGTAGATATACTTATTTTTCAAGAAATACAATTTTACTAAAAAAAAATGTAATTAAAAATTGAGGTTATCTAAAAAAAAACATGTAATATGAAAATGATAGAAATAATAATAATAAAAGAAACCTATGAGTCAAGTTGCGCGTGATTGGCATTGTGTTGATCGTATACAGCATACGTCGTGTTTAGGGACTACTGTATACGTCGTGCGCGACGTGTCAAGATTGTGTAAAGTGTGTTTGTTGTGCTTGTGAATGTATTGTTAGAGTGGAGTTTAGAGTGTAAGTGCTTCGTAGTTGTATGTTGTGCTATCAAACGAAGGACAGATGTTAGCATATGTGTACGTGTTTGATTATGATCTATGTAGGCAGAAAATAAGTTGCATATGGCATGCTGTGGGCTTAGACATATAGTGTTAGATTGTGTGTTGGCTTGCAGTGGGCTTCAATGAGGCGTGGCAACGACAAGGTGAATTGTACGAGCATGGGTCAGGGATATACATGAGCAGACTGGTATGTGAGGATCGTACGATGTACATAACTATGTTTAGCCATGTGTACTATGAAGGTACAAGACAAAGGCATGTAGAGTTTGTATCAAGGGTAATGCGAGTGTATTAGTGTGTTGTTTGGTTCAAGGGCGAGCAGTTAAGGTATAGAGCTATCAGTCAGGGTGTGGAGCTGTTAGTCAAGATTGAGGGGGACATAAATTGTGCAAAGGATCAGCAGGGTGTGGTGCTATTGATTGTGTTGTGAATTGTGGGATGCGTAATGAAATGTTTATAACGTCACCTACCAACTTATTATTTATAAACCCAAAATTGAGTCTTTCGTACCTCAAAATATGTATAAACTTAGATAAGGAAGATATGATAACAATTCTTTGAAGATATGGCCTAGTTTCTAAAAACCCTATCTAATTTAGGCTTTCTATTTTTTTAGGCCCAATTTGATCTAATTTGATTTAGTCCAATAATTTACTTAATAAATCCTAAGTCTATTTTAGCCCAATATAAGTTAGATAAAAAATCTACTTTATATCGATTGGACCAAAAATTTTAATAAAGTCCGATCCTTTAATGACTTAAGAATTTATTAAATTGATCACTCACTATTATCCAATTTGATACTAAACAATCTGACTTAATTCAACTTAACTCGATATGACTTTCAATACAATTGGACTCGATACGAGTTTCAATACAATTGGACTCGATACGACTTGACTCGATACGAATCAATTTGATACGACTTGACTTGATACAAATCAATTCGATATGACTCGACTTGACTGAATTTGACACTTTATATTTTTTATTTTTCTTCTTTTTTATATATTTCATTTTTTTTTATTTCTAGCTCAATAAAGATAATAAAACGAAAATGATAAAAATGAGATGTCCACAGCTATACCTCTTTGTATCGAAATTTGATTATAACTTTGCTACAAAAACAAAAAAAAAATACTCATTTTTGTCAAAACTTACCTCTAAACTGACCAACTAAGCTGTGTATTATCTTGATGAAGGATAACAGCCCATTTTAAAAGGACAAGGCAAAAGAATGGGAAACCCATCTTGAGAGGTTGAGATAAGGAATGAACTAAGGTTAAAGGGATTATCTTGAAAGGATAGGGTAAGGGAATTGGGGTACCTATCTTAGATGGACAGGGCAAAAAATTTAAGGGAGCTTATCTTGGAAGGATAGGGCAAAAAACCACTGGGGATCAAATTAACTTATTTTAGTTTGGTGAATCATCCGAAGAGGATAGATCTCTTCGAGAGTTAAAAAAAAAAAAACTTGTATTGATTTGATTGATGATCTAAAGAGGATAGATCTTTTTGAGAATTATTTTGGTTTGGTGAATAATCAAAAGAGGATAGATCTCTTTGAGATTTATTTTGGTTTGGTGAATAATTCGAAAAAGATAGATATCTTTGAGATTTGTTTTAATTTGGTGAACAATCCAAAAAAGACAGATCTCTTCAAGATTCGTTATTTTGGTTTGGTGGATAATTCGAAGAAGATATGTCTTCGAGATTCCTTTTGGTTTAGTAGATAATCCGAAGAAGATAGATCTCTTTAAGATTTCTTTTGCTCGAAATGATGGATCTTTTGAAGAAAAATTAAGATGACATTCTATTAAAGACAAAATGAGACAGTGCTCTCATAAGCAAGCAATCTTTTAAACGATTGGATGGTACTCCTTTGAGCAAGCGATCCAACAAAAGATAGGATCGCATTCCTTTGAGCAAGCGATTCTAGAAAGGAATAGGACAATGCTCCTTTGAGCAAGTGATCTTAGCAAAAGACTAGATAGGACAGCGTTCCTTTGAGCAAGCAATCCTAGAAATGACTAAATGGCGCTCCTATAAGCAGGTGATCTAGAAAATGATTAGCTTAAATAGGATAGCACTCCTTTGAGCAAGCAATCCTAAAAAGGATTGGATAATGCTGTATTGAGCAGTTGATCCAACTAAGGAATAAGACAATGCTCCTTTGAGTATGTGATCTAAGAAAGAAGAAAATTTTCATGAGTTTTGACAAATTGATCTGTGACTTGAGTTTGAGGGATTTTGATAAATAAAGGGTTGGCTTACCCCTTGCCCATTGATCACTTATTCTTTCAGTCTTTTTTCATGGAGCATAATTCATGATTTTTGTAATCCCTTGAAGTACTAATTTTAAGCTTAGGATAAATGACCATTCATGTTCTTGAGAAAGCACTCAACTTGTCATTCAATTTTCAACCAAAGGAATAAGCATCATTACTTAAAATGTTTAGTCAAAGTGGACTTCCTTACACTTTCACAAGGTTTTTTTTTTTTTTCACTTTTGGCATTAACTCCAAAAATTTTAACCTATCTTGTAAGTGGTACACTTTGGTCAATCAATTAAGTCTTTTATGGGTTTGCAATGTGAAGCTTTTGGTTAATGGTTTAAGCAAATGGATATCAATGTGTTTTAGCCAATTTTGAAAAAAAAAATATACCATCTATCTCGAGTTACAAGCCAAGAACCTAAGAGAGACTAGATATGGGCTTGCCTTAGTTTCATGAGCAAATTTCGCTTAAGATAAGTCCATTTCTTTAGTCAAAAGAGTTTTATCAAAGGTAATATAGTTAGCGGGACCATACAGTAAGGGCTTTTTGATTTTGGACTTAGGAATTGAAAGTATTTAGCCTTTCAATATCCTTTACAGGTTTGGACTTCGAGTTTATTGGTAATTTAGCTCAACTTTAAAGGTGTTCACCTTGCTAATATTTTTAATTTTTCTCTTTCTCACTTTTTCCTTCTCTTTTTTTTTCTTTTTCTTTTCTTTCTCTCTTTTTTTTTTTTTAGCCAAGGCAATCACCTTCCCTTGTTGAGTTTTCACTTGATGAGATTTAAAGCCCTAAAATCATGGGTTCAAAGAGTATAAGTTTAGGAGAAGTATATAAAGCATGGAGTGTTTAGGAAAAGTCCATGAACATGAGGTGTTTAAATGAGTATATAAGCTTGAGTGAGGTGTATATGGTTTGAAACTTTTTTTTATCCTAAAGAAATTGAATTGTCTATGACAATATTTGCTCGTAAATTAGCATAACTAAGTTAAGCATAAGTTAGTTTATTCCCTTTTCTCCAAATTAAAGACCCTGATCTCCTAACTGCCCTAGTGTAGGGTGGTTCTTGGCGAGGTTAATTTTAAGAAAAATTCCCTAAAGGTTCAAATGGGTTTTCAAGGGATAATTGTGTTTAAGGATGATGAAATGAATGCCTAATATCATTTTGACACGTTTACTAGGGTCAAGACAAACGTTCTTTAAGGAATGAGCTCAAGTACTCACATTGTGACACTCTTCTCTCATGTGTGTTTAAGGTTAGTGTTTAAAACATGGTTTACCTATTTTTATCCTAAACCTTTCAAATAATGTGTTACCATTCCCTTAAGTGCAAAATTTTAAGTTTCGAGTTCATATTTACTTTATCCATTTTCATTTGCCCTAAGTCTTGCATGAAGTATTTCATTAATGACGGGCCAACAACATTCAAGGTGAAAGGTTAATGTGACAAGAAATAAATGCGGGAATTAAAACTCCTTTCTACTTCTTACCCTCATTTCTATCACTCCTTTGAACTTAGCTCATTTAGTTGAATTGATCTCTTGGACATATTCCCAATTGCTTCAAATGGTAAGCTACCATATCATATGGTAGAAGTAAACTCTCAATACCTAATGTTAAAGGTTGTTTTTTTTATGCTTCTTTAAAACCTAAGGAAGTAATACCATTACCAATAGACCCATTAGCTTCTAGAAAGCTCTATTAGATAATTTTTGCATTAATTAAATCTTACATCTTATGCTTTAGTTTCCAGTAGCCTTCTATGGTATGCCCCACCTGGCTCACATGATATTTACACCATTTGTTAAGGTTATACTCCCTTAGCTTGTATTTCTTTGTTGGGTTTTCGTATGTCAATAGTCCTACATCTCTCAATTGCTTGAACACTTAAGCTATTGGAATCTTAAACTGTATAAGTCGATTGCTCTTGCTGTAGACGGGCTAGTCTTGATTTTAGGCCTTCCCATTTAGCGTACCTATTCTTGACTTCTCTTTCATTGAATCATTCTCATGCTTGTGCCATGATGTCCTATCCGTATTAGGATGTAGGTTTTTGAGCTGCTTGAGCACATGACCTATTTCCATTTCTGTATATGTGAGCCTTTCTTTTAATATCACCAACTTTTCTTCTAGGACTATAACCCTTTTTTCTAGTCCCCAACAAAAACATGCCCCTTAGGATTGACCATTCAAATTTTCCTCTGAAAACCTTTCTAAACCTTGTATTATATTGATAACAGGGTCATGAACTTGCAAGTCTTTAGATTCGTCTACCTTAGATGATATATCAATTGGCACTTGTGCTTGGGTATGAGCTATGGCCTTAACTTGTTTCCCATGTTTGCCTAGAACCTCATCTATTGTGGGTATTCTCTATTCAAGAGCTTCAAACATCTTGACTTTTTATAAAATGAGTGATTATGAGCTTCAAGTTGAGCCAGATCACTTAAAAAACAATCTTTCAAAACTTGCAAAAATCCCTTCTTGTTAGCAACATTGCATTCTTTTTTAAAAAAATTTCATGTTTTTAATTTTGAAAACATTTCTTTTTTTTTTTGGAAACTTGTATTGAAAAAAAATCAATATTAATTTTATGTTATAGAAGTCTAATATTGACATTGATGAATCTAAACAAAAAAAAAAAATAGAAACATTAAGACGGTCGAGCAAAGACTTAAGATGATTAAATTATAGGGATGATATAGAGAAGCGAAAATTATCTTATAATGAAAGACTTATTAAAAGATGGCATAAGGGTGACCACTCATAGAAAAAGCTCTATTGGGAGCATGACAACTTAATAGATAAATAGAAAGAATGAAAACTTAGACGTTTGTAAGATTGATGATTTTGAGATGGGAAATAATTTATAATGAGAATCTGATGATTAAATCTTTTTTATTTTTTTATTTTGTTAGCTCCTAATAATATGGTACATATAAGGTATTGCAATAGAAATTGATTAAGTAAATAATCATCATGAAACTGATTTTTTATCATAAAGTATTTTTTTGAAATTTCTCTTTAAAAAAATTGTTTAAAGCTTAGAAAAAATGATAGTTTCATAATAATCTTTACCATAGCTAATTTCCATAATTATATGCCAAAAAAAAAAAAATCAAGTTGATACTAAAGTTTTTTTTTTCTTTTTAATGTTAGCATATTATGGTATAGGGGGAATACTAATGATTTTGTGTCTTCTATGTTAAATATTATGTTACACAACCTACTATTCATGAAATAAAACAAAATCTACAAAACTTACATATATTAGAAAAGATAGCATATAAAATAAATGTGATGTAATAAGCTACACACACGTGCAATGCAATGGGATTGGCCATTAATAAATTATAGGAATTAATGTGAACCCACGGTCAAGAATACACTTATATATAAATAAATTCAAAATAAGGTTTAAAAAGAAATAAAGCTTGTGAATACTTATATATAAGGGTTACCAATTTTTAATTTCCCTTTTTTTTTGAAAAAGCACACCAAACCGATTGCGGATTAATCAAGTTTTTCCTATAATTAAAAAAATGACTACTCTTTTTTCAAAAAGAATGATGTCGGAGGGTAAGGTTTATGGGGTCTCAAGCTCTGTAACTTCAAGAATTTTCAGAGAAAAACTTAGTGAGCTACATCGAAGCTTAAGTGAGATCGCTTATCACCACTATGCAAAGGTAAAAGCCCCAGCAACCTAAGGGCTACACAATGGTAGCCTATTCTAAGTTCCCAAGGTGACCTAAATCCAACCACATCTAAATATGCGAATGATTACTCAAATAAATAAACTACCCCCTTAATTTCCAATTATGGGCCCACCGTGCTCTTTTTTTTTTCTGAAGGCCTACATCATTGAAAATCGATTAATGCAACTATAGTACAATAAAGAAAAAATAATAATATAAAAACCCATCAATTAATTTTTTATTTTTACATGGTTAGCCCACCAAGTACCCCTAGTAGAGTCGTCAATTCTGTTGAGCCCTATTTTGGTTTCCTTAACTTAATCCGTATTATGCTCAACTTATTTAATATAGATTACTTAACATGTTTTAAAAAATTATTTTAAAAAATTGGAGTCGCCAATCAATTAAACTAGTAAAAAATGAAATTAGGGTTTGTAGGTAAGAAAACCCTAATTTGGCCATTTAATTATATATTTTCTAAAAAATAATTAGAAAAATTTAGTTCAGAAGCTAACCTATTAAGACTAAGTCACCATATAAAAAACCAATTAATGGGCTTTATTTTTATATTTTTCTAAAAAATACTAAGCATATATCTAAATATACAAAATATAACTAAAATGAATTATTATTATTTTTTATTACGAATTTTGAAGAAAAAGGGAAAAAAAAGTTTTTTTCATTTTTTATATACCATTGTCTCGAAAGTGCCTATGTACATGCTAATCGAGATCAAACCATTGTAGTTCTTTTTTATAAAATATTTAATAGGTAGATTCTTTTTATTTTGAAAATCAAGTTAAATTTACGTTTATTTAACCATTTATTTTAAAAAAAAAAACCTAAAAAATCTAATTTCATGATTCTAAGAAAACCCTAACTAATTATATCTTTTTGAAAAACTTCAGTTAAGATTTTTTTTTATTTTTTTATTTAAAAAAAATACATGTTAAAATATATCTTTTCTAAATTTTATATGCAAGACCTACTAAAATATAATCTAAATACGTATTTTTATACATATCTTTTCCAAATCTCAATTGTAAGATATATTAAGATACAACTTAGATATATATCTTTTAAATCTTAACTGCAAGATACATTAAGATACATGTCTTGACATGTATCTTTTCTAAATCCTAAATGTAGAATACGTATCTCGATACGTATTTTTGCTAAAGATACGGATCTCGTAGATACGCTTGTTTTTTGAAAAATGCAATTTTACTAAAAGAAAATGTAATTAAAAATTGAGGTCATCTAAAAAAAAAAGCAATATGAAAATAATAGAAATAATTAAAAAAAAAACTATAAGTCAAGTCGCTTGTAATCGACGTTGTGTTGATTGTGTATGGTATGCGTTGTGTTCAGGGACTTCTATGTGTATCATGTGTGTCATGTATGGTGTATCGAGATCATGTGGAGCGTATTTGCCGTGCTTGTGAATGTATTGCCGGTGTAGAGCTTGGAGTACAAGTGCTTCGTAGTTGTATGTTGTGCGATCAGACGATGGACAAATGTTGGCATGTATGTGTATATTCAATTGTGATCTGTATAGGCAAAGAATAGATTGCATGTGGCATGCTGTGGGCTTAGATGTGCAGTATTGGATTGTGTGTCAGCTTGTAATGGGCTTTGATGAGGCGTGGCAACAGCAAGGTGAATTGTGCGAACATGGGTTAAGGACATGTATGTGCAAATTGGTGTGTGAGGATCGTACAACGTATGTAAGTGTGTTTGGCCGTGTGTAATGTGAAGGTATAGGACAAAGGCATATGGAGATTGTTTTAAGGTGATATGGGTGTGTTGGCGTGTTGTTTGGTTCAAGGGGCACCAATTAGGGTATGGAGCTATCGGTCAGGACTAAGGGGGGCGTACGTTGTGCAAAGGATTAGTGGGGCGTGCGGTGTTGTTGATTGTGTTGTGAATTGTAGGATGCGTATTGAAACATTTTTAATGTCACCAGTTGACTTACTATTTATAAACCCAAAATTTAATCTTTCGTATCTCAAGATATGATTATAAACTTAGATATGAAAGATATGATAACGATTATTTGAAGGTTTGGCCTAGCTTCTAGAAACCTTATTTAATTTGGGCTTTCTATTTTTTCAAGCCCGATTCGATCCAATTTGATTTAGCTCAATAATCTACTTAATAAATCCTTAGTTTATTTTAGCCCAATATAAGTTAGATAAAAAATCTACTTTATATCAGACTGATCAAAATTATTTTAATAAAGTTTGATCCTTTAATAACTTAAGAATTTATTAAATTGATCGCTCACTATTATCCAACTTGATTCAACTTAACTTGATATGACTCAACTTTATACAACTGGACTCGATATGACTCAACTCCATGCAACTGAATTGGATACGACTCGACTCGATACGACTTGAGTTGACTTGATTTGACACTTTATATTTTTTATTTTTCTTCCTTTTTTTCATTTTTTTATTTTTTAATTAATTAATTTTTTTTTATTTCTAACTTAATAATGATAATAAAACGAAAATAGTAAAAATGAGATATCTACAATAATGAAGAGCATATACAAAATAGATTAGAAGTTGACAATTCATGTAATTGGTGGATCATCATCTTAAGCTAGAGGAGAAAACAGGTAAGATGGGTAGTGATAGTCTACTTAGAAGTGACTATAGTTTATTAAGGTGGCATCATGATGGTGGATGAGAAAGGGGGTTTGGGAAAGAGGGAAAGTCACGTGAGGGAGAAGAGGAGAGTGTGATTTGAAGAAGGAAAGGGATTGATGAGAGATTGTGTGGGTTTGGAAATGATTGATGAGGAAAAGTTATGATTTTAAGGGTTTGGAGATAGAAGATTGAAGAGAGAGTAGGATTTTAGGGTTTGGGAAAAGAAGATTATTTAGGAATGGAAGTAAGGAAAGAGAAAATTCAAGGGTTTTGAAAAATAATGCTTAGAAACAAAGGTATCGGCATGCCGGTTCTTAAAATAGAATCAAATGTATCTTCTTATCTAGTAAGGTATATTAGCATGCCAGTTGTTTTGGATATTGTCATGCTTGTATTCTACAAGTTTGCAAAAACTTAGTTAAATTCACTTCATTTGTCTAAGTTGTTAACTCAAATTTATTTTAAATGATTTAATGAGTATTCTAACATTTCAAGTAAGTTTATTTGAGCCCATTAAGGTCTGAAAAACTTAAATTTTAACTAAATGGCTAAGATTTATCCAAATCAAATCCATAGAGCTAAGTAATTCATGATAATGTGAAAGTGTCTATATATGAGCAAATTATGTGCATAGGCATAGAGTTTTTGCATACCAATACTTCAAGCAAATTTTAAATACATGTTTGAGCATAGTAGGTACAAATTATAGCTTTAAGGTTATATAAATTGTAAAATCACTACTTGAGTTCCTTAATCATACAAGTGGCTAAAGAGTAAGTAAAGATATTTTCTCAATATTCAAGAGGAGTTCATACTTCAAACATGTTAGAAGATATAGGCATAAAAGGTACATGATCAAGCCAACCAACATCCATATAGGCAAAAAATGCTCCCTATTGGTAAGAAATGCTCCATATTGCACTCAAGACCTAAAAAGAGTCTAGAGAGGTCAAATATGTACAAAATTCAAATAAAGCTAGTATGACCTTTCAAACATGATTTAGGGATAAAAATAAATATGTGAGGCTCGATTTTGAGCTTGAAAACCAATGCATGATAAATTTATGCATATATGAACTTAGATAAGCATGAATGACTTCAAAAGTGCCCAAAACATACTAAACGCAATGTTTTATGCATGAAATTTATATAAACATGTTCCTTAGGTCCAATTGAGTGTGAAAAGTTTATATCTCAGCAACATTAGTAAGATTTAACAAAATTAAGTTATTAATTGCTAGAAAGTTCATTATTAAGCCATGTTAAAGCTTGAATGACCAATTTTTAGTAATGAGGCTTAGTTATGACAAATTAATACTTTAAGTAAGTTTTAACATCTTATTTAAGCATGTTAGAAGGAAAATATCACAACAAAGATTCAAAAGTCCTAAAATCATCTCTTGAAATCATCAAAATCAACTATTGAATACAAGAGAACCGCAATTGAGGAAGCTCATGATCTTAAGATAATGTTAAAGGAGTAACTTTTCGTAACTCTTAAGACTCATGAGATCATTAAGAGGCAAGGAGAAAAGTCTAAAAAAAAAAATAATCACTTTAAAGGCAACTAAGGAGAGCTCAAGTGGTAATGAAAGTGAGGATAATGATGATGATAATGTGGGTACAATCAGGAGAAATTTCAAAAAGTTCCATGCTCAAATCAATTCCTGTATGTTTAATTTTGTCCATAGATTGTGATTGAATGATTGATTTGGCTTATTTTTGTTTTTGTGTGTATTTGACTCCCTTAGACCCAAATTAGGTTTTATTGATGGTTAAGAAGTTACATAATCATTTTGCTCGTTTGCATGCTATATATCTTAATCATGTTATCTTTGTGCCTATAAATATTATTAAAACTTGCTTAAAATACCAACTTATCATTAACTTAACTTAATATGCATATTTGTTATTAAGCTCAATTTTTGCTCAAAGTAGTTGATTTTGATAATCTTAAGTAGCGTTTTTGAGCAAAAATGACATACTAAGTAGGTTGGAGGTAAAAGTTCATACTATGAAGTCTAAGATACATGCTCATATGAATTTTATGTATCAAATATGATATTTAGCATGCTTTGGCCACACTTGAAGTCATTCATAAGTATTCAAGTTTATTTATGCACGAATTCATCATGTATCAACTTTCGTACCTAAAACCGAGCTTCACATGTTTATCTTTATTTCTAAATCATGTTTGAATGGTCAAACTTGCTTGATTCAAATTTTATGCAATTTGACATCTCTAAACCCTTTTTGAGCACTAAGTGCTATGTAGAGCATCACATGCCTATTTATACGAATATGTTCTCTATTTGTATATGGACTTGAATTCTAACCATCCTTTGTTCTATCGTATATCTTGTATATGTTGTATATTGGTCCTTAAGATCATCTTTAATTATCTCTCTTTGATTGTGTACTGACTCTGGATTTTGGCTACCAGTCTTTTGTTAGAATACTTATCTATGTTTATGTTATCTCTTACGAACTTTGGTTGCTCTGATAAATGGAATATCTTGTTACAATGAGAAATTGGCTATTATCTTAAGAATCATTGTGCATTATATTGAATTATATTCTTTTGAAGTTTGCACACCCTAAGGCTTAAGCCAGGGTTATGTCAGATTTTTTACTTGCTTTTCTCTTCCTCTTCACTGCTTGGAATCCCATCTTTTTTATGGGGCCAAAGAGGCAAAAGAATTCAAGTTACTTAACTGTTTTTTTGTCTAAGTTTAGTGAAGGTGAGATCATAAAATTGAAGAGATTGGTTAATTAATAAGTGTCAAATTGAAAACTAAATTTGAATTGGCTATCCCTAAAATGAAATTAAACACTTTCAACTTGCTCTTATATTAACTCTCCCATAAATATTCTCAAAGGAAATTTTTTATAACTAGTGCCTCATTAGGGGGGAGTGTTAATTTGAGGGGAGGTATCATATTTAGGGGGGGTTGGTTTTGCAAAGTTTTGTCCTCATTAAAAATGGGGAGATTGTTGAACAAATAGGCTCTTATGTATAATTTTGATGAGAACAAAACCATATAAGTTATGTTAAATTAATCATTGATTATGAACAAAACCACATATGATATCTTTGTAATATAATTTGATTAAATCAAGTTTGAAATTCTTGAAAGAAGTAAAAGGGAATAAAACTGTTTATTGTATGTTAGTATGTATTATTTAGCTATTTTGGTATGGACTGTCTAGCTGGTTGTCCTTAGACCATCTGAATGGTTGCTGTAGATCAGTGGTAGGTGATGGATAGTGCGGCTGGTTGTCCTTGGACCGTTTGGCTGGTTGTTGCAAATCAGTGGCAAGTGATGGACTGTATAGCTAGTTGTCCTTGGACCATTCGACTTGTTGCTGCAGATCAGTGGTAGGTGATGGACTATATGGCTAGTTGTCCTAGACCATCTAATTGGTTACTACAGATCACTGGTAAGTGATGGACTGTGCAGCTGGTTATTTTTGGATCATCTGGCTAGTTGTCTTTGGATCATCCGACTGGTTGTTACAGGTCAGTGAGCTATGTTGAACTATGCAACCAATGACCTAAAGATTGTTCGAATAGTGACCTGTTTTGAATTGACAGTACGGTTGGTCCACACAGATAAGAACCATTGTAAAGCATTAAATGAAGAGAGAAGTGGACCAACAGTTGAATTTTCTTAAGAGGCTATAAATACAAATTGTTGGGTAATTGAAGGACAAGAAATAGAGTTAGAAATTTACAGTTATTCCTTTTGTTCACTTGCCCTTTGTCTTGTGTACTTAATTTGCTAAATCATTTGTAAAACCTTAGTATAATGCAAAATAATTTATACTTGCAAGAACTTCGAGATAGTATACTTTACTTGAGATTAAGTTTGTTTTGAGAGTTATCGTAATTAAAAAATCTTGTAAAACCAAGATTAGGTGAGTTGTGAGTGTGAAACTTGTATATTCAAGTTGTTGTATGTATAACTCTTGGAGCTTGGATTGACAAATTAATAAAGTGGTGTGAAGTCTTCGGTTGGAGGCATTATGTATCCGTAGAAAGTAGGTGATAGTCCGAACTCTGCGTTAAATTCGGGCTTGATTTTCTCTGTCCCTGTTTCTTTTATTTTTCGCACTTATTATTGTTTTATCACTATCTTGATTATGTTCATTATTGCTTTAGTATTTTAATATTACATTCATTTAGTTACTTAAATAAAGAAATTTTTATTAAATTAAAATTTGAGCATTGAACTAAATTCACCCCCTATCCCTCCCCCCCTTGAGTTCCTAGTGCAGTTCTTCAGCCTCTACAGCTCGGCAACTTGTTTAGGATTCAACCTACAAGCAAGCTTGTTTAGTATGGCGGCTCTTGGCTATAAGTCTATCCAATGTTCAATGCTTAGATAGGAAACGGACCTTCTGGTAGTTCGTTTGGTAATAGGTTAGTAAACTCAACTAATAAGGTTTTCACCTTGACAAGTAGTAGTTCCTTCTTTGATCCTCTTATCTTAAGCAACCTTCTGACTAGTAGATAAGTCAACTCTCCATGCTCCATTTTGCTCTTCAACTTAACTCAGGTCATCACTAAAGCATCCTTCTTCAGAACTTGGCTCAATTGAGTCCACATGCTTTTAACTTGTTTAGCAATCATAGGGCTCAACTTCACTTTCCTGCCCTCATGCTCTAAATAACAGTTGTTCTTCCTTTCGTTGCATATCACATTCTGATCAAACATCTAAAGTCATCCAAGAAGAATATGTGATACACTTATGGGTAACACATCATAAAGTGCTTCATCACGGTAGTTTCCAATACAAATTGGCACAACTACTTATTTATTTACTTGTAACGCTCCTTTATCACTAAGTCAATGTAATTTGTAAGGCTTGAGGCGGGGTGAGGTCAACAACTTCAATTGCTGGACCATTAAGTTGAATGCTGCAATAATATGGCTACCACTATGAACAATTAACATAGATAATGATCCATTTACTTTACATCCGATGTGGAACAAATTCGTGCACTATTCATCTTCTAGTGCTGGGCTCACACTCGTCACTCACCGCAGAACCATAGCTCTAGGCATAAAATTACCTTCTTCAGTATAAATGATTTCCTTTGCCTTGGATTGCTTTGAGTGTTCGAATTCTTTAGGCTCTTAGATCTCCTCATTAATGCTATCAACCTCAATGGTCAGCAAATCTCGCTTAATTAACATCACTCACCTATTTAAACATTATGCAGCCATGTGTCTAAACCCTTAATACTTGAATCACTTGATTTTGCTCATCTTTTTTCTTGAACTTTAGCCCTTCTCAAACTTCCCTGGGATCTCTTTCTTTATACTTGGGCAATTTGAGCAAGTTGCACCTCAGTAACATTACTTAGTATCGATCATACAGGTTTGCTTAAAACAGGTCAATTAGTGGTAGGCCGATTGACAAGAGCTGGGAATCTTCTTGCTTAACACCTCTTGATTCTCTAAGTAGTTTAGATAGCTTCATCAAGTGAACCGATATCCATAGACTTTAGAATATGTCTAATCTCATACTTTAACCAACTAATGAATTGTGATATAGTTCAGTCTTTAGGCTTAACAACTTAACAATGGATCATCAACATTTGGAATTCCTTCACATATGCACCAACACTTGATCCTCCTTCCCTCGACTCTTGTAGCCTCTTGAATGCATCTTGCAAATAATAGCTCGGAACAAATCTTCTCCCCATGAATCTTTTCATCTTATTCCAATTCCTAACTTTACGTTCTCCTTTTCTTCTATAGATAGCTTGTAGAGTCTTCCACTATAGGGCGGCTAGCCAGTAAACTCCAACATAGCAAGTCTAACTTCAGCATTATGAAGTACCCCATGACATTCAAACTACTTCTCAATCTTATCTACCTAATCTAAGTAGTCTTTAGCATCACCACTCCTAGAAAAACTAGAGATATGTATCCTTAACCTTTCCACTCCAGAGCTCGGACATGCCTTTCCAAGACTCTCCTTAGGTTCATAATACTCTTCCACTTCATCACCTACTTCCTCATCCTCTTCTTTGATTTCATCTAACACTAGTTTGCATCCAGCAGCTTTATTGACTCCTCTAAACACTTACAATGGTGGACAGCTTTTGTAACACGTAGTAACAAGTTACTTAAAGTATAAAGTAACAGAAACTTACTCGAATGTAGCTAAGTTTTAATACCAAGATGATACGGATCACTGGCAAGGGGTGACATACGGCTACCGATATCACATAAACCAAGGGTGAGTCTGAACCTTAAGACGGTCTAAAGGATAAATGGTAGTTGAATGTTAAGTAGGGGTCTTTGTATACTAATGGTGGATATGACTTACCAATGCCTCACACAAGCTTGGGTCGCACTTGATATGATGCATAAGAGTTGTTGGAGGGCATTCTCCACTAATCCACCCTCATAATAGACTAAATAAGAGTAATCAGGAGTAAGTAAGGATACTTAGCTCATGAAGGAAGGTATGTTTGAAATTCAATGAACTCCCATTAATTCATATGGCCATGACATTTTATAAGTATTTATATGGCTAATGTAGGGTAAGTCTAGGTTTATGTACTCTACAAAAAAGGTTCTTATTGGAAAAAGAAAGAGACATAGTTTACAAGAATAAAGTTGTAAATAGAAAAAAAAAGGATATTTGGTTGCAAAAGGACAGTATGAATGTCAGAAAATGAGGCGCGTGTCATCTATCTAGACTATGGTCCCAATGATGTTGTTTGTCGAGCAAAATAAGTTTCGAGCAAATCAAGTTAGGGTTGGATGCTCAGTAGCTTAGATGTTTTAGGCTAAGGAAAGATTGGTCCAGTAGGGCAACCTACGGCCTGGTCGACCTCAGTAGGTTAGCTCGAGATCAGGTTAGCTCGGCCTTGGCAAGGTATTAGGTTGGCAATAAGTGGGTTTAATGTTTGACCTCAGACTGATGTGTTGTAAAGGGGGTTAGCTTGGCAACATGTTAGATACCTTAGGAGTCTCTTTAATTAGATGGAGAGTAGAGTAACTCATTAGGTTAGACTAAAGAATGCATTGTTCTTTAGAGTTCAACTCCCCTTGTATAGCTTGACGAATCATATGAGCGAGTCGTCAAGTTTGGGAATGAGTAAATGGTTCGTAATCCTTATCAGTAATCATGGTCCATGCCCATGTACCCTACATCCTCAAATTCCATTGAATTTTCAAAGATTTCAAAACATGTACAAGTATACGCCCAGCTCCACTACTGTATACCTTACTTATAGACTTGGAATGATTTATGAATCTTCTGTTTTGTTAGGTTTTTTTTATAAATCTAGGTCAAACCCTTATAAATAGATGCTTTGGCTTAGGATTATAAGGAGAACCCTCCTTAGGAAGAATCTTACCATAGAATTATATCAGGGGTTTTCCCCTAATTCTTCTTTTCTTTTCATTATGTCTTTATTTTAATTTATTCTTAATAAATTGTTATTGAACCTAGTTCCTTTTGCAACAATTTTCTTTTATTCAATCTATGGTATAATCTTTGAAGATCTAATTACACTTTATAATGTCACTGAATTAGTATTTACTTAGGTTACTAGTTCAATGTTTAAGTTTGTTAGCTGAGACGCGAGTCCTTTAGTGAATAGATTTGTATAATTAGAAAGAATTGAATATGCTAAGAGATTAAGTATTGATTTCTCCATATTATGGTAACATAGAATAGCCAACTAAATAGTGGGATCTAAGTTCTTCATGTGATTATGCAATGCTCTACTTAAAAGCGATTCAGGTAGAGAGGTTATTAGGATTAGGAATCAAATAGAGATATGAGTCTGATTAATTCAAATTAAGTATCTCCATGGTTCAAAGAGTAATTGAGATTTAAAGTTACATATAGCTAGCTTGTAAATGACAACGATTTACTAAAGATTATGAACTCTTTAATTTAGTTGAATTATGCTTATTTATTTTAATTAGTCTTGTTTATTTAGTTTAACTATTTTATTTGTTCTTGTTTATTATTCTTATTTTATTTATCATTCCTTATTCATCTTTATCTACGAATCACAATTATTCCACATTGTTAAGTTAGATAGTTAGTGGTTAAGATAAATTGCTAATAATCAAAGGTTCTCACATTCATGGTTCCTACTATCATCAATATTCAGACTCGCATCCATTTTAACTATACTATAACTTGACCAAGTGTAAGCTTCGCAATCAATTACTCGAGGTTTGGTTTATAAAATTTAAGACGATTGAGTAAATTGTTCGATACAACCCAAATTTTACGACGAAGCTAGGAATATTAGTAACAATGATCTCATGAGTTTGAATTTAGTAAAATAATAAACAAAATAATTAAATGATCTAATATTGAATTATATGTAAATTTTTAGTTATTTATCGAAAACGCATAAAACGAGTTTTGATAACTAATGAATCAATAGAGATAAATTATATGCATACTAAAAAGCATAAAATAACTTAAATAATATTTATTTGTACCATATATGTATTTATATGTAGGTAAAAATACATGAAATTACTTAAAATGCTTGAAATATGGTAAAATAATACTAAATAATTAAAGAAAAAAATTCATAAATAATTAAAGAAAAATCAAGAAAAATATAGAAAAATGAAGCTAATTCCAAAAATGAAGGATAGCAAGTTGGAATTGAATAAGAAAAAGTAAACCTATAAAATTAAGCCAAATAAAAAGCAAAAAAGTAAGAGATAAGGGATACTTTGTAAGGAAAAAATGAAAGAAAAATCCCAAACCCAACTATAAATTAAGCAAACCACTTCCAAAACATCATTTAGTCAATTTAGCATTAGAAAAAAATAAGGAGAAGAGAGAAAAGAAGAAAAACCAATTTTAGCAAAATTAGACAAAATGATATGTATTTAGGTCTTATAAAGAGAACCTACATCCAACGACCACCTGAAGAGGAACGGCCACCACCAACAGATAGTGGATCCCACGTCTAGAGCTATAGATAATGGTGGAGCCACTACTGGTGGTTGAAAGCTTGTCGATTAGTGAGTTTCGATTTCCCTTCCAAACTTGTTTAATTTAGTAAAAATATCAAATATGCATAGAAAATTATAAAATTTGGTTTCCATAGGTATTTTTACATGTAAAATCATAATATTAAACCATTTTTTAAAATTAGAAGTGATTATGTAAATTCCTTAAGAATAGGCCTGATTCTAACAAATTTTATATGAATTTTCAAAAATAGTAAATAATGTTATTTTGAGCTAATTTTTGGTGTACATATTCCTTATATGATATATTTAATTTACATAAAAATCATTTTTGATAAAGTACTTTTTTAGTATTTATTAAAATTATTTTTTTTAATTTGTCCTATTTTTCATATGAAAGAAATAATAAGCTTTTAATTAAATTCCTTAATGAATCTAATTCGTAATGACTTCTAAAGTTTAGTTATGATTTTTAAAATATTTATTTTTAATCTTATAATTTTATTTGGTTATTTACTTAATTTAAGCTAATTTTTAGCAAAATTCCAGAAAATATATATAAAACTATCTTAGTACTTTTCATGATCATAATGTAACAACCATAATTTAATTATTATAATATATTTTCTATAGCTTTAGTGGAGTTAGAGGCATTAATTATATGTATTATTCATAACATGTAGTAAATATGTAGGTAAATAGTATATTTTAAGTTAGTTTTATAATTTAGGGTCAATTAGTTATAATTTCTAATTTAGGATGTGATTAGACATTTGATATGTTATTGGAGGATCATAATGATATATATAGTGTTAGAAGTGTTGAATATGTGATTTAAGGTTGAATTATGTAATAATAAATAATATGTAAATATAGGACATTAATGGGTAGAAAATATTATACTAAAAGTGATAATATTATAATAACATTAATATAAAATAAATATGATATTAAATATAAATTTATATAATTATATGAAAAATATAAATTGTTCTCACATTAGGAGTAAATTCAGTAGTTAAATGAAGACTAAAGTATACCGTGCAGACTAAAATACTAATTAAAGACCAAATACGATATTTAAGATACCCGATTATAATATGAAAAATTTCATATTATGGTTCAAAACAAGTTTTTAGGGTTTTTATATAATCCGTAATTAAAAATCGACTTAGAACATAATTTAAAAATCGACTCTAAAACTGAATCAGAACTCAGCTTAAATTAAGAATAATTATGAGAGACTTAAAACCTAAATAATGAAGTATACTATAACCCTAAACTAAAGATAACAATAAATGTTATAAGATAAAACCAATCTATAGCAGTTATGTGGAAACCGAAATAACATTTGTAATATAGGGATGATTGGCAATAGCCTGTGCAAGCCACACTTTGAGTACGTAAGCGAGGAGTCTGAGTAAATTGAATTAATACATTAATATATTTTAAAATACTAATTTGTAGTACTCAGAGGCTTGAAATTGTATTTAATTGTGTTTGCTAGATAGTTGATTATGCGTACGCTTGTATGTGCTTGTTTTTAAGTTTAATGATATGATTCTGATTTGCTGTTCTGGCTTATATTCATGTTATTTGTTTGAAATGATTGAATAGCTTAAACCGGATGTAACTAAATGTATGACTTGTAAATCATAAATCAGATCTGGATAGTAACCCATTAGGGGAAACTTAGGGTTCTCTAGCCAAATACCGACCCCTTCGAAAGAGATAACGCTAGATAGCATAATTAGTCCATTTTACATCCTTAGTTGAATTAAGTAACAGGCGGGGAGGTTGCGAGAAGGATGAAGTCAATGGTTTGAAAGTAGTCATAGGAGGAGTGGTTTTTCCATTGCACAAGCTTAGATTTAGTCGTGAGCTATTGCATTAAATGGAAACTTCTCAACCCAAATTAGAGCGAACGTAATTTCTCTAATCTCATGATAGGCTGGACAACGTTGTGCGATGGCATTTGCTTGTACATGCATTGTATCTAACTAATTTGATCGATAAACCTGTTTGTGTTTGATATATAGTTTTAAGTCTCCGTCCTAACTTACTGAGCTGTTGGTTGTTTACATCCTTATAAACGTTATTACAGGTGCTAGCTAAGAAGCGACCTATATTTACCTTAAAGCTAACAACTGCTGGATCTTGGAGAGTAAGGAAATGCATCTAAATAATAGATGTAATTTTAAAGTCTTAACTCTTATTTTAGAATCTTTCATTTTTGAATAATGTATTACTCAGGAACTATAATACGATAAAACTCTGCAAACATGATTTATAATATTTGAATCCTAATATATATATATATATTCATACTTTCTTAGGTAAATAATGTATTTAATTTATGAATTATTTACTTAAAAGCGGGTTAATCGTGAATGTCTTGTATAAATCAAGTCTAAAATAGTGGCTGTATTGTTAGCTTTTATCTTAAAATGGTTTGCATGGTGGGATTGTTATGACTCTATCGTTTTGAGGCATGATACCAGGTATACTTACCTAACGCACTTAATCAAGGCACTATTTGCTAAGAACCCGATTTACAGTAAAAAACAATAATGTAGCTGCCAATTACTTCTAAACTCAAAAGTAATTATTAGTTAAATAAGCCCAATGGCAAATCTTCTTAGCGAAATTTAACTATGTACCAGAAAATAGACTCGGAAGTGCTAATATTATGGTGGATACACTTAGTCGAAGGTTAAATTTGGCATCTATGGCTAGCCTACAGGTGGCTGATGTGCTAGTGAAGATTAAGGAGAAGCTAAATCATGACCCTTAAGCGAAAACTTTAGCAGACAATGCTTAACAAGGAAATGCTTGGAGATTTTGGGTGGAGAATGGGTTATTATACATGAAGAGACCGTGACTATATGTTCAATTGTACATGAAGCTTAGGAAGGAAATCCTAAAGGAATGTCATGACTTACTAATGCATCTTTAGGGTCATACATATGGAGAAGCACTACAATGGATGGGAACGAAAAGAAAATAAAGGGGATTAATAAATCCGACCAGCTACTAATTGGATATGACGTACTGACTAATCTTACTCAGCTTACAATTTACTAGATATAACTCATTAGTCCAAACTATAAGATTTAAAGGGAAAATGAGAACACTAGGGTTACTCACAAAAGGAAACTTATAATAATCTGATGTAATGTGTTGCTATTTGTGTACAAAGGTAGTAAGGTATTTATATGGCCTCACTAAGGTTATACTAAATAAGGAAAAGAAAAAAAAAATGATAATATACAAAAGAATTCCTAAAATATTATTATAAGAGTAAAAGTGGTAAATGATACATTGTACGAAAAAGTAAGGAATAATTCTAGAATACCGTGCCTGATGATACGTATCAAGTAATGGTGGGTCATCTGGAACGCTGTTGGTCTTGCTATTATACATCTTAAGGTGGCTCGGTATGAATAGAATTCAACTTGGAGAATGTTAAAAAGAAGTTAGTAATCATAGCTGACTTGGTGGGGTTCAAGTCAAAGCTTAAACTCTAAAGGATATTATGGTCTTCTTGAAGTTAGTTGTCTCGGTAGCTTGGCTCGATGTTGTCTTGGCAATTCAACTTAGACAAAGGTTGGATGTTAGTTGACTTGGCAGCTCAGCTCGAATAGAGGTTGGATGTTAATCGTCTTAGTAGCTCGGCTCAAACAGAAGTTGGATGCTAGTCATCTTGGTAGCTTAGCTCAAATGGAGGTCGAATGTTGATTGGCTTAGGAATAACTTAGATTATGGTATGAGCTCGGTAATATGTACGGCTGGTCAATGTGATCACTTGTCAGCTTAGAAATGGTGTTGGTACCAATGAAGGCTCAACACTTAAGTTCGCAGTAATGCAAAAGATGGAGATCGAAATAGGACTCCTTGTCCTAAATGGGGGTTTGAGTTAGCATCATTTATGTGAGTCCTTGTAGTCCTCTAGCTCAGTTGTATGTGATTAGTTCGAGGAATTGATGCCTATCACTTACTATGGGTAGGACATCTAGGGGTGTATCATACCTTAGCGTTGATAAAAGACCTGTATTATTGGCTTGACATGAGGAATGATGTAGAAACATATTTAAAAACAAGCCTCATATGGTAACAAGATAAGGTGGAGAACCAAGTCTTGGCAAGTCTTTTACAACCCCTCCTTATACCTGATAGACCTTAGGAGAGTATCTTTGTAGATTTCATCATAGATATTTCAAAGTATGAGGAATACATAACTATAATGGTAGTTGTAGACCACTTCTCCAAGTATGCGACTTTCATATTAGTTATGAAGGAGTACCCATTCGAGGAAGTCATATGTCTGTTTATGAAGCATGTAGTAAAGTATTGGGGACTACCTACATATATTATTAGCGATAGAGATGGGTAGCTCATAGGAAGATTTTGGATAGAACTATGCAAGTTTATAGGTTCAGACTTAAACTTCTCACTAGCCTACACTTGTAAACTGATGGACAAACTAAAAGGATGAATTCATTGTTGAAGTAATATTGGAGACATTATGTGAGTGCTAATAAGAGGAATTAGATAAAATTATTAAATATTACTCAGTTCTTCTTGAATCTAAGATACAATGAGGCTATAGGAAAGAGCCTCTTTGAAGTTGTGTTAGGGTTTCGACTGACCATACCAAATAGTATTGCTATGAAGTATAGAAGTAGCATCTTAGCAGCGCATGACTTTGCCAAGAATTAGTTTGAAGAAGCAAACATGGTTTGAGACTATTTACATGAAGCTGCTAAGGGGATGAAGAAAATTGATGATCAAACGAGGAGAGACACCAAGTATCAGGTAAGAGATCTTATCATAGTCTAACTACACTAAATGCAATGGACCAAAAGAGCACTTTATAAAGGCTTGATGAAAAGATATGAAGGACCTTACAAGGTAATGAAGAAGGTTGGGAAGGTAGCTTATAAGTTAAAGTTACCATCATAGTTGAAGACTTACTCAGTGTTTCATGTTAGCATATTAAAGCCATACTATGAAGATGAGAGAGATTCGAAACAAATGAAAACGAGACAGGCCCCTATAAGAATACGAAAATCTCGTAATAAGGAAGGTGAAAGAGTAGTGAGGACCAGATAGTAATCAAGCACGGTTGCCTTAACTATGTCAAATACTTAATAAAGTGGAAGGGATTACTTAAAAGTGAGAATAGTTGGAAACTGGCTAAATTACTGTTGCAATTAGAATTATTTATCAATAAATATTAGGAGATATTGATGAAGGCATTGCCAGGTTTAAGTAGGGGAGAATGTCATAAACTCTCAATAAAGGCCCAAAACCATGAGGTTTCTTAAGACTCATATGAGAGGAAGCATAAAGTCCAAGCCTATTAGTGCTTCTACAAGGATAAAGTTTCTGTAAGGTCCTAAAATGCCTTAGATCTTTGTATTTTTGTAGGTAGAAGGTAAGTAACATTAGAATTGTAAATGTAATATAGACCGTTAGGTCCAATTAATCTTTGTAATTCATTTTAGAAAGCCACTTGTATATATAGGGGACTTCTCCTCAATTGTAATCATTAATCAATTGAGTAAAGTTCGTTTCTGTTTCAAATCTTCTATCTCTAAAACACTTCTTTCTCTCTCTATAAATTCTTATGTGCTTTGTGTCACGTCTTGAAGCGACAGAGTCGTAACAATCCTGCCATACAAACCATTCTAAGATAAAAGTTGGCCTTACAACCACTATCCTAGACCTGATCTACATAAGACATCCACGACTAACCTATTTTGAAATAAACAGTTTGTAATTTAAATAAGTCATTTACCTAATAAAGTAAAATATATATATATACACTAGAATTCAATTATTACAATTAACGTTAATAATGTTTCATCATAATTTATTTCCTAGTTAATACATTTTTCAAAAATGAAAAATTCTAAAATAAAAGCTTAGACCTTAAAAATATATGTCTGTTCTTCAAATGTTTTTCCTCACTCCCCATGATCTAGTAGTTGTTAGCTTCATGATAGTTGTAAGCCCCTTCTTAGTTAGCACTTGCAACAACGTCTATAGGGATGTGAGTAATCATAGCTCAGTAAGTCAGGATGGAGGACTTAAAACTATATCACCAATATAAATAAGGTTATCAACGGATTTAGTTAGACGCAATGCATGAACATGCAAATGTCATTACACGTCGTTGTCCAGCCCGTCATGAGATTAGAAAAATTGCGCCTGCTCTAATCTGAGTTGAGGGTTTGTCGTTAATACAACAGCTTACAACTAAACCCAAACTTGTGCAATAAAGACACCGCTCCTCCTACGACTACCTTCGAACCATTAACTTCATCCTTGCCACGACCTTCTCACTTGTCACTTAGTTCGATTAAGGATAAAAAAAGGGACCTATTATGCTATCTAACGCTATTCCTTTCGAAGGGGTCAGTATTTGGCCGAAGAATCATAATGTTTCCCTAATGAGTTGTTATGCATGCTCAATTTATATTTACAAATCATATATTTAGTTAGGTCTAGTTTAGAGTGATTAATCATTTCATACCAATCACATCATACAAGTTAAAGCATCACATCAAAATCATATCATCAACTTAAAACAAGCATAATCAAGTGCAACTTCAAGCCTAAAAAATATAACATTATATTAATCCCAACTTACTTGGACTTTTCGTTTTTTCACTCGAGGTCTAACTCACTCAAGCCATCATCGATTATCTCTATAATACAAATATGGTTTCAATTTTCCATATAACTATTATAGGTTGGTTTTATCTTATAATACTTATTATTATTTTTGGTTTAGGGTTTAATATGCCCAATTATCTAGGTTCTTAAGTTTTTTACTATTATTCTTTATTCGGGCTAAGTTTGAGTTCAATTTCCCATATTAATTTCTAAATTAGGTTCTAATTCATTTACTAAATATGGTTTTATATACGAACCCTAAAACTCATTTCAATCCCATAACATGAATTAATTACATTATTTTTCGGGTCTCCTAAATATCATATTTACCCTTAATCAATATGTTAATTCATTTGGTATACTCTTTATCTTACTTAACTATCGAATTTATCTTTGATATGAGAAACTTTTACATTTTTTATATAATTACCTAAATTTAAGTCTCATACCAGATTTTATATATTTTCCTATTATTAGTAAAATATCAATTTTTATTTTAATATTTTCTATTTATTATATTTCCAATTTTCCATATTATGCATTATTACCTATTATGTATATAAGATACATATAATATTTCTATCACTTCAAATATCATCTACCAATATTAATTAACATCTCAAAATATCTAAATTCATCCCAAATTGGATTTTACGCCTAATTATCTTAGTTGACAAAATTAACTTAAATTTTATTATTTTTCCTATTACTTATTTATTACATAATACTCTAATAATTATATCTAACACCCTAAATGTTACAAGTATCATACTTCATTAGATTTAAATATCTTAAAACATATAATTATTACTAAATCAGTAATTAACTATTTAATTACTTAATTAGCCCCAAATTTTAAAAATTAATTTTGGAAAAATGGGTTTGCAGAATTATTCTGTATCACCTAAGTAGTCTACACAAAAATTGTGAGTCTAAAACTATGCTCCTAAGCTTATTTATTTCTAATTCGAAATATACTTAGTTTTGCATGATTTCTTAAGGACAATATATTTCTAGATATAAAGTTATCAAAATAAATTTTTTTCCTAAATCTACATATTAAAATATTTTAGAATAACAAATTTCATAATTTTTTGAATAAAATTAATAATTTTAATAAATATCATAAAATCGGGTTAGAATCAGACTAACCTGGCCATTGAGATTTCAGCCATCAACGGTAGCCCTATGAGTGTTGGCCAAGTTAAGCGGTGGTGGTGGCCATTTGTTTTTAGGTGGTCGTTGGGCCTGGGTTTTTTCTTAAAGCCCTAATTGTATAAATTTTTTGTGATTTTTATAAAACCCTAATTCCTTTTAAATTTTGGTGCTCTCTAATTTTCTAGGGTTTTAAACAGACCAAATGCGTCTTTGTAAAAATTTTGCTGTTTATAGAGGTTTTGGAGATTTTTTATACATTAAATTGATGGGAAATGAGCCTTATCCTCTTCTAAATTATCTTTTTTGTTAGCTAATTTTTTTTGGCTAATTTTTTTTACTTTAATTTTCTACTTACCATGCTTTTGTTCCAAATATTTCCATAACTTTTCTGATTTTTCTTTAATTATTTATGAATTTTATTTAATTAATTAACCTTATTTTAACTTATTTCGCATATTTTAAGTAATTACGTATATTTCTATTTACAAGTAAATACATATTTGGTATCAATAAATACTCTTAAATATTATTTAAGTTATTTTATAATTTTTAGTGTACATATAATTTATCTCAACGATTCATTAATTATCGGAATGTATTTTACACATTTTTGATAAATAACGGGAATATACTTATAATTTAAAAATTTTATATTTTTTTATTTTATTACTTATTTTCTTAAATTCGAACCTTCATAATCGCTATTATTAATATTACTAACTTCGTCATAGAATTTGGTTTGAATCGAATAGTTTGCTCGATTATCTTAAATTTTATGAATCGAATTCCAAATAGTTAATTGTAGGGCTTGCACTTTGTGTGAAGGTTAATTTAGTTCTCTTTAAGATCTATAAAGAGTCTAAGTACCGTACATGTATAGAAAAGACCTCACTGTTTAAGACGTAACCATAGAAACGATGTAATCCATTATTTCTTTATTCATTTCTATTTCTTTTTTTTTTATACCTAAAAGTGTCAATACAATTTCTTAGTTCTTTTCGAAGTAAAATGCCTAGAAAAAAATAAAAATTGTAGTCGGGAAGGTTATAGTAGCAAAAGCCATTGGAATTTTTATTTTATACATCGGAAGAATCCGTTTTTTTATTAATCAACTAGGGAAGAGGAAAAGAATAACTAAAACAAAAGAAATCAATTAGTTATTTATTAAAGTTTCATTTATTCAATGACTAGAATTAGACGAGGATATATAGCTCGGAGACAGAAAAAAAATTTGTTTATTTGCATCAAGCTTTCGGGGGCTCTTTGAAGACTTACTCAAACCATTATTCAATAGAAAATAAAAGCCTTGGTTTCAAAACGAGAAAGTGAGTACGATGTTTGTTAATACATACATACATGTATATATATATGGTAAATTATTTAATATTTGATTTGGCTAGTTTATTAATGGCTTTTATATATCTCATTATTTTTGTAGACATATAGCAACTTTCATTATTTTTTAGATATATAGCAACTTTCATAATAAAGTAAATAAACAATAATTAGAATTATTATCCTGTTCATATTATTTGTTAACTTTTATATAACAACGTACTCAATCTTATTAATGCATATAATTATCTACTTGATTGTTTTTCCATTAATATTTTATACATTTGATATCGTAGAATTTACATACGAATCACGATATAGCATTCTCTAGTGTGTGTATTTTGTTATATTTACATTCGATGTTGTTATGCTATTGGTGCCTATTTTGTTAATATTATACTATTATGTTTTAGTATATAAAATTTTTTGTGGAATTTCTCTAGGACTTTTCTCCTTCCCTTTAGCAGCTTCCAATTTTAAAATCCCAATTATATGCATTTATTAAAAAAAGAAAAACATTGACATTAGAAAATTAATAAAAGCAAAATCAATATGAATCTAGAAATAACTTGTGAAAATCTGATGCACCAATAAAATTAACAAGTAATTTCATCAGTCTCTTCTCCATGTCGGTGGTTTTCTGCGCCATAAATAATTCCCTCCGCCGCCTTCCTCACAACGACCTCCACCACCACCGCAGCAGATCCCTAATGCAACACACTTCCACCTAATCCTCTCTCAACGCTCCAAAATCCTAACAGCAATCCACTCTCACCACTCCTAAATCCTAATTCTAACCGTAACCCTGATGTCCACACACGAACAAGCCCTAGCTTCCTTACTCACAAACATCGCTTTCTCTTTTGACGGTGCCGTCCTCGGCTTCGCCCTAGCTTACGCCGCGGTACGTTCTATCCTCCGATTCACCTCCAACTCCTCCGCTCTACGAAAACTCCGCATCGCTCCTTCAGTTCGAGTCTCCGATCTACGGTCGGTTCTCGGCGCTGATGATTCCGAATCCTCCTCCTCCTCCTCGTCGGATAATGAATCGGACTCTTCGTCACCGAAGGGAGAGATTGTCGGGCGGCTCGTGATAGTACGTGGTGTAGTGGAGGCGAAATCAGCTGTTGACGGGAGCTGGAAAAGCTTAAGACCTAACGTACTGGTTTCGCAAGAGTCCGGTGACAAGGCAGTTGTCATACAGAGAACTCAAACTGTATGTATTAGTGTGCATAAATGTTGTTTGATGAAATGCCTGGTGGTTTTAATTTGTGTGCGGTTTTGTTAATGCGTTCTCCATTTTGACGGAGAGAGATACTTTGCTACAAAACGGCTGCATGTGTGAAATGTGTGCTAGAGTACAAGTTTATTCACTAGTTAAGAATAAGTGTATTAACAAGCCAAACCTATTTGCAATCTCCTTGATTTTGGTTAGGCATTTACTCATGTTCGATTCAACTGCAATGGAGTTGAGCTTAAGCTACTGGACTAGTTTATGTAGTTAAGTTAGAGCTTGAGTTTCTTGATATTTGGCTTTACTTGCTTGCTTACCTAATTGAGCTTCGAGTGTAAGTTAAGTTTGAGTTGAGTTTGAATATTGATATTATTTTAGTTATTTCAAGATAAAACAATTGTAAATGGGCTTCATCGATTCAAGGTCTAGGTTATAAAACAATAATTGAGTCAAGCTCAACCTCAAAATTTTAATCTTGATCAAGCTCAGTCAAACTCAAGCCTAATATTGCATCTTTTCAACTTGACCCATTCATACCCGAACTGTAGACTACACATCTTTGGCTATGGCCAAATGTTTCTTCCTGTAATGTATCTTGTAATTTTTTAATGCTGAATCTTACAAAATTGTTGCTTTTACACTTGCTCTGATGATTCTTGATTGGTTCGTCAAGTACTGTGATTTGATTAATATGGGATTTTAGTAGTTTTTGTGAATTCACATATTGTTTTGAACTTCTGCAAACCTAGTACAAGTCCAGGGGAGATATATCTCCTTGGTTGTGAATGGAGATTGATGGGGAAAGAAAATTGATATTGGTAGGCTCTCATTGAGGATCTTTCAATATGCTTCTGAAATGAAGTATCTTGACATTGAATTTAAATGGCTGTTTTGAGAAAGTAGGAGGTATTAGAAGCAGGGATTCACTTTCCTGGAATGATTGTGTTTACTATTAAGCAGCTCTTCTTGAATTTTTGTAATTAAAATTCAATACAGTTCACCTGAGTTTCTGGTCCATGTTCCTTGTAGTGTTTATACAATGAGTGGAAGGGGTTCTTTGGTTGGACTTCTGATCTACGGGCTATTTTTGCTCGATCTTGGAGGGAACGTGAATCTACATCCCTAAAGACAGTAAGGCCATCTTCATAGATCTGTTTGTAGTTATTTTACCTTTCATTGCTCTGGGGACTTTACCAAATTTGTGTTTACATCCCTTCTCTTTGAAATGAAAATGCTATTAGGGCAGCAAATGTTGCTGTGTACATCCAAAAGCTATTCATTTTGATTTTAATGGTATGCTTCTTTTTTTTCTTTGAGAACATTATGTTTGTTTATAATGAAAACTTCAGAAATACCAAATATTATTGCATTAATCTCATTAGGCTGTGGTAAGCAGTGGTTCTTAGTGTAGATGGATGGTGGAATGGAAGGCAATGGCCAATGGCTGGTGATGGTGGTGCTATGATTTTAATATGCAAAATGATGAATATCATTTTTTACTACCTATTTTCCCTGGCCGTTAATCATCACCATCAAAGGTCTGTCACAATGGTTACCTTCCATCATCGCTTGCTTAAATTCACTAGTAATTATAGTGAACAATTCTCTTTCTTTACATTTGTTTTTTGCAGCTTGGCTTGTAGTAGCGGAATATGTTTTTTGTAAAACAGACATTAAGTCTGATAAATTCTGATGTAAAGTGATTTCTCTTGTATTAATTTTTATGTTTTTAATAATAGACATTAATTTTTATGACAGTACTCCTCTATTATTAAAAACATAAAAATTATGGTAATTATTTTTTCCCTGGTTGTTGTCTTAAAATGACCTTGGCATTATCTGATGTGTTTATTTTATAATCCTGGGGAAGAAATGTTCTGTCATATCAATACACAAGTAAGTTACTTATTGGAGAGAAAGAATGTGCATGGGTATACTACTGATAGCAAATTTTCAGTGATTTACAAATTCAAGAATAATGGTCATTTAAGGCTTCAGCTGGGTATCTACTGCATTTCTTCTTGGTAGTTGTGCTATTTCGTTGGGCTAAGCTTGCATGATGTTGCTTTGAAAATGCGTGGATTGTTATCGTTCTCAGATGTTGTCTTTATGACTGTAGATTCCTTTTATACTTGTTGATGGGGGAAGATGGCCACAGACTGATTATGTTGTTGTGAACATGGATGGATCAAGACATCCTATACCCTTATCGACAGTGTATCATCAATTGCAACCCATTACTCCTTCTCCTTATACATTCCTTCAGGCGCTATTTGGTCATGAATACCCAGTAAGTTTGAAGGAAATGCTTTTCATAAAGCAGGGAATTGATGATATGTTGTGCTATTTCTGTTTATTTTGGTGTACTTATTTTCCTTTTGACTCACCCACTAGAGCACAAATTTGTTATGCTTTCCTTTGCTTCTGAACATCTTCAAGGTTGGGCTGCTTGATGAGGAGAAGATCCTCCCATTGGGAAAAGACATAAGTGCAGTAGGCATTTGTCTTAGGAAAAATGGAGTTCTGGAGATCAAATCATGCAAGGACCTACCCTATTTTCTGTAAGTTTCTTTTGTTGTGATTTTTAATTTGGTCAATGATTGGCATGTCTCTTCCAGTTATTGCATAAATTTGGGGAAGATGTGGCCCTATCTTTGTGCAAATATATTGGAAAAAGATTATGTGGGCTTTGCCAGATGATACTTCTGTTTGCTGTAGTTCAAATGTTAAAGGGTCATGGACTGTTTATTACTTTGATGAATTAATGCCACAGTTTATAGCTTGGCCAAGGTCCTTTCATTGTCATGAGAAATCATTTACCACATTTTAAAGTATTGGAATGGGTTGTAACTCTCTAAGGGGATTCTTAAATTCCACTGTCCTAAGTTCAGTTATATGCTGAAAATTTTTCTCATGCTTTGATGCAGTGGACAGGAGTAAGGGTGATCCCATAATCCTAGGTCAATTGACTTTGGCTGGATGTTTTGAAGTTTTTCTATTTGAGAAATATTCTTTTAAAATAGAATGGTAGCACCCTGTTGATGTCCTTACGGCTCGTTTCTCTTCCCCCTTCTTTGTCTCCTCCATTAATCTGAAATCTCACTACAGAATACTATGATGACCTTGTGTTGAATACTTCACATGGAAAAAAAATACAGCCGGTTAGGTGGCTATGCGTCCTCCCCCCTCCTCCCTGTTGCATCTTAATTTATTTATATTTATATCTATTTATTTATTTATTTATTTTTTAATGACCCTTTTAGGTCTGAGATGAGCAAAGATCAGATGCTGGTTGACCTTGCCTTCAAAACAAAAATACTACTGTGGAGTGGCGTTATTCTTGGGTCGGTTTCCATTGGTATGCTAGGCTTTGCTTTTGTGAGGTTGGTGGATTGCAGCACCATTCAAATGTTTTAGCTCATTGGTGAATCAATTGTTTCCTTCTGAAATCTGAGATCTATAATAACCAGGCTAGTCTGAATTCTTTATTGTTATACAATCTAGGAATTGGAATAGATGGAAGCAGTGGAGGCAACACCGGCAGAATGAGCAGCAGAGGCGCAATGCTATAGAAGAATTGGATGCTCCAACTCTAGAGGACGAATCAGGAGATGTACCTGATGGGCTATTATGTGTAATTTGCTTAATGCGGAGAAGGAGATCCGCGTTTATTCCATGTGGTCATCTTGTGTGTTGTCAGCGCTGTGCATTATCAGTTGAGCGGGAGATGGCGCCAAAATGCCCTGTTTGTCGGCAGTCAATTACAAATTCAGTGCGGATATATGACTCTTGAGTGAATGGATCCTTATGTGCAACCGTGCTGCCAGCTAGTTATTTTGGTGGGGCAGGATGATGAGAGTCGTAAATAGTAATGCGCTGTGCTCTCCTGTACAAATAATAATTCATGTTTACTTGTGAGTATTCAACCATTAGCAGCCATCTATAGAGAACTGCTTCCAGTTCCTGTATAAAAGTTGTATTAGCCGAAAAATTCAAACCAATTGAAGGAATCTCTCCTTTGTCTGGATATTGATGTAACTAAATTTATATGATTTCCATCCAGAATGATTCGTGTGGGTTTAAGGAAAAACCCTCCGTCACAAGTCCATCTCTTCCCAATTCTCTTCCTGGTTCCCTTTCCTTTTCAAGAAAAAGGATAGTGTCTTTTCCCCCTCGACAATTCCTTTACTGCAGTTTCCTTCGTGTAATCCAACCATAGTGTTAGTGTTTGCACTTTAGGTGAAAATATGAAAGGGGAGAATAGGTAGAAAAGAAGTAGAATGAAAATGAAGGAAAAGGAAATGTAGGGAAATATAATTTTTACTTTGTAATTGAAGATGATGGTTGGAAATTGAATGAAATATTTTAGTTTTTACTACTTGTTCACAAAATGAGAAAGGATACCAAATGAAATGAAAGATTTATAGAGAAAAACAAGAATTATCAACTTCAATTTTTCTTAATGAAAGGAAATGAAAGATTTTTTTTCCATTTCCTCATTTTTCTTTGGTCCAAACACTTTTTCCGTTTTTCTCTATCTGGCGAAAGTTTACTTTCCCTGTGTTCATGTCCCCAAGTTGTCCCACCCAGTAAAAATGCAACACGTGTCCAGCAGAATGTAGATCAAATTACTGTTATTGTTATCCATTCAATAGTTCCATCTGTCCCACGCTCTACTGTCTTAGGTTTTACTTTTATTTTATGCTTCATATTCTTTTGTTGTCACAAACATCCAAATCCCAATTAATGTCTACGTCTCTTTCATGTCTAAGTATAGAATTGAATTATAAGCTATAAAATTAGAATAGGTTCATCGATAAGAAAACAATTGATACTACATAATATATTACTCTTAGGATAATAATAATCCACATAATTTGAAAATAATATGTCATATAAAAATTGAATAAATAACTTCATCTTGAGCTTCCACCAATTTTCACAAGTTATTACATATGAATTATTCATTAACTGGAGCTATTATTTATTATTATTTTTTATGAAATATCATTGTTAATCACACTTAATGGAAAAAAAAATGCTTTGTAAATATTACCATATATGGGCAATCACCACATGAATAAATCTAGTACTCTAAGATATATTGGCAACTTTATCTATCAAATTAACTCATCCAAATTTCAGAATTTAAAATCTGCATATTTTATTATCTAGCACATAATATATCTAGCATATCAAATGATGTTATATTACATTAATGTATCCACCATAAAATACATCAACGGAACTATTAATATAATACATTATCTATCTTATAATATATAAATTTATAAAATCTGTGTCCTTATCACAATTTGTCCAGCATGTAATATATTATACAGTTGACTCATTAAAGAATTTTCTTTACAAATATCTAAGGAGTAAGAAAAAAATTACAAAGATCATATACTATAAAGTTTTGTTCTGCTTAAAATAGATAATAACCAGCCGGTGAAAATTTATGCTAATCAATTATTATCATCATTCTGAAACTAACAAATTCATGGCATAAAATAGAGTTAAAATAGAAATGTTATTCCCCCTATACACAGTACTCAAAGAAAGTAAAGATAAAAGCCAAGTCTTCCAACATTCATCTTGACAAGAAAAACAATGATATTTTAAGAAAAGAATATAAAAAGGTCCAGTTTACAAGTTTGATTTGGAGACATCATCCTATTCTCTTAAGAGTTTGGAATTTTAGTTGCTGCTTTTTATTGAGCCTTTATATATAATTTTTTTTTTAAGACAAGATAAAAAGGGTGATGGATACTTCTTTTATTTATTAAGAAAAAGGTTGGTCAAAGTCCATGTGAAGAGAAAGAGATCACATACATGATAAATGTAACATACACATATGGGTGTGTATATGTAAAACAATTACCACAAAATGTGTATAGGGATTGCAAATTTTCTTCAAGTTGTATAGTAAATTTGAGAATATGAATAGATGGAATTGCGGTACAGAATTGTGATAAGGAAATTATGAATTTTAAATATTAAATAGTGAAAGGGATATTGCTATCATATTCTAACAAAGTAAAGTAATAATAATTTTACTATATAAACTATTTTAAGATAAAAGTTAACTTTACAGCTGTTATTGTAGACATGGTTTACATAAAGTATACTCAATGTAGTCGCTTTAAAGCGTTAAGTTCCGTATCTATTTGTTATAAAACTCATGAAATAATACCTTAATGAAGTTTTCAAAGGTTACTTGTGCTACAGTTTCATTAATTAGCTATACATATACATAACCAAAATCTGCACCTTTCGAAGATAGCTTACAACTCCAAAAATTTTTAGTGTGTACATGGATAGGCCAACAACTAAAAACTACTAAGCTACTGAAGGGAACTTAATTAGTTTTTCCAATAGACATAAAAGTCAATAAAAAGAAGTAAAATGTTCACCGGTCTTCTTTGGCATCATTCCTTAGCTCATTTTTCACTATCATGGGGGTAATTATAACACTTCATCTTTAACTCTTAGTTTTCCTTGCAAAATAATCTATGGGCATATAATCATAACTAACTCAATAAGCGAGATGAAGATAGAAAAGTAAAAATTAAACATTAATTGAATGCAATGCAACAAACAAGTGAAACATCACACAATGTTTAATTGGTCCATTATAGGATTAAAGAAATTATGCTCACTTTAACTCAAATTGATGAGTTTTGATGTGACACACATACTTGTACAATGGAGAACACTCTTCCCTTAATACCACTTTCAAGCTATTGTTCTCAATTTCATTGTGACCTTATTCCTTATCACTTAGTTCAACTAAGAGTAGGAAAAAAACATTTCAACTATCCTTAAAGTGTTGGTAATTGGCTTAAGATATCTAATGATTTCCCAATAGCAATTAGCCTTCGACTATATCTAAGCTAAGGCTGACCTGTCTCTCTTATCAAGGTTGAGTAAGTTTTAGAAGGACAAGAGGAATAAAATGATCTACTCGGCATCAAGTCTGTTATCTGCTAAGAAGCTGAGAGACTACACGGCCTAGCACTTAAGACTAGAGAACCATTTGGTAAGGCATGGCACGGAGTGACTAATGTTGATTAATTCTAGAACTCGGTAATTATAGGTCGAACTTTCGGGTTTCTCAACCAAACAGTGCAAAACTTCAAGGACTCCTTCCCGAATTTAGACATCTAATTACCGACTCCACCTGGTTCAGATCCTGTTTCTTCTAAGACATGCTGAATGACTACATGCCGACTTCCCCTATAAAACACACAGTTTTGTATTTTTATACATGTTTGTCTTTATTTTATTTATCAGTTCAATTCTTTAGGGTTTAAGGCCTTGTATATTATTTATAGTTTTGTTACTATGGTTTAAGACTTGTTATAAATAGCAACTTTTGTAATTAATAGAAAAAAAAAAGACAAGGAAGACAATCATTAGACAAGTGAATACACTTGAAACTTTCCTCTTTCAAGCAAGGTTATTCTTGAGCTCCTAGAGCTTGCTTTGCCGGATTATTGAATATTGATTAAATTCTTTAATCTTTCTCATGTTCTTATTAATCTTGTTCTTAAGATTGTAGTGAACTCGTCATTTGAGTAAGTTTGTGAGTTGTATCTAATCTTTCATTTGAAACCTCGAGCAACGTTTAGTATTTGTGAGTCGTATTGAATCCTATTTCGAGCTTAACCTCTAATTTTGTTTATGTCTTGGTACGTGATATCCATCTACATTCACACTCAAAACCTGCATTCTCACTCTCTGTTTCCCGTTCTCACCCGAACCCCGATTGCAACATATTTGGTTTCGAGACTTGCTACCGTAGCTAATGCGTATCGTTGGAAGCAGGTCTTGGAACCATATGAAACGGGGGTTTTGAGTATGATTGTGGATGGATATCACGCATCAAGACACCAATATAATTAGGGGGGTTTAGCTCAAAATAGGGTTTAATGCAACTTATGAACACTAAATGTCACTCGGGATTTAAGTGAGAGGTTAGATGCAACTCATTAACCTACTTAAATAAATAGTTTATCACAATCTCGGGAAGGAGATTGATAAGAATGCAAGAAAGGTTAAGGAGTCACTTGACACTCAATAATCCAGCAAATGCAAGCTCTAAGAGCTCAGGATTATCCTTATTCAAGAAAGGAAGGTTTGAGTGTAAAGCACATCGTTTGAATATTCTTCTTTGTTCTGATTTTAATTCTGATTCTAATTCTCCATGATGATTAAAAATGTTGTTATTTATAGCAAGTCCTAAACCTTAGTAGAAAAACTGTAAATAATGTATAAAACCTTAAATCTTAAAGAATTAAACTCATAAATAAAATAAAGGAAAGCATGTACAACAATACAAAACTATTTGTTTGATAGAAAAAGTCGGCATGCAGTTACTTGGCTAATCGTAGAAAGAATAGGATCTGAATTGGACGAAGTCGACAGTTGGATGTATGGGTTCAAGAAGGAGTCCTTAAATCTCGCATTGTTTGGTTGAAACATTAGAAAGGTTGGCCTATAATTGCCAAGTGCTAACAGTAGTTGACACTAGTCTCTTTATGTCGTACTGAGTGGTTCTTTAGTCTTGAGTACTTGGCCGTATGGTCTCTTGACTTCTTAGTAAACAACAAACTTGATGCCGAGTGGTCTCTTTTCTTCCCCTCGATCTTTTGTTATTAGCTCGGCTTTGATAGTAAAAGCTGTTTAGCTTCGGCCCTAAACAATTCAGCCTTAAGTTATAACAGGTCGGTTTCAGCTTTTGGCATATTAGCTTCAGCTTGGAGATAATCATAGACTGATTCCTATCAGTTTAGGTCAAATTTAGTTAGTTCTAGTTAGAGGTGATCAACTAGTTGCAAAGTAAACCAGCTAATTCCTTAGTTAGGCAAGTAATAGCAACATGGTGTTCAACAACATTCCAAAATCTCAATCATACACATTGCATGTGCACAAATAGTTACCTACAACCACAAGTGAATGCACTCTTAAGTCTCCAAGTACTTTAAAATGGCACTTCAACATGTCGTAAAGCATTGATTCACGAATGTTCGCTAGCCTTGTGTATCAATCTAGTCCACTTCAATTTGGCCCTAAACATTCAATATGTAAACTTAGTTTCCATCACAATTGTGAAATGAGAGTTTAATTTAGGAATTAGGTGTATTTTTCATTTAAGTCAAATATGGTTTTTAAGCCATTTGTTAAGTAACATTTGTGAAGTGTAGGTTTTGACCTAAGTTCTAACATCAAGCTCAATATAAGATTTTGGTCAAGATACCTTTCGAGTCAAGTTTTAACTTAAGATAGTTTTTAGGGTATTAGATAAGGCAACCTTTTGACTCACCTTTTGACCCCTATAATAATTAAGTTTTCTACGTTAGACTACATTTTAATTCAACTTTTAACTCTACTCAATTTCTTGTGTCGTATTGATTTATTCACAAATTTTACTTTTAGTTAGAAACCAACATCAACCTCTCCATTTTAACACTTCATCACTTAAATCTTTATAGAATCCACATTCAGTTTCTCATGTATTTTAACCCATGAGATCACATGTTATGGGATTTAGGCCTTAAACTTCCATTTTCATGTTCATAATTTCAACTAATATAATTAAACCAACTTTACTATGCATTAGTAAAATATGTCACACAATAGTTTAGGTTAGACTCCTAATGAATTTCTCAAAGAAAATTCTCCAATTTTCTTAGAAACGCCAATTTAACAATGATTTATTGACATAAAAATTAGAAAAACAATAGAAAAATAGTTTTGACCAAACCTGTACATAGCATCATTCTAGATATCATGAACATATTACAAAAAAATTTTTAATTCAAGCTACATCCTTAGAGCTTTTTAAAACAACTTCAAAATTTGCAAGGGTTTAGTAACTTCTTAAGGACGTTATGTCTAGCTACAAAATTTCAAATATATATATATATATATATTCCTAGATTCTACATAAATGATAACATAAAAATAATTTTTTCTAGAATTTTTTAGCTAAGTTTAGTATTTTTTGCAGTTAAATGAAAATCAAACTAATTTTTTATACTCAACAAAAAACACTATCCCAACCACCAACGAAGGGAGAGGGGTTGTCAATGCTCTTCGGCAAACGATTCCTTACCTGTAGGTGATAGTGGCAGTTAGCTTCCAATACTTGCTTTTACTCTCAAATACTTCATCACTCAGATTTGTACTAATTTTTTAGTAATTTTTCTTAATTTTTTTCACTTAATTTTTCAACCTTCCTTGATTTTCCCTAAGTCCCTATTTGCATGAAGTAGCATGTAGAGAGGATTTTTGGATTTTCCATGTTGAGAATGTGAAATTGTGAATTTTCTCACTCTTCATAAACTAAATCCCCCCTAATTTGCTTAGACTTAAAAGGTGTTATTACCTTAATCCCAAACTCCACTGGCTATCCCATGAGTAGCTACACTTACTCCATAATGCTCCACATTATCATAATTTTTTTTATATATTAATTTACTATTTTTCCCATTAATTTTGGTATATTTAATGTATACTTAGGTATTTTAAATAATTACTAGTATATATTTATGCATAATAATTACACTTGATATAGATATGTGGTTTTTACTTATTATTTCATGTTATTATATAATTTATCTCTAAGCGTTTTTTAATTATTGAAACCTATTTCACGTGATTCCTATATTTATATAATAGTATATTAAAACTAACTATTTTAGTTATATTTTTATTATTTTGTTATATTTTCAAAACCCATGCCCATCTTGTCTCTTTGACTGGTATTCCTAACCTTTTCATAAAATCCTAACTCAATTAGGCTATTCTCGCAAACGACATAAATTGATTGCTTAGAATTTAATTACAAAAGTATAGACATTACAATTTCCAATGAAAATCATGAAGAACGAAATTCGGAAATTTTCAATTTACGTGATTTTCTATAATTAATTGGGTATTTGAAAATTTCAATCTTACAAAATGGAATTTGGAATTTGAAAGAGTAGTGGACTTTAATTAGGTTTTGGATAATTGTAGCACATAAAGATATTAGGGGTAAAATAAAATGGAAACCTGAAGTGTAGAGGACGGCGTGGATAGATAGACATATTGAAGCGACACGTGTTGCATTTTTACGAGGTGGGACAGCTCGAGGGTAGGCAACAAGGGACAGCAAATTTTTGTCGCCGTAATTCCTGCAATCTCACGTGCTTGTAGCCTATACGCATGTGAGAACAAGGAAGGTGCTACTTTTCCTATAAGTGCAGAAAGGTTGCCATTTTTAGACAATGAGAAATCACGAGAACATTCCAACAAATTTTTCACAGTTTGGTATCTCTATTGACTGTTCCCTTAGGATAGCGTAGATAGACATACGAGGACGGCGGAGGAAGGAAGGAAATAGTTGGATGGTGCAACTTCGTCCTCTGTTGTTTGGACAGTGGACATAGAACAAAGCAAGTTTCATGCCCGTCATACTCAATTGGAAAGATAAGCAGTATGTAATACGAGAGAAGCAAGTGCTAGCCCAATTCTACCTTTTTGGATCTAATGTTTGATAGTCTACAGTTAGAGGGAAAATTGTTTGGTGATTCTAAAGGCATTTAACTCTAATTTAAGGTTAGTGATATGTGTTAACAAATTGTGTTCTTATTTTTATTTTAGGTTAAATTCATGTTAATTAGTATTAAAAGTACGTAAATTGAATAGAGATCATAAATATTTAAATCACATTATAATCATATTTATTTGTGTCATAATAATAATCATGTTATTATATGTATGTTTACTGTAATTATATTCATAATTATACTATATTCATATTATTGTACCGTATTAATAATTATCGGCTCTCGGCTCTAACAATTCATCCTTTTGTGTTTTGGAATATAGGAAAAGTGAACCTATACGTTCTCTCTAATTGTTAAAACACAAGCGTATAGAGACAGAGTGGCTAAAGTTGACGTTTTCGGGACCATCCAACTTTGGGCTCAAACTATTGATTCCATCGTAGCATGTTTGGTCAATTTCGTAAAGGTAAAATAATACGGAACCTATTCCTTCTTATAAAACTATTACTTTGTTGGCTTATGGAATAATTATTGTAAAGAATTCTTCCTACTAACAAGTAGAAAGTTATAATATATATTTGTTAATAGGATATTTTGTGTATGATCTCTCATGATTAACCAAATCCATTAAGTCTTACCTTTCTAAGCTCGCTTATGTAGGCCATGGACCAAACCCTTAGTAACTCAGGTTCATGAAAAACTGTAACGGCTATAAATTATAAGATAAAAATAAATTAATTACATCTTAAATATTAGTAACACGTCGGACACGATGGCTCCACTCTCTCATTTGCGGGAGATAATTAATTTTTAACGGCTAGCTTCTCTCCACTATAAATATAAACATCTACTTAACGGTAACTCTCTCTAAAAAACTCTGCATTCTAAGCTTGTGCATTTAATATTCTATTCCATTAAAAGCGTATTACTGATTTAAGTATTGGAATGGCTATGTAGGACAACCCCCTAGTGTCCTTTCATTGTGCATTGTTTTGTAAACCTAATATATGCAAACCTTAATCAACTACCAGCAAGAATTAATGAACGACATTTGGCGCTGTTTGTGAGAAACGAGAATTCCTACACCTGAAATCCTAAACGCATCAAACACATAACCCACATCAAGCCTTTCTACATCATGTCTCAGTGTGACGAGCAGGGATATCAACGGTTGTTAAACAACCAACTTGGGGGCAACTAGCCCCTCCTAAGAGTTGTGCTAAAAGAACCCCTAGAGCACCCAAAGCACCTGGTTGAGCAATATGCCGAGCAGAACAGGGAGCTCCAAGCTTGCCTAAACGAAGCAGAGTGCCATAGCGAACAAACTCACCAACCCGAAGCTTCAGATGCCCACATTGGATGGGACAACATCCAACAACAGCTGTAAAATTGAAGGAATCAGCAACCCGATCTATCGCTACGATAGTAGCCAATAAGGTTTGCGGTTACCTGCGACCGAGCTCTGGCTAGCAGTGAGTAGGAAGTCAACTTGCAGGGAGTTTAGGCTTATTTAGCTGTGCGGAAAGCTCACCCAGCGGATGACGCCAACTTAAATGAGCTTTGTGCAATAGTAAGGTAGCTCTCTGAATAGCAGCAAAGCAAGCTTACTGGCGACACCAGGTTGATCACCAGCAATAAGACCCCTTTCATTAGGGGTGTCTAAGACGAAGTACTACCCCCCAATGGCAAACTTCCATCCTTAGACCAGTACAATGACACGAGTGATTCCGATGACCATCTCTATCACTTCCATACCCTTATGAAGCTTCACGGTCATGGAGATGCCATACTATGCAAAGCTTTCCCAACAACATTAAGGAAGGTAGTAAAGACGTGGTTTAACCATCTCTCCGACAATTCGATTAGCTCCTTTGATGAGCTGGCTAAGAAGTTTAACCTCCATTTTAAGGCTAGTAAGCCCTCGTCCAAGGACACATCATCCTTATACCTAGTAAGGTAGGTTGAGGGTGAGTCCCTGCACGACTACGTAGCCCAGGTCAATAGCGCCGTAGTTGAGATCCCTCGGTTGGACGAAGGAGTCACAATCCATCCCGCACAGCTTGGCATCAAACCCTCAAGAGATTCTTTTGATCGCTCGCGAAGAGTAAGCTAAAGACCTTGGCCGACTTTTGGAATAAAGCCCAAAAGTACATTGACCAGGAGGATAACATTCGCGCTAGGTGCGATGCCGACTGAGAAAGGTCTAGCGGAAAGCAGGATAAGGAGAAATTGTCCATTAAAGATTGCTTCGGTGGAAGGATGCCGAACAAGCCAGAGGAGGAAGGCTTTGGGAAGAAGAAACGCTAAGCAGAGCACTACTCTCTCCCTTCTCCCATTTACAACTAGTACACTCTTCTGAATAGACCTATAGCCCAAGTTTATTTCGAAGTGAAGCATTGAAACTTGCTGCTGAAGCCGAAGAAAATGTAGAGAAACCCTAGTCATTGGAACTCCGACAAATACTATTAGTTCTACGGCGATTGTGGCCATACAATTGAAAAGTGCTTCCAATTGAAAAATGTCATTGAATACGCCATTCAATGTGGTTTCTTCAATAAATACATGGCATATCAGCGAAAGGATGATCGTTCCAACAATGACATTGATAGGGCACCTCAAAGGTGATGGATCGAAGACGCCCAAGAGGAGCAGAATAACGATCGCCGCAATGATCGCGCCTCCAATGAGGTCATAAATGTAATTATGGGGGGCCTGCACCTTGAGAGCCGGTTATAGACACCTAATTTTTGTCTGTCATAGTCTTAATTTTTTATTTTTTCAAAAGGGTCTTAATTAAAAAAATAGAAAAATAAAAAAATAATAAAAATTGACAAGTGATGAAAATACTAAAAAAATGAGAAAAGAAAAACATTATAAAGATTTGTTGGAATTTTTAAGAAGTAAAATATTTTAGGGACAAATAGTTTTAGTTTTAGTTTAATCCAAATAATTGTTTTAAATAGTTACGCGATTTAAGTATAATTTAATTGAATAAAAAATCAAGACACATGCTAACAGCTTAATAGATAAGTATTAAAATATGGGTATTGGATTAGTTTATGGTCATAGGTTTGAATCTCGCTAAATACTCATGTGTTTTTTATTTATTTATTTTTTTTACAAAAAGCAAGTTAAAAAATTGAAATCATATCTAATCAAATCTTTTCGTTCGAATTTGAATTATTAGAGAATATTTGAATCTAGTTTAATTTTATTAAATTGGATTTAAATTAATATAAATAATTCGGATCTAATTTAATTTTTATCAAATCAAATATAATAAATATGATTTGATACGATTTAGTTTGAGTTTATAAATACACACAAATGTGAAGAAAAGAGCTTTTTCAGCTCGAGCTCATCCCGATTCTAACATCACGCACGCTCCATCACCGAACGCGGAAACCCTTAACATTTATGCACTATCCAACAACATCACATGCCACTGTAGCACGTCCAACTCGCTTATATTTAGGCCGCATGACTCACTCGCAATCGACAACTACAACCCGAAGCTCCATCACGTTCCTTGATTTGTCTAACACACTGTAGCGATCAAACCAAGTAACAAACTGTACTCTACTGCACTGACCTTCACTGTCGTACGAGTACGAACAGTAGACCAACAGTAGCTAAACAGATTACACCACTTTAATCCAAAACCATACTCCTACAGCTATGGCATCTTCAATCTTGATGTTTGAACACAACAACCACTCCCTGACCTAGGACACACTAATGTAGTCACAACAGTAAGTCTTCACCTAATTCCATGCAATTACAGCATCCACAGCAACACCAAATACGTCCATTGAACAAGGTAGCAGCAAACATAAGACAACACTCCCGCTTACGAATCCGCTGTCCACACGTCCAATACACTGCTGCATAGTTGTTGTCGTCACCACACCATAGCAGTCACTGTCTTATCAACACAATCCACTGCTGCTGCACCCTCTTCAAAAGTCCAACAGCTTACACACATTCCACATCCATTGCCCTAAGCATCGAACACAAACAGCACTTCTTGAGCATAGAACAAGACCAAGACACGACTAATCCAACCCCGACGATGGTGCACTGCACGCGTTTGGCCGATCAGTCCACGCGTGCGCAAAGTCGCTTCATTGCTACACACAGATTCACTGCCAATGAAAATACTCTATTCGTGAACAAGTTCGACGAATATTATCCCAACAATCAGGTTCGACATGATTGTTTCTCTATGGAATTCTTATCTATTTGATTATTTTATACTATATTATGTTATATTATATTGCTATTTTATTAGAATTTCATGTAATTTAATATAGTTTATATATAATTGTTTAAAATACTTCTTTTAGCATTAGCTTTAATATGGATTAGGTATATTATGATAATATAAAGATATATGGATCTTAGGAGATTTTCTTTTTTTTTTTTATTGTCTATATGCCTTATTACATTATCTATTAGTGATATAATATATGAATATTAGTTTAGGAGATTTATTAGTGTTGATTTCTATATATTAGAGTATGTTATATGATATCACTACTTTATTTAGATAGATACTTATTAGTAGTAATGATGTGTATATATACGTATGTATCTATTGGTCTAGAAGTTTTTTTTAGGAATTCTTATATAGAAAAATTATTACTTTTTTTGAGAAATAAAAATTGATAAAAAAGAAGTTTTACAAAATGGTTATATTATCTTAGAGAGTTCTTTTTTTTTTTTTAAATCACTTATAAGTTAGGACCCCCTTTAGATTTTTTTTTAAAATCAAATAAATTAAAAACGTAAATCTGATTAGTTTCAAAATTAAAATAAATCAACACATTAAAGATTTTTTTGAAAGAACTGCGATCGTTTAATTCTAGTTAGCAGGTACGTAAGTACCTTCGAGGCGAAGATAAAATTTGTAAAAACTTAGATTCTTTTTCTTTCTGTTTTTATTTTTTCTTAAAAATATTATAATTTGAAAAATAATCATAATTTCGATAAATAAATAGTGGTACTCATTAGGGTTTAATATGTTAGCCTCCGAATTCGAAACCCTCTAGTTCTTTACTCAAATTGAAATAAAAAACCAGTAGCCAAATCATAATTAATTCATTCAATTGATTACGGTTTCTTTCCTTTTTCTTAACTTCAATCGGGTGGCGACTCCAAAAATTTTCTGAATAAAAAATCGGAATTTCCCAATTCCTTTAGTTGATAATTAATATTAAATGGGTTAGGGTTTAGTATGGATCGGAAAATGGGAAATGAAATTAAAATAAAAAAAAAAAACCGAAAATTCATACTTAATAACTTGGCGACTCTATTGGGGACGCTAGAGGGCTAGCTACTATAAGTCATTGAAAATAGGATTATTTTTCAAAAAAATAAAAAGATGAAATAATAATAATAAAAAAAGGAACTTAGGCATGTTAGTTTATATATTTGTTCATTTTACTTCTTTTTTACTAACATTTTTTTATTTCAGTTTATTTAGGGGGTAGTTTTGGGGGTTTATTTTATTTTTATTTCTCTGCATCATAAATGCACGGTAGATATAGTCAAAACTATACTGTCTTAGGACCTTAAGAGGGGGTCATTGTGTAAGTTTCGGATGTTGTAGGGCAACCACATTCCGAGGTCGATTAATCTACCTTACTCAAGTTCAAATGCGGCTATAAAACCGTCGCTTTGAAAAAACGCGGTGGTTACAGAACTTGAGAACCCTTTGTTTTACACGAAAACTTTTTTTCAAAAAAAATCACAAGAACCTATGATGTGGTAGACCTAAATGGATAAGGGCAGTTGTGAAGTTATAGTCATAATATTTTCTAGTAAATAATTCTGTGTAAAGTTTAGAATAGATGATGATTGTAATTTTGATTTTTTTTACATAATTATGGTTAGATTGAGTCAAGGAGCATCCAAATAGATCCACATCTACCTACCTCATTGGCCTTAAAAGATACTCTAGATATGGTTCTAACTTTTTAGCCCAAATAAGTAAAAATTTATTAGGAACAAGATTGGGCTCATCTTGTCCTATAGAAAAGCTTTATAAATATTACCTTAGTGCAGGTCTTAGTACATCTATGAGAGTTTAAATCTATTTTTGTTTAGGCCCACATCAGTTGAGCCAAACCTTTATGGAGTAAATAGAAAACAAAAAATAAAAATATAAAAGAAACAAAATAAAGAGAATCAAACCTGTGAAATAATAGATAGTCATCATTTCTTCTAGTATTCTACCAACTAGAAATATTCATTCTTTTAGGTTAATTTAGCACTTTGCAAGTAGCCTTCCACATTTGGAATAGATAAGATTTAGATATTTTCTTTGTTTAGTCTTTTTTTTCTTAACCCTTTAAGATTCCTCATTTGTAAATAGACCTTCAATAGTGCTCTATATAAATTCTATAGGCTTGTACATAGAATTTAAGGGAAGTAGCCCTCCATTTACAATTTTATCACTCAGACTTTGTAATATAAAAGCCCTAACTTTTTCTCCCTCTCTTTTAACAAAAAGAAAGAAAGAGAAATTTGCTAACGATTACAAATCCTTATGAGACTTGGGATAAACACAATCACTTAGCCTGTTAAGGCAGCTAACCTAAACAGATCCACTTGGCCTAAGAAAATAACCAACCAAACCTAAACCCTAGCCCATCAAGATAATTTAAACAACTTAAAGCCCTTAAGCTATCGAGTCCAAACACGAATTAAGTTAAAATACGAGACTGTGAAATATTATCTTGAGCTTGATTCCCGGTACAAAAAAAAGGGCAATTCATCAAATCCTTCCACTTTAGAAGTTGTCAAAGTCAGCCCATTTGAACTTTAAATAACCTGACCCAAAATCATATATGGAAGCTTAAAGGCGTTAAGACTTACAAGTTTGGGGTATGGCACATTTAGTCTTCGAAATTTCACAACTGGGGCATGTTCTAAGCAATTGGAGTGTAAGGTCAGTGATCACCTTAAGGTCAACCAATCCCTAATTGGTAACTCATTTTTAAAAAGTTTAGAATGAACAGAGATAAGCTATGTCCTATACATTAACCCCTAAATACTTTAAGAGTTAAGACATCATGGTGAGGATATTTTGGACTCATTCCTTAAAGGAGGTCCACTTTGAATTTGACACGTAGACCGAAATGAAGTTAGGCATTCATTTTCAAATCTTAAACACAATTGGGGCAATTCAGAGGTTAGGGTCATTGATTAGGAGAGATGGACAAAATTAATTCGTGTTTACCCTAATAATAACAATTTAAGGATAATTTTTGTTTTCGATAGAAGAGCTAACATTTTCTATTTAAAGAAGAGCCAACATTTTTCTAAATACCCTAAAGGCCACACATATCTTACCTAAGTCAATGCACTCTGAACTTATGGATTTACAACCTTGATTCATCTAGAGACAAAAACTTGACAAAAGAAATAGTTATTATTGGGAGAGAGAAAAGAAAGAACTGAAATAAAAAAAAAAGAAAAAGAAAAAAAATAGGAAAAAGGAAAATGAAGAAATACCCAAATATCGGGCTTGAGAAAATCCTCAATCAAAGAAGGCCTAAGTTGCTCAAAAAACATAAGGCCTTGAATTGCATTCCCAACTAAAAACACAAAACCTCATATTCATTTAGAATCGCGTTCTCAACCATAAACCAAAAACTCCATAATTCAGTTCAAAATCACACTCCAAATCACGAACATAAACTCTTTCTATCTACTCGATTCTCAAACACAAGACCTCCCTACCCATAATACCTCCTTACTTAAAGCTCTTCCAATTTTGAAGAATAATTTATTTAAGATAAAAATTATTTTTGAAACTAGGGCATGTGCACATCTAGTTCATTCCTAAGGGTTCTTGACTTGTACCCTCGGGTTGGATGAAAGCACTTCTTTCAAAATAGGCCCTCTCAATTAACTTCTTTTGAAACCATTTGACCAAAAGCCCAATTTACAATACTAAACCCAAAAAGACCTAACAAATTAATCAGAGCATATCACTTACAATTTGGACTATAATTTCTAGAATAGTAATCAAGAGTAAAATCTAGATTGAGAGTGTGTAAGGAAGTCCTTTTCGACTAGACTAATTGTAAGTTACTTTTTCCTTATGAAACGAATGTTTAAGGCCTATCCAAAAAGCTCACTATCAAGGTTACAAACTATGGTGAATATAAGATACCCTATATGATTATAGCATTTGCTTTTTAAAAGGATTTGTATCCGTTAGTAGAATTTTAAGAAAATGATGAGAGATAAAAGAAAGTAAAAGAAATAGAGAAAGTAAAGGCTTGTTATAAGCTTTTTCCATCCATGTCGGCTGTAGTGGCCAAATTTTCAGCGGTTTCCATCAATGTTGTCCATTGTCAATTTCTCAAAATCAATAGCTCTTTTGAATTGGTCATATCCATCAATCTTCTTTTTTCAACTATCATAAAGAGTTTTAATGAATTAGTAAGGTGCTTACCCTTTATCCATTATCTTAGGTCTTAGCCAGTTTAAATGGTGCTTTTACTGCCTTGGTTAGTTAGCTCATTAGGGTACGACCAAGTTTCCTCATCTTTAGGTCTTAGCTAACTCAAATGGGGCTTTGACCACCTTAGTTAGTCAATTCATTAAGGCATGACCAAGTTTCCTCATCTTTAGGTCTTAGCCAGTTCAAAGGGCTCTTTAACTACCTTAGTTAGTCAGCTTATTAGGACACGACCAAGTTTTCTCATTCTTAAGTTTTAGTAAGCTCAAAAAGCGCTTTGACCGTCTTGATTTGTCAACTCATTAGGGTATGACTAAGTTTTCCTTATCTTTAGGTCTTAGCCAGCTCAAAGGGCATTTTGACTGCCTTGATTAGTCAGCTCATTAGGGTATGACTAAGTTTTCCTATTCTTTAGGTCTTAGCTAGTTCAAAGGGTGCTTTGATCGCCTTGGTTAGTCTGCTCATTAGGATATGACCAAGTTTTCCTTATCTTTAGGTTTTAGTTAACTCAAGGAGCGCTTTGACCACCTTGGTTAATCAGCTCATTAGAGCACGACCATGTTTTCCTTATCTATAGGTCTTACCCAGCTCAAGGCGGTTCGACCACCTTGGTTAGTCAAGTCATTAACGCACAATTAAGTTTTCTTATTTTTAGGTCTTAGCCAGCTCAAGGAGCACTTTGATTGCTTTGGTTAGTCAGGACATTAGGGCACAACCAAGTTTTCCTTATCTTTAGGTCTTAACCAGCTCAAAGGGCACTTTGACTGCTTTAGTTAGCCAGCTTATTAGAGTACGACCGAGTTTCCTCATCTTTAAGTCTTAGCCAGCTCAAAGACTGCTTTAACCACCTTGGTTAGTCAGCTCATTAGGGTACGACTAAGTTTTTTCAACTCATTCTTAGGTCTTAGTGAGCTTAAAGGGCACTTTGACCGTCTTGGTTAGTTAACTCATTAGGATACGACCAAGTTTTCCTTATCTTTAGGTCTTAGCCAGCTCAAAGGGCGCTTTGATCACCTTGGTTTGTTAGCTCATTAGGGTACGACCAAGTTTCCTCATCTTTAGGTTGTAACCAACTCAAAGGGCACTTTGACCGTCTTGATTAGTCAGCTCATTAAGGCACAACTAAGTTTCTTCATCTTTAGGTCTTAACTAGCTCAAAGAGTGATTTGACTACCTTTGTTAGTCAACTCATTAAGGCACGACCAAGTTTTCTTAACTCATTCTTAGGTCTTAACTAACTTAAATGGCGCTTTGACCATCTTGGTTTGTCCGCTTATTCGGGCACGACCAAGTTTCCTCATTTTTATGTCATAGTCAACTTAAAGGGCACTTTGACCGATTTGGTTAGATAACCTATAAGAGGGTACGACCAAGTTGTCCTTATTTTCTTTAGGGATTCTTACCAGCCCACAAGGGCGTTACCCTTGCTATTCTTCATTTCGAACTTATCGTCGTCAAACATCATAACGTTTCTTAGGATAGAGTTGTCTCGATGCAAAAATAGTATCTCTTTTGTCTTTGTGAGAAAGTTTTACTCAATCTTCACTACAAAGAAAGATAGCTATAGATACCTAATTTTTGCCCCTCATAGTTCTAATTTTTTTTAAAGGGTCTTAATTCAAAAAATAGAAAAATAAAAAGATAATAAAAATTGACAAGTGATGAAAATACCAAAAGAAAAAAATTATAAAATTTTTTTAGATTTTTAAGAAGTAAAATATTTTAGGGATAAATAGTTTTAGTTTTAGCTTAATTCAAATAATTATTTTAGAAAGTCGCACGGTTTAAGTATAATTTAATTCAATAGAAAATCAAGATACAAGTTAATGGTCTAATAGATAAGTATTAGAGTATGGGCATTGGATTAGTAATTTATGGTTATAGGTTCGAATCTTGCTAGATACTTATGTTTTTTTTAGCTTGAACTCATCTTGATTTAACATTACGCACGCTCCATCACCAAATGTGACAACCCCCAACATTCAAGCATTATCCAACAACATCACACGCCACTGTAGTACGTCCAACTTGCTCAAATTCAGGCCGCACGACTCACTCACAGTCGATAACTGCAACCCGAAGCTCCATCGCGTTCCTTAATTTGTCCAATACACTGTAGCGACCGAACCAAGTAACAAACTGTACTCTACTACACTGACCTTCACTATTGTACAAATACGAACAGCGGACTAATAGTAGCTGAACAGATCATGGCACTTCAATCCAAAACCGAACTCACGCGCCCACAGTTGTGGCATCTTCAATCCAGACGTTCGAACGCAATAACCACTCCTTGACCGAAGACACATCAACGCAATCACAACAGTAAGTCCTTGCCCAATTCTGCACAACTACAACATCCACAACAGCACCGAACACATCTTCTATTGTGCCAACGCCACTAAACAAGGCAGCAACAAACATAAGACTGCACTCCCGCGTACGAATTAGCTGTCCGCACGTCCAATACACTGCTGCGTAGCTGTTGTCGTCACCATGCCATAGTAGCCGCTGTCTTATCAACACAATCCACTACTGTTGCACCCTCTTCAAAAATCCAATAGCTCACACACGTTCCACACCATTGTCCCAAACACTAAACACAAATAGCACTTCTTGAGTACAGAGCAAGACCAAGACATGACCAATCCAACCCCGACGACAATCCACTACACGCATTTGGCTAACCAGTCCAAGCGCGCACAAAGTCACTTCGCTGCCACATACAGATTCACCGTCTACGAGAACACTCTATTTGCGAACAAGAAGTCCGATGACTATTATCCTAACGTTCAGGTTTGGCATGTTCGTTTCTCTGTCAAATTCTTATCTATTTGATTATATTATACTATATTATGTTATATTATATTATATTATATTGTTATCTTATTAGAATTTCAATAATTTAATATAATTTATATATAATAGTTTAAAATACTTCTTTTAGCATTAGCTTTAATATGGATTAAGTATATTATGATAATATAGGGATATATAGATCTTAGAAGATTGGTTTCATTTTTTTTTAAATTTTATTTTATTGTATATATGCCTTATTACATTATCTATTAGTGATATATTATATCAATATATTAGTTTAAAGATTTATTAGCGTTGATTTCTATATATTAAAGTATGTTACATGAAATCACTAATTTATTTAGGTAGATACTTATTAGTGGTAATGATGTGTATACATACATATATATCTATTAGTCTAGAAATTATTTTAGGATTAGTTTTTCTTTTAGGAATTCTCATATAGAAAAATTATTTTTTTTAAGAAATAGAAATTGACAAAAAAGAAATTTTTACAAAAGGGTTATAATATCTTAGAAAGTTTTTTTTTTTTAAATCGCTTATGAGTTGGGACCTCCTTTGAATTTTTTTAAAATCAAATCAATTAAAAACGTAAATCTAATCGGTTTCAAAATTAAAATAAACCAACACATTAAAGACTTTTGGAAAGAACTATAATCGTTTAATCCCGACTAGCGTATACGTAGGTGCCTTCGGGGCGATAATAAAATTTGTTGAAAACTTAGCTTCTTTTTCTTTTAGTTTTATTTTTTCTTAAAAATATTATAATTTGAAAAATAATCATAATTTCGGTAAATAAATAGTGGTATCCATTAGGGTTTAATAAGTTAGCTCCCGAATTTGGAGCCCTCTAGTTATTCACTCAAATTGAAATAAAAGATTAGTAGTCAAATCATAATCAATTCACCTAATTGATTACGATTTCTTTCCTTTTTCTAGACTTTGGTTGAGTGGTGACTCCAAAAATTTTTCTAAATGAAAAAATGAGAATTTCCCAATTTTCTTTAGTCGAGAATTAATATTAAATGGGTTAGTGTTTAGTATTAATTGGAAAATGGAAAATGAAATTAAAATAAAAGAAACAAAAAATTTAGACTCGACACTGGCCAACACTAGTAGCTCTGTTAATGCATAATCATAGGTGCTCACAATTAAGGAGAAGAGACATAAGTTAGACACTTCCATCTCCTTCTCCGACATCAACCTTGAAGGGGTCAACACTCCCCACCAAGACACCTTGGTGATTAAGGCAGGGATCTCAAAAGTTGTAGTCTTAAAGATTATGGTAGACACTAGCAGCTCCATTGATATACTCTTCTTCCACACATATGATAGGATGAGGAAGAAGCTGCCAGTAAAGATGAAGCCATACCACCACAATCCGATTGGCTTCAACACTACAATTTGATTGGCTTCAACGGCAGCAAGGTCCAAGCTAAGGGTATTGTTACATTAGACATGGAACTTGGTGTTGACGACTATATGGTACAATGACCTGTAGAGTTCATTGTGATTGATTGTCCTTCCCCTTATAATGCGCCCTTGAGAAGACTAAGCCTAAACACATTTGGGATGATCATATCCTCCCTGCATGTGAAGGCTAAATTCCTGATGCCCACTGGGGTAGGAGTATGCAGGTGCGATCAAAAGCTCTCGCGAGAGTTATATGTCAGGGCGGCCAAAGGTGATGGCATCTTTGCCCTAGAGGTGGGCCTATAAGAGATGTCTAGATCGGTGACTCTCTTGACCAAACAACGAAAGTTGGGATTGAAACTCCAGTCAAAGTGAAGGATGAAATCATTACTCTCTTGTAGGAAAATTCAAATAGGTTCGCCTGGTCAGCGTTTGACATGCTTGGAATTTGCCTTGACCTAGGAACTTACAACCTCAACATCGACACCACAGTACGGCATATCAAATAAAAAAATAGGCATTTCGCCCTAGAACGGTATGCCGCAGTCGAGGAGAAAGTGTAGAAGCTGCTCAAAGCTAGCTTCATAAGGGAGGAAAAGTACCTAATGTAGTTGGCAAATGTCATACTAGTGAAAAAGAAGAATGGAAAGTAGTACATGTGTGTCGATTATACCAACCTCAACAAAGCCTGCCTTAAAAATTATTTCCCCCTCCTAGAATCGACCAGCTTGTCGATTTTACGTTAGGATATGCCCTACTAAGCTTTATGGATGCCTTACCGGGATACAATTAGATCAAAATGGACCCAAAGGATGAGGTCCATACCTTCGCCATCAATTATAGCATATATTGCTATACTATGATGCCATTCAAACTGAAAAATACTGGGGCCACATATTAACGAATGGTGATGAAATTGTTTAGGCCCCAGATTGGGTGCAATATGGAGGTGTACATCTACATGATCGTCAAGAGCTAAAAGCCGGTTGATCATGTCAAGGATCTCTAGGGAGTCTTTAACCGAATGTGCATGCATGATATGAAGCTGAACCCTTACAAGTGCGTTTTCGGTATCGGCTTTGGTAGGTTCTTTGAATTTCTGGTCACCTAGAGAGGTATTGAGACTAACCCTAAGAAGATCATGGCCATCATGGGAATGAAGCCCCTAACTTCAGTTCGAGATGTACAAAAGCTTACCGGCATGGTAGCTGCCATCAGTAGATTCATTTTGAAGAGCATTGATAGATGCACTGAGTTCTTCAAATTCCTAAAAAATCCCAAGGGTTTTGAATGGACTTCGGAGTGCGCTGCTGCCTTTTAGCAACTCTAAGACTTCCTTACTCGTCTATTGATCCTCTTTAAGCCTGTCCAAGGGGAGGATCTATTTTTGTACTTAGCTGTTAATGATCAAGCTCTCTCTTCTATGTTGTGGGCAGATGAAAGAGGACATAAGCTAGTATATTACGTTAGCCATATACTTCATAGGCTTAAGGTTGGGTATATTCGGGCAGAAAAATTTGCACTAGTCATCGTCATTACTACTAGATGGCTAAGGCTTTAATTCTAGGCGCACTGGGTGACTGTACTTATGGACCAGCCACTGTGTACTATAATGTAGAAACCTAATGCGTTTGGATGGATGATGAAGTATGCAATGGAACTGAGCATGTATGAAATCTAGTACCAACTAAGAATGGCCTACAAGGCACAAGTCCTGGCCAACTTTGTGGTAGAATGTACTGGAGAAAAAACCCTACTAGGTGACGAAAAACCAATATAGATTCTCAATGTCAATAGATCATACACTACTGGAAGTAAAGGTGTGAACCTTGTGTTGATCGGCCTGCATAAAGTCACCATTTGTTATGCCCTCAAGTTTGGGTTCAATTCCAACAACAATAAATCTGAATACGAGGCACTTATCACCGGCCTAAAGTTGGCTAAGGAGATTGAGGCTGAACAACTGTGAATATTCTTAAACTCCATGCTCGTTGTATAACTGGTCTAGGGTGAATATGAAGCTAAGGACAACACCATGGCTAGATACATAGAGAAGGCGAAAGGGCTCCTAGTGGACTTTCCCTCCAAGGACATCAAGAAAATCCCTCAAATGGAAAATGCAGTGGACGATTGGCTATCCAAACTAGCCTCCACTAGCATATGGAAGCCTAAGATGAAAGATAGCAAGATCGTCATAGAGTACTTGTCGAAAAAAAGCATAGCTCCATGCCTAGCTGAAATTCTAAAATTGATTACGGCAGCACCAAAACCGAGTTGGATGGATCCCATCCAAAGATACTTAGAGGAGGGAATATTGCCAATGGACAGGAGGGAGTCGAAGAAGCTTCGATACCATGCTCCCAATTATACACTAATTGACGACTTCCTATGCCATAAGGGAATCAGCCCCCCCTGCTCCAGTATCATCGAGAAAAGGAAGGGCTAAACGTCATAGAAGAGTTGCATGCCAAAGTGTGCAGCAACCATGTCTAATCCTAAGCCTTGTACCTTTAAGTGTTACGACTCGAATATTATTGGCCTACCATGAGGCAGGACATAAAGGCTCCTAGAAGTGCCCATAATGCTAGAAACATACCCCAATTAGTTGCGTAACCAGTACTGCACTTTAACCCCTAACGAGGCCAAAGCCGTTTGCCCAATGGGGGATCGATATCCTCGACGCCTTCTCGAAGGCATTAGGACGACTGCGGTTCATAATTATCGCTGTAGAGTACTTCACGAAGTGGGTGGAGGCCAAAGCCATAGCCAGAATCACGGAGAAGAGCATAAAGTCATTTATCAAAAACAACATTCTCTTTCAGTTTAGAGTCTCTTATGCACTGATCACAGATAACGGTTGACAATTTGACAACCCCAAGTTCAGGGAGTTCTGTGCCAAGCACCACATTGTCGTACATTTCACCTCGGTTGCCTACCCCCAATCGAATGGACAGGTAGAGGTAACCAATTGAGTCATTTTAAATAGCCTTAGGAAGCATATAGATCAATCCCATAGTGCTTAAGCCAATGAGCTGCCTAATATCTTGTGGAGGTATAGGACCATGCACCATACTTCAATGGGCAAGACCCCCTTCCATTTAGCTTTTAGGTCGAAATTGTCTTCCTTATCGAACTTGAACTCCCCAATATTAGGACTCGAAGTTTCAAAGCTTCCCTAAATGACTCATTGCTGCAAGAAAGCGTCGATACAATTGAGGAAATCAGAGACCTCGCTATTGCTCAGGTTACTGCATACCAACATCGAGTCACCTAGTAATATGATCAGAAGGTCTAACACAAGGAATTTAAGGTTAGTGACCTAGTATGCTGAAAATTGGAGGCCACTAGTTCACAAGAAGGCCAGGGTAAACTGGCCCACAATTAGGAAGACCCGGTCAAAGTCAGGGAGAAACTAGGCAGTGGAGCATACAAGTTGGAAAGATTGGATGGTGAGCTTATCCCACGCACGTAGAACGCCAACAATCTACACCTCTACTTTGATTAAATTTCATCTTGTACAATTTTATTTTCAATTTGAGTTGAAATAAAAAGCTCTCAATTGATTGCGTACTTCTCTCCTCTCCCTTTTTGTTTCAATCCCCTTGCTAGCCTTTTAAAAAGGCACTCGAATGGTTGATCTGACAGGTTAGAATGCCACTGACCTGACCCCTTAGGGTAACCTTGGTAAAGGGGAACATCCCTTGTACAGAGGAATTCCTACGAATCGGGAATGTTGGAATGTCACCAACCTAACCCCCTTAGGGTAATCTCGGTAAGGGGAAACATCCCTTGCATAAAGAAACTTCTACAAATTAGGCGGGTCAGAATGCTACCGACCTGACCCCCTTAAAGTAATCTCGATAAGGGGAAACATCCCTTGCATAGAGGAACTCCCATGGATCGGATAAGATGGAACTCCACCAACCTGACCCCTTAGGGTAATCTCGACAGGAGAAACACCCCTTGTACGGAGGAGCTCCCCTAACAAAACCTTAGCCAAGGGTCCACAAAATTTACAGAGAGAATAGCGAAAGACTTTCAAAAAAATTCATTTATTTATTCTGTACCTTTATTTATAGAGTAAAGGCCAACATCCCAGCCCTAACCACATAAAAAAAAAAATTACAGAACCTCGCTACCGCGTAGGATCAACTAGCTCGAGTAACTCAGAAAAATCTAAGGTATCTATCTGCTCCAAGCACTGATCCGCGGGCACTTCAACCAGTAGGCCTTAAGCTACAGGGGAGCACAAGACATGCCAATTAGGAGTGACAGGACCTCCCACGGGAAAATCTTCTATAGGGAAAACTTCTGAGGCATCCTCCTGCTAAGTTGCCAAGGCATGGTTGGATGTTGAAGCACCTTGCCATGCCCCAGCACCAGAGGACGTGCCTGCATCTTCGACGACTGCTTGAGCAAAGTCCCCTTACACCAGGGCTTCCCTCTTTTTGTTGAATGTAAGGGAGTCTAGAAAATCGAGGAAGCTCAAGTCTAGATCTGAATAATGGGAGAGGATTTCTCTCCTATTGAAGGAGATAGAATTAGTAGACAGGTCCTCTAACTCCTCTAGCCACTCCTCGGTGGCCCTGTAGTCGGCGATCACCTTCCTTGTGGTAGCATTGCTGAAGAACTCCCTGCTCTCTAACTTAGAGATGATCTCTTCCATCTCCAAAACCCTACCTTGTAACTCCCTGACTTATTGCTCCAAAGTAGCCTTCAAGCCAACTAACTCAAGCGACGTGGCCCTAACGCCTTAATACTTGGACGCCTTCATCGCCAGCTCAGCTTTCAGCCTGGCCACGGAAGCCTTTAATTCATTATTTTTTTTTCAATTCGAGCCCTAGCTGTACCCTCCTCCTCCAGTCGTTGTGAGAGATGAGCCTTCATCTTCTACTCGTTCTCTAGCCAAGCCTTTAGTTCCGTGCCCTTCTAGGCATCCTTCTCCACTTTACCCCTTTCCTACTCCGTATGCTTGAGCCTCGCCTGAAGCCCTACCACCTACATAGTAGAGTAGCATAGGCACTTGTTAACTTGAGAAAATTTTCTCAAATACCTCCTGCTGGAATTTTTTGCCTCTAGTAGGCACTTCTTCTACCGATGCAACTCTTCCCATAATCTAGTTACCTCTTTTTGGGTAGCATAGGACTTGTTCAACTCGATGAGCACTTGGTCGTGGTACTACAAGATGAAAATAAAACATATAAGTTGGGACCAAACACTAAAATATAACACTATAATAGCATGGAAGAACTACCTACCGCATTAGGGTACTCAAGTAGCCTACAATTTGTATGTGGTCACTCGCACCCTCTTGGGAGATCCTTTCTAGCACAGCCCAATCACTAGGGGTGTAAGACCCCATTAAAGCTTGGTAAATGAGGGTTCGGTACCGCAACGTCAGGTCACCAACATGAACCTCTCATTTCGGCTACAAGATCTTTCCCTGGGCCCTCTTCTTCTCCATCTCAAGGATCCCCCCTATTTAGCACCTCGTTTAAGGAAGTGTATGGCGCTACTATAAATGAGTTTGGCCCCAGCCTCATCTTTTAGAAGTTGTTGAGGACGTCCAAAAACTCATCCCCAATGTCATCTACGCTCTCTAGAAGGGATGAGCCAGGGGCTTCTCATTCTATTTCCCCTTGGTCAAAGGTTTGCCAAGGGCTTTTGCCTCTTCATCCCTGGACTTGGCTCCTTGAATACCTTGGGAGCTTGCGCTTGTCGCCTGTGGCTGCAGGTAGGGTAGCTATCTCCCCGATTCCTCCCTCAACTGCCCTCGGAGGGGACAACACCTACACATTGGACCCTTCCGTGTTGACACCTTCTTTACCTACAATGATGGGTTTAGACGAATAGATAGCAAGAATGGGTAGAGCTACGCTCAAAGGTACCATAGCCATCGGCTTGTCCCGGATGACGAGGGAAATCTCCTAAGGCACAGACTTCAGTTGTGGCTTGCTGGTCTTTTCGAGCCCTAACTTCGGCTTTGCTACCTTCCCTATTAGCTGACCTGCCTTTGATTACTCATGTCATCAGCTCATCAAATTGTCTATAAACGGACGAGGTACCCTCAGAGCCTTGTGCTTGTGGTTACAAGTAGGGTAGCTATCTCCCTGGTTCCTCCCTCAGCTACCCTCGGAGGGGATAACACCTACATGTCTGGCCCTTCTACGTCGACACCTTCGTCCCCCACAATGATAGGCTCGGATAAGTAGATGACAAGAACTAGTAGAGCCATGCTCAAAGGCGCCATGGCCATCAGCTTATCCTGGATGATGAGGGAATCCCCTGAGGCACAAACTTTAGCTGCAGCTTGCTGATCTCTTTAGGCCTTAGCTTTGACTTTGTTGCCTTCCTTGTCGACTGACTAACCTTTGATCATGCCTGGTGTCAGCTCATCAAATCGTCCACAAATGGATGAGGTACCCTTGGAGCCAAGCTCTTGCCTGCAAGAAGACTGATCTAAAGTTTAGAAAAAGAAAATAAGGACAAATCAAAGGAAACTATCACTATCATTTTTAATACACCATCGTGACCAGCACAATCAAGGAAGTCCACTTATCCTATAGGCATTGGACGAAGCACCCCGACACTAGTATAACAAATAGGCGTGTAGGAATGAACCAGTACCTTTAACCCACTTCTCTGCCACAACTTTCTTCATGCTGGGGAAGAGCTCGGAGATCGGGCGCTAGAAATACCTTTCTACGGTCTCCGCAACGTAGATCTCCTAGCCACCTCTCAACTCTATGAAGGCTAAGATCTTTTGGATGGCCTCGGCGTTACTTAGCCTAAGCCTCTTCTCACCTTCAGTACAGACCATTTCGGTCCACCAGGTCCAGAAGGCAGCCTCTTTGGGCAGCTCCACCACCACGTATTTGTCCTACCAGCCTTTGACCGAGTCAACAAGGCTGTAGAACAATTTCTTTCTCAAGCGTGGCTGGAGGTAAGGCCACCCACAACACTCTTCCATATGTAGAAGTAGTAGAAAAGCTCGAGAGTAACCTTTATCACTAAGTATATGTAGAGCACTTAGAACGCCTTTAACACCCTTCATCCATTTGGGGGGATCTGCAATGGGCTATAACGGTGATAGTTGAAAAACTGTCTTTCAAAATGACTTCGAGGGAGGCGTTTCCTAAACTCTAAGCATTGCTCAAAAAGTACAAAGTGCCTCCTTGATAGCAGGGTCACCCGTTCGTCCCTATGTAGCAACCTAATATGCCACTCAAGTATTGCCCCCATGAAAATGTTGCTGATGACCCAATTGCGGGGCAAAATCCTTACTTTTGCTTATACGGTCATCAGGCCCCTTCCCCGTACCAAGAGTGTCGAATAAATCTTTGGCGGATGATAAGGGAATATCTACGTACACGTCTCTAGGGATGGTATTGATGATTTTGGCCTCATCTAATGCCTCTACAACTATCTTTGTAGGTTGGTCGAGTTGTGCTAGTGATGATACTTTGCCCTCCTATGGTCAAGGAAGATCACTCCTTGTAGAAGTTGAATTGGAGGTAAGTTCTAGTGAAGAAGAGTTAGCTTCACCCCTATTAGTAAACATGATTGTGATTCTTATAAAGAAAAAATAAAGCTTTTGAAGAAGGTTTGAGAGTTCGAACGCGTATGCAAAAATTACGACAACTGAGCGAAAAGATTGTAGAAAAGAGTTCTCTTTTTGTAATCCCGCTTTTTATAGGAAAATCACCTGGGAAGCCGTACAGGCGGCTATGAAGATACGTATAAACACAAATCCCTTAGAATGTTGCCTAGTAAACATGTGGAAAGCATCTCAATCAAATGGCCAACTTTAAAAGGGCAATAAGCATGTAGCTATACGTTAGTTTGCTGCAACACAACACTTGTCACGTCGCATTTAATACATGGAATACAAGTGGGCAAAAGTTGCATTTTGAAAGCCCCTTTAATAGGAAGCTTCTTCAGGGCCCATCTAATTTGCACCTAGTTGATGTTATGAAGACATGACACATTTATGTTGGCTTGATCCCTATCAGGCCCTATTCAAGCAAACCAGTCCGTAGCATTGTAGCACCTCTGCACCCTTGCCTACCTAGCCTCGAATACTTTTAGACTAACAGACCACTGCTTAGGACGACTCGCCACTTTAGGCCTTCTCACCTCGGATCATCCATCACTTTGAATCTACAACCTCATTATGTTAGCATCATGGCATTGGATCAAACTTCTTAAAGTTGGATTGATTACGTCTGAACAGCCCATGCATTCCTTCTCCTTGCCTCTTCCTTAGCAATGAGACTAAGGAGGGGAGGGGGGCACAAGTATTGACAGGTGGGTAGGGACTTCTCAGGCTTGACCAGATTTGTTAAGCCTTACTTCCTTAGGCTTGCCTTTGTAGGTCTCGGCTTAGTCTTTAGTGGCCCAGGCCCATGAAGAACTGTAACGACTATAAATTATAAGATAATAATAAAACAATCACGTCCTAAATATTAGGGACATGTCAGACGTAACAGCTTCACTTTCCCACACTTGTAGGATAAGATCTTTCCTACCAATTGATCTTTAATGGCCAGTTCTACTCCGCTATAAATATTAGACATCTACCCAAAGGTAATCTTCTCTAAAAAACTCTGCATTCTAAACCTATGTACTTAGTATTCTATTTCACAAAAAGCTTATTGCTGACATAAATATCGAAATGGTTACGCTAGACAACCCTCTGACGTCCCTTTAAATACCATCGTCTTGTTACCATGGTGTACTCCCCCATAAGCATATAAAATTTTGAAACAACTTGAAGCTGAACTAGAAACAGGGATTAGAGTGGGTAATGGACCATTGGGTTTTCAGTTTTATTTATTTAATTTTAGGGATGATAAATGATTAGCCATTATTGTAGAAGTGATGAGACTCCTTAAAATAGTAGGTTGTTGATCTACTTATAATCGTAAATTATGACTCATGAGAAATTCTGATACTTAATTGGAATTAAGATTATGAAGTAATTAGTTAGCACCATGGTGGATTATATTTGTAGTTTGTATTTTAAATGTTTATTATATTATTTAATATATGTAATAATATTATATTAATGATTATGGATTAATATAAGTTGAACATATGTCCCCAAATAGTGAGAGATAAAGATGAATTATGCATCATGAGTTTATTAAAAAAAGCGAGTTGATGATACAAATGCTAAAACGAACGTCATGTCACAGTAGTTTTCCCTTTAATTTTTGCATTAAAACAATAATGAGTTATTATGGTATAGTCATCACATTATATTATTAAAGAAAAAAATAATGATGATTAACACGAAAAGGAAAACATACGAATGAATGTGCCAACTCCGACTGCATTGTCGCTTGTAAAATAAAACATCCACATGTGCATTAATTGAATCTCAATTTCTAATGATGTTAAATTTTCTTCCTTTTGTGATACGGTTCGTGATCATGGTTCGTGATGTCTATCATCATTCTTAAAGAAGTCATCCATTTACATACTTTTTTATTTAGGTCACCATCCTTATTTTTTCCTTCTATTTTTGTCCTTTATATTTGCTAACTTTAACAAAAATAGGATTTCCTTTATTTCCCTTAAATTCTGTTTCCATTTTTGACATCTATTAATTTTGATTGGTCTTGGATAGTTGGCAAAGGTGGCTGCACTTTGCATAATTTCCTAAACCTGCCCTTTTTTACATTTTTAGATTTTTTAATTTTATTATACTTTGTAAATAAATGTATATGATTTATTATTTTGTTTAATTAATTATTCTTTACAAGCCTATACGTATAAAAATTACATAGAAAATTTCACAGAGTTGACAAAAGTTGTATTTTTGAAAAAAATTGATGACCTTGAAAACTCAAATCGAAAGAAAAAAAAAACCAAGGGTAAGGATAAATAGGAAAAAAAAAAGAAGAAGAAGAAGAAGAAGCAAAAGTTAAGATTAAATATGTACTTTTTCCTATTGTCAAATATTACACAATGCACAGTTTGTCGAAAAACTTTTGAGATATATCGGTTTATCCATGGTTCTTGCTAGTTTTGAATTAGTGGTTCTTGTAATTTCTTTCAAAAGGAGGGGAAATTCAATATATACAAAAATGCTAAATTGGGCGGTTTGACCCTTAGTAATTCGGTAGCTAATTTGGTTCTACCAAACTAGTGGCTAAGTACTAGGCCGGCTTTTATCATCTAAGTTATCTAATAAAATCCTTTTCATCATTACGTTGGATCAAAGATGGCATTAACCTATACATAATTTAATGTCATGGATAATATTTAATTGCATATAGAAGAGTAAGAATTTGACATACAATCAACCATACTTAAAATAAAACCCCTTACGTGTCAAATTCTCATTTTTCCATACTTACCAGTTATCACTAATCAATTCACGCAAAGAAGTTTTCATTTTCTTTCCAAAATCACAAGCGAGTTCATTTATATGAGCGTACCCTAGCCAGATAAACCCTAAGACACTACACAGTCACAAACCTGGTGTGGCTATGCTTGTAGTTGTAGGGACTATAGGGACTGCCTTTGGGGGGCGACGGTTAATCGACAATGACCCAACATGTCCCACAAGATTTTGCATGCACCTCCGTTTACTTCTGACAAGCAAATAAGGTCTCAACCTTAGAAAATTGGGTATGGGTGCCTTTTATCTTCCGTGGTAGAAAATGTTTTGGGGTAAGAAATAGTGTTTATTTCCATCCAAATTTCCTGTTTGTAAAGATAAATCATCTTCTCATCTATTTTGTGGAAGCTGATGGCTTTAGATTTTATGTTATACTTCAATCAAATATTATAAGGTATTAAAGGTTGAAGAGAATAGTTATATGATGTGGATAGATAGAATAACGAAACTGGTTAAAAATGAATCGATTTTTTTATTACACATGAAGATGATACAATTTTTATCTTTCAACTCGAATGAATTTTTTTTATTATAATATGTTTCCGGAAATAGAATTTCAAGCTCTATAGGAAGGCTATCAAGACAAGCTTGATTGAGGTGTTTTTGGACTTGAAAAATGCACTTTAAAACTTGTAACGAGTTTTTAAATTATTTGGAGTTTTATTTTTGAGATTTCTTTAGAAGTTCTTTTAGTGGCCTTTATATATATATATATATATATACTAACAGTCAAATAGGCTTTTATGTGTGATTATGATGAGAATAAAACCATACAAGTTATGTTAAATTAATCATTGATTATGAACCTATTTGTAAACCTAATAAAAACATAGTTAATTGGATAAAGTTATCTTTATAACACTATATTTTGTATGATACATTTATAATATAACTTCATTAGATTATTGAGTTTGAAATTCTTAAAAGAAGTAAAAGAAAACAGAACTGTTTGTTGTATCATAGTATGTATTATTCAACTATTCTAGTATAAACTGTTCGGCTGGTTATCAATGGGAGGTGATGGACCATATAGCTAGATGTCTTTAGACCATCTGGTTGATTGCTATAGATTAGTGACAGGTGAGGGACTGTGCAGCTAGTTACTACAGGTCAGTAAGTTATGTTAGACCATGTGACTAATGATCCGAAGACCATCTGAATGGTGATCCTATTTGAATTGACCATCCGGCTGGTCTTCACAAAAAAGAGCTGTTACAAAGTATTAAATGAATAGAGAAGTAAACCAACAGTTGAATTTTCTTAAGAAGCTACAAATACAAATTGTTGGGTAATTGAAGGATAAAAAATAGAGCTAAAAATCTACAATTATTCATTTTGGCCACTTGTCTTTTATTTTGTGTACTTAATTTGCTAAATTATTTGTAAAACCTTAGTATAGTGTAAAATGATTTATACTTGCAAGAACTTTAAGAGAATGTGCTATACTTGAGATTGGGTTTATTTTGATAGTTATTATAATTGAGAATCTTATAAAATCAAGATTAGGTGAATTATGAGTGTAAAACTTGAATAATCAAGTTTGTGTATGTATAGCTCTTAAAGCTTAAATTGAAAAATTAATAAAATGGTATAAAGTCCTTGGTTAGAAGTATTGTGTGTTTGTGGAGAGTAGGATTGAAAAATTAATAAAGTTTTCTTTATTTGATTCATCATTTTGGATATAACGCATAGTAAAAATGAGAAAAAAATTATATATTGAATACTAATTATCTTGAAAATATATAAGAAAAAAAATATAGATATATAACTCCATATTATAATGTATTTATTAAAATACATTGAAAAAATAATAAATATACTATATTAATGGTAGGTTTTTACATATAAAAGGGCACGAATTTGAGCGGCTTTTAGCAATCATTTCTAATTCTACTTTTGCACATGGAAACATCTTATGGTTAATGATACTGTATTGGAGAGTTTCAATATATGTAAAGGGAGGAGATTTTATGGTCTCGTTCACCGTTTTGATGAGATCTATTATATTCTCTATTCCATAATTTATTTATATATTTTAAATTTTAAATCATTGAATTTAAAATTTATTATGGGATAAATGACGATATCAATCCTATAAAAAATAAGAAATAAAAAATAAGAATAGCACTGAAAGTTTTATTTTTGCCCAGGGTAACCAGTTTTAATATATGTGGAAACATCCGAACATTGACGTAGAACTTTTGGTGAAAACAGTGCACTGAAAAAGAGAAATTACCATAAAATTTATGAATAAAATATTGCATAATATATAGTATTTAATTTTATGAAATATGGTTTAAAGATATTTTAAGGAATTTTATGGATAAAAAAGTGTGAACCTTAAAACTTTAATAATATATAAATATTTTTTTGATCTTCTTTTCAATAATCTATTACAAGAAATAAAGAGTTTTTGAGTTTTCCATACTTTTCTTTCGTACATGCTGTGTCACTATAACGTTTCAGTACATGCTAAGACCCGTTTATAGAGATCATATGCTGTGAATATTAGCTTCTTCAATAAAATAGCATTTCTGTCCCGTATGAAAATATAAAAGTTGGCAAATGGAAAGGAAAAAAAAAAAATCGTAAAAATCTAATGAAGCGGTGCTTCTTCCATTAGTACGTTGCAGTATTTGTTGTTATACTCGGAGATTCCACGAAATGATTGAAACAGAATGATTGAATTGCCATGGATGAACAATCTAAAGCAACAAAATGACACACCTACTGAAGTATTTAAACTACAACGAGGTTACTTCAAGAATCTTAACACAAAGAGAATGAATACAAAGGACAGATGCCATTAATAGATTTTCGCAATCGAAAAAGTTACTTAGCCAGTTCCTCCCAGCACACCCTTGAGCTTCTTCACGGTTTTATCGTCAAGGAAAGTGACTTTCTCCACTACAGCAGATGGCAAGTCATTACCAAACAAAGCGAAATCAAGGATCTGAAGCCCCGGGTTCGCGCTACTAAAGGAAACGAAAGCGACGGAGGGAATGCCGGCATGGTTCACTTGGAAGTGCAACAATCCTTGAGGGAAAGCCATTACATCACCTTTATTCAGGGCCTTGAGATAAACCTTGTTGGATGAATCAATAAATCCAGCAAGGATTTTCCCGTGGACGACGAAGAGTAATTCGGAGGCGCCAGGGTGAGTGTGCATAGGGATGACACCTCCAGGGGCAAGGTCTAGCCTGGCAGCAGAAATGTCAAGCCCATTAATCCCGGGGAATTGTGCGTCGAATGCAGGCGTGACTGCTGCTTTGATGATGTTTGTGGTGTTACCAGCAATTCCTAGGCCAGAATAGACGAAGTCGTTAACTGAGATCTTGGTAGGTTTCCTGCAAGCATAGCCTGCAGGGGATGGTGGAGCCTTGTAGTTTGCTACACAGAAGTCCTGGACAGCAGCATGGGAGGATGACACCAGGACAAGGAATGCTAGAATGTGCAGCATTTTGGCTGTTTTATTATGTATTCTGGCTTTCCCAAATCGCTATTTCCAGAATTGTAGCGGGTTTATATAGAGAACTTGTGTGAAAGTTGGGAAAACAGGAATGATCCTCGCGGATATGGTGAAATTCGTCGAAAGAAAGAGAACCACAAGCTTTTGATTGCGAAGCATATTGGAAGAGCTTGTGGTCCATCATGCAATCTTCCTTTACACATTAAGACATGAAAGCTCTTTTTTTGTTTGATGATTTGAAGGCAGCGATATTGGAGACCCTTAAAGAGATAGAAAAAAAAAAAAAAGGAAAAAGGAAAAAAGCAAACCTGATAATGTTGTATCCTATTGTCCCAAGCAAAAAAATAAAAAAATAAAAAATAAAAAAGTGGTGATTCAGAATTCATCCTCTTTCCTCATGTCTGGAATCATTTTTAGAAACTAAAATTGAGATTCCTTGTTCTAGGTTTAAGGGAGTGTCTAATTTCATTTTTCGAAAATGAAGAATTCTTTTTTTTTTTCGATGGGCTTTTAATATATTATACGTATCTATTTCTTCCAGATATCAAGGGTATTCTTTACAAATAATTATATAAATAGAGACAAATTTATGTGAATCATTTTAAATATAAGAATAAATTTGATATTTTATTTGCAAATCTATCTATTATATTCTGATTTATTTCATTTTAGACTGTTATTATATACAAAACATGATATTACTATGTAGAAAAAAAAAAAAGAAAGGCTGTTTTTTGATGAAGTGTTGAAACTCAAAATCTACAAGATTATCCTAAGAAAATGTAAATATATATAACTGCCTAATATTATTGGATTTCGAGTAATATGAACTATTAATAACAAATATCATAAGAAGTTAAACTCAAAAAACCCAAGTTGTGTCGAGGTTCAATTTTCATTTGAGATGGAAAGTTCCTAGTAATAACCCAAATGTAATGTAGTGGAATTGAATTGTATTGTGAAGTTTACTATGTAGAAGTGGTCCAATATTGCGGCACATGCAAGGAGAGAACAATTCAAGAAGAAGACATCTTGCCAGCTACATATAAGTGGGAGAGCATGAATACGTGTAGATACAAAGTATGGTTGTCCTAACAAATGTAAACCATGGAAAGCAATATGTGGACTCTACGAATTCCCTTTCTCTCAATCTTCCAGACTGCCATATCATATGTTTGAAGATATATGCATTGCTATTTGTTTTCCTAAATATTTTCCTTTATATTACCGTTTGAGTCTCCATTTTAACTATCTTCTAAGAAGAAGGTAGACATAGCCGATTGTATCTACTATAGAATCATATGAAATATAAAACCCGATTCCTCTACATAGTAAAAATCAATACAATAAAAACCCGTCTTACCTACTACATTTTTTCTAGTGGTTGTTTATATTTTATTTGTATCTTGATAGTGCATTTGGATTGTTATCTCATAGATAAATTATTAGCGTGTTATTCAATTCTAGTTCCTATATTTTTGTACCATCTTTGTATTTTATCCTGCCAAGAATTTGAGGATGAAGAAAAAAAATAAAAAGAAGACGATGAATCACGATAAGTAAAAGCTTGCTAATCAGATTTTTGGTTTGATTTTTATATTCTCGTTCCCTAATGAAAACAACCTATTACTTCATACATAGCCTCGGTATAGGGACTAATCCGCGTATCATATTGAAAATTTTCTAAATAGGTTGAGAACTTTCACTTTCCTATCAGTTTCTCAATTATTTTTCATGACCATAGTTTCGTCCCCCCTATTTTTTCATTTTTAAATTATGAGTAATGATGGGCAGTAGGATGACTCGTTAAGAATAAAGACAAAGGGTAATCACAAGACGTGTCATTGTGCTGTTTGGATACTAAGATATTGATCCATAATCTTATCATGGATATAAAAGTAGATGCAACGGCGATTTCAACAATCAAATGATGCGAAGAGATGGCGTTTTAAAAACTTGTTGAATATAAGCAATGTTGCTAGCAATGACACGGTTATCTTCCCATGTCCCTCCTTTCTCTTCATGAGTTTCTGCCAACACAAAATATGATTCTCTCCATATCTAAACCATGGAACATATTTCTATCACTTCATAATTACAGGTTATTGAAACTATACAAAAGAGAGAAAATACCTTTAGGGTGGATATTCTTGCAAATTAATTGCAGTATCTTTTATGGTTCTGAATTTGGAAGTAGTTCCTATGGTGTTAAAATGGAGAACAACAAGTGCTGTTGTAATATTAAAAATGGAAGCCATAGTGTATTCAGTGGTTATATGTGTAGATGAAGCTGGGGTGATTTGTAAAAATGTAAATGCAATGGAAATTAATGAAAGAAACTGTGTTGCTTTGCATACGGAGCTTGAAGTATTGAATACAACACCTCATCAATGGCTGAATGTAGCCAACAATTTTGGTGAAAATTCTTTTTGGGTTCTTCATTCATGGTTTTTAAATCATACTATACAAGAATATATATGATAGTCTTCCTCAAGGATTAACAAAAGAAAGATCTAGAATTTTCTAAAACCTCTAAAATATTCTAGCATGGATCCACAAATGTGCCAGCACATGATATTCTACTTTTCTATTCTCAAATTTCTATATTTTTACCTTTTCTAGTAATATTTCCTAATTCTAAAAGCTAGTTACAACATGTAAAAAGCCCCATCTAGCATTTTATTACAACCTTCGACAACCCTACAACAATGTATTATCAATCGGTGCAATAAAATGAGTGTATTGCTACAAATTGAAAGAATGAACAAAATATCTAACTTTTAGTTCTATCTAGACACGATAAATGTTTGCTCAATGGCAATTAGTTAATATCTTCTTTCATTGATGTCTATGCAGTCATGATACAGAAAAAAAAAAAAAAAGCATAAATTCACTATTTGGCTCAGCGAGAGAGTAATATTTATTTCTCCTCACAAAACCTATTATATTTGGCACGAAGAAATAAACTATAATGAAATAGGTTAGAATAAAATGAGGAGCAAAATAAAAAATCCTATCCTTTGTTTAGAAATGCTCACCAAATAGAATGACATTTTATGTGCAAATAGTGTTATTTGTCAAAAATGTCTTTAATATTATATTCCATAATTTATTTAAAGGTTAGATAAGCAATTTAAATTAATCCTAAATCAATAAAGGGGGAATGAAATCACAATTCCACTTTTTTAAAGGCAATAATAGAATTCTCTTTTGAAGCTAGAATTATTAATTCTATAGAATTATGATTTTACTTTCTTAATGTATTTCTAAACATGGAGAAAGAGAATAAAATTCAAAATCACAATTCCATTATAATCCAATCTTACGTATTAAACATGACATTACTACTTTTGATAAGCGGAATAGCCATTCCGTAGAAACTTTATTGTTACCAAATAATAAATTGTACTTTCATCATTGGATCAAGCAATAACTATTTTTTTATCTTTTCTTCTATAAATATATATATATATATATTCATTACATCCATAAGATTCTAACTGAATGGTCAAGCCATTAATAAATGTAAGGATATATTAGTATTTTTGAAGTATTTTTAGACTTGTGTAAGGGCCAGTTCTAAACTATGAATTTGTTGGCCTGGCCGTTAAAATGGCCCGAGATTAAATCGCCGGACTTTAAGAACTTAGGCAGTTCAACCATCGCAACCTACCAAACTGATGGGTCACTAAGCAGGCGAGCCGAATTGCTCCTGAACCAACGATTTAGTTTAAGATTGAGCTAACTCCAAAAATTAAAAAATATATTTATAAATAATATATAATATACTATAAATAAATATATAATATATGTAATATATAATGATTAATATACTGTATATATATATTATAATACACATATATACTATATATTATGCTATATATAATATATTATATATAATATAACATCATGTATTTATGCTTACACGATTCAAATAAATTATTTTAAAATTGAAAAAAATTGACCCTATTTGAATGGACCATTGTCACGCCCAAAAACGACAGAGTCGTAACAGCCCCGCCGTGTAAACCATCCTAAGATAGAAATTGGCCTTACAACCGGTATCTTAGACCTGATCTACACAAAGCGTCCACGACTAACCCTAACCCGATTTGAAGTAAACAGTTTGTAATTTAAATAGATCATTTACCTAAGAAAGTGAGAAAATTTATATATATACACTTTAATTCAGTTATTACATTATTTAAAAATGAAAAATAATTCTAAAATAACTTAGACCTTAAAATATGTGTGTTTATTCTACAATGTTTTTCTTCACTCCCTAGGATTCAGCAGTTGCTAGCTTCAGGGTAGTTGTTTGCCGCTTCTTAGCCAGCACCTGCACAACGTCTATAGGAATATAAGCAACCACAGCTCAGTAAGTTAGGACGGATGACTTAAAACTATACCATACACACAACAACGTTTTCAATCACTTATTAGATGTAATGCATGTATAAGCAAATGTCTTCACACGATGTTGTCCGGCCCGTCGTAAGATTAGAGAAATTGCACCCGCTTTAATCCGGGTTGAGGAGTTGCCATTAATGCAACAGCTCACGACCAAACCCAGACTTGTGTAATGGAGACCTCGCTCCTCCTGCGACTACATTTGAACCATTGTTTTCACCCTCGCCACGACCTTCTCTCCTGTCACTTAGTTTGACTAAGGATGAAGAAGGGACCATTTTGCAATCCTGCGCTATTCCTTTCGAAGGGGTCAGTATTTGGCCGGAGAGTCCTAAGTTTCCCTAACGGGTTGCCATGCATGTCCGATTATGATTACTGGTCGTATATTTGATTAAGTCTAGTTTATGGTGATTAATCATTTCATACAAATCATACAATACATGCTAGAGTAACAAACAGAATCATAGTATCACCCATAATCAAGCACATGCGCATATCCAACTATCTAACAAGCACAACCAAACATAATCTCAAGCCTCCCAAAATACAGCATTGTATTAATCCCAACTTACCTCGACTCCTCGCTTACTCACTCGAGGTCCGATTTGCTCAGGCTATCGCCGATCATCCTTATAACACAAACGTGGTTTCAGCTCTTCATATAACTATTATAGGTTCATTTTATCCTATAACGCTTATTGTTAGGTTTTGTTTAGGGTTTAATATACTTAATTATCTAGGTCTTAAGTCTTTTATAATTATTCTAGGGTTGGGGTTAGATTCGGGTTCGGTTTCCGCATCGATTTCTAAATTAGGTTCTAGTTCGATTTTTAAATAGTGTTTAATATTCTAACCCTAAAAATTCGTTTCAACTCATAATGTGAAATTAATCACATTACTTCCCGATCTCCTAAATACCATCATTACCCTTAGTCAGTATTTATTTTACTCGGTACACTTAAATCCGTATTAGTGTACCGAATTCTCTCCTAATGTGATAAATTTTTACATTTTTCATATAATTCCATAAATTCAAGTTTCCTATCATATTTATCGTACATTTTTATTATTCACAAAATATCAATTTTTATTATAATATTTTCTATTTATTATATTTCTAAAAATTACATATTATATATCGTTACTTTTTATGTACATAATGCACTTTTAATATTTTTATCACCCTAATTACTATCTCTAGCATCAATTATCATTTTAAAATTTCTAAATTCATCCTATATCAGGTTTTACACCTAATTATCCTAATTTACAAAATTTACTTATAATTTACTATGTTTTTCTATTACTAATTTATTACATAATTAACTTAATAATTACATCTAACACCCTAAATGCTACAAGTATCATACTCCATCAGATTTCAACATCCTAAAACATGTACTTATTCACTAAATCATTAATTAATAATTTAATTACTTAATTAACCCTAAATTACTCATTTTAAGGCCTAAAAATTATCTAAAAATTTAGAAAATTAATTTTTGAAAACTGGCTTCATATCACTGTTATATATCATCTAAGTAATCTACACAAAAATTTTGGGCTTGAAACTATACTCCTAAGGTCATTTATTTCTGAACCGAAACATGCTCGGTTTTGCATGATTTCTTAAGAACCCTATATCATGAGATATATTTTTATCAAAATAATATTTTTCCTACAAACAACATACAAAAATTTTTTAGAATAACAAAATTCATAATTTTCTAATAATATTTACTATTTTTACAAAATTACACAAGAATCGGGCTGAAAATTGGACTCACCGATCTGGGTGGCTCCGGCCACCTCCGACCGCCGTAGATTTGTCGGCAAGCTTGGGAGCTACCACCACCGTGTGGTGGTGGTGGCCTTCAACTTCCAGCTGCTCGTCTGGTGAGGGTTCCCTTTAAACGCCCTAATTGTACAGTTTTTCCCAATTTTTCTCTTAATTTTCACCTATCTTTATTTTTTTCACTTTCCTAACTGGCCAAATGAGCTCTGTGATTTTTCTTGCTATTTATAGGGATTGAGGGGATTTATTGTGCATTAAATGAGACAAGACAATTGCCTTATCCCTTAATTTTTTGCTTTTATGTTGTCTTAATTTAATTGGTCGAATTTTTTCTTATTTTTCCCAGCTGCCACGACCCAATTCTGGATCATTCATGATTTTTTTTATTTTTCTTGATTTTTCCTTAATTAATTATGAATTTTCTTTAAGTATTTAGTATTATTTTAGCATATTTCGCTTATTTTAAGTAATTACCCGTATTTATACTTACATGTAAATTCATATATAGTACAAATAAATATTTTTAAATATTATTTAGGTCATTTTATGATTTTTAGTATACATATAATTCATCTCTAGAGATTCGTCAATTATCGAAATGCATTTTATGTATTTTCGATAAATAACGCATTATATACTTAAAATTTGAAATTTTTATAGTCTTTTATTTTATTGCTTATTTTCTTAAATTCAAGTTTACGGGATCAGTTTACTAATATTTTTAACTTTACTTTATAATTTAGGTTCGATCGAGTTTTTCAACTGATCGAAATCTCGAATGGTTAATTGTAGGGCTTATAACCATCTGGCTGGTCTTCACAAAAAAGAGCTGTTACGAAGCATTAAATGAAGAGAGAAGTAAACCAACAATTGAATTTTCTTAAGAAGCTACAAATACAAATTGTTAGGTAGTTGAAGGACAAAAGATAGAGCTAAAAATCTGCAATTATTCATTTTGGCCACTTGTCTTTTGTTTTGTGTACTTAATTTGCTAAATCATTTGTAAAACCCTAATATAGTGTAAAATGATTTATACTTGCAAGAACTTTGAGAGAGTGTGCTATACTTGAGATTGGGTTTATTTTGATAGTTATTATAATTGAGAATCTTATAAAATCAAGATTAGGTGAATTATGAGTGTAAAACTTGTATAATCAAGTTTGTGTATGTATAGCTCTTAAAGCTTAAATTGAAAAATCAATAAAATGGTTTTAAAGTCCTAGGTTAGAAGTATTGTGTGTTTGTGGAGAGTAGGATTGAAAAATTAATAAAGTTTTTTTTTATATGATTCACCATTTTAGATATAACGCATAGTAAAAATGAGAAAAAAATTATATATTGAATACTAATTATCTTGAAAATGTATAAGAAAAAAAAAATATACATATATAACTCCATATTATAATGTATTTATTAAAATATATTGAGAAAATAATAGATATACTATATTAATGGTAGGTTTTTGTATATAAAAGGGCACTAATTTGGGTGGCTTTTAGCAATCATCTCTAATTGTACTTTTGCACATGGAAACATCTTATGGTTAATAATACTGTATTGGGAAGTTTCAATATATGTAAAGGGAGGAGATTTTATGGTCCGTTCACCATTTTGATGAGGTCTATTATATTCTCTATTTCATAATTTATTTATATATTTTAAAATTTAAACTATTGAATTTAAAATTTATTTAATAGCTTATATTTAAAGGAGTACAAATTAAGGATGGCATGGATGATGATATCGATAATGTAAAAAATAAGAACAACAGTGGGAGTTTTTATTTTTTCTAAAGGTAACTTAACCAGTTTTAATATATGTGGAAACATCCAAACATTGACGTAGAACTTTTGGTGAAACCGCTAGTTTAAGTGAACTATTATCCGACTAAACTGGCTCTTAAACTGCTAGTTCAAGTGAACTGACCCAAGCTCGGTTTACTCCCTTGTCAAGCCATGAATTGGCAATTCCGAGCTAGTTCCAAACTAAGTTGGTTGGGTGAACACATTTAGTTATATTCTTAATATGTGTAGATAAAGGGTTCTGAATGATGCTGTTACGTGAAAATTATGTAGATATCGCGTTACACGTAACCTTAGATAAGTGATGTGTAAATGGCACTTATAGAGAGGACTTAAAAAGAAACGGTTGGGAGAAAAAACAAGCAGTCTTAGTAGTTTGAGTACACTTGTGATAGGTAAAAGAGCTTTTGAGCATCAATCTCACTAAAATTGATTGAGTGTTGACTCATTCTTCACTTGAGTATTATTTTGATCTTTGAGATTAAAAGGGTTTATAGGATAACATTACTTCTATTATCTCTAGAGCTTCTCAAAAGGTCTTTATTGAAGAGGTATGGTTGAGTATTTATAAACTCTTAAGTTTAATTGTAATCATTGAATCATGTAAATAGTCAACCATTGAGGTTAAGCTTGCTCATTCAAGATTATCCTAATGAGCTTACTATAAGTTTAATGCCAATAGCTAGCCTTATTGAGTGTACAAGCTTGTTTGAGAAAGGTCTAACACAAAATTAGCCTCTACATTATATTACTACTATTATTTCATATTCAACAAAACAAAAAAATAATTATTATTTCTTAATTCCAATCTTTAAAAAGCACATTATCATTTTATCTTATCCCAATATTGAATGTGCTATAAGAGTGACACTCATATAGTTGTTGGATTATTTACATTGAGTATAAATTATGACCAAATCAAGACAAAACAACTTTAATAATATAAATATTGATTTCTTAAAGAATGCATCATACTTAATTCCTCTTGTTCTTCGTAAGAAAAAGGCGAAGGGAAAAGAAAAGATAACATCATATTAATAGTTTCTGAGAATTGATCGTTTTTGAAACCGAACCCCATACGGCAATACCATAGAATCTTAATTCTATTTCGTCACATCTTGATGTACACAATCAATAATGCCTAAGCAACATGCATAAGATAACAACAAAATCGCCCAAATGCGTTGTATTTATGAGACCCAAAAAGAAACCGACTTGGTATAGTTTCATATGGGTCGGTGGCTCCAGTAGTGGGCCCAAGCTTAAACCTTGGCCCAGTAATACGGCCCATTGATATTTCTTTAAGTTGGTTATATCTTCAATCAAATACTTTTTTTTTTTCGTAAAACATATATAATCTATCTTGAAAAAGATATAAAATCTATTTTTCAAAATTCTCCATCTCTCACAAATTTGCAAACTCATATCCTTATAATTTTCAAAATTTTCCGTTCTTCCGGGTTCCCTTTTCTCTTAATATCCTCAAAATTCTCCTAATCTTAATTAAAATTCACAAAATTTTCACTACCCAATTCTTTTATCAAAGCCCTAAAATTAAGCCCTTTCAATAGTTCCATTTTGCTCCAAGACTAGGGTATAAAAATCTCGAACAAAATATGTCGCCATGCAGAATTGCTGGCATGTCTGGTTGTTGCAAAATCTTAAACGATCTCCATGAAAACCTGCCATTTTTGCTTCTTAATATCCACAATATTCAATGCAAGCGAATAAGGCGACAATGATATAAATGACGGCAATGCTTTTAGTATTATTTTATTATTCAAATAATATTTGGTAATAAAATATATAATCATTCTTTATTTTTATTTTCTCTTATCTTTATATATATCTATATCTATATTATTAAAGAGGATATTATTACTTCAATATTTTTTATATTTTGTAATATGTTTATTTACTCGTCTATATTGTCCATATCTTTAGAGTATAAATTTCTTGTGGATTTAATTATATTGCATATTATGGGTTGGAGGGTAGAGGATTTGAAGTTAATCCATTGAAGACCAATATTTATGCTATCAGTTCACAACAACAATGGCAAAGTATAAAAATTTTGATCAAGAAATAATTTTGCAAAACACCAATAAATTAATATTGTCCATCCATTTCCCCGCTTTCCTAATTTCATAAAAACCACCACAATAATACTTTTATCCATTTCCCTATATTTTGCGCTATGTGACTTGTAAATATTTTCATATGAATGGCTATTATATATATATGATGGAAGCTTAGTAATGAGTCGAATATTGCAATCGATTAATAGGACAACTTTTAGTGGCAAAAAAGAGACCGTAAAAGCTTTAAATAAGGACGAAAGAATTTGTTGAGAAGGAAAATCTAGGGCTACAAATTTCTAAGATAGTACAATGGCACGAATGCTAAAGTGGTATTATTAGAAACACGATTGATAAAATAAGATATGGATACAATTTATGACACAAATAATTATAATGTAATGTAATTATTTATGATTATTATTAAATTTCATGTAGTTTGGTACTGGTATAAGTTTGACATTAAATAAAGACACTAAACACAAATTACCATCTCTAAAAAATTTTTCTAAAAAGTCAACATGAAATCTGAGCAAAAATTCTTCCATGCAATTATGGGGTTTGGTGATAATAATTCTGTAAAGCTTCGGGTTAAAAAAGAAGAAATAAATAATCAAATTAACAAATACCAATAAGTTTAGATATTTCAATCATATGTTAATAATATATTTATTACTATGAGCTTTAGGTGATATTTTTAGTTCTCTTTAAACTACATATTAGTAAGGGATTTACTTTGATAATATTTGTAATACCTTAATGCAAAAGTAATAAATAATCAAGTTAATAAATATTAATGGACTAATTTCAATTATTTGGTTTAAAAGTTGTAATTATATTTATCATCGTAATTTTATAAATTAGTATTAATAGTTTGCAATTCACATGGAACCTTTAACGATGGATATTACAAATTCAATATTATTACATGAAAATGTTGCTTATACTTGTGGGTGTCATCTATAATTTTCCATTGAATTTTAGAAAGCACGTTGCAATAAAAATATCATTACATTTTATGAATTATAAAGATCAATTCTAATGAAACAAGGAATCAGTAAATTTCGTAAAAACCAAGGGCACTATTAGTGACCCTACCTACCATGCATGCCCTGTAGCCCTACAAATAAAACCCCAGAGGAAACGACGAATGTTTCAGGAGATGCCATAAACCCTCTAAAACCCAAGTGAGCAGGCAGTGAGTGACCCAGTCAAAACCACACTAGTAGATATCTTTTAGACCAAAACCGCACTACGTACCTGGCAACAACCAGTGATGCCTTTTCTCTAGAGAAGATGAGTCGTGTTTTTAAATAGAAAGGCATCACTACGTTTGTGGGAAAACATTGGGTCAACAAAGGATAAGGTCGGGTTTCGTTGAGGCTTTTTAGTGAGACAAGGACATGTATCTTGGACCACAATGCGTGTAAAAATGAGTGTTGAATCAACAGTGTTCTTTCAAATATTTCCCCCAAGAACTTTATTATTACTACCCTGACAGGGCTTCTGAAAGGACAGAGAAGTGCTTTGAATTGCAAAGAGACAAATATAGGTCCCATCTATTATACTTATAGCTTTATCTTACATTTTTCCCCCTTCTCCGATGGTGAAAAAGTAGGTAGTAGGTTATCACACGTAGGAATAATGGAACTGTCGGTCTCTTATATGGTCTCCCTGCTTTCATGTATCACTCATTCAATAAAGAGTATTGTTGGGAGAGAACTGCCTATCTTTTGCCTCCTTCCAATGATGATGTAGGTGATGATAGTAAATAGCAGTAGGAATGTCACACTTGGGATTGGCCTTTCCCTTTACTTAGCCATTGGATTCGATTAAGAATGAAATCTAGTGGGTTATTATAGTCGGTTCTCGGATATAGAGTAAAACCTGATAAGATTTAGTATTAGGTTACGAGATTTAAGAAAAAAAACTCTAATTAGATAAATAATAATAAACTAATAATTTTTTTTTAGAAATTAATAATATAATTAACATGTATATTATATATCATGCCTATAGTATTGGATATTTTATTTTTAGTTCCAAGTTACTTTTGAATTTTTACTCTCTTAATCTTTTCTTTTATTTTCATCTACTAGTGGGTGGGGATGGTATTTGCTCATCATGGATAAGTTTTGTTACTAAACATGTGTTATTAAATATCTAATATAAATTCTTCAACATGAAAAATGTGATTTTTGGGGGGAAAAGAGAGAAAAAAGGAATCTACAACATTTAATTAATTTTTTTAACGGTTAGGGCAGGACAGGTATCGGGTATTATATTTTGTAATTGGCATAGGCCATGGGTTGATGTTAAAAAGCCTATTAAGACTTTTTATGGATTTCGCAAACACTCATAAATAACCGGGGTGGGTTCGTATTTTATAGAACCTGCCCAAACCAGTTGCATTCTTAGATTCCATGTTACATAGCGCAATTCATAATGAGTGTTTCAACATCATTGAACTGATCATATAAATAATGGCTATTTTAAGGAATGCGATAAGAAGCTAGTCGTTATACATCCAATATTTAGGAATTTTTACGGTCCTATTCTCATTTGTTTGGACTGTAAAAAGTAAGACAATTAATATCATAAAATGTTTTGTGGAAGGAAGAAAAAAAAAACACAATGAGTAAATGTGAAAATGAAAAAAAAAAAAAAACTCGACTGGGTATCCTTAAAAATTGCCTTTTACACTTACGGAAAAAAAAACCTTTTATTACGAATTTAAATATTATATATATTTTTTTCAATAAGTGAATCTAATAATTTTTTAAATATCTACCAATAAAATCTTGACATCAAAGAAAAAATTTTCCAGGCAATGGGGACTTCTTTTGGTTCCCTTTTGAATTATTTGTGCATATTAAAGGGAGAAATTCAATGAAAATTATAACATTGACCTAGTTGATGTATACTTTCAAATGTTCAAACTTTACTATTTCAATAATATTCCAACTAGTTATATTGTAAAAACTCTTATAAGAATTTATCGTTTTTATTACTAAATGTGTTTAAATGCTATTAATTAGGGATAAAAGCAGTTCGGTTTGATACTGTTTATTTTCCCTTATTGAATTGAATTTATGTGATGGTTTGGTTTTTTTTTTTTTTTTTGAAAGTTGAATCCAACTATACAGCTTGATTCTTAAATTTTTCAAACTTAGTTAAAATTGATACACTCAAATTCAATCTCCAATTTGAACCATTTATATCAAATTTTCGCTAAATGTTTTTATTTTCAAGAATATATTTTCCTTTTTATTAAATTTTTATATATTTCCAGTTAATTTCTTATATATTTATCATATGTAACGGTACTTAGTAAAAAATTTTATAAATTCCTAACAAAGCCAGCTTGATTAAACCAAGATAAGGGATTTTGTTTTAATGAATAACAATGAAGAAAGAGAAGTAGAGTTGTCCATCCATAATATATAGAAGACAAAAGAAGATACACTAACGATTAGAAAAGAGATATGAGACATATAAAAAACAATAAGCTCAGATCCTTAATTTGAAAATATATATAAAAAAAAGAACAATTTAGAAAAGAAAAATTTGCATATGTAAAATTTTAGAGGAAACTTAGTCAACTGAGTCTTAATAATTGACTTAAAAGTAAAATATGAAAAATTTAATGAAATCCTTGAAGATCAACGAAAAGAAAATTAAAAAAGTACGAAACAATTGCATGAAATTTTTTTGTTTAACCAATTGGTTCTATTTGGTTTAAAACAGTTCAGTTCGATTTGGTTCGTTTTTTGAAATTGAATCGTGAATCGTTTATATATAATCGAACTGAGTTTAATCCGCGATTATGTTTTTTGGGATCCAACTATCAATGTGGGGGGTTTAAACGAGACAAGAATCTTAAAAAGGCTTCCTCTAATATTCTTCAATGTTAAGCCATTGGACATCATAATTTTTGAATTTTCGCATGATGAACACGAAGTTCTAGCTGCATGTGCATGTTTTGTCTGCCAGATTGGGTACAAGCATTGGTTGCAGCTACAACTTTATCATTTAATTAGTTGTAAATTGTAACATGAAGTAGCATTGCCACTTTCTATCATTATTGGTGAATTATAACCAACAAAATCAGATATATATATATATATATAAGGTTTTATTGACCATTTAGAGCAGTTTCCAGAGCCAATTTGCAAGACTACTAAGCTATACATGTTTCATACATAGCTAATGGAATTCTTTTGCCCATTTCGAGAGGGACATTAGAACCGCGGGGATCGGATAAGTTGATTTCAGATTAGGAATCTCATGTCCAATCTAATTTTAGAACATAGAACGAATCCATTATATATCCAAGAATCTATTTGAAACTGAATTCATAATTTTATACTGATCTAGTGTAGAATGGAGATTCGATTGCCTTTTCTCAACTTCATAGATAAGCTTATAATAAAGTAAGTTGGTGTACGCTTTGGGCGGTCAGGAAATAATTCTGGGAAGAGACGACTATGATTTTTTACTCTTAGAAGCATCAAACTACACCAATAAATTCATAGTTATAGAATATACATGCCGTCTAAATAAAAATAAATAAATAAATAAATAAAATGGGCTAACATTAATTCAATGTTTTTTTGGGTAAAGGAAAAATATATTAAAAACTCATAAAGGTCTTACAAAACACAACGCACTATCGTGGTTGGTTTGGAGTATCTCCTTGCCTCTAGGATAAAACTACACTCTACTCCAACTCCAGAGTCAATAACGACAGTATCTAAAAGATTTATTGGAAAAAACGAGTTAAACACAAAAGAGGTTCCCGTTTGTAGTCCTCCTTTAGCTGCAGCATCCGCAACCATATTGGCTTCAAAGTTATTAAACATGGGAATGCATTGTCGGATAATAATAGAATTGGAGTTGTTGTTTTCACGCCCTTGCTTAGCTTCATAGCAAAAGCACCATCTGATTCAATTATGATATTAGCCCATCTCCTATCACTCGCCAAAACATAAGGCCAAGCGAATTGCTGCCAATTCTGCTTCCACAGTTGTCAATCCGATTCTCTTTTGCCATGCCCCACCTAGGATTCGACCCGACCCTCGTAGTCTCTACCAATCACTGCGACAGATGCTTCATGTCCTTTCCAGTCTACCGCCGCATCACAATTGATCTTTATGACTCCATGCGGAGGTTTTATCCATTTCCAACCTACTTCACTTCCTCTATCCTTCAGTCTTGTCCTCCTGTTAACAGACCACCATTTATTTGTCTCTTTACGTACCAGTCCCAGCCATGTCGTGTCTCTAGTTGCTGTTCTGAAAATGCAATTATTCCGTTCGTGCCAAATCCCTCTGATCATGAAAGCAAAAAGAGAAGCTTTGGGGCACTGCACTCTACTTCATAGCGGCTTTCTCATCACCGTATTCCTACGGATCCATTCGATAAGATTTAAATTGCTAGAATTACTAGGTATATCCGTCCATTCGAACCTTCTCCACCAACCTCGCATTACATTGCACTCTAAGAAGAGATGTTGCTGTGTTTCCTCACTTTCCCTACAAAAAACGTAAGTATTTTCCATGGGAATTCCGTGTTGTCGCAAATTGCTTCTTGTTGACAGGGCGTTGTGGCATATTCTCCATATCAGGTTTTGGATGCATGGGATGGTTGGAATACGCCATACCCAATCCCATTCAGCACTAGGTTCCTCTTCGGCTTCTTCTTCCCCTTACGTAATCCTGTACTTTGTTCTGGTTTGTACCTCCCATTCAGATCAAATTGCCATGCTATTTCACTATCCGTGTCTGTAGGGCCCAGCACTAAAACAAGGGTGTCAATATCTCCCAACCTCTGCTTCATGCTGTCATCCAAAGGGAACCCTATGACAGATTCATCCCAACCATTATTCTCTCGCCAAGCGTCTAATACCATCTTGTTTTCATCATTTCTTCGTAGCGGTCCAAACAGCTACGTTCGTAGAATCCCTCCCCGCAGCCACTGATCCTTCCAAAATCTCGCTTCATGCAGCTGCCAATGGGGCAAGACTAATCTTTTATAACCAGTCATTTTGCCGAGCTAGCATATTGAAGTTCTTAGACCCTCTTTTCATACCTAATGAATTTTCTTTCCACTTATATTTTGCTTTAACAACTTTGGGCCAGAGTAAATCTTTCTTCCGTATCTCCCACGCTAACTTCACAAAGTTACCATTATTTCTTTGTTTTAGATCCACTAATCCAAGTCCTCCGTCCTCTTTGAGTCCTTTTAACTTTTTTTCACGAGATCCAGTGTATCTTTCTACTAGTCTCTTGATGCCCCCATATGAAATTTCTATACATCTTCTCAAGGTTCTGACATGTCTTGCTTGGCATAGGAATAACTTGAAAATAATAATTAGCCAAACTTTCTAAGGATGATTTGACTAGAATCATTCTCGCTGGTGCACTAAGTAAATTGGCCTTCAATCCTGACGACTGCCTTCGGGTTTTTTCTAGCAGAAAATCTAGGTCGCTAGCATTGAGGCCTCCTCCCATCTTCACCGAGACTGCAAGGTACTTACCTAGGTTAGCATTAATGTTATATCAAGGTTGCGGCAAACTTGCTGGCGCATATCTTGTGTGTGTTCTATGAGAACATTGCACACGACTTGGAGTAGTTGACTTTTTGTCCCGAGATAGCTCCAAAGGTGTCCATAACTTGGCGCATTATCCTTGCATTCCCAACTGAAGCCTCCCCCATCAAAATAATATCATCGGTGAAGAAAATATGTGATAAGGAGACTTGTGATCCTCGCCATTTTAAGGGGCGCCATAAACCTAAGCTTACTAAATTTGTGATGCTTCGGCTCAAAATTTCTAGAGTAATGATAAATAGATACGGTGACATCGGATCACCTTGGCGCACTCCCCTACTAGGAAAAAATTTCTTCAACATGGCACCATTAAGGAGGACTAGGCATGAGTTTGATACTAGGCATGCCCCAACCATCTAAATCCACATACTTGGGAACCTAAGGTTGACCATTGCATGTCAAATGTAATCCCATTCCGGCCAGTCCTATACTTTCTCGAAATCCAGTTTAACTACCATCTAAGATGCCCCTGTCTTCTTCTCTTTTAAGGAGTGAAGGATTTCATGGAATAGCATAATATTATCCTTTGTCAACCTTCCTGGAATATTCTATAGTTTAGATTAGTGATCTTTTGAACCTATCAAAAGCAAGATACATTTGACCCTACAAATTTTAATTTTTTTAATATATTTAAATTTAAAAAATATTAACAAAAGTATATTGAAGAGTTTTGCTTGGAATTAAAAAAAAAAAAAAAAAGAGGGGAAAGCAGGAGAAAAAGAAAAAGGTCACCTGATGAAGACCAATTACGAGAAATAGATTTTTAAAATGAGTTGGATTAGTAAAGTATTGCTTTGAGATAGTACAAACCCCTTGTTATGCCACTATCAATTACACTAAGTAGTGTTGTAAATTTATATTATTTAAATAAGTTAATTTATTATCTATATCATATAAACTTATGGTTAAGGAATAAAGTAATATGTTATCTAGTGCAAACTCGAACTTCGAACTTTGTGATATGACATAACACCTAGCGATAGTCTATAATTATAGGTAAGAAATATATCTAAGGGAGTACTTAAAATAGTTTTGTTTAAATCAAACTATAGTATTATGTATCAGTATTTATATACATCTCTATATATGAACTTATCTATACTATAACTAGTTTGAATCATAATTACAAATAAGTAAAAATCTAATACATGTATTCTCACTAGAAATGACAATAACTTAAATAGTAATAACGATTGTAATCAATATTTAGCGTACTATAGTATGTAGTAGGGAAAATCAAAACCTAGACATTTGAGATGCTTCCTTTCGTTTTGCACTATAAATTATAATTGGAGGAGGAACAACCTAAAAAATAAGATATACTTATCAAATAACATGAGAAAATAAGGATTAAGTTCATAGTTAGTATTGCTTAATTGGACTGATAAAATGAGTTATAATTTCCATAGTAGTTAATGTGGACCTATAATATGTTTTGCTCATTTAATTACTTAAGATTTAATAATAATAATAATAATAATAACAATAATAAGATTAGTTAAGCATATGTTGAGTATGAAAAAGAAAAAGATAATGTCTACTAGTAATGTTAAAAATAACTTATTTAACTTATAAGAAGAAATAAAAATATGAAAAAAGTACAAAAAAAAAACACACACACACACTCATTAGAAAAATACACACTATATATAAATGCATGTATGTGTACAAATCTATGTAGTTACTAAATAATAAGTACAAAAGATATCTTAAATCATTACAATTATAAAATCGATGAACACATTGAATCAAGGGGTAACAGCAAATGAATTGCCAAAAAAAAAAAAAAAACTTTTTGATAAAGCAAGAGTGTAAGTGTTAGTAGAAATCAAAATGACACCTAATGAAAACTTGTCTTAATCTTATTTGGCTACTATCAACATATCTTATGTAAAGTTGGATTAAACCAAGAAAATGTAATCATTGTGAATTGATAATAGCATCTTGCTCCCTCCTTTACGATAGAGATAGGAAAATAAATAAATAAATGGTAAGGAAAAATAAAAAGGAAGAAGAAGAAAGAAAAATGAGAATGTAAGCCCAACAAATTGACATTTAGGGCATTAATACCTAATGTAGAGTATCCAAAAAAGTTTTTCTTGTAAGTCAAAGTTTATGACAAGTCATAAAAAATTAATCATAACAACTTCATAAATTAGATTTCGAAAATGGATTGATAATGTACAATGTAATTAAATGATTAAATATATTGTTATTATTCGTTATTTTACGAAACCACAAAATAGATATATTCTATTCGATTGTATGTTCTAACTACTCAAATGATTGTACTAAGAACAAAAATATCTATATCTATGTATTTATATAGATAAATAAGAGATAATTATATAATATCTTATCAATATATGTATTTATATATGTCTATACACACATACACATACTTTATTACATATAGCTACTTATATATATATATATACATATATATATTAAGGAATTATGTAAGGATGTGTATTAATATATATAAATTTATATATACATAGTTATATAATGTGTATATTAAAATATCTATAAATATATATAATATAACTATACCAACCACCTCATTGAGGGAATGAAAGATGACTTATAAAAGGCTCCTAAGAGCCTTTTCTACAACAATTGCACACAGAGAGAGAGAAAAGAAGAAGAAGGAAGAAGAGGGCAAGAAACAAAAAAGAAGAATCCAAATTTAATAATTCAATTAAGTTTCCATATTCAATAATTTTAGGTAATTTTATAATTTTTATGCGTTGTTTTTCTTTTACATTTAGTATTATTAGTGAAGATATATCTACAATAAAAAAATGAATAAAAAATGAAAATAGAAATAAAATAATGATTTAATTATGACTTTAATAATTTCTACTATAGGAATCTTTATTATGATAAATTAGATTATAAAATAGTATGTACATAATAATAATCCTTTGTAAGTAGCATGTACAAATATATTTATCAACTCTTAATATTCATAAAAGATATATATATATATATATATATATTGCACCAGTAAGTCCATGAAAGGAACATAACTATATGGATATATGTATTGTATGATCTTCTCAACCCAACTTCACATTGGATTTGACCCTTACAAAATTATCTTGCCCATCCAATTGTTATGTATTAGATAAAGAAAAATATAATCATCGAAATAAGGTAATTAAAATAACAACGGCAATAAAGCCAATGAGTGATACTATAGATATATTATATGATCAAAATAGTAATATCAAAAATTGAAAGAGACTAACTAAGAACAAAAATGGCTATAAAGAGTCAATATATATTTTATCATAATATGTAGAAAAAGATTAGTCTTTATTTCTACCTTCTTAGACTGTTATTTCATTTATACTTCATTAGATTAATTCGTCACTTTGATCTAGCTTAATAAATAAAATATTTGAATGTAATTTTAATTGAAACATAACATTGGTTCAAAATTTAATTTTGTGAAATAGCGTAGAACTTGTTTGACTTGCCATGACATGTGATAAGCTGTTAACCTAGCATTTATATCTCATGCTTGCAAACAAACAATATGGAGCCTTTAGTTTTACAAGCAATAAAAATCTCTTTCATGATCAAATGTTACATTCTATTATTAGGATCACAACGTGTATCAATGAGATTCCATTCATGCATTAGGAATTCAATAGAAAACATAGACTTATATTATAGGTAGTAATTATTGGTAAAGCTACCCTTTGAAAAAAAAAATGGCCACATTTAATTTAACTCAAAAGAAAATGTAACTAACTAGCTTAGTCAATGCACATGGGTACATGTATATAAGATCAGCATAAAGGTAGAGATAGTAACCTTAGTTAAGCACAAGACATATAGTTTGTCATGACCCTTAATGAGGCTTAGTATGATTGTTTAAAATTTTCATAATATGTGTGTACTCGTAATACGAAAACCATCTTACAAGTTAAAGAATTGCAAAACTCTAATTAGTTAATCTTTAGGGTTTTACATTTTTAATTTATAAACTTATCTTATTATATAAATAACTAAAGACATCCAATAATTCATAGTTTCTCAAAACCGTAGAGAATCGATATCTTTTACCAAATGATAAAATTAGGTAGAAAAAGTCTAAATCTTTAATTTAGAGAAGTTATAAAATCTAAATATGGTATCAATAATTATATGTAATAATTTAAACAACTTACATGGTTTACCGTCAATTTCTAACTTTTATGCATCTCAACACTAGTCCTCAACACTCAGCTCTTAACCCATGCCCAATTATCTAGCAACCTGCAAGAAAAGACTATTAAGGAATAAGCTACACGAGTTTAGTAAGATCTTCCCTCAACCATATAACAAATAAGTTATACAATAATTTAATTTAATCAAATAAATGCATAACCAATTAGTATGCTATACAAATATATGTAGGTGATCAAGTACTATATGCAACTCAAATTTAATGCCTTATAAAGTTAAGGTTGGAGATACATCAGAACTAATCAAATCTAGGTATCATACTAGAACTTATATCATAACGAAACTTCTCGATTTGTATTCAAAATATCATGGTATATCTATTTTTATTTTTTGTCAAAATCAAGTTCTACGTATGATTGTGAATAGATTCACGTAACCCTTACTCACCCTTAAACGGAGGCTTCTAAGCTCGACCTTTAGCTAGACGGTTGGCACCTCTAATGACTAGTGATCCTATGGGCTAGGACAAGGTCATGTCGTACGTGTGCATTGTACAAAATCTATATCAACAAATAATCAACCCATGTATTACCTCTTGTTACCTTCGTGTAATGTGACGGTCGAAATTAGTTATGTAGTGCATGATTATACGTGTTTCAAGTTAGTTCTTTCAATTCAAGTAAAATTAGATCTTATTATTAAGTGATCAAAAAAATCATAGATAATTAGTTCCTATTGAATTTACTATGCAACAACCAATATGTTATTATGCTTTAAAGTAAATTTACTATTAATAGATAGTTATTATACACAAGTATAACTCAGCCTCACACAACATTCAATTATTAATAAAAATTTATATTCACTAATTACAATTACAAACACAAACAAGTATGAAATTATTAGGAAAAACTCACTTAATCGTGATCAACTCAAAGGTCGCAGTAATTTGATGGCAACTTAGGATCGAAATCAAGATCACCTTAGAATAAGGAATATAGAAAATAGTAAGTTTAGGAATAAAAAATAAAACTAATATCGTAATTCGTACTTTTTACTTAATTCAATTAGTGATTTGCATAAAATTGTCGATTTGAGCTTTTTATCGAATCGCATATAATATTTTCAATTTAGCTCAGATTTCTATGAACTTATAGTCCATTTTGATTGTTTTCGAGTATACTTTCTCGTAGCGAGATCCGTTTTGAATATTGTAAATCACAATTTTAACCATGATATAAAAATATCATAAAATTCACTATTTTAACTTAAAAGCTATAAAATATCAATTTAAGCTTTTCTTAGTATATTTACGATTTAATAATTATTTAGATCATATAATTAATAATTTTTTTATTGTAAGCTTATTTTATTATAATTATCTATTTTTAATTATTTTTAGATTTTAGAATTATTAATTCAATTTTTTCTACTTTATTATTTTTCTACTTAATTATTTATTTATTATTATCATTAATTTCAAAAATTATTTAATTTATACATATATGATAACATGGTAGCACATGAAGGTACCATGTGTCATATTTGTACTTTTTCCATAATTTTCTTATTTTACAGTATAATTATATATATAAATACTTATGATTATATTTCATTAAATTTTTTTAATTTACTAAACTATTATTCTTTTTTCCAAATTTATGGTATTTATGTAAATATATATCTATTAACTTACTTTATTTATTAAATTAATAGTATAGTATATTGTATATACTATTAATTATACTCATATTTTTACATATAAATCACTATTCATATACATACATTTATACGTATACGATATGTTATATATTAAATTATTCTAACTATACTTATACATTATGTACAAGTTTAATATACACATTTATATTTTATTTACGTATGTACATATACAATTATATTATATATCTATACATATGTACAAAAATACAAAATACAATTAATAATATACATATATACCTACATATCTAACACGTTTAGCTATATATATATATATAATATATGTATATACAAATATACAAAAGTTCTTATTCTTTGAAAATACTAAGTATATATACATATATTTACTATATATGTATACATGTATGTACCTCATATAGTAAAAATAATAAATACATATATCTACATAATCACGCATATGTATACAAATAATTAAATAAAATACTAAATATATATATGTAAATAAAGGAAATACCTAGTATATATAAATATGCTATATGTGTATACATACATATACTATATAATAAAATACTAAATATACATATATATATAATACGTACGCCTACATATGTACATAAATATAGGTGTACGAAAATACATACTATATGTATTATTATTTATACTTATATACATATACTGTATATTAGACATAATAATACATATACCCACTCCTATATATATATATAATTACGCATAGATATATGTAATACATAAAATAAAATAAAAGAAAAATAACAAATACTTACTATACATGTATATATTATATGATATACATATATATAAGTAAAATAAATAAAATTACCTAATTATTTTAGTAGTATACTTGATAAATTTCCCTTAGACTTCTTCTTCTTCTTCTTCTAATTACTTAATTTGCTTTACAGTTTTCGTTGGTACTATGTGTATATTTGGCTTTGTTTTTTTCTTTTTCTTTCACTTTTGTGATTGTATTTTAAGCTTCCAGGATCCAGATGAAGGTAGTAGAAAACAAAGATAAAAGTAAAAGCAATTTGTAAAAGCAAATCCTAAATCTATGCATTAACAAAGATGGGACATGATAATTATTATATTTGATTTTTTTCCCACAAATTCACAACACCTATAAGAAGAAAAAAAACTCACGTAGGTAGTTGAAGCTTTCCAGAATTGGAACGTGGCAAAAAAAAAATTAGAAGGAAGAAAAGAAAGAAAAAGGAAGAAAAATAAAAATAAAATAATTATATGTAATTTTTCCATATGTAAAATAATAAAAATAACATTTATAAATAAATTTTGGAATTTTATAAAAATATATCAATTTAATTAATACTCATTATGATTTTAATTTTTACAAATTATTTCAACATTTTTGTTAAAAGTTTTACGTGATTTAGTCAATAATTGTAATCAATTACGATTATATCACTATTATAGTAATATTTACTTACTTTATAAGCTTAAAATTATAGTTTTAAAGTTTCGATCAACTTTGGGTTTAATTTCGAGTATTTACGCGTATATTGGATTTAGAGTTTTTATATGCAATTTAGGTTTTGATTAATTATCTAGGGTTTTTATTATTGATACTATGTTCGCTTTTTAAATTTTATAAAAATTTTGTCTTATCTATCCTTATCGAATCAAGGTATTATTTAAGATACTTAGACTTAAATTAGGGTTTAAACTACTGACTACATAAGGTTTACATGATTAGTTGAGAAAATAGAAAAGTAGAACCAAATTTTAAGGATGACACTTAACCTTAACCATTTATTAATCTATATCCATATTAAATCAACTACCCCATTACATTTAGAGAATGGGTAATGTCTAACTACTTCTTCTATGTGTGGGTTATAAGGTGATATAAATCATATATTGGCTTCTCATATTCATATATTTACTTTATTAAATATAAGTTTAGTAATATAACCACTCTCTCTCTCTCTCTCTCTCTCTCTCTCTCTCTCTCTATATATATATATATATATTATCACGCTTTTTAAAGGTGAAGTCATAACAGTTTTGCTGTATAAGCCATCCTAAGATAGAAATTTTCCTTACAGTTGCTATCTTAGACCTAGTTCACATCAAACATACTCAACTCTACTTTTTTAAAGTATCTAATTCGATACCTATTTGATATAAACCTATAGAGTAATTCTTTGAAATAATTTGTAAAAAGTAAACTTGTAATTTGACTTTATAAAAGAGCGGTAGGAAATCCCATAGGTACCTATCATTTCATATATAAATAAGAATATTGAAAACTATACAAACTAGGCTCCTTGAGGAGTCCTATATAGTTTTCCTTAAAAGATAAGAAAGTTAATACTAAGGGTAATAACTATCCATTTCTTGTTGCATCTCACTCCTCATCCTAATTTATTATTATTCTGGTTTTAGGTAGGCACTTGTAATTTATTTGAAATCTGCAAAACAAACTATAGGAAAACGAGCGACAACTTGCTTAGTTAAGTAGTGTGAAGACAAGAGTATGCATCCAGTACATCACAAGTAGAGTTTTCAACCAAGTTAGTTAGATACAATGCATGTATAAGTAAATATCATCGTACAATATTAATTGGTTCATTGTGAGATTTGAGAAATTGCTTCTGCTCTAATCCAAGTTAAGGAGATTGACGTTGTACACTCATGAATCGAAACCAAACTAAGGCTTGTACAATTGAGAACACCCTTCTCTCATGACCACCGTCAAACCACAACCTCCAACGTTATCCCAACCTCTCCTCCTATCACTTAGTTCAGCTAAGGATGGGAAAATGATCATTTTAGCTATTCTTATCGAAGAGAGTCCATGTTTAGCCCAAGAATCTTAACCACTACCCCTATTGGGTTATGATGTATATTAGGTTAGGTATTAAACTGAGTTTGAGTTAGTTTATTTTTACGGTAATCAACCAAGCTCAAACCATTTAAATATTATATTTTAGGAACAACCATAACATGGAGCTAAACTCCTACCACAACAAATCAACTCTCAAACACAAGCGCTACATATGTACACACAACTAACTACAATCATAAGCATATGCGTACTAAAGTCTCCAGATATTCTAGAATAATACCCCAAAATACTATGAAGCATTAATCCCACTTATTTGTACTAAAGCTTACTTCGACAAATATGGAATATCAAGATTTTACTCATTTAAAAGTCCTATATATATCAAAGTTTATATTCAGTTTTTGTAAGATTTACAAAAACATTATGGTTTTCTCTATTTGTATTTCACTAAATAGTTATATATTTAAGTATGTGTATATGTATATCTTAAGTATATTATTATTTTCCTTATATAATGAGATATAATTTCATTATATAAGTTAAGTTATTAAGTATCGATAATATACGCATTTATACTATTACATATAATATATCATTTCCATCGTATCAAAACGTACTGTTAATTAGTCGATTTATATTTTAATTACGATCAAGTTATCATAGTTCATATATTCTCATAATATTATAAAGATATAGGTTATATTATCTAAGATTATCCAATTATAATAAAAGTAGCATCATTAGGTTCGTACATACTGACAGATACTTATTACATGATCTATTTCTAAAAATAACTTCTAAAGGGTATTTCAAGTTTCTAATATACTTATATATGCCTATAATAAGTATTATTGTATTATACTCATTTTATGTAATTGAACTATATTGTTACATAATTTGCTAATATAACTTAATAATGTAAGTATTATCTAATTCTACTATGTATATAACCTACCTTGGTCATAAAAACTTTCATTAAATATATTAAAATTCATTTTTTTACCAAATTTGACCAGCATGTATATATATAGTTTTTTTTTTAAAATTTATTAAATTTTAACCTATTATTACTAAAAATAATCCCTGGTTCATAATTTAAGTTATTTTACTACGTAAATTCATAATAAATAACTCGGGTTATCAAATAATTCCTCAAAAATTTCTATAGACTCTTAAAAATATGAGGAATTCATTTATCACTTGGTTTCATGCTATTAGTTAATTGCCTATACAATCAAAATTATAATTTTACCCTTAAATTATATTTAATTAACCAAATATTATTCTTTTTATACAAAATTATTTCCAATATATCCTAACATCATTACAATTCACCATAAGTAAGTACTTATCATTTTCATTAATTAATTTCATAAAAACTTATTTATTTCATCATATTTCTAGAAATTAAATACATATCATATGTATTCTATATAAAAATTTTGAGTTAAAAACTATATCATTTAGTATATTTATTTTAAATTTTAAATTTCAGATGAAAAGTACATTTGTTAAGTAAGTACATTAAATGTTCCTAATTTTGTAAAAATAAATTTACAAAATGAAAGTATATCTAAATTAACCTCAGAATTAATTTTTTCATATTTTTCCTAATTAATTTATATTGTTTTTAAAATAGAGAAAAATAAGGTAGAAACTTGGTACCTGTAAGCCCCACAACCAGTCACTCGAGGTTTCGATTAGCTGAAAGATCTAATCAAGTCTAAATTATAAGTAAAGTTAGAAATTTTAGTAAAAATGACCCCGTAAGTTTGAATTTAAGAGAATAAACAATAAAATAAAAGAATATAAAAATTTCAAATTTTAAATATATAGCTCATTATTTATCAAAAATGCGTAAAATGCTTTCCGATAATTAACGAATTACTAGAGATAAATTATATATATACTAAAAATCATAAAATGACCTAAATAATATTTATGAATATTTATTTGTAATATATATGAATTTATATATATGCAGAAATACGCGTAATTACTTAAAATATGCGAAATGTGCTAAAATAATACTAAATACTTAAAAAAATTCATAATTAATTAATAAAAATAAAGAAAAATAATTAAAAAATAAGGAATGATCCAGATATAGGTCGTGGTAGCTGGGAAAAATAAGAAAAAAATTAGCCAATTAAATTAGAACAACACAAAAGTCAAATTAGAAGAAGATAAGGCAATTGTCTAATCAAATTAATACATAATAATTTACCTAAATGTCTATAAATAGGAAAAAAATTTAGAAAACTCCTTTGGATAGTTAGGAATTTGAGAAAAATAGAAAGACTCGAAAATTCAAGGGAGAAACTAGAGAAAAAAAAAAAGAAAAGGAAAACTGTGCAGTTAGGGCCACAAAGGAGAACCTAGACTCGACGAGCAGTTGGGAATGGATGGCCACCACTACCACACGATGGTGGCAGCGCCCAAGTGGTACGACACTCCTATGGCCACCAACGGTGGCTGGAGCCACCCAAATCAGTGAGTTCGATTTCTAACCCGATTTTGTGTAATTTTGTAAAAATAGTAAATATTATTATAAAATTATGAAACTTGTTATTCTAGAATATTTTTGTATGTAGTTTTTAATAAAAATATTATTTTGATGAAAATATGTCTCGTGATATAGGGTCCTTAAGAAATCGTGAAAAACCGAGCATGTTTTGGTTTATAAATAAATGACCTTAAGAGTGTATTTTTGAACCTAAAATTTTTGTGTAGACCACTTAGATGATATAGAACATTGCTATGAAGCCCGATTTTAAAAATTATTTTTTGAAATTTTTAGATAATTTTTAGCCTTAAAATGAGGTATAAAATGGGTAATTTAGGGTTAATAAAGTAATTAAATGGTTAATTACTGATTTAGTGAATAAGTAAATGTTTTAAGATGTTGAAATTTGATGGAGTGTGATACTTGTAGAATTTAGGGTGTTAGATATAATTATTAGGTTAATTATGTAGTAAATGAGTAATAGGGAAAAATAGTAAATTATAAGTTAATTTTGTAAATTAGGATAATTAGATGTAAAACCTGATTTAGGATGAATTTAGAAATTTTGAAATGATAATTGATGTTTAGAGATGGTAATTAGAGTGATAGAAATATTAGAAGTGTATTATATACATAATAGGTAATAATCCATAATATGTAATTATTGAAAATATAATAAATATAAAATATTGAGATAAAAATTAATATTATACAAATAATAGGGATATATAATAAAACCGATGGAAGACTTGAATTTATGTAACTATATGAAAAATGTAAAAATTTCTCATATCAAGAGTGAATTCGATACACTAATCCGGATTTAAGTGTACCGGATGAAATAAAATACTGACTAGGAGTAATGATGATATTTAGGAGATTGGGAAGTAATGCGATTAATTTCACATTATAGGTTGAAACGAATCTCTAAGATTCGGGTATAAAACAATACATAGAAATCGAACTAGAACCTAATTTAAAAATCGATGCGAAAACCGAACCCGAACCTAACCCCAAACCTAGAATAATTGTAAAAGACTTAAGATCAAGATAATTAGGCATATTAAACCCTAAACAAAACATAACAATAAGGGTATAATATGTTGTATGTAATTATTTTCTAGCTTGTAATTTTTCTATGTGTGTATGTTAGTGTTATATACCATAAATCTTATCGAGTATGTATACATAAAGGTATTTTGGACTATGTATAACTAAATATTGCTCAACAATAACCATGTAGTCATAAAACAAATATAATTAAATAAATTATAGCATTTATGAAAACTATACAAATCCTTAACTTCCTTTTATTGTATAGGAGTTGCAAGCAATAAGGATTTTGAAAATAACAAATTTGTATGAGTGGGCAATAGAAATTCTAAGTAAGTGGGATTTGTGAAGACTAGAGTATATGTTTGCTTATGGTTGTAAGTAGTTATTTGTGTGCATGCTATACCTGTACTTGATTACTAAGATGTTGATTGGTCATTGAGCTACATGTTTTGTTGTTTTGATTGACCTTATTTTATATGCTATGAATTAGTTGATCACCCTTAACTGAATTAAATGAAATACGAACTAAAATTACAAATGGATATACGTTGCATCCTATTAGGGGGTGCTTAGGTTTCTCTAGCTAAATTCTGATGCCTTTAATGAGATTGTAGTAAACTAGCCTTCTTCAACCTTGATTGAATTAAGTGATAGGAGAGGAGGTTGCAATAAGGTTAGTAGGAATTAGCCTGCAATTATCTCCAAGCCAAGGTTGATCAACTTGAAGTTGAAGCCAACTTGTTTTAACTTGAAGCCAAACGGCTTTTGCTGAGGTTGAGCTAATACTAGGAGATTAAGAGGAAAAAAAGGAGCTACTTAGCATCCAGTCTATTGTCTGCCGAGAAGCTAGGCAGTCAAAGACTCAAGGTTGAAGATCCATTTGGTACGGTATGGCATAGAGAGACTAATGCCGACTAATTCTAATACTCGATAATTATGGGCCAACCTTTTAGATATCTCGGCCAAGCACTGTAAGACTTTAGGGACTCTTCCTCGAACCTAGATAACCAACTGCTGACACCATCTAATTTGGTTCCTATTCCTTCTAGGATAGGCCAAATGATTGCATGTCGACTTCTTCTATTAAATGCACAGTTTTGTATTCTTGTGAGTATTTTCTTTTTTTTTTTTAATTATGGGCCAATTCTTTAGGGTTTACAGCCTTATACATTATTTATAATTTTATCACTACGGTTTTAGGACTTGCTATAAATAACAACATTTGTAATTAGCAGAGAAATCATCGGATAGTGAAGAACATACATATACTTGGGACTTTCCTCTTTTTAATAAGGTCGTTCTTGAGCTCTTAGAGCTACCATTGTCAGATTATTGAATGTTAATTAACTCTTTAATCTTTCTTATGTTCTTATCAATCTTACTCTTAAGATTATGGTAAATCCTTCATTTGAGAGAGTTAGTGAGTCACATCTAATCTTTAATTTGAAACTCGAGTAACATTTAATGTTCATGAGTTATATCAAACCCTATTTCCAAATCAACTCCTAATTGTATTTGTGTCTTAGTGTGTGATATCCATACATATTCACCATCAAACCCCCCATTTTAACTTTTTGCTCATTGCTCTCATTTAAACCCCAATTGCCTCATTCTTAGTTCGAGACCCACTGTGTATTAAAGGTTAGGGGCATTAGGTTTGAAGGTAATCACGGACACAGTAGGAGCCTTTATTGCACAAGCCTATAATTAGTCGTGAGAAGGACTCGTAGCTTTTATGATTTGCAATGTAGCCATCATATTGCAACTCCTTAACTCGAGTTAAAGCGGATGTAATTTTTCTAACTTCATGATAGACTAAATAATATTGTGTAGATAATACATTACTTTTTCATGCATTGCACATAATAATTTATTAATAGCTTGGTTGTTTGCTCAACTTGTATATGCTTTTTGCCTCTTGCCCCTTACTGGGCCTGTGGTTCTTTGGTTCGTTTCCATATAGTTTTTTGCAAAATAATGAAGTAAAAGCATTTGATAAGCTAAGATCCTAAGTGCATGAGAGTTATTGTAAATCCAACCGAAGGACCTACGTCAAGATGTAAATTTAGGTTATCATAAAAGAAGCTAGCTTTAGAATTACTTTTAATATCCATTTCATTATTTGGTAGAAGATTCTAATTCTCTATGATCATGAAGGTTTGTATGAGAATAAGGATGGCCTATGATATTTGTATAGAAACCAGTATTTATATTTTATTCTTTATACAACATCTAGTAGTTTATGAGTTAAGTTAGAGCATTTGTAATTATAGCAATAGAATAATTGTCACGTCTCAAACTAGGCAACTTACTGTAGAGTTATTCGTTGAATTCGAGGTGCAACACTTCCTGGTATAAAGCTTGATTGTTGAAGGCTAATGATATGCTAAAGAGACGGCCTTAATCTATTATCAAATTTTCCAAGAACATTGTAAAGCATTGTACATAAACTTATCAGGCAAAAGTCCATAAGTCTATTCACACCTTCTTTCTTCGAGATAAGAACAAGTAGGGTTTGATTGATTTCCTCTAGTACTTCTCTCTTGTTCTACATCTCCTTAATGATGCTGAAAACAGATAGTACACCCCCTATATCTTAAGATTGGCTATTCCCTACATTGCTTTTTTAACCTCCTTACGTGTAATATCCTTTGTAAGGGCCTGAGTGTCATTCTAATTGAAATAAGTCCATTGTGGCAATTCTTCGAGTAGAATGATTCTAGCAAACAGCCTTTTTGTCTTGAATAGGGTTTCGATAAAACGAATTATCATGTCCTCAAGCGCTCTGTAATCAGTTATCCAGTTGCCCATACTATCAAAGAGGCCATAAATTTGGTTCTTTACCCTTCTTGCCATGGTTGAGGCATAGCAAAATCTCTCATTACGATCACCATCAATTAGCCATGTTGATCTTGATTTGGCTGTCCATAATTTTTCCTCATGTCCTAATAACTCCTTTAAGGCTTCCTGTAGCAACATTTCTCTATTGATAAGGGCTTGACTAGGTCCAATTTGGAGTTTAAATCGGTGTTCTTCAATCTTTTTCGTAATGGCCCTCTTTCGTTCAAGAATCAACCAAAATAATTCTTTGTTCCACATTTTCAATTTCAACACAAAAGATTCCAAATCCTCTTTATTAGTTGGAATGCTTAATTTCCGGTATGTGTAGACAAAGCTTATAAAACTCAAATGGTCCACCCACATTGGTTGGATCCTAAATGGACAATCCTCCTTTGCCCCCATGCTACAATTTGGGTGCATAGAAAGCAGTAGAGGGCAGTGGTTTGAGTGGGAGGATTGTAGATGGAATACTTTAGTATTCAAGTAAAGGGTTCTCTATTCAACAATGGACCACATGTGATCTAGTCATGATTTTATTAAGTTGGCTAACTCTTTGGTTCTCTTTGACCATGTATATAGGCTCCTTACAAAACCTAGATTCGACATTCCACATGAATTCATGCAATTTTGATGTTCTTGGCCCTACTTTGATTAATTGGTCTTCCTCCCCATTTCTCACTATTCAATAGCACGTCATTATAACCCCCTATTAGTAGCCAAGGGCCTACAACATCTCCCATGAACTTTAGAATTTCTTGCTAACATTCAGTGCATAATGACTCTTGGATTAGCATATATACTAGAAATAAACCAAGTAACGTTAGAGGAAATTACCTCAATGTGGGCAAGTATATGCTAATGCATGATTCTTTGATTTCTGACCCTCACTTGGTTTGCTTGCTACATCATAACGGTTTCGCCACTCATTCCCACAGCATACGAGCATAACATTTCATTAAAACCAAGAACCTTCCGCAAGTTAATAGCGCCAGCTTGGTCGGGTTTTGTTTCCAACATGATAACCACCTACGGCTCATATTGGTTAATCAAGTCTTTGATGACTTGTTGTCGTGCTCTTAAATTCACACCTCGCCCATTCCACGCTACCAACTTAAAAGGGTTTGGTCACATCGCTATTGATAATGTATCCATCAATTTAGAATTGAAAAGGTAGCATCGAAATTCATACCAATTCGATGTCGGTTCCTCATTCCCTTCTTTCTGCACCCGTATGTTCCACTTGCATGGTTGGCCAATTGTCTTAGCCATCCCTATTGATGCTTCGTTCACAGGAAGTTGCATAACCGTCCTGACATCTTCTAACGTTGTTGTCATGTACGGAACGCATTGAACCACCAATCTTTCTCCCCTTCGCACCATCATATGTCGCCTTGGCATTGGCATTCAAAACAGAATAATTCCCTTACATCTCCCTACTGCCAGTCCTTGTTGCATCAAGTACACTAGAGGCTCTTAGTTTGTTGGTTGGAACATTACGTTTGGGGTTTGATTTTGATGCCATTGTTGTTGTGTCTCTTGAACTCGAGCTATCTCCACATATAGCCGATGTTCTCCCTTCCGTTGTTTGTTGTCTACACTTTGGAATGGTTGTGCGTTTTGGATAAGGGTCCCCGTGGCCTGACGAGTAGAAGAACCAGTTCTACTTCCACCATTCTTGCCATGTTGCCTCACGAATTTTTTCCAAGATGAAAAGGATTTTGGTTTTGTGTTAGTCTAAACAAACACAAAAGTTTTCGTTGGGTTAGGCTCTTCTTGGTTCAACACTACTCCCTTACTTCTTTCCTTCTACGAATGGTTTAAACTTGGATAGGGTGATTTAGTTCCCTCTATTATCTCTCCCAAAATATTTTCTTTCCCTTCTGGATGCTTACTACCATCTTGAGAAGACTCTTGGTTAACTTCCTCCTCAGTGTTTTCATTTAATTTGGTGTCCTTTGGCGTGGTGTTCTTCCCAAGTCATTTTGGGAAAAGGAGGTTTTCAAACATCTTCATCCCATTAATATTACGTTGAGAATTTGCATTCACCATTGTATCTTTTTGTAAAGGTGCCTTCCTCTGTGTATTAGGAAATAATGCAAAAAATCTAGTTGTTATTGCTGTTTTATTTTTCTTCTAATATTTTTCTGTTTAGTCAAGTCCTAGTCTTTTGGTTTGTTATATTTTGTTGTCAAGATTTTAGAAGCACTTTTAGTTCATGGTTTTATGCTCGCTCATTTTTCTAATATGTGGTTAAGTTTTCATTTGTATTTAAGGAGTCCTTAGTCGAATAAAATGTGAATGCTTCAAAAAAAAAAAAAGCTGTCTGCTTTCCATTTTTAAAATTCTGCTCTGTTTCATAAAAAAAATAAAAATAAAAAAAAACAACATTTTTCCTCTTTAACATCTGATATCAGAGCCAACTACAGTATTCTTGAGGCTTGTGAAAATATTCTTAATGGCAAACGGTCCAAATACAGTAAATATTTCACAACCTGCAATTCCAATTTTCCAAGTTAGCAATTATGATGTTTGGAGCACAGAAATGAAAACTCTCTTCATCTCTTAAGATTTATAGGAGTTAGTAGGGAAAGGCTATACTAAAGAAGGTATAGCAGCTGATACTTTGAAGCATGTGTGAAAAAGGGATGCCAAAGCCCTTTTCTTTATTCAACGAGTCATGGAAGATGCAATTTTTGCACTCGAATTTCTACAGCAACCAAAGCAAAGGAAGCATGGGGTGCTCTCAAAAATGGGTACTAAGGTACAGCAAAGGTGCTTACGGTCAAGCTCCAAATACTTCGTAGAAAGTTTGAAAGCTCGTTCATCAAAGATGGAGAGTCAATGCATGATTATTTCAACAATCTAATGGAAATAGTGAATCAAATGAGAAAGCTTGGTGAGCATGTGTCTGACCAAAAGGTTGTTGAGAAAATTTTGCGAAGTCTGCCACAGAAATATGAGGCTACTGTTGTTGCCATAGAAGAATTAAGGGACTTAAGTGTTTTAACAGTTGATGAATTATTAGGCTCTTTACAATCCCATGAAGATAGGCACAAAAGCTATGAGGGGAGTTCAACCGAAAAGGCATTCCAAGCCAAATTGCGCATTTCCAAAGAGAATGAAGCTGTGCATGAGTATCGTAACAACAACAACAATAGCTATGGAGGTCATTCTTCTCGAGGAAGGAGAGAGGCAGAGGAAACAAAGGAGGCGCACGATCAGGTGATAGAAATCAAAATTCAGATGCTGCCAACAGCAAAGGTTAGAATCAAAATCGTAAGTTCAAATGTTATTATTGAAATAAACTCCGCTTGCTTTTGATGACAACAAGAAAGTACTTATAGTCTCCATAGAGGATGACAATTGGTTGTGGCATCATAGGTACGGGCACGTGATGTGTCCCCGGATTCGCACATAAGGAAAAGCACCACAACGAACGAATCGAAAAGGAAAAAAAAATAGCAAAACTTGGACATTTAACGAATAGATATGACTCACCACTCAATCTTACTCGGCTAACAATTCATCGGATATGAGATACTGGTTTGAACTGAAGGGATCACTTGTCACTACTCCTTACTAAAGGAAATAGATAAAAGTTAAGCAATGGCAAAAATACTAAGATTGCTCAAATGAGTAATTTTTGTATTGAAAAGGATGTCAATATGTGCATATAAGAAAAATTAGGGGTTTATATACTTACTCACTAGAGTTATTCTACATATATGAAAAGATAAAAGGATATTCTACACTAGGTTATATAAGACATACTAAAAGGGGTAAAAGAGACAGAATACATAGTAAGGAAAAAAATAATCATTCTAGAATATTGTGTTAGAAGATACGTATCACTTGGTGGCTAGGCATCTGGGATATGGTACTAGGTAGAAGTAGGAATGTGTTACAGTCAAAGGCCAATCAACCTAGTAAAAGGTCAGCGATCTTGAAGTTAGACACTAGTGGGTTAGGTTGGTAGCTTAACTTGGTCACTTCTGGGCTGTCTTTTGGATTAGGACTTCTTTATTGGGTAGGAGCATATTAGACATACATGAGGATCTGAGAGACAGGTCGGCAGGTGGTCAGATCAGGATAAGACTCCCTATCTCGTCTATGGCTTAGAGCTAGTATTTTCTATGCGAGCCCTTAAAGTCATCTAGCTCAACTTCTTGTGATTAAACTAGAGGGTTGAATTCTATCAACACATCAACTTTAAAAGTTTGAGTTTGTTGTCTAACGAAAATTTAGTGGATGGTTTGCTTGTGATAAAGGATGTTGATGCAATATGTGAAAGTTATATGGGTGGAAAGCAACATAGGGACTCTTTTCCAAAGAGCAATAGAATGAGAGCTTTAAGGCAAGCTGAATTGATTTATGGAGATGTTTGTGGACCCATGCGTACTCCTTCTCTCGATAATAACAGGTATTTTTGCAGTGTTTGTTGATGATTTTAGTTGAATGACTTAGGTTTAATTTATTAAGGAAAAATCAAAAGTATTTATAGACTTCAAGAAATTCATGTCTTCTATTGAAAAGCAAAGTGGGAATGCAATAAAAGTCCTAAGAATAGATCGAGGTGGTGAGTTTAGCTCTACGAAATTTGATAACTTTTGTGAGAGAATGGGCATTCAAAGGCAATTGATAGCTAGCTATACCCTTCAACAGAATGGAGTGGCAAAGAGGAAGAATTAGAGCCTTATTGAGATGGCTAAAAGCATGCTTAAAGCCAAATGTCTTCCAAAATGTTTTTAGGTCGAAGCAATTCATACAACAGCTTACATAATCAATCATAGTCTAATATCAACATTGATTAATCAAACACCATTTGAAGCCTTTCATGGAAGAAAGCCAAAGGTAATACATTTCAAAATTTTTAGATGTATTGCTGATGTTCTTATGCAATCTCAAAAGAGAGATAAGCTTGATGATAATAGTATGAAATGCATACTCGTAGGGTATAGCTTGGAAACTAAAGGTTACTAGTTTTACAATCTTATTTTAAAAAAGCTATTAATAAACCATGACGTTGTGTTTGATGAAAAGAGTATTATGGAGTGGGAGTGAAATGCAAAAATACTTAGCCATTAATTAAGAAGATGATGAGCTAGCAGGTGAAGAAAATTATGATCATGGCAGTTCAAGTCCCTTTACACCTAATTCTACTCTTAACTCCTTAAGTTCAACATCACCTAGCTCTTCTTCCTCTAGTACACCTCTGAGGAAGTGGAGATCATTGAAGGAAATTTATGAGGAAATTGAGAGGTGCCAACTTGCACAAGTTGAAGAATCAAGTTCATTTGAGGAGGCCATGAAGAGTAGTTAATGGTGTGATGCGATGGATGAAGAAATGAAGTCGTTAGAGAGAAATAAGACATGGGTACTAGTTAACTTACCTGCAAATAAGGAAGCTATAGGATTGAAATGGGTATATAAGCTAAAATTCAAAGCTGATGGATTAGTTTAAAAGTATAAAGCTTGGTTGGTTGTAAGAGGCTACATGCAATGTGAAGGTATTGATTTCAAGGAAACTTTCTCTCTGGTAGCCAAGTATGATACTATTCGTACTATTTTGTTAGTTGTTACTAATTATAAGTGCAAAGTTTATCAGTTTGATGTTAAATCAACATGTAGATACCTAATTTTGGCCTCTTTTTTATTTTTCAAATTAGGTTATAGGGTTCTAAATTAGAAAAAGTTCAAAAAAATAGAAAATTAAAGAAATCCCCAAAAAATGAAGAAATTTAGAAAAAATACAAAAAAAAAAAGGAAATTTGAAAAGTTACAAAATAAAATAGGGTATCTAGAAAATAATAATTTTTTAGATTGTTTAATTAGAATATGATTTTAATTTCAATTTCAATAGTTTTGAATAAAAGACTGTTGGGTCGAGGCTTAGATTTGAATCTAGCTCAGGCTAACTTGGTTTATATGTGCAATTAGTTAGATATATGAATAAGAAAAAAACAATAGCTCAGCTGGATAAGCATTTGGATTTGATTTTGCATATGACTTGGAGATCCTAAGTTCAATCCATGGAAGGTGAAAAATATATCTTTTATTTTCTTTTCTCACTTTATTGCCATGTCGTCGCTACGTCACGGGCTATGTCATCACCACGTCATTTGCTAACTCACTTTTAAGTATGGTAGCACATTCCGACACACTCCGACACATTCATACACGCACAACTATGTATTTGGCATCACATATTTTCCAAGTTCGTCCAATCCAAAATTGGAAGAAAATCATATTGCATTTAATTTTTTTCATCCTTAACACGACTATAACACCTATAAATAAGGGTCTACTCTTCATTTTCAAAACACAACAAAAACTTCAAAACACTTTAGAAAAACAAAAATCGAAGTTTTATTTCTCTAGCATAGCATTCCCTACGATGTTTTTATGAAAACTACTACCATCGGATTTCTCGAACCGACCAAGCCAACTTCGAGCTAATCCAAGCGAAAGTGAGTCGACCGAGCCGATCCAAGCTGAAGTGAGCCGACTCAAGTCGACCGAGCCGATCCAAGCGAAGTGAGTCAACTTAAGCCGACATAAAACTAGGGTTTAAAAAAAATAAAAATTTTCATATTTTAAGTCGCCCCACACTTGCATATTTTTTTTTCCATTTTTAGATATTTGTGTAAATTAATCAATTTAATTGCGTGTATCATAATTAAATGTTTTTTAGAAACTAAAAAGGTATATTTGAAAAGCAAAGTTAAGTTCGAAAAGTTAAAAGTAGTACCCGTTTAGGGTTTAATAAATTAGCCCCCGGATCTAGATCTCTAGTTTTTAAAAAACCGTATTTATGACTTGCTTTTTTAATTGATAAACCGGTAGCTAAGTTATGACTTAACCCCTTTTCCCGACTTCGGTCGGGTGGCAACTCCAAATCTTTCCAAGTTGGAAAAAATGGTCTTCTTTAAACCCTAGTCGAAAGTCAATATTAAATGGGTAGAGTTTAGTATTGATTAATTTAGAAAAAACCTAATTTTATAAAAAAAATCGAGAGGGTAAAATACCAGGCTCGATAGCTTGGCGACTCCATTGGGGACTGTTAAGAAAGCTAACCACTTAAAAATATTTCGAAATTAAAATCACTTTTTAAATTACTCACATTGTTTAGTTATTTATTTATTTCTTTATATATCGATTTGTTTATTTATTATTGGCTTTGTTTATATATTTATTTTGTAAATAGCATACACCAGGGCATGGGGTTTCATTTGTTGCATATAAGATGCAGGGTAAATGCGGTCAGACCAAGGCTGTCTTAGGACCCTAGGAGGGAAATTGTGTAAGTTCTGGGCGTAGTGGGACAATTACCGTTCGGGGTCGATTAAGCCACCCCACTTAAGCTCATGTAACCAATGAAAGTGTTTTTTAAAAACAAGCGAGGTTACAGAGTTTAAGGACCTTTTAGAACCCACCCTAATTGCATATACTTCATTCCAAACTTGAGTTAATACATTAACCTTAAGAACTTGGACCCCTACTAATCGTTCAAGAATATTTGCAAACAAGTTTTTGAAAATAACAGTAAGGTTACAACTTAAAAAGTAATATATTAACTTAAGTGACCCTAGCATCTACATATTTTCACGTTTTTGTTTTTCTATCATTGCACCGATGACTGATCCTTGTCCATAAAATGTGTAGACTTAGGATGGTAGACAATTAAGTGAATGATCAGCCAAGTAATAGGCCACTGGACGCCTCTAAGTTCCGTGAGTAAGTACTAAGAGATGAAATCGCTTATTTGAAAGAAAAGCTCGAGTGTTCTGAAGCTCACAACTATGCCTTAAGGTTCGTTTTGGCACAAGTCATTGGGAAAATTTATGAGATGATAGAGGACCTTAAGGCCTGTTTACGAGACTTAATGTAGGGTCTTTCCAATTCAAGTCTAAGAAGCCTAGAATAAAATTCTTGAATAATGTTTAGGTTTTTTGCCTTTGTTTTTTGTATTCTCGTCTTCCTTTTCCAAAAAATAATAAAGCTCTCTTTAGTTCATCATTCATCATTTTTTAAAATTCCTGTCTTTAGAAATAGTCTTCCATTTAACCACCATTCAATCTCATTTAGAAAAATATAAGCAAAATCCATAGACTTGTAAATAGAAACTAAAAAAAAAAATACAAAAAAAAAACACCATCCTTATTTGTAAATTATTTTTTGAAAATAAACTTTACCTTTCTCTCTCTAAAAAAAATTGAAAAAAAAAAAACAAAAATGAAAATAAAAGTTGCCGACAACTATAAATGCTTACTGGCCTAAGGAACCAGTACAAGCTCAAGCCTCTGGCTTACTTAAGTGACCAACCCAAATACTTGGTCTTCAAGCCACACAAGGTCCCTCGACCTATTAAGGAAGCTAAATACGAGCCCCTTAGCCCATTTAAGCCAAATATGAGTCCTTTGGCACATTTAACCCCAAATATGAGCACTTTGAACAAACATGAGCCCTTTGGCCCACTTAAGCAACCAACCCAGACATTTGGCTTTCAACCCACACCAAACCTAGCCTTTTAACATCATCTAATCCAAACATAAGCTACTTGGTTAACACCAACCTTAGGCCCATTTAGGTAACCTACCTAAACACAAGCCACTTGGCTAAGCATTCAACCTAAACACTGGCTTACTCAAACACAAGCCATTAAGTTAGCCAACCAATCCAAACATAAGCCATAGCCCATCAAGGCTGTAAGCACCAAAGTTCAGCCAAGTAACCGTAGGATTGAACTTAGATTTCAAGGTTTAGGGCGATCGGTTAAAAGATCCGATCAAACCCAAATTATAAACTATTGAGAAGAATATTAGTAAAAATGACCCCATAAACTTAAATTTAAGAAAATAAGTAGTAAAATAGGAGACTATAAAATTTTCAAATTTTAAGCATAATAACTGCTAATTACCAAAAAGGCAAAAAGTGTAATATAATAACTAATAAATTATTAGAGATAGATTATATGTATACTAAAAATTTTAGAATGATCAAAATAATATTTAGGAATGTTCACGTGTACCCCACATGTATTTACGTGTAGATAAAAATACGCGTAATTATTAAAATTGGACGAAAACTAAGCAAATAATTAAAGAAAATTATAAAATAATTATGGAAAAATCAGAAAAAAATCAGAAGAGGATAAGATGCATCAATATCAGGTCGTGGCATGTCAGGATAAGAAAAAGAAAAATTAGCCAATAAAAATTGAACAACACAAAAGCCAAAAATTAAGGAATTTGGACAAAGTCTTGTCAAATTAATGCATATTAATTACAGCAAATGTCTATAAATAGGGAAAAAATTTACAGAGCTCATTTGGACAGTTTGGAAAGTGAGAAAATTAGGGAGAGTCGAAAATTCGAGAGAAAATCCAGAAAATAAAAAAAATAAGAAAAACTGTGCAGTTAAGGGTTTTAAAAGGAACCCACGCCAGAAGAGGAGCTGGAAGTGGACGGACACCACCACCACATGGTGGTGGCAGCGCCCATGCCGGACGACAATGCCATGGTGGCCCGCGGTGGCCGGAGCCACCAAAACCGGTGAGTCCAAATTCTATCCCGATTCTTGTGAAATTTTGTAAAAATAGTAAATATAATTATAAAATTATGAATTTTTTTATTCTGGGATATTTTTGTATGTAGTTTGTAGGAAAAATATTATTTAGATGAAAAAATGTTCCATAATATAGGGTCCTTAAGAAATCATGCAAAACCGAGCACATTTCGGTTTAGAAATAAATGACCTTAGGAGTGTAGTTTCAAGCCCAAAATTTTTCTGTAGATTACTTAGATGATATAGAATAGTGCTATGAAGCCCTTTTTCAAAAATTAATTTTATAAATTTTTAGATAATTTTTTAGGCTCTAAAAAGAGGCATAAAATGGGTAATTTAGGGTTAATTATGTAATTAAATGATTAATTTCTGATTTAGTGAATAATTACATGTTTTAGGATGTTAAGATCTGATGGAGTATGATACTTATAGCATTTAGGGTGTTAGATGTAATTATTAGGTTAATTATGTAGTAAATTAGTAATAGAAAAACATAGTAAATTATGAGTTAATTTTGTAAATTAGAATAATTAGGTGTAAAACCTGATTTAGGATGGATTTAGACATTTTGAAATAATAATTGGTGTTTAGAGATGGTAATTAGGGTAATAGAAATATTAGAAATGCATTATGTGCATAATATGCAATAATGCATAATGTGTAATTATTGAAAATATAATAAATAGAAATATTATAATAAAAATTGATATTTTGAGAATAATAAAAATGCACAATAAATCCGATAGGAAACTTGAATTTATGGAATTATATGAAAAATGTAAAAATTTGTCACATTAGGAGTGAATTCGGTACACTGATATGGATTTAAGTGTACCGAGTAAAATAAACACTGACAAAGGGTAATGATGGTATTTAGGTTATCGGGAAATAATGTGATTAATTTCACATTATGGGTTGAAACTAATTTCTAGGGTTGGAATATAAAATGCTACTTAAAAATCGAACTAAAAACCTGGTTTAGAAATCGATGCGAAAACCGAACCTGAACCTAACCCCAAACCTAGAATAATTGTAAAAGACTTAATACCTAGATAATTGGGCATATTAAACCTTAAACAAAACCTAACAAGAAGCATTATAGGATAAAACGAACCTATAACCATTATATGAAAAGCTGAAACCACGTTCGTGTTATAGGGATTACCGGCGATGGCCTGAGCAAATCGGACCTCGAGTGAACGAGCGAGGAGTCGAGGTAAGTTGGGATTAATACGATGCTGTATTTTGGGAGGCTTAAGATTATGCTTGGTTGTGCTTGTTAGATAGTTGAATGTATGCATGTGCTTGATTATGGGTGATGCCATGATTCTGTTTATTGCTCTGGTACATACTGTATGAATTGTATGTAATGATTGATCACCCTAAACTGGACCTAATCAAATATACGACCAGTAATCATAATCGAGCATGCATGGCAACCCGTTAGGGGATTTAGGACTCTCCGGCCAAATACCGACCCCTTCGGAAGGGATAGCGCAGGATTGCAAAATGGTCCCTTCTTCATCCTCAGTCGAACTAAGTGACAGGAGAGGAGGTCGCGGCGGGGGTGAAGACAGTGGTTCGAAGGTAGTCGCGGGAGGAGCAAGGTCTCCATTACACAAGCCTGGGTTTGGTCGTGAGCTGTTGCATTAACGGTAACTCCTCAACCCGGATTAGAGCGGGTGCAATTTCTCTAATCTCACGACGGGCCGGACAACGTCGTGCGATGGCATTTGCTTGCACATGCATTGCACCTACTAAGTGATTGAAAACCTTGTTGCGTGTATGGTATAGTTTTAAGTCCTCCGTCCCTACTTACTGAGCTGTGGTTGCTCACATCCCTATAGACGTCGTGCAGGTGCTGGCTAAGAAGCGGCAACCAATTACTCAGAAGCTAGCAACTGCTGGATCTTGGGGAGTGAGGAAAAATATTGAAGAATAAACACATATTTTAAGGTCTAAGTTTTTATTTTAGAATTATTTTTCATTTCCGAGTGATGTAATAACTAGGGAATATACTATAGAGAAATGTTGTAAACTTTAACTGCAATAATTGAATGATAACATATATATATATATATATAATTCCTCACTTTTATAGGTAAATGATTTATTTAAATTACAAATTGTCTACTTCAAAGCGGGTTAGTTGTGGACGCCTTGTGTAGATCAGGTCTAGGATAGCGGTTGTGAGGCCAACTTCTATCTTAGGGTGGTTTACACGGCGGGGCTGTTACGACTCTGCCGCTTCGGGGCGTGACAGTTCTAAATTGGTATCAGAGCGTAGTTTTGCTGAACTCGTTTTGAAATGAACAACTAAAAGAATTAGACATCTTAGGAGTACGTTGAGAGTGGGTAATATTAAGTGGGCGATAAAAGATTGTATTAAGCATACGAAAACATAAGTAACTATAATATTTAACATAATAATGATTGGTTTAAATCTAATTATAGAGTCGATGGGGGAAACTCAGACATAGTGGATACGGTTCGGGTGGAATGAAGAAGTACCCCTTATGGACTATAGGGTTAGAGTTCAGCAATTATTGATAGAATCAGCTGATTGGAATATCTTTAAGACAGTTGATGAGATTATCGACAAGTTTCACGATAAGATGTGCTATAGCTGGAAAGATGAGTGAGCATGGATGGAGATAAGTTTAGGACCTTAGTTTAATAGATATACTGCCGTAACAACTTTTGAGCAGAGATAGTTGGAGATAGAGGAAATTGTAACTTTGATGATGCCCTTACAGTATTTTCCCGCTAGGTTGGAAGATAAGAGACCATACTCAGTTAGTATTGCGCACATCCTTGCTGACATTCCATACATTCCTAAACAGTACCCACTAGGGATTATTAATTGGTTTTCTCAGTTTCTAGAACCTGCTGGGGAAGGTATAGAAATATTATTGAACCCTAACCCTGAACCTGAGCCTGAGACACCAGAACCACCACTAGAAAACCTACCTTCAGTTGAACCCTAAGAGGATGGAGTTCACATTGATGAAGACCTAGAAGAAGACCCTAAGGAGGAGCACGAGAATGAGGATGAACCTAGTGTCGATATACATGCTGTAGTTATGAAGGTGATTACAGACACCGAAATAGCTGGAGTAGGAGCTGGTGATATAGCAGAGTCGGAGGATGATGATGCGTCTTGGGTGACCGATTTTGGAAGTGGTCTGTATATTTAAGAATTGGTGGTTTATTGAAGTGATTTAGATTGAAGTAAGAAGAATCCTTGAGTTGATATAGAGTTGAGATGTGAAGAATAATGATAAAACTGATTACTAGGATATGTTAATATTGTAGAGGAAATTCCTAAAAAGTTTGTTGATGAATTTATGTTGTAATCGGTGTGATATGATGAAATAACAAGATTCATGAACAATAGTAGAAATCAAGAAATTCCTAAAAAGTTTGTTGATGAATTTATGTTGTAATCGGTGTGATATGATGAAATAACAAGATTCATGAACAATAGTAGAAATCAATTTAAGTTTGAAACAAGAGAGATATGGCAATATGTACAAAAAATTAAGGTGAATCCGAAACTTATAGAATTTCTGAGATGATCTCAGCTTGATACTTAGTATGAATACAAGGTTGTATAATTTGGAGTGAAATAAAGTATAGTATAGAAGCGGATTCTAAGAAGACAAAACATTAAGAGGGAAAAGTTAGAAACCGATTCAGAAATGAATCAAAACCTATACTAAAGGTATAATCAAAACCTAATTTAGGAGTGAATCTTATATAAAATAAGAATACAGTATAAGAGATGACAGATGATGACAATAATAAAGAGTTTGATGATGATAAGGTATATGAAGTGATCGTTATTTCTGATTTTCTTATAGAAGTATAAAGTATTAAATCAGCAAGTGGAAATAATATTAATTAGAAGACAAAATGTAGTGGAATTCTTTTGAAGGAATAGTTGTTATAAGTAATTTGAATTATAGATGTTGTATGATTGTTGATCATGTTTTTTTTTTGGGAGAATTAGAATTGATTCTATGTTGGTTATTCATATATGTGGAGATATCCAAACGATCTTTTAATTAATGTAATTGTGCTTCTCAATGAAGTATATTCTTTTGGATATGTGCAAATACAATGATGATTGACATATTTATAGCTAGGAGTGTGAAAAGATTAAATGTATTTTTGGTGATTAATTTTAGAGGTCCTTTATATGTGTAAGAACAGTAAAAGGAATAGTGCTATAAGGCTACAATCAGATTAAGAATTCTTAGGCCTTTAGTGAATCATGAATTGGAGAATTATAGTTTAGAGTAATAATTAAGTATAAGTGAAGCCAAATGAATATGAAATGGATCATGAGATTTTTAGCTAGTGCTAAGGAAAGTACAATGATATCATTATACAGTACTTATAAGTGGTAAATAAAATGGATAGTTATTAAATGATACATAAGAAATGAAGTAAAATTGCTACGTAAACTACAATTGAATAAATATCCAAACACTCTAAAATATTAATTGGATGAGTAACAAGTGACGGTAGAGACGGAATTAAAGTAACAAGTTGGAGATGATTAAGACTTTTGATCAACAGTTACTTAGTTATCCTAAGGACCAATCTAGAAAGGTATAACCCTTCAGAAAGTAAATTTTATGAGATAGTTATCTATTAATAAACTAGTTATGATAAGGAATGTTAATCACGGAAAGAATTTAAGGATCCGAGCTTAAAAGGATTAGAAGATAAGTAGTGATTTCATTGAAAGACTTTTCCTTGATTTTAGTTGAATGATGATAAGTATGAATAGAAAAGGATTGGTTGATGAGTACCCTCACCGCAGAATATACAAATGGATGAAATGCAAGTACAAGGATGATATTAAGGTATTCATTATGTATAAGTTAGAAACTAGTGAACAGAAAAGGATTTAAGATGAGTGAGATTATCGTTACCTATCAATTTAGAATCTATAATGGAGGAAGGATAGTAATCCATAGAATCGTAGGATATGATGAAAATGGAATTCAAAAGGAAAGTTACTGATGGTGGATTATGAGAAGTTAGTTGATATCTATAAAAAGAAAGACTAAGGAAAATACCAATAAGTATTAGATCTACTAGTAACATGTAAGGGTTCAAAGGTATTTCTGAAGATTATTTTGTGGATATTAGAATATCATGATTAAGTCAATCAAGAATCAAACCTACGATTGAAATGCTGTATTGGATATTGTAAATGAGACCATAGGAGTTAGAGGAGTGACTGTCAATTTCTAGAATAATATTAGAGTGGAATGACATCGGGAAAGGATCAGTGCATAAATAATATTCATGGAATTGGGAAAAAGAAATATATACCAACTGTATATGGAAACGTTTGTGGCGTTACCCGATGATAGTATTTTGATATACAAAGAATCTGTAGATAGCATTATTGAAGTTGGGTAATCATAAGCAGTATATTGAAATGGAAGACATGTGATTTTTTTTTTGGAGAAGAGATTTCGGTAGATATTAGAAATGTTGAATTGATGATTAGAGGAAAAATCCATTGAAGTAATCCAGTATACGAAGAAGATTTAAAGATACAATGTACTTCATATTAGCAATTGCAATAGGTAATCCAACAGGAACATGGCAAATCTGAATTGTCCAATTGTTGTTGTTGAGTCTCATGTCTTGTCGATCTGGTCAGTGTATCTCGTTGTGTCATGTCTTGTCCAATAATAATCTCAACACTATTTCTTTTGCTGAGTTTATCAGTCAAAAGTTATATTCATCTCGAGTCGAGTCAAGTCAAGTCAAATTGAGTTGTTAACCATCTCATTTGAATCCGAGATGGAGAAGCGTCAAGATTTGCCAAATTTGCTTCTGTTGATCCTATGCTAAGCTGTATGAAGAGCAAATGAGAAGCTATGATAGTAGTATAAGCATTTGAGTGGAAGAGTTTAGATGAAAGGAAGGGTGATGATATGAAGTAAATGCAGAATCACTAATGATCACAAATAAAACTTAAGAAACAATCAAACAAGGAATAAATGGAGAATAAACCAATAAGGAAAATTTGCGAGGTCGTAAAGCTAAATTATAAGATAGTACAATACGACTAGAGGAGTACAGCAATGAAATATGCCCTGATCGATATTGAGATAAGGAATGCAAAGGAAGGAAATTAAGAGATCGAGCAAAGGATCAAATAGAGAAGAGATGGAATGTTAATTAGAAAGCAATTAAGGAACTTAATCAGTAAACTACACAGAAGTTCCACTTGAAGATAGTTCGGTAGAATGGAAAGTGGGTTTTAAGGATATAAAGTAACCCCCAAAAATACTGGATAATCAGGTTCAGAAGTTCAAGAGTTGAGACTAAGAGTTGAGACACGGGGTAGGTTAAGATACGACCGGATGAAGGTCTAGACTTACAAATTTAAGTAGAGCTAAATGTACTAACAATCCTAGCAAGTAAGCAATACATAGGTATACAGTAGTTTCGAGGACGAAACTATTTTTAAGGGGGGGGTAGAATGTAAGCCTCAAAGTTCAGCCAAGTAACCGTAGGATTGAACTTAGAACTCAAGGTTTAGGGCGATCGGTTAAAAGATCCGATCAAACCCAAATTATAAACTATTGAGAAGAATATTAGTAAAAATGACCCCATAAACTTAAATTTAAGAAAATAAGTAGTAAAATAGGAGACTATAAAATTTTCAAATTTTAAGCATAATAACTGCTAATTACCAAAAAGGCAAAAAGTGTAATATAATAACTAATAAATTATTAGAGATAGATTATATGTATACTAAAAATTTTAGAATGATCAAAATAATATTTAGGAATGTTCACGTGTACCCCACATGTATTTACGTGTAGATAAAAATACGCGTAATTATTAAAATTGGACGAAAACTAAGCAAATAATTAAAGAAAATTATAAAATAATTATGGAAAAATCAGAAAAAAATCAGAAGAGGATAAGATGCATCAATATCAGGTCGTGGCATGTCAGGATAAGAAAAAGAAAAATTAGCCAATAAAAATTGAACAACACAAAAGCCAAAAATTAAGGAATTTGGACAAAGTCTTGTCAAATTAATGCATATTAATTACAGCAAATGTCTATAAATAGGGAAAAAATTTACAGAGCTCATTTGGACAGTTTGGAAAGTGAGAAAATTAGGGAGAGTCGAAAATTCGAGAGAAAATCCAGAAAATAAAAAAAATAAGAAAAACTGTGCAGTTAAGGGTTTTAAAAGGAACCCACGCCAGAAGAGGAGCTGGAAGTGGACGGACACCACCACCACATGGTGGTGGCAGCGCCCATGCCGGACGACAATGCCATGGTGGCCCGCGGTGGCCGGAGCCACCAAAACCGGTGAGTCCAAATTCTATCCCGATTCTTGTGAAATTTTGTAAAAATAGTAAATATAATTATAAAATTATGAATTTTTTTATTCTGGGATATTTTTGTATGTAGTTTGTAGGAAAAATATTATTTAGATGAAAAAATGTTCCATAATATAGGGTCCTTAAGAAATCATGCAAAACCGAGCACATTTCGGTTTAGAAATAAATGACCTTAGGAGTGTAGTTTCAAGCCCAAAATTTTTCTGTAGATTACTTAGATGATATAGAATAGTGCTATGAAGCCCTTTTTCAAAAATTAATTTTATAAATTTTTAGATAATTTTTTAGGCTCTAAAAAGAGGCATAAAATGGGTAATTTAGGGTTAATTATGTAATTAAATGATTAATTTCTGATTTAGTGAATAATTACATGTTTTAGGATGTTAAGATCTGATGGAGTATGATACTTATAGCATTTAGGGTGTTAGATGTAATTATTAGGTTAATTATGTAGTAAATTAGTAATAGAAAAACATAGTAAATTATGAGTTAATTTTGTAAATTAGAATAATTAGGTGTAAAACCTGATTTAGGATGGATTTAGACATTTTGAAATAATAATTGGTGTTTAGAGATGGTAATTAGGGTAATAGAAATATTAGAAATGCATTATGTGCATAATATGCAATAATGCATAATGTGTAATTATTGAAAATATAATAAATAGAAAATATTATAATAAAAATTGATATTTTGAGAATAATAAAAATGCACAATAAATCCGATAGGAAACTTGAATTTATGGAATTATATGAAAAATGTAAAAATTTGTCACATTAGGAGTGAATTCGGTACACTGATATGGATTTAAGTGTACCGAGTAAAATAAACACTGACAAAGGGTAATGATGGTATTTAGGTTATCGGGAAATAATGTGATTAATTTCACATTATGGGTTGAAACTAATTTCTAGGGTTGGAATATAAAATGCTACTTAAAAATCGAACTAAAAACCTGGTTTAGAAATCGATGCGAAAACCGAACCTGAACCTAACCCCAAACCTAGAATAATTGTAAAAGACTTAATACCTAGATAATTGGGCATATTAAACCTTAAACAAAACCTAACAAGAAGCATTATAGGATAAAACGAACCTATAACCATTATATGAAAAGCTGAAACCACGTTCGTGTTATAGGGATTACCGGCGATGGCCTGAGCAAATCGGACCTCGAGTGAACGAGCGAGGAGTCGAGGTAAGTTGGGATTAATACGATGCTGTATTTTGGGAGGCTTAAGATTATGCTTGGTTGTGCTTGTTAGATAGTTGAATGTATGCATGTGCTTGATTATGGGTGATGCCATGATTCTGTTTATTGCTCTGGTACATACTGTATGAATTGTATGTAATGATTGATCACCCTAAACTGGACCTAATCAAATATACGACCAGTAATCATAATCGAGCATGCATGGCAACCCGTTAGGGGATTTAGGACTCTCCGGCCAAATACCGACCCCTTCGGAAGGGATAGCGCAGGATTGCAAAATGGTCCCTTCTTCATCCTCAGTCGAACTAAGTGACAGGAGAGGAGGTCGCGGCGGGGGTGAAGACACTGGTTCGAAGGTAGTCGCGGGAGGAGCAAGGTCTCCATTACACAAGCCTGGGTTTGGTCGTGAGCTGTTGCATTAACGGTAACTCCTCAACCCGGATTAGAGCGGGCGCAATTTCTCTAATCTCACGACGGGCCGGACAACGTCGTGCGATGGCATTTGCTTGCACATGCATTGCACCTACTAAGTGATTGAAAACCTTGTTGCGTGTATGGTATAGTTTTAAGTCCTCCGTCCCTACTTACTGAGCTGTGGTTGCTCACATCCCTATAGACGTCGTGCAGGTGCTGGCTAAGAAGCGGCAACCAATTACTCAGAAGCTAGCAACTGCTGGATCTTGGGGAGTGAGGAAAAATATTGAAGAATAAACACATATTTTAAGGTCTAAGTTTTTATTTTAGAATTATTTTTCATTTCCGAGTGATGTAATAACTAGGGAATATACTATAGAGAAATGTTGTAAACTTTAACTGCAATAATTGAATGATAACATATATATATATATATATAATTCCTCACTTTTATAGGTAAATGATTTATTTAAATTACAAATTGTCTACTTCAAAGCGGGTTAGTTGTGGACGCCTTGTGTAGATCAGGTCTAGGATAGCGGTTGTGAGGCCAACTTCTATCTTAGGGTGGTTTACACGGCGGGGCTGTTACGACTCTGCCGCTTCGGGGCGTGACAGTTCTAAATTGGTATCAGAGCGTAGTTTTGCTGAACTCGTTTTGAAATGAACAACTAAAAGAATTAGACATCTTAGGAGTACGTTGAGAGTGGGTAATATTAAGTGGGCGATAAAAGATTGTATTAAGCATACGAAAACATAAGTAACTATAATATTTAACATAATAATGATTGGTTTAAATCTAATTATAGAGTCGATGGGGGAAACTCAGACATAGTGGATACGGTTCGGGTGGAATGAAGAAGTACCCCTTATGGACTATAGGGTTAGAGTTCAGCAATTATTGATAGAATCAGCTGATTGGAATATCTTTAAGACAGTTGATGAGATTATCGACAAGTTTCACGATAAGATGTGCTATAGCTGGAAAGATGAGTGAGCATGGATGGAGATAAGTTTAGGACCTTAGTTTAATAGATATACTGCCGTAACAACTTTTGAGCAGAGATAGTTGGAGATAGAGGAAATTGTAACTTTGATGATGCCCTTACAGTATTTTCCCGCTAGGTTGGAAGATAAGAGACCATACTCAGTTAGTATTGCGCACATCCTTGCTGACATTCCATACATTCCTAAACAGTACCCACTAGGGATTATTAATTGGTTTTCTCAGTTTCTAGAACCTGCTGGGGAAGGTATAGAAATATTATTGAACCCTAACCCTGAACCTGAGCCTGAGACACCAGAACCACCACTAGAAAACCTACCTTCAGTTGAACCCTAAGAGGATGGAGTTCACATTGATGAAGACCTAGAAGAAGACCCTAAGGAGGAGCACGAGAATGAGGATGAACCTAGTGTCGATATACATGCTGTAGTTATGAAGGTGATTACAGACACCGAAATAGCTGGAGTAGGAGCTGGTGATATAGCAGAGTCGGAGGATGATGATGCGTCTTGGGTGACCGATTTTGGAAGTGGTCTGTATATTTAAGAATTGGTGGTTTATTGAAGTGATTTAGATTGAAGTAAGAAGAATCCTTGAGTTGATATAGAGTTGAGATGTGAAGAATAATGATAAAACTGATTACTAGGATATGTTAATATTGTAGAGGAAATTCCTAAAAAGTTTGTTGATGAATTTATGTTGTAATCGGTGTGATATGATGAAATAACAAGATTCATGAACAATAGTAGAAATCAAGAAATTCCTAAAAAGTTTGTTGATGAATTTATGTTGTAATCGGTGTGATATGATGAAATAACAAGATTCATGAACAATAGTAGAAATCAATTTAAGTTTGAAACAAGAGAGATATGGCAATATGTACAAAAAATTAAGGTGAATCCGAAACTTATAGAATTTCTGAGATGATCTCAGCTTGATACTTAGTATGAATACAAGGTTGTATAATTTGGAGTGAAATAAAGTATAGTATAGAAGCGGATTCTAAGAAGACAAAACATTAAGAGGGAAAAGTTAGAAACCGATTCAGAAATGAATCAAAACCTATACTAAAGGTATAATCAAAACCTAATTTAGGAGTGAATCTTATATAAAATAAGAATACAGTATAAGAGATGACAGATGATGACAATAATAAAGAGTTTGATGATGATAAGGTATATGAAGTGATCGTTATTTCTGATTTTCTTATAGAAGTATAAAGTATTAAATCAGCAAGTGGAAATAATATTAATTAGAAGACAAAATGTAGTGGAATTCTTTTGAAGGAATAGTTGTTATAAGTAATTTGAATTATAGATGTTGTATGATTGTTGATCATGTTTTTTTTTTTGGGAGAATTAGAATTGATTCTATGTTGGTTATTCATATATGTGGAGATATCCAAACGATCTTTTAATTAATGTAATTGTGCTTCTCAATGAAGTATATTCTTTTGGATATGTGCAAATACAATGATGATTGACATATTTATAGCTAGGAGTGTGAAAAGATTAAATGTATTTTTGGTGATTAATTTTAGAGGTCCTTTATATGTGTAAGAACAGTAAAAGGAATAGTGCTATAAGGCTACAATCAGATTAAGAATTCTTAGGCCTTTAGTGAATCATGAATTGGAGAATTATAGTTTAGAGTAATAATTAAGTATAAGTGAAGCCAAATGAATATGAAATGGATCATGAGATTTTTAGCTAGTGCTAAGGAAAGTACAATGATATCATTATACAGTACTTATAAGTGGTAAATAAAATGGATAGTTATTAAATGATACATAAGAAATGAAGTAAAATTGCTACGTAAACTACAATTGAATAAATATCCAAACACTCTAAAATATTAATTGGATGAGTAACAAGTGACGGTAGAGACGGAATTAAAGTAACAAGTTGGAGATGATTAAGACTTTTGATCAACAGTTACTTAGTTATCCTAAGGACCAATCTAGAAAGGTATAACCCTTCAGAAAGTAAATTTTATGAGATAGTTATCTATTAATAAACTAGTTATGATAAGGAATGTTAATCACGGAAAGAATTTAAGGATCCGAGCTTAAAAGGATTAGAAGATAAGTAGTGATTTCATTGAAAGACTTTTCCTTGATTTTAGTTGAATGATGATAAGTATGAATAGAAAAGGATTGGTTGATGAGTACCCTCACCGCAGAATATACAAATGGATGAAATGCAAGTACAAGGATGATATTAAGGTATTCATTATGTATAAGTTAGAAACTAGTGAACAGAAAAGGATTTAAGATGAGTGAGATTATCGTTACCTATCAATTTAGAATCTATAATGGAGGAAGGATAGTAATCCATAGAATCGTAGGATATGATGAAAATGGAATTCAAAAGGAAAGTTACTGATGGTGGATTATGAGAAGTTAGTTGATATCTATAAAAAGAAAGACTAAGGAAAATACCAATAAGTATTAGATCTACTAGTAACATGTAAGGGTTCAAAGGTATTTCTGAAGATTATTTTGTGGATATTAGAATATCATGATTAAGTCAATCAAGAATCAAACCTACGATTGAAATGCTGTATTGGATATTGTAAATGAGACCATAGGAGTTAGAGGAGTGACTGTCAATTTCTAGAATAATATTAGAGTGGAATGACATCGGGAAAGGATCAGTGCATAAATAATATTCATGGAATTGGGAAAAAGAAATATATACCAACTGTATATGGAAACGTTTGTGGCGTTACCCGATGATAGTATTTTGATATACAAAGAATCTGTAGATAGCATTATTGAAGTTGGGTAATCATAAGCAGTATATTGAAATGGAAGACATGTGATTTTTTTTTTGGAGAAGAGATTTCGGTAGATATTAGAAATGTTGAATTGATGATTAGAGGAAAAATCCATTGAAGTAATCCAGTATACGAAGAAGATTTAAAGATACAATGTACTTCATATTAGCAATTGCAATAGGTAATCCAACAGGAACATGGCAAATCTGAATTGTCCAATTGTTGTTGTTGAGTCTCATGTCTTGTCGATCTGGTCAGTGTATCTCGTTGTGTCATGTCTTGTCCAATAATAATCTCAACACTATTTCTTTTGCTGAGTTTATCAGTCAAAAGTTATATTCATCTCGAGTCGAGTCAAGTCAAGTCAAATTGAGTTGTTAACCATCTCATTTGAATCCGAGATGGAGAAGCGTCAAGATTTGCCAAATTTGCTTCTGTTGATCCTATGCTAAGCTGTATGAAGAGCAAATGAGAAGCTATGATAGTAGTATAAGCATTTGAGTGGAAGAGTTTAGATGAAAGGAAGGGTGATGATATGAAGTAAATGCAGAATCACTAATGATCACAAATAAAACTTAAGAAACAATCAAACAAGGAATAAATGGAGAATAAACCAATAAGGAAAATTTGCGAGGTCGTAAAGCTAAATTATAAGATAGTACAATACGACTAGAGGAGTACAGCAATGAAATATGCCCTGATCGATATTGAGATAAGGAATGCAAAGGAAGGAAATTAAGAGATCGAGCAAAGGATCAAATAGAGAAGAGATGGAATGTTAATTAGAAAGCAATTAAGGAACTTAATCAGTAAACTACACAGAAGTTCCACTTGAAGATAGTTCGGTAGAATGGAAAGTGGGTTTTAAGGATATAAAGTAACCCCCAAAAATACTGGATAATCAGGTTCAGAAGTTCAAGAGTTGAGACTAAGAGTTGAGACACGGGGTAGGTTAAGATACGACCGGATGAAGGTCTAGACTTACAAATTTAAGTAGAGCTAAATGTACTAACAATCCTAGCAAGTAAGCAATACATAGGTATACAGTAGTTTCGAGGACGAAACTATTTTTAAGGGGGGGGTAGAATGTAAGCCTCAAAGTTCAGCCAAGTAACCGTAGGATTGAACTTAGAACTCAAGGTTTAGGGCGATCGGTTAAAAGATCCGATCAAACCCAAATTATAAACTATTGAGAAGAATATTAGTAAAAATGACCCCATAAACTTAAATTTAAGAAAATAAGTAGTAAAATAGGAGACTATAAAATTTTCAAATTTTAAGCATAATAACTGCTAATTACCAAAAAGGCAAAAAGTGTAATATAATAACTAATAAATTATTAGAGATAGATTATATGTATACTAAAAATTTTAGAATGATCAAAATAATATTTAGGAATGTTCACGTGTACCCCACATGTATTTACGTGTAGATAAAAATACGCGTAATTATTAAAATTGGACGAAAACTAAGCAAATAATTAAAGAAAATTATAAAATAATTATGGAAAAATCAGAAAAAAATCAGAAGAGGATAAGATGCATCAATATCAGGTCGTGGCATGTCAGGATAAGAAAAAGAAAAATTAGCCAATAAAAATTGAACAACACAAAAGCCAAAAATTAAGGAATTTGGACAAAGTCTTGTCAAATTAATGCATATTAATTACAGCAAATGTCTATAAATAGGGAAAAAATTTACAGAGCTCATTTGGACAGTTTGGAAAGTGAGAAAATTAGGGAGAGTCGAAAATTCGAGAGAAAATCCAGAAAATAAAAAAAATAAGAAAAACTGTGCAGTTAAGGGTTTTAAAAGGAACCCACGCCAGAAGAGGAGCTGGAAGTGGACGGACACCACCACCACATGGTGGTGGCAGCGCCCATGCCGGACGACAATGCCATGGTGGCCCGCGGTGGCCGGAGCCACCAAAACCGGTGAGTCCAAATTCTATCCCGATTCTTGTGAAATTTTGTAAAAATAGTAAATATAATTATAAAATTATGAATTTTTTTATTCTGGGATATTTTTGTATGTAGTTTGTAGGAAAAATATTATTTAGATGAAAAAATGTTCCATAATATAGGGTCCTTAAGAAATCATGCAAAACCGAGCACATTTCGGTTTAGAAATAAATGACCTTAGGAGTGTAGTTTCAAGCCCAAAATTTTTCTGTAGATTACTTAGATGATATAGAATAGTGCTATGAAGCCCTTTTTCAAAAATTAATTTTATAAATTTTTAGATAATTTTTTAGGCTCTAAAAAGAGGCATAAAATGGGTAATTTAGGGTTAATTATGTAATTAAATGATTAATTTCTGATTTAGTGAATAATTACATGTTTTAGGATGTTAAGATCTGATGGAGTATGATACTTATAGCATTTAGGGTGTTAGATGTAATTATTAGGTTAATTATGTAGTAAATTAGTAATAGAAAAACATAGTAAATTATGAGTTAATTTTGTAAATTAGAATAATTAGGTGTAAAACCTGATTTAGGATGGATTTAGACATTTTGAAATAATAATTGGTGTTTAGAGATGGTAATTAGGGTAATAGAAATATTAGAAATGCATTATGTGCATAATATGCAATAATGCATAATGTGTAATTATTGAAAATATAATAAATAGAAAATATTATAATAAAAATTGATATTTTGAGAATAATAAAAATGCACAATAAATCCGATAGGAAACTTGAATTTATGGAATTATATGAAAAATGTAAAAATTTGTCACATTAGGAGTGAATTCGGTACACTGATATGGATTTAAGTGTACCGAGTAAAATAAACACTGACAAAGGGTAATGATGGTATTTAGGTTATCGGGAAATAATGTGATTAATTTCACATTATGGGTTGAAACTAATTTCTAGGGTTGGAATATAAAATGCTACTTAAAAATCGAACTAAAAACCTGGTTTAGAAATCGATGCGAAAACCGAACCTGAACCTAACCCCAAACCTAGAATAATTGTAAAAGACTTAATACCTAGATAATTGGGCATATTAAACCTTAAACAAAACCTAACAAGAAGCATTATAGGATAAAACGAACCTATAACCATTATATGAAAAGCTGAAACCACGTTCGTGTTATAGGGATTACCGGCGATGGCCTGAGCAAATCGGACCTCGAGTGAACGAGCGAGGAGTCGAGGTAAGTTGGGATTAATACGATGCTGTATTTTGGGAGGCTTAAGATTATGCTTGGTTGTGCTTGTTAGATAGTTGAATGTATGCATGTGCTTGATTATGGGTGATGCCATGATTCTGTTTATTGCTCTGGTACATACTGTATGAATTGTATGTAATGATTGATCACCCTAAACTGGACCTAATCAAATATACGACCAGTAATCATAATCGAGCATGCATGGCAACCCGTTAGGGGATTTAGGACTCTCCGGCCAAATACCGACCCCTTCGGAAGGGATAGCGCAGGATTGCAAAATGGTCCCTTCTTCATCCTCAGTCGAACTAAGTGACAGGAGAGGAGGTCGCGGCGGGGGTGAAGACACTGGTTCGAAGGTAGTCGCGGGAGGAGCAAGGTCTCCATTACACAAGCCTGGGTTTGGTCGTGAGCTGTTGCATTAACGGTAACTCCTCAACCCGGATTAGAGCGGGCGCAATTTCTCTAATCTCACGACGGGCCGGACAACGTCGTGCGATGGCATTTGCTTGCACATGCATTGCACCTACTAAGTGATTGAAAACCTTGTTGCGTGTATGGTATAGTTTTAAGTCCTCCGTCCCTACTTACTGAGCTGTGGTTGCTCACATCCCTATAGACGTCGTGCAGGTGCTGGCTAAGAAGCGGCAACCAATTACTCAGAAGCTAGCAACTGCTGGATCTTGGGGAGTGAGGAAAAATATTGAAGAATAAACACATATTTTAAGGTCTAAGTTTTTATTTTAGAATTATTTTTCATTTCCGAGTGATGTAATAACTAGGGAATATACTATAGAGAAATGTTGTAAACTTTAACTGCAATAATTGAATGATAACATATATATATATATATATAATTCCTCACTTTTATAGGTAAATGATTTATTTAAATTACAAATTGTCTACTTCAAAGCGGGTTAGTTGTGGACGCCTTGTGTAGATCAGGTCTAGGATAGCGGTTGTGAGGCCAACTTCTATCTTAGGGTGGTTTACACGGCGGGGCTGTTACGACTCTGCCGCTTCGGGGCGTGACAGTTCTAAATTGGTATCAGAGCGTAGTTTTGCTGAACTCGTTTTGAAATGAACAACTAAAAGAATTAGACATCTTAGGAGTACGTTGAGAGTGGGTAATATTAAGTGGGCGATAAAAGATTGTATTAAGCATACGAAAACATAAGTAACTATAATATTTAACATAATAATGATTGGTTTAAATCTAATTATAGAGTCGATGGGGGAAACTCAGACATAGTGGATACGGTTCGGGTGGAATGAAGAAGTACCCCTTATGGACTATAGGGTTAGAGTTCAGCAATTATTGATAGAATCAGCTGATTGGAATATCTTTAAGACAGTTGATGAGATTATCGACAAGTTTCACGATAAGATGTGCTATAGCTGGAAAGATGAGTGAGCATGGATGGAGATAAGTTTAGGACCTTAGTTTAATAGATATACTGCCGTAACAACTTTTGAGCAGAGATAGTTGGAGATAGAGGAAATTGTAACTTTGATGATGCCCTTACAGTATTTTCCCGCTAGGTTGGAAGATAAGAGACCATACTCAGTTAGTATTGCGCACATCCTTGCTGACATTCCATACATTCCTAAACAGTACCCACTAGGGATTATTAATTGGTTTTCTCAGTTTCTAGAACCTGCTGGGGAAGGTATAGAAATATTATTGAACCCTAACCCTGAACCTGAGCCTGAGACACCAGAACCACCACTAGAAAACCTACCTTCAGTTGAACCCTAAGAGGATGGAGTTCACATTGATGAAGACCTAGAAGAAGACCCTAAGGAGGAGCACGAGAATGAGGATGAACCTAGTGTCGATATACATGCTGTAGTTATGAAGGTGATTACAGACACCGAAATAGCTGGAGTAGGAGCTGGTGATATAGCAGAGTCGGAGGATGATGATGCGTCTTGGGTGACCGATTTTGGAAGTGGTCTGTATATTTAAGAATTGGTGGTTTATTGAAGTGATTTAGATTGAAGTAAGAAGAATCCTTGAGTTGATATAGAGTTGAGATGTGAAGAATAATGATAAAACTGATTACTAGGATATGTTAATATTGTAGAGGAAATTCCTAAAAAGTTTGTTGATGAATTTATGTTGTAATCGGTGTGATATGATGAAATAACAAGATTCATGAACAATAGTAGAAATCAAGAAATTCCTAAAAAGTTTGTTGATGAATTTATGTTGTAATCGGTGTGATATGATGAAATAACAAGATTCATGAACAATAGTAGAAATCAATTTAAGTTTGAAACAAGAGAGATATGGCAATATGTACAAAAAATTAAGGTGAATCCGAAACTTATAGAATTTCTGAGATGATCTCAGCTTGATACTTAGTATGAATACAAGGTTGTATAATTTGGAGTGAAATAAAGTATAGTATAGAAGCGGATTCTAAGAAGACAAAACATTAAGAGGGAAAAGTTAGAAACCGATTCAGAAATGAATCAAAACCTATACTAAAGGTATAATCAAAACCTAATTTAGGAGTGAATCTTATATAAAATAAGAATACAGTATAAGAGATGACAGATGATGACAATAATAAAGAGTTTGATGATGATAAGGTATATGAAGTGATCGTTATTTCTGATTTTCTTATAGAAGTATAAAGTATTAAATCAGCAAGTGGAAATAATATTAATTAGAAGACAAAATGTAGTGGAATTCTTTTGAAGGAATAGTTGTTATAAGTAATTTGAATTATAGATGTTGTATGATTGTTGATCATGTTTTTTTTTTTGGGAGAATTAGAATTGATTCTATGTTGGTTATTCATATATGTGGAGATATCCAAACGATCTTTTAATTAATGTAATTGTGCTTCTCAATGAAGTATATTCTTTTGGATATGTGCAAATACAATGATGATTGACATATTTATAGCTAGGAGTGTGAAAAGATTAAATGTATTTTTGGTGATTAATTTTAGAGGTCCTTTATATGTGTAAGAACAGTAAAAGGAATAGTGCTATAAGGCTACAATCAGATTAAGAATTCTTAGGCCTTTAGTGAATCATGAATTGGAGAATTATAGTTTAGAGTAATAATTAAGTATAAGTGAAGCCAAATGAATATGAAATGGATCATGAGATTTTTAGCTAGTGCTAAGGAAAGTACAATGATATCATTATACAGTACTTATAAGTGGTAAATAAAATGGATAGTTATTAAATGATACATAAGAAATGAAGTAAAATTGCTACGTAAACTACAATTGAATAAATATCCAAACACTCTAAAATATTAATTGGATGAGTAACAAGTGACGGTAGAGACGGAATTAAAGTAACAAGTTGGAGATGATTAAGACTTTTGATCAACAGTTACTTAGTTATCCTAAGGACCAATCTAGAAAGGTATAACCCTTCAGAAAGTAAATTTTATGAGATAGTTATCTATTAATAAACTAGTTATGATAAGGAATGTTAATCACGGAAAGAATTTAAGGATCCGAGCTTAAAAGGATTAGAAGATAAGTAGTGATTTCATTGAAAGACTTTTCCTTGATTTTAGTTGAATGATGATAAGTATGAATAGAAAAGGATTGGTTGATGAGTACCCTCACCGCAGAATATACAAATGGATGAAATGCAAGTACAAGGATGATATTAAGGTATTCATTATGTATAAGTTAGAAACTAGTGAACAGAAAAGGATTTAAGATGAGTGAGATTATCGTTACCTATCAATTTAGAATCTATAATGGAGGAAGGATAGTAATCCATAGAATCGTAGGATATGATGAAAATGGAATTCAAAAGGAAAGTTACTGATGGTGGATTATGAGAAGTTAGTTGATATCTATAAAAAGAAAGACTAAGGAAAATACCAATAAGTATTAGATCTACTAGTAACATGTAAGGGTTCAAAGGTATTTCTGAAGATTATTTTGTGGATATTAGAATATCATGATTAAGTCAATCAAGAATCAAACCTACGATTGAAATGCTGTATTGGATATTGTAAATGAGACCATAGGAGTTAGAGGAGTGACTGTCAATTTCTAGAATAATATTAGAGTGGAATGACATCGGGAAAGGATCAGTGCATAAATAATATTCATGGAATTGGGAAAAAGAAATATATACCAACTGTATATGGAAACGTTTGTGGCGTTACCCGATGATAGTATTTTGATATACAAAGAATCTGTAGATAGCATTATTGAAGTTGGGTAATCATAAGCAGTATATTGAAATGGAAGACATGTGATTTTTTTTTTGGAGAAGAGATTTCGGTAGATATTAGAAATGTTGAATTGATGATTAGAGGAAAAATCCATTGAAGTAATCCAGTATACGAAGAAGATTTAAAGATACAATGTACTTCATATTAGCAATTGCAATAGGTAATCCAACAGGAACATGGCAAATCTGAATTGTCCAATTGTTGTTGTTGAGTCTCATGTCTTGTCGATCTGGTCAGTGTATCTCGTTGTGTCATGTCTTGTCCAATAATAATCTCAACACTATTTCTTTTGCTGAGTTTATCAGTCAAAAGTTATATTCATCTCGAGTCGAGTCAAGTCAAGTCAAATTGAGTTGTTAACCATCTCATTTGAATCCGAGATGGAGAAGCGTCAAGATTTGCCAAATTTGCTTCTGTTGATCCTATGCTAAGCTGTATGAAGAGCAAATGAGAAGCTATGATAGTAGTATAAGCATTTGAGTGGAAGAGTTTAGATGAAAGGAAGGGTGATGATATGAAGTAAATGCAGAATCACTAATGATCACAAATAAAACTTAAGAAACAATCAAACAAGGAATAAATGGAGAATAAACCAATAAGGAAAATTTGCGAGGTCGTAAAGCTAAATTATAAGATAGTACAATACGACTAGAGGAGTACAGCAATGAAATATGCCCTGATCGATATTGAGATAAGGAATGCAAAGGAAGGAAATTAAGAGATCGAGCAAAGGATCAAATAGAGAAGAGATGGAATGTTAATTAGAAAGCAATTAAGGAACTTAATCAGTAAACTACACAGAAGTTCCACTTGAAGATAGTTCGGTAGAATGGAAAGTGGGTTTTAAGGATATAAAGTAACCCCCAAAAATACTGGATAATCAGGTTCAGAAGTTCAAGAGTTGAGACTAAGAGTTGAGACACGGGGTAGGTTAAGATACGACCGGATGAAGGTCTAGACTTACAAATTTAAGTAGAGCTAAATGTACTAACAATCCTAGCAAGTAAGCAATACATAGGTATACAGTAGTTTCGAGGACGAAACTATTTTTAAGGAGGGGTTAGAATGTAAGCCTCAAAGTTCAGCCAAGTAACCGTAGGATTGAACTTAGAACTCAAGGTTTAGGGCGATCGGTTAAAAGATCCGATCAAACCCAAATTATAAACTATTGAGAAGAATATTAGTAAAAATGACCCCATAAACTTAAATTTAAGAAAATAAGTAGTAAAATAGGAGACTATAAAATTTTCAAATTTTAAGCATAATAACTGCTAATTACCAAAAAGGCAAAAAGTGTAATATAATAACTAATAAATTATTAGAGATAGATTATATGTATACTAAAAATTTTAGAATGATCAAAATAATATTTAGGAATGTTCACGTGTACCCCACATGTATTTACGTGTAGATAAAAATACGCGTAATTATTAAAATTGGACGAAAACTAAGCAAATAATTAAAGAAAATTATAAAATAATTATGGAAAAATCAGAAAAAAATCAGAAGAGGATAAGATGCATCAATATCAGGTCGTGGCATGTCAGGATAAGAAAAAGAAAAATTAGCCAATAAAAATTGAACAACACAAAAGCCAAAAATTAAGGAATTTGGACAAAGTCTTGTCAAATTAATGCATATTAATTACAGCAAATGTCTATAAATAGGGAAAAAATTTACAGAGCTCATTTGGACAGTTTGGAAAGTGAGAAAATTAGGGAGAGTCGAAAATTCGAGAGAAAATCCAGAAAATAAAAAAAATAAGAAAAACTGTGCAGTTAAGGGTTTTAAAAGGAACCCACGCCAGAAGAGGAGCTGGAAGTGGACGGACACCACCACCACATGGTGGTGGCAGCGCCCATGCCGGACGACAATGCCATGGTGGCCCGCGGTGGCCGGAGCCACCAAAACCGGTGAGTCCAAATTCTATCCCGATTCTTGTGAAATTTTGTAAAAATAGTAAATATAATTATAAAATTATGAATTTTTTTATTCTGGGATATTTTTGTATGTAGTTTGTAGGAAAAATATTATTTAGATGAAAAAATGTTCCATAATATAGGGTCCTTAAGAAATCATGCAAAACCGAGCACATTTCGGTTTAGAAATAAATGACCTTAGGAGTGTAGTTTCAAGCCCAAAATTTTTCTGTAGATTACTTAGATGATATAGAATAGTGCTATGAAGCCCTTTTTCAAAAATTAATTTTATAAATTTTTAGATAATTTTTTAGGCTCTAAAAAGAGGCATAAAATGGGTAATTTAGGGTTAATTATGTAATTAAATGATTAATTTCTGATTTAGTGAATAATTACATGTTTTAGGATGTTAAGATCTGATGGAGTATGATACTTATAGCATTTAGGGTGTTAGATGTAATTATTAGGTTAATTATGTAGTAAATTAGTAATAGAAAAACATAGTAAATTATGAGTTAATTTTGTAAATTAGAATAATTAGGTGTAAAACCTGATTTAGGATGGATTTAGACATTTTGAAATAATAATTGGTGTTTAGAGATGGTAATTAGGGTAATAGAAATATTAGAAATGCATTATGTGCATAATATGCAATAATGCATAATGTGTAATTATTGAAAATATAATAAATAGAAAATATTATAATAAAAATTGATATTTTGAGAATAATAAAAATGCACAATAAATCCGATAGGAAACTTGAATTTATGGAATTATATGAAAAATGTAAAAAATTTGTCACATTAGGAGTGAATTCGGTACACTGATATGGATTTAAGTGTACCGAGTAAAATAAACACTGACAAAGGGTAATGATGGTATTTAGGTTATCGGGAAATAATGTGATTAATTTCACATTATGGGTTGAAACTAATTTCTAGGGTTGGAATATAAAATGCTACTTAAAAATCGAACTAAAAACCTGGTTTAGAAATCGATGCGAAAACCGAACCTGAACCTAACCCAAACCTAGAATAATTGTAAAAGACTTAATACCTAGATAATTGGGCATATTAAACCTTAAACAAAACCTAACAAGAAGCATTATAGGATAAAACGAACCTATAACCATTATATGAAAAGCTGAAACCACGTTCGTGTTATAGGGATTACCGGCGATGGCCTGAGCAAATCGGACCTCGAGTGAACGAGCGAGGAGTCGAGGTAAGTTGGGATTAATACGATGCTGTATTTTGGGAGGCTTAAGATTATGCTTGGTTGTGCTTGTTAGATAGTTGAATGTATGCATGTGCTTGATTATGGGTGATGCCATGATTCTGTTTATTGCTCTGGTACATACTGTATGAATTGTATGTAATGATTGATCACCCTAAACTGGACCTAATCAAATATACGACCAGTAATCATAATCGAGCATGCATGGCAACCCGTTAGGGGATTTAGGACTCTCCGGCCAAATACCGACCCCTTCGGAAGGGATAGCGCAGGATTGCAAAATGGTCCCTTCTTCATCCTCAGTCGAACTAAGTGACAGGAGAGGAGGTCGCGGCGGGGGTGAAGACAGTGGTTCGAAGGTAGTCGCGGGAGGAGCAAGGTCTCCATTACACAAGCCTGGGTTTGGTCGTGAGCTGTTGCATTAACGGTAACTCCTCAACCCGGATTAGAGCGGGCGCAATTTCTCTAATCTCACGACGGGCCGGACAACGTCGTGCGATGGCATTTGCTTGCACATGCATTGCACCTAATAAGTGATTGAAAACCTTGTTGCGTGTATGGTATAGTTTTAAGTCCTCCGTCCCTACTTACTGAGCTGTGGTTGCTCACATCCCTATAGACGTCGTGCAGGTGCTGGCTAAGAAGCGGCAACCAATTACTCAGAAGCTAGCAACTGCTGGATCTTGGGGAGTGAGGAAAAATATTGAAGAATAAACACATATTTTAAGGTCTAAGTTTTTATTTTAGAATTATTTTTCATTTCCGAGTGATGTAATAACTAGGGAATATACTATAAAGAAATGTTGTAAACTTTAACTGCAATAATTGAATGATAACATATATATTTATATAATTCCTCACTTTTATAGGTAAATGATTTATTTAAATTACAAATTGTCTACTTCAAAGCGGGTTAGTTGTGGACGCCTTGTGTAGATCAGGTCTAGGATAGCGGTTGTGAGGCCAACTTCTATCTTAGGGTGGTTTACACGGCGGGGCTGTTACGACTCTGCCGCTTCGGGGCGTGACAAAGGCTGCTAACCTAAGTACAATCCTCAACTCCTAAAAGTAACCAAGCTAAGCCAAAAGCTCTTGATCTATTTAGAAAGCCAAGCTCAATGATGAATCGAACTAGAACACAAAATCAGATATTAGGGCATGATTTGAGAAACTGTAGGGTAAAACTTGATCCTAGGCAAATAAAAAAGTAAACTCCTCCTTAAGGAACCGGTAACTCACTTTTTGAAAAGTTTAGGATGAGAAGAGGCAAGCTATATCCTATACATCGACTTGAAACACTTTAAGAGTTAAGCGACATAATTGTAAGGATGTTTTGGACTCATTCCTTAAAGGAGGTTAACTTTGAATGTGATACGTAGATTAAAGTGAAGTTAGGCATTCACTTCTAAATCCTAAACACAATCATCTGTTGTTCACCCTGTTGGACTTATTTGGAGAATTTCTAAATTTAAACCCTATTAAGAACTACCCTACAATGGGGCAATTCGGAGGTTGGGGTCATTGAGTAGAAGATAGAGGTAAGATTCATTTATGCTTGTTTAAATAACATTTATTCAAAAACAACTTTTATTTTTGATAAATTATTTTTCGTTGAAATGAAGAAGAGCCAATTTCTTTTTTCAACCACCTCAAGCTCATACACTTGAAATCCATGGAATTAAGGCCTTGAATCATTAATGGAAACAGTTACTCTTGGGGCCAAAAGGAAAAAGAAAAATAATAAGAGATAGTAGGGCGAAGCAATTAAAAAAGAAAAAAAAGAGAGAATAAAAAAAAATCCAAAGAATTGGGCTCGAAAGTATAGGATAAAAAGCCCCAAGAAATATTTTACATTCCAATAAGGGCAACCAAACTAAATCAAAAGGGCCAGGAGTCAATGCGCAAACAACCTTAGAAAACATAAGGCCTTAAATCACACTCCTAAGCCCGAAAACCCAAATTTCCATATCCATATGGATACTTTGAAACCTCTCCTACCTATGCTAAACGACATAAGGCCTCCCACCTAAAATACCGCCCTTACACATGTAAAAGCTCTTCGAATCTTAAAAGATCATTTATCTTTAATAAAAATTGTTTTTGAAATAAGGGTAAGCATGCTTCTAATTTTTCCCTAAGGTTCTTAATTTGTACACTTAGGATTGATAAAAGTGTTTCTATCAAAACAAGCCTTTTCATTAATCTTTTTTGAAACCCTTGGACGAAAATCCTAAAATTCATAAGGGTAAACCAAAAAAGACCTAATGGATTGGTCAATGAGTATCAATTACAAAATGGACTATAATTTTTTGTACTGAAGTTGAGAGTGTAATCTAGACCGAGAGTTACTAAGGAAGACCTTTTTTACTAAACTAATTATAAGTTACCTTTTCTTTAAGAAAGGAATGGCTTAAGATCACAAAAGCCCTAAGAGAAGCTCTAGGAATAGGGGCATTAAGAAATTCCACATGATTACTAAAGATAGGGTTAGTTATAAGATTGTTCCTTAATAAGAGTTTATACCTGTTGGCAAAACTTTCAAAAAAATAAAAATAAAAAAAGAAGAGAAAGAAAGTAAAGGCTCGTTGTAAAATCTTTTATCCAAATCCATGTCAGTTTGAATAGCCAAGTTTTTAATCCATGTCATTCGTTTCCTTTCTAAGGTTGTCATTTTTGTAGTTTAAGTCATACTTCCCCAATTGTAGTTTTTAACATCCTTCAAACTCTTTTTTCAAATCAAAGGGCTTATCCCTACTCTTTTCCTTGTTCATAAATAGTTTTTCAACAATCTCTTTGTAAATACTTTTCTAAGCAAAAGTGTCTTTTGAAACTGGTTGCTTGCCTTACATTAGTTTTTCAATCCTTCCTTGTTTTTCTTAGGGTTCAAGTCAGCTCTTAGAGTGTTGATCCCTCTTTTATTCCTTTTAAGGTTCTAACTAACCTTTAAGATGCTGCCCCGTCTTTCTCTTAAGGTTCAAGCTAGCTCTTAGAGCTCTAATCCCTCTCTTATTCTTTTTAAGGTTCCAACCAGCCTTTAGGGCGTTGTCCCATCTTTCTAGGGTGTTAGCTAGCTCTCAGAGCTGACCCTTCTTTTATTCTTTTTAGGGCTCCAACTAGCCTTTAGGGTGTTGTCCCGTCTTTTTAAGGTGTTAGTTAGCTTTTAGAGCTGACCTTTCTTTATTCCTTTTAAGGTTTTAACTAACCTTTAAGGTGCTATCCCGTCTTTCTCTTAGGGTTCAAGCCAACATTTAGAGCTCTAATCCCTCTCTTATTCTTTTTAAGGTTCCAACCAGCCTTTAAGGCGCTGTCTTATCTTTCTCTTAGGGTTCAAGTAAGCTCTTAGAGCACTAATCCCTTTCTTATTAAGGTTTTAGCTAGCCTTTAAGGCATTGTTCCATTCTTTTTTAGGGTCTTACCCAACTCTAGGAGCACTTTGTCCGTCTTGGTTAGTCAGCTCATCAAGACATGACTAAGTTCGCTCACCTTTCTTAGAGTCTTAGCCAGCTCTAGGAGCGCTTTGCCCACCTTGGTTAGTTAGCTCATCAGGGCACGACCAAGTTCACTTACTCTTTTTAGGGTCTTAGCCAGCTCTAGGAGTGTTTTGCCTGCCTTGGTTAGTCAGCTCATTAGAGCACGACTAAGTTTGCTCATTCTTTTTAAGGTCTTAGCCATCTCTAAGAGCGTTTTACCCACATTGGTTAGTCAGCTCATCAGGATACGACTAAGTTTCCTCATTCTTTTTTAAGGTCTTAGCTAGCTCTAAGAGCACTTTGCCCGCCTTGGTTAGTTAGCTTATTGGGGCACGGCCAAGTTTGCTCATTCTTTTTAGGGTCTTAGCCACCTCTAGGAGCGCTTTGCCCGCCTTAGTTAGTCAGCTCATCAAGGCATTACCAAGTTAGCTCATTCTTTTTAGGGTCTTAGCCAGCTTTAGGATCGCTTTGCCCGCCTTGATTAGTTAGTTCATCGGGGCACGACCAAGTTTTCTTATTCTTCACTCATTCTTTTTTAGGGTCTTAGCCAGCTCTAAGAGCGCTTTGCCCACCTTAGTTAGTTAACTCATCAGGATACGACCAAGTTCGCTCATTCTTTTTTAGAGTTTTAGCCAACTCTAGGAGCGCTTTGCTGGCCTTGGATAGTCATCTCATCGGGGCACCACCAAGTTTGCTTATTCTTTTTAGGGTCTTAGCCAGCTTTTGGAATGCTTTGCTCGCCTTGGTTAGTCAGCTCATCAGGGCACAACCAAGTTTGCTTATTCTTTTTAGGGTCTTAGCCAGGTCTAGGAGCGCTTTGCCCGTCTTGGTTAGTCAGCTCATTAAGGTACGACCAAGTTTGTTCATTCTTTTTAGGGTCTTAACTAGCTCTAGGAGCGCTTTGCCCACGTTGGTTAATCAGCTTATCAGGGCACGACCAAGTTTTCTCATTCTCTTTAGGGTCTTAGCCAACTCTAGGAGCGCTTTACCCACCTTGGTTAGTCAGCTCATCAGGGCACGATCAAGTTCACTCATTCTTTTATAGGTTCTTAGCCAGCTCTAGGAGTGCTTTGCCTACCTTGGTTAGTTAGTTCATCAGGGCACAACCAAGTTTGCCCATTCTTTTTAGGGTCTTAGCTAGCTCAAGGAGTGTTTAGCCCATTTCACTTCACTTTGTCAGTTCATACGAGCATGACCAAACTTTAATTTTTCTTTTCATCTTTTTGGCCATCTCTTAGAGCGCCACCCTTCTCTTCTTAAAATCCTTGATGGATCGAACTTAAGATAGTAAGCTAGCTGTAGTGCTTCTTAGCATAAAATCCACTCTTGGGGCAAAAATAGTGTCGTTTTATCTTTATGGCAAAATTTTACTTAAACTTTACCACAAAGAGGGGCAATTATAGATACTTAATTTTTGCCTCCCTTTTATTTTTCAAATTAGGTTATAGGGTCCTAAGTTAGAAAAAGTTCAAAAAAAATAGAAAATTAAAGAAATCCCCAAAAAATGAAGACATTTATAAAAAATACAAAAAAAAAAGGAAATTTGAAAAGTCACAAAATAAAATAAGGCATTTAAAAAATAATAATTTTTTAGGTTGTTTAATTAGAATATGATTTTGATTTTAATTTCAATTTCAATAGTTTTGAATAAAAGGCTATTGAGTCTAAGCTTAGACTTGAATCTAGCTCAGATTAACTTAGTCTATATATGCAATTAATTACATATATGAATAAGGAAAAACCAATAGCTCGGTTGGATAAGTGATAACTCTTATTTTAAATACATTTCATATGGTAATTTTATAGTATTTCCCTTACATCTTTGTTTTTCTTTAAAGAAATTGATACTTAATTAAGTAAATTTTTTATTTTAAGGTTTGAACGCGTTTTTGGATTGAAAACAAAGAAAAGGAATCAAGTTTCACTCAATTTGGAGTTCAAATGAATGAGTTATAAAGTTTTAAAGTTACACAGACAATAGTAATTTTGGTCAAAAAGTTACATAATTTGGCACACAACTGTGTCCCCATACTATGTTCATCTAAGAAGATTTGCCAAGGTCAGAAAATTACACAACCTGCGGACACAACTGTGTCCCAAGCTGTGTTTGGTGGCAAAAAAAGAAACCTTACAATACATTATAAAATGACATACTAGGATTTCGCATATAAGTTTTGACATTCAAAAGAGAAAAGACTTGAAGAGAAGGAGAATAAAAAAGTGAAAGAAACATCCAACTTCAAGATTAAAGAGATTTTTCATCAACAAAAGGAGTTTTTTATGTTTTATTTATTGATTTTATTGCAGTTCATTTTTAGTTTCATTATGATAGCTTAATATTCTTGTATTTAGGATTATGGAACCTAGGGTTTCATGTGACTATTAAATTGATTGATAATTTTCAATAAAGTTTCTATCTTTTCTTGATTCAAATATGTTATTTAATTGTTAATTAATATTTCTAGAGTATCAATCTATGATATTATGCATAATTATTGAGAAATCACATATGTAATGAGATCTTGATATAATTGGAAAGAATTACATGTGTACTTAGAGATAAGATATATGTTTCTTCTAGAAAGTCTTTTTTTTTTTGTATGGGAATTCATTATACATTAATACAATTCTAAATTATATTACTAAGTGAAGAGATTCCGATTAATAATTTAGATTAGAGTTAATATGCTTGAGAAAGGTGTTAACTTTAATTGTGAATCCCTTCGGTCAAGAATAATAGAGATTGAATTGGATATATTTTAAGCGGTCACATATTAAACACTAGGAGAAATAATTCCTAAATACGTTATTTTCCTTCTTGAATTCGTTCTTAGTTTTATCGCTTTCTAAATTGCTTAATCAAGTCTCATAATTAGGTTAGTTTGTTAATTTTAGTTTTTTTTAATTCATTCAACTTATCACAATTTTTCGGTTAGATAATAGAGCTAAGGTTGATATTAGTACTTGAAGTTTCTGAGGGATCGACTTGGACTCACATCCGCTATATTAAAACTGATAGGTATGCTTGCCCAGATATCAATAAGCATCTGGACTTGATATTGCATATGACTTATGGATCCTACGCTTAATCCATGGAAGGTACAAAATATATTTTTTATTTTCTCTTCTCACTTTATTTCCATGTCATCGCCATGTCACGAGCTACGTCATCGCCACGTCATTTGCCAACTCACTTTTAAGTATGGCAAACACATTCTGACACACTTCGACACACTCCAGCACATTCATATACACGCAGGTATGTATTTAGCACCATATATTATCCAAATTCGTCTAATCCAAAATTGGAAGAAAATCATATTGCATTAAATTTTTTCCATCTTTAACATGACCATGACACTTTTAAATAGGTCTACTCTTCATTTTTAAAACATAACAAAAACTTCGAAACACTTTGGAAAAACAAAAATTGAAGTTTTATCTCTCTAACATGGCATTCCTTACGGTATTTTTACGAAAATCACCACCATCGGATTTCTCGAGTCGATCTAAGCTAAAGTAAGTCCACCGAGCCGATTCAAGCCGAAGTGAGCTGACTCAAGTCGACCGAGCTGATCCGAGCCGAAGTGAGCTGATCCAAGCCAAAGTGAGCTGATCCAAGCCAAAGTGAGCTGATCCGAAGCCAATCTAAGCCGACTCGGCTTTTCTTTTTTTTTTTTATTCATTTGTTTATTTGTAAATGTTATAAATGAGGGAAAAAAAAGAATGAAAAAGAAAAAAGAAAGAGAAGAAAAACAAAAAAAAAGAATAAAAAAGAAAGTAGTCTATTCATTTATTTTAATAGAAATATATAGAATAAGTGTAAAATAAATAAGACAAAATAATAAAAATAAAAATAAATAAATAGGTTAGTAAACAAAATTCGTTTTCACTCTTAGAAAAATTGAGTTTTCTAAAAATAAATGAAAATAAATCAATCAATTTTCAAATTAGAATCATTTAGAATTTTCAAAAATAAAATTCAATTTAAGACCCCTTATAATCTTTTCTCAAATAAACGCAAAATGGGTAAAAACGTAAACCTGACAATTTTTCCAAAATTAAAATCAAACCACCCACTAAAGTTTTTTATGATAGAACTACGTACGTCTGATCTCGAATAGCGGGTATGTAAGCATCCATACGTAAGTATGGAGCGACTTAAAATATGAAAAGTTTTATTTTTTTTCCATTTTTAGATATTTGTGTAAAATAATTAATTTAGTTGCATGTATCATAATTAAATGTTTTTTAAAAATTAAAAGGGTATATTTGAAAAGCAAAGTTAAATTTGAAAAGTTAAAAATAGTACCCATGTAGGGTTTAATAAATTAGTCCTCAGATCCAGATTTCTAGTTTTTAAAAAATCGTATTTATGACTTAATTTTTTAATTAATAAACCGGTAGCTAAGATATAACCAATTTATCCAATTGGTAATAATTTAACTCCTTTTCCTGACTTCGGTCGGGTGGCGACTCCAAATTTTTCTAAGTTGGAGAAAATGGTCTTCTTTAAACCCTAGTCAAGAGTTAATAATAAACGGGTAGAGTTTAGTATTAATCGATTCAGAAAAGACCTAATTTTATAAAAAGAAAAAGAAATGATGAAAAACCAGGCTTGACACAACCCTCTTAAATAGGTTTTTGGAAAAAGTTTATGTGCAATAGCTAGAAGGTTATGAAGTTGAAGGGAAAGAGATGAAGGCTTACAAATTGATTAAAGCATCAAGCGGTCTCAAGCAAGCCCTGAGGACCTAGTATGAGGGGATGGATGCTCACTTCAGCAAAAATGGGTTCCAAAAGAGTGCAAGTGAAGCTACATTGTATGTTTAAACCAAAGAAGTTGATGAGGTATTACTTGTATGTCTCTATGTAAATGATTTAATTTACAATGGAAATAGTATTGTCTTGATTAATGATTTTAAAAAGATTATGGAATTTGAATTTGAGATGACTGATGTGGGTCTTATGAGTTATTTTTTGGACTTAGAAGTGCAGCAATGTGAAGATGGAATTTTTATTTCCCAAAAAAAAATATATGAAGGATCTTTTGGCGGAATTTAACTTGAAAGATTGCAACTCGGTTAAAACTCCAATGGTCACAAATCAGAAATTTAGTTTGCATGGTAGGGAAGCATGAGTTGATGGTCAGATGTATTGAAGTTTAGTTAGAAGTCTGCTCTATCTTGTAAATAGTCATCCAGATATCTTACAAGCTACGTATCTCTTGTCATGATTTATGCAAAATCCAAGCAAAATGCATTATGGTCCAGCAAAGAGGGTACTCAGATATTTGAAAGGAACACATCATTATGGACTGTTGTATTCTAAATTCAATATGTTGTTCGGTTTTTTGGATAGTGATTGGGTAGGTTCTCTTGATGATTGCAAGAGTACTACTGGGTATTTGCTCAAGCTTGGATCTGATGCCATCTCTTGGTGTTCAAAAAAGCAACCATCTATTGCATTATCATCCTTTGAAGCTAAGTACATGGCTATCACTTCAGCAGCATGTCAAGCTGTATGGTTAAGGAGACTTTTGAGAGACATGAAGCAACATCAGAAGGAGGCTATGACAATCAATCCAGCATTGCAATGACTAACGATCCTATTCATCATAATCGTACCAGGCACATTGATAATTGACCTCTTTTCATAAGAGAATTGGTGGCTAAAAAAAGCATTAAAGTGGAGTATCGCAGTTCTGAAGAGCAAGTAGTTGATTTGTTCACAAAGTCACTTTCTTTGGAGAAGTTCATCTATTTGAGAAATAAATTAGGTGTTGTAGATTTTTGCATTAAGGGAGAATTAGGAAATAATGCAAAAAATCTAGTTGTTGTTGCTGTTCTATTTTTTTGTTGATATTTTTCTGTTTAGTCAAGTCCTAGTTTTTTGGTTTGTTATTTTGTTGTCGAGATTTTAGGAGCACTTTTAGATCATGGGTTTATGCTCGCTCATTTTTCTAATATGTGGTTAAGTTTTCATTTGTTTTTAAGGAGTCCTTAGTTGAATAAAATGTGAATGCTTAAAAAAAAAAACTGTATGCTTTTCCATTTTTAAAATTCTGCTCTGTTTCATAAAAAACAAACATTCTTTCTCTTTAACAGTGTCTTCTGACCTTGACATCTATCCATCCGCTATTATTGTCCAGTTTCTATAGCGGTGCTCTCTCATATTTGTCTGTCATTTTTTCGTTCCTTGAGTTATCCCCCTGGTGCTCTATCACGTCTTGCTGCTCGATAGTTACTAACTGATTCCTTTCATCATTATTATTCTTCTGTGTGTGCTGACCCTCGTCCTGCATATTCTCATCTACCGCATTTGAGACTTGAGCTTCTTCTTCGTTCATGTCCTTCATCGGGCATTCGGTCGCCACATGGCAAATATAGCCGCACTCCTCACATACTCTTGGCAATCCCTCATATAGGACTTTATGTGGTATGTTATTGACGAAAAGCCGTGTGCTTCGAGGGTTTATTCATCTCAATTTGAACACAAACCCTAGCGAACCTTCCACATTCCATATCAACCGTGTAGGAGTCTAATCTCAGCACTAGACCAATCCTCTCGCCGATCCTTTTGATGCCCATTGATAAGAATAATTTGATTGGTAGTCCTAGGATGCAGATCCAAATTGCCCTTGTGTTGAATTTCGAAATTTCTGGTCTAAAGTCTGGTTCCATCGTTTCAACGCTAACTAAAACCCATTGATGAACCAACGGCCATTACATATAATCCATTGATGATCTTTTGTAGTATCCATCGAGATAATGTAATAACTTGATCCAATATGAATCACTTTAACATTTGATGAAGCTGCCCACATCTTCATCAATCGAGCAAACATTAGTTTGAACCCTAGATTGAGTCCAATAAGTTTTCCAATAAAAGCATGTCTCCATGGCGAGTATATCACATATTTCTCTAGACTTGAAAAACGGACATAACACGTACCCTTTTTTGGCTTCTTGATTCATTCTCTTCTTCCTCTTTAGTTTGTAATAAGTCCTCATCATGTTCCATATTCGAACTGATATTTGATACATTGAAACAATATTTTTCATACGCGCTCGGTTTGTTATTGAGAAGGGTGTCTTTGAACGAAATCTTGTTTCCATTGTTGTTCGTAATATTCTCATTTGATCCAGACGGTGCACCGTCGGTGGTCGAAGCATTATCCTCATCGATTGCATTACATTTTCTGCTCTATGTAGCTTGTATCCTTGTCATTCCCTAACCCTAGGTTGTTTGCAGTCTCCATCTCAAGGAACATTAATTCAATGTTATGATGAGAACTTTGATTAATAAAAAAAAATTGTTCATGAAAGATAAATACTAGATTTGAATTTAACATAGGTAAAAGGAAGGTTGTGTGATTTATTCCGAAAGATAATCCGGTGTATACACAAACTCACCGTAGTAGGTTAATTGATTGTTCATATTATCGTAAAATTGGTATTTATCCATATAAGCTGCGTATAATAATCCTAATTAATTAATCTTTTTTTGAGCCGTGCGGGACTAGATCTTAATGTATAAACTGAACCAACGAGCTAGTTTCTATCTAATGTTTGGAAAAAAAAAAAAAAAAGGATTTCATTTCTAATTCAATCGGCCCTTGATTTGAAGCGCTTTCTAGTTGTTGTTTTTTTTCACCCTTTTTTTGGGGTAAACTGATATTATTAATATTTATAAATCCTAATGCTTAGGCAACATGATGATTAAAGTAGCGATTACATGGTTCACCAACATTTTTCATAATATTCCCTACATGCGGGGAATTTACGAAACACAAACTAGTAGAAGAAAGTGAACCTTCCTTAGCTAACATATCAGCCACATTTGCCGGCTGTCCTGCAAGCAACAACAATATCAAATAAAGAATTTTCCTTCAAAGATGAATCTTGCAAAAGATTTACTGTTTCAAGACAGTTTGTAAGAACTATTAAATTTGAAAAACCGGATTTATTTAAAGCACAATCCAAACTCAATATAATGCTTATGATCTCTGATTCTATAGGGGAAGTAAAAGATATTAGATTGGCATATACACTTAAAATCTCCGCTTCTCTAGTTTTTTTTAAATCTCTTTCTAGTTGGTTCATCATATGTAACATCGTTGTTACCGACCTCATGAAAAATGATGCCAAATATAGAACAAATGGACCGTCATGTCTACTATTATGAAATTAATCCTAAAAGCATTTTTCATGGTACTCTAAATTTTTAACGAGTAATGAATTTTTAATCTTTTAAAATCGTAATGCATAATGTAGTCGCTAAGTCTAAAGAACTGTCAAAGGAAGGAATGCGACAGAACCCATCCCGTCTTGATGGAAAAATCCGAGATGATCAATTGAGGTTTGGTTATCTCGAGAAAAAGGAGCGATTACTAAAGGTGTAGGCACTGAAAAAGAACGGCAATTATTGTCATAAATATCAATGAGACGTGTTTGAAAAGTAAAATATACGGTGACCAACGTGTACGGGAGCATCTATTGTTTGAGGGATGCGGTCGGCATAAGTCACATACTGCCAACTTAATATTGAATCTTAAAATACATGTTCATTATTCTTTTTTCTTTTTTCTTTTGTTGTTAATATTATCAGAAAGTATATAGACAAAAAAGAAATGCAAAAAATTAGAAGGTACAAATGCAATACAAAATAATGTATAGTACTATCGGAAAGTGTAAAACAAAAAAAATATGTTAAAACTTTTTTGTATGACTTATGTTTCCGGTATGCAATATATACATATATATATATATATATTATCTCATTAATATGTGATTTAACATGCAATTTGAAGATTTCACACTGATTTTAGGATTCACTATTGATTTTATTGTAATGTTCGAGCTCAAGAATACTTATATTAAGCACAACTCTTTTCCTAGCAATTGTGTGCCGAAGAATACTTGATTAGTGACAAGTCAAGAGTATAAACCTACAATAATGCTCCAAATAGATAATGAATTTGTAACATAATTTACGATTTTGGTAGGAGATCCGTTTCATACATGTATTGACAAGTAACTATGTTATAATGAAATTACCTATTTCAAATGCTCATCGTTATTTAATTTGCCATCATAAGTAAATGACCTTGTGATTTTCAACGATGCATTTGTTTCTACTGCCGTGAGTCACAGCGGATACTTTAAATGGATAAGTTGTTATAATGCAAACGAAAGTAAACAGAAAATATAGAAAGAGAAATGTACAAGATGAGATTATTTAGATGGAAAACCTTAGATGAACTTGGAGTGGAAAAACTACGAGAGTGAACCACTAATTTGTTATATCGAGAATGATGATAGTCATAGTACAAGGATTAAGATACGAGCCACAATCCAATATTATCCTTAATTTTAATCACGTGATTACATTATTTTGCTAAGATTACGATACTTTTGTCCTGACAAACGAACCTTGGGATCTTGAAATCAATATACTGCATAGGTACACTGTATCCATAAAACAAATAATAAACATTGGGTTGAAACACGTACGCAAAAATCTGCCTATATACGCTTCTCAATAATGTAGCACTGGTGGCTATCGGATACAAGTGACTTAAATGAGACATGATGTGGATGATATAGAAAAGGATAATGTCAAGTAAAATATTCCATGTTAATTGTCATATATATATATATATATATATCAGCACCATGTAATGCTAAATTCAGGTTCTTGTTTTCCCTATGTCACACTTCAAACACCGGCAAATGTTTCCAAATTCCTCAGTCAGAGTATTTTATTTTACGAAAAGTCCATTCACAGAAAATAACATCAGGCACCCACTTTTAGGACTAAGAGGGATAATGGTGGAGACTATGCATCCAAGGGTGTATCATAATATAATTCCAATACATACTTGTTAAGGGATAGAAAAAATAAACTTGCTAGGCTTTTTGTGATATAGATTATATATTTTACGATTAAAAAAAACATAAGGGTACAAAAAGTTGAAAATTTTCTTTATTTACCACTATAATAACACATGCCCTTTAATTCGCATCTATTTTTTTTTTCCCTTAGAAATATAATAAGTCATGTGTGAAATTTATTTAAAAATAGATCCCTTTAACCGGTATTTCAAATATGTCCAAAGTGGAAAAAAAATAAATTCTTTCATTTTCTATACTTTACGAAAATGTAAGTACATGGAAGGTGATGAAGTTGCTTCATACGCGACATCTTAATTAAGTGCATCGGGTAGCGATTAATATTTCCATTTAAAACTTTATTCGCTTAAAAACACTTGTTGTATGGTTGGTGTGAAGATGTCAACATGCCGGCCAAAATTGCAGCTAGTGACAAAGTGAGAAAAGCAGCAGAAGCAGGAGCAACAGATTTTACAGTCATTATTATTCGAGCACACTCACCACCAGGAGCTCAAAAGTAGAGAAAAAAGAGAGAAAGAAAGAAAGAAGACAGAAGTCATCACACAAGTTCAGAACTATCATAATACTAGCAGTCATTAGTCACTATACTATCAAAAAATAATAATAAAACCCCACCCCCGAAAAAGCTATCCAAGGAAGAACCTATCCTCTCTTCTGAAATTGAAACCGCTCTCTTTTCTTTATCTTTCGCCGAAAAAAATTTCAGTCAAATTATGAGCAGTAGTAGCAGTAGCAGCACTAGTAGTAGTAGTAATTGTTTTAGGTATCCCTTCACAGCAAATCAGTGGCAAGAACTTGAAACACAAGCCCATATTTTCAAATACATGATGTCAGGTCTGCCAGTACCACCTGATCTCATCTTTTCTGTCAAAAGAAGCTTGGAGTCCTCCAATTCTTCCATGCCTTCAGCCCACTTTCCTACACAACCTAGTAAGCCTTTTTTGTTTTTGTATTTTTTTCTTTTCCTTTCCTTTCCCAACCACTAATACATAGCTATGTTTTATTTTCTCATCTCATGACATCAATACATCTAATGGATTGATTCTAGCCTGAGATGGGTTGTAGCTCAGAAAATGTTTTCAAAACTTTTTATAACTAAGCTAGCAAGATTTTGAAGGTAGCAGCTGACGCAGAGTGGTGTAGTTACTAAAACTGCTATTCTTCTTTACTTAAAAGAAGTTTCTTTTTTTCTACAAAAAAAAAACTGTTTGTATTAAAAAAAAAAATTCCATGTAAAACGGGTTTTAAACTTTTATAATGTTTGATACTATTTTGTAAATCTAAAAGTAAAAGAATAAAATAAAATAAAAGGCCTAGGCGACAGCCACAGCCAGTATTGTTTTTGTTAACTTGTATGAGTTTGGGGTTGCATCCTCAATCAAGTGATGATGGTTATGAGTGTAGTTGACTTGAATCGATGAACATGCTTATCTATTTCTTGTTTGTAACAAAACATCTTAGATTCTATGAAAATTGTTTTCATTAATCAATGTATTTACTATTCTTAGCCTACCCCACCTGATGGGATTAATATTTGGGTGTATATTTAGTATTCTTAAAGTCCGGAAAACATTTTTCACCAAAAGAATACTGTTAGTTAGAGATAATAATGTTTTTCTACTAAGACAAGTACTTTTTTGCTTTTGTTTTTTTCTTTTAATTTTTAAATTTCAAATGCATACATATTGCCATTCCTTAGTATGTTCTTGTCAATGTAAAGAAGGAATCTTTGGATTGGATTTTGCAGCAGGGTATGGCTATTTTCAGATGGGTTATGGCAGAAAAGTAGACCCTGAACCAGGACGATGCAGAAGAACCGATGGGAAAAAATGGAGATGCTCAAAAGAAGCATATCCAGATTCCAAATACTGTGAAAAACACATGCATAGAGGCAGAAACCGTTCAAGAAAGCATGTGGAAGTCACGTCACAGAGCTTCACACCAACACCACTCACACCACCATCCTCAAATATAAGTTTTTCTCAGTCGGACATTTTGTCGAGCATGTTATCTGCTTCTGGAAATTCAGGTTTTTCACAGAGTTCTCATCAAATCCCTTCTTACCCATTTTTCATGGCGCATTCATCTTTGTCTAGACAAAGTAATCCTGGGTTGGTACCACCATTGACAGAGGAGAGTCATGCTGGTCATCATCGTCGCTTTGTCATCTCCGGCGCTTCTTCTTCTGCTCAGAGTGAGAGAAACTACAGGTTTGTTTGATTTAGAAGTAATAGTTGTACTTCTCTTTTTCTTTTTTCCTTTTTTAAAGTTTAAAAATTAAAAAATAACTTCTTGCTTAAATATAATTTTATCTTAAAAACTTAAAAAAAATAACTCATAAGATTCAAAAGATTAAACTAATAAAACTAACGAACAATGAACTCATATCATATTATTATAATAGTATAATTAAAATAAATCGTTTTCTTGCTTTTGAAATTTAAGATATCATATAAAAGGGACAAAAACGGATTAAATTTTCCGTTTTTTATTTTCATTTTCTATATTTTCAGATTTTCATTTCAAGTACACATTTTTTGAAAACGTTTTGCAAGTAGAGCAAATTTAGGTTCTTATAATTTATTTTTCTCCATAGAAAAAGTGGTCCTTTTGGTACCGAAATAATAGACTGAAGCATTAGTTGAAACAAATTTTGAATTTAAAAGCAACTAAAATTTAAATGGAAACACGAAGCATATTTTTTCAAAAAAAAACAAAAAAGGAGTATATTATATAATTATTTGAAACCATCCTTTGTATGTTATGGAACCTATTGGTAAATACCATCCAATAATACCCATGGATTTTGTATCATGACAAAATCAGCAATGAAACAAATGTTTAAATACTATAATCATTAAAAAAAATAACTATAACTATTTCTTTTCCAATAAATATATAATTTTTATAGTATAAGATTGGAAATGAATCAAAGCTCTAGTTTGATCTGATAAAATGTTCTATTTATGAGGCTCCTTTATCTATTTCTTCAGGAGTTTGAGTAGGTCAACTGCTCGATTGAGCTTTTCTTTTAAATTTTATTTTGCCATCAATTAGGCAATTTAAAAAGGATGAGGTAATTTAAATAATTTATTAGAAAAAATATTTAATTATATTTATCATAGATATTTCATTGGATATATATAGTATTTTATACATTTTATAATAATTTATGAGTAACTTGAAAAGTAGAACCTATCATTTGTAGGGTACAGATCATAGATTATGGATTAGTATTATGGTGAGTAAAAGTATTTCGGCAAATTAAGGTAGGTGTAATTTAATAAGTACGAATACTGATTTTTTTAATGAGGATAAGGAAATCAGATTTTATTTGATTTTCTCTTTTCAAAAATTGCATACATAACAGTTATAAAAAAAAAAAAAAAAAAAAGCCTATGGGCTGAAATGAAAGAATCAGGAATTTCTCTTTTCTGTCGGTAATAAGGATCAGGAAATTCAAAATATGGGAATTCTACGTTGCGTAAATCTTTTACTCATTCTAGAGTCGACCTTTATCATGCAAAGATGTTACAGGTTCGACATTCTAACATTCCAATTAATACCATAAACTGGTCATAACATTAGGAATATAGGATTTAGCGGTGGTTAATATTTATATTATTTCTCCATTCATCAAAATAACCATCAATTATTTACCTAAAAAAAAAAATAAACATCAATTTCAGAAATGTTAATTTTCCTGTATTCTCAAATATTTATGATTAATATGTAATAATAACCATGCCAATTACTTTTAATTATCATGTTAATAATGTTGAATCCCTCATGAATAGGGAATATTTCATTATGATTAGAAGTTGTTTAATTTTATCATTTTTCTTTTTGCCCCCAATAAAATGATGAATATTACATAATATGTCGACCTTATTCTCTAAATGAAATTGTATAGGTATCTTCATGGGATGAAATCGGAAGGAATAGATGAGAGAGCTCTCTTTCCGGGATCTTCAGGAAGTGAGAGAAATCTCTCCAATTTCTACGATCAATCTTCTCAATTTCATGACTTAAGTGGATACTCAAGCCAACACCACCGTCAACATCAACAACAAGAGCACAACTTTGCTTTAGGAACAAGTTTCAGATCAGCAAATCCAGAGAATGAAGATGAAAAACAAAAGCCCTTGCACCATTTCTTTGGAAAATAAAATGAAATTATGCTGATGGACTCGTTTAGTTTATCTTATGGAATAGAATTTTATCGAGTAAAATTTTTATAATTTCTAATGAAAATGGTTCGGTACAATCTATCTGTTCAGGATTGGGCCTTGGGATTTGATGGCAAACTATTTTTACACTATTTCGGAAACTCGAGGACCCTATGATCGCTTTACAACATCGTGTTAAAACTTTGGTGCACAAACACAAAAATATTATATACGTTTTTTAAGGAATTCCATTAGAATTCTTTTAATCTAAGAATGGACTGACGAGATTCAGCCAATTGTCTTGTGTGAAAACAAGACTAGATATAATTTGATTATTACGAGCAAATCCAAAATCTTTGCATCGTCAAGAAACGTTGAAAGCAAAAGAAGCTCGTACACACTAGCTAGCATGATCATCATGGTGGCAAATCAAAACAAGCACCAAGAAACTTGTCTTTGCAAATATAACATAACAGAAAGTCTAGAAAATCATTGGAAAAGTAAAAATTAGCTGAGTCCTACGGTCCTTTCTTAGCAAGGATGTTCACAGCACAATTACGGTCACGATAAACCTTATAAAGTGGAACAGCATCAAAAGAAGACACGTTAGCTCTACACTTAGCCAAACTCTGCTGGGAATTTTTTCGATAATGTAAGACTTGTTGAGATTCTTTGCAAGGATGAGGCCTTCCTTGACTGCCGAAAGCTTTACTTTTAGGTGTGAGGGTTTACTAATATTTTTGTACGTTCCTCCTCCTAAGACATCGCTTTGACGATATCTACATATTGCTTTCATTTCTCCTTTTTTTCCATCCTCTGTTCATAATTGATTTTTACCCATCCTTCTACAGAATTATCCAATGGGATCTTGAATTTATCCCCATTAGGAGGATTTTTTTTTTTTTTTCTCTTTTGGTCGTGGTCTACTATTCATTTGCCTTAGCATGGGACTTTCCACTCCAATTGCCAGTAGCTTCTTGCAACCTAAAAATTCTCCTGTTTCGATCTTTCCAAATGCCTCATATTGTGATATAACGCTTCGGAACACAAGATGCCACATGTTGGTCCTAGGAGCAAACACTCTAAGGCATACAAGGATCCTATCTACGATCCACAATATTTCATAGAATTTGCCGACATATAAGTAATAACCTCAAATTTGAAACTAGAGTAGAATGTCAACCATTCAATCTCCGTAACTAAGTATAACCACATAACTGTAATAACTAACATAACTCCATGAACCTAAAACACAAGAGAACACTAAACTCATAAATTGGAATCCATAGCTCCAATAATAATCTAACTACTAAAAATTAGCAATAGGAGTTAAAGGCGACTCCAAAACATGACAAGTCTCGTACATATTTAAAAATAACAAAAATAACATAGTCTTTAGAATTCACTCCTAATACTAAGCTACGAAGTCCTAGCTCCATCATCATAGTGATAATAATCTCCCTCCTCATTGTGATACAGATAATCATAATCGGAATCCTTAGCATAAACCTCATTGCATGCCTCATAACCTAAACCTGTAGTTGAAAAACAACAATCCTCGTAAGATGAACTAATGCTCAATACAAGATACCACACACATGCACATAAAACACAAGTACTATTATAAATGCAACAAACAACCATTTTAATCTTGTCATGTAAGTCCGCAAATAATACAGTCTCAATGTCCTAACACTTGGAGTTACTCACGACTCCTAACATAAAATATATAAGTTCTACATAAGTGTTGGTGTTGGGTATTCCCCAACACCCAAGTGACAAACCATCCTAAATCTATTTAGGTTATTTCAGTATGAGACTCCATTGGGAATAGCATCACGCAAAGATTGCCAGGTGCCTCACTAACACTACTAGACCTGACTAGTGGGTGGATGAGGTCTAATATAGGCAGCATAAAATTAAGTTCAAGTTTCGATTAAATTTGGTTATCATATACTAGCCTAGCACACACAATCATCAATCATATATCTCATACCTGAAACCTTAGTCGCAACCAATAAGTGTTCTGATGTCCTATAACCTAAACCAACACAAATACAATACTTCAGCCCCTAAACTTACTCATAAAAGTTAGTAACCAAACCATAAACCCCTTCCCCTTCACTAAGCCATGGAATCCTTTAAGTATCCTTGATACCTTGAGAAAACGAAATTTGATTGATATTTTGGTTTAGAAAACATGATTAAAAATGTGTTTGGAAAGTTTTGGAACAAATTAGAAGGTTGGAAAAGTCACAAGAATGGAGTTTGAAACTTTCTGTGCTTTGCTACAAACACGACGTTTGGATGTTAGAAAGTTAAGCATCTAGAAGCTAGACAAAACTCACATTCTATGAGTTTTTAGACCCTATCGTTTAATGCTACAAGGTATGGCATCCTGAGGCTAGTTGCATTCTTCAATTCCTTACAAAATGCAACTTGCAATTCTTCCCCTACCTTAACCCTACTAGAAACCCAAAAGCCAAACTTCAATTCTTAGGCCTTTCCCCACTCTCATATGCTTATCCAAACCCTTCTTAACACCAAACAACACCCAAAACAAAAATCACAACCCTAACCTCAATTAATCCTCAAACTCCATCATATAAGATCAAGAATGGAACTTTAACATGAAAAGGAGGTTTAAGGTGACTTACTTGATGTTTCTTGGCATAAGAATGTTGAAACTCATGACTTCCAACTATTATCCTTTGTAAAAACTAGTAACTTTAAGGTTTCTTCGCCAAGACTTGAGAGAAAATGAATTTCCTTCAACAATAGAGCAAGAACTTACTCGAACACAACGTTTTCGCTCCTTATTTGATGTTTGCTTCACTTGAAACATTAGATTTCCTCCTAATCTGAATTTTGATTAAGGTTTCTAGTGGTTTCTCTTGGTTTCCTACTAAAGGAGAAAAGAAACGTATCCTCATGTTATGGGATAGTGTGGGAAACAAAACATACATAGTAGGAAAGAGGGGTTTTGAATCTTTCCCTTAAACCTTTTTGCTCTTAGCACTTTAAACCTATTTATACACCATATTGAAGTTTGAAATTAATAAAACCTTTTTATTTTTCTTTAATTCCCATCCATTTATTATTTATGACTTTGGGTTTTATACATGAATAACATAATTGATTGTACAAGTGTGGTCTTCCGCCTCCATTTCTTCCACTTCTAAATTGTGTTACTTGCAACCAAGTTTTCATGTCCTTAAGTGTATTTGTTGCTCTTTAGTTCAATGCCGAGTCTTTTCTAGGTAGATTTGCTCTGGCTGCAATTTAAGAAAATATGATGAACAAATTCATCCTGCTTATGACAAAAAGGACAATTTGTTGGTATGTTTAGACCCCTCTTGAACAAGTTGTCTCTCTTAGCAATAGCATTATGCATTATTCTCCAGAAAAGCATTTGTATTCGTAGAGTTGTAAGGGTCTTCAGGGTCTTCCAAACCTAATTCTAATCACTTATCAAGGGGTTCGTATCTTCTTAATGCAAAACAGCTCACAGGCCGATTTAGGATAAACTTCTCCATTGACCTCATACGATTACGCTTTGAGTTTTGAAAGAAATTCAAAGTAATCTAGAATTACGTATCTAAGCTTCGCTTTAATTGTAAGATTCGTAATAAGATATTTCGGAATCAATATGTAAAATTTAAGACATTATGTAAGTTGCCTGATTGAGCTAAAATTAAGTTTGGAATATTAATAAAAGTAATTTCGTAAGTTTGGATTTAGGAAAATAAATAATTAAATATTATATTAAGTTATACATATATTATCCATGATTTATCGAAAACGCGTAAAACGAGTTTCGATAATTAATAAATCAATATAGATAAAATATATATACATTAAAAATAATAAAATAAAATAAATAATATTCAAAAGCAATTATTTTTACTATATATATATATTTACGTGTAGATAAAAATATTTGAAATATCTAATATGTGTTAAAATAATACTAAAATAATTAAAGAATTTTTCTTTTTAAAAAAGGAAAAATATGAGTAAAGAGTAGAAATGTCTAGATTTAGGGTGTAGCAACCTGGGAATTGAGTATGGAAATTAGCAAATAGAAATTGGACACTTGAAAGTGAAAAAGGAAAAAGAAAAGAGACATTTGGCATGAGGAAATTGAAAGGAAATTCCTAAACCATCCTATAAATTCAGCAAACTCTCACCATAATTCATTTTGATCAGTTAGGAGCTTAGAAAAATTAGAGAGAAATTTAGAAGAGAAAAGAGTGTGCTTTTAAGAAAATGAGATAAAATATAGTGCATTTAGAGCTTTAAAGGAGAATCCTCACCTAACTATCACCTGGGACGAAACCAAAACCACCACACCATAGAGACCTCACACGAGGTTGTGCTAACAACCTTAGGGTGGCCAGTAATGGCTATAAGCTGGTGGTTTCGGTGGGTTTAAATTCCTATCCAATTTTTCTTAATTTGTTAAAAATATCAAATGAATGTGGAAAATTAGAAAAATTGGTATTCTAAGAGATTTCTGTATGTTGATTTAGGGAAAAATATTAATTTGATAGAATTAAATTCTAGGATATACTATCCTTAAGAAATCATTAAACCCGAGTTAAGTTTTGCTTTTATTTTAAATAACCTGAATGATGTAGTTTTGAACTTAACATTTTTATATGTACTATTTAGAGTATATATTACATTACTATGAAGAGGTTTTCTTGAAATTTATTTTCCAATTTTTTGTTTAATTTTGTGGCCTTAAAACCGTAAATAAAAGACAATTTTTTAGGTTTATTTTGTAATTTATTGCTAGATTAATATAAATTCTGATTTAAGGTGTATTTAGTCATCTTAAAATGTTAATTGATGATGTGAGATGGTATTTGTAGTGTTTGGGATGTTAGGTATGTGCATTATGTGTAAATTATGTAATAATGGGTAATATGTGAAAATGGGAAATTAAATGAGTAGAATGTGTTAAGTTAAATGAAAAATATTATGACATGAAAAATATAATATAAATCTAATTTAAAACTTAAATTTAGGAAATTATGTTAAAAATGTAGAGTATTCTCATATTAAGAGCAAATTCGAAAGTTAAATTAAGAGTAGGGTGTATAATACAGACTGGAATACTAATTAGGAGCTAAATATGAGACTTAAGGTATCCAAATATAATAAGATGAACTTCAAATATTTGATCAAGAGGAGTTCCTAGGGTTATGTATGAAAATTGTAACCAGAACTTGAATTAAAACCTAATTTAAGAACCGATTAAGAAACCAAATCAGAAACTAGTTTATAATTAATTCGATTATAAGTAATATAAAACTTGGAAAACTGGATAACATTATGATTTGAAGCTTATATATAATAAGACTGTAAATACTAAAAGGGTATTTATATTATAGGAGTATGCATCAACGATCTGACTCTATGTCAAACTTGAGTAAGCAAACCGATGACTTTAAGTAATTGGAGATCACTACATTACTATATTTTCGGTTACTATTTTAAAGTACTAAGAAGCTTAGGATTGTATTTAGTTATACTTGTAAGTAGCTGCTTGTATGTATGTTTGTATGTTTTTTAATTTGGTTGTATACTAATGTCTTGTTGTTGTGGTTTGTAATTGTTTGTGTTGACTGACATTGTTTGATTACCTTAAACTGGACTTAAATATAATTGACCTAATCATCTCAATTGGACATACATTGCAATCCTTTAAGAGAGGATTAGGACTCTCTAACCAAATACCGACACTTTCGAAAAGGATAACGCTATAGCATAATAGTTCCTTCTTCATTTTTAGTTGAACTAAGTGACAGGAGAAGAGGTTACAGTAAGGATGGAGGCAATAGTTCAAAGGATAGTCTCGAGAGGGGAAATGGCCCAATTGCTCAATCTTGGGTTTGGTTGTCAGCTGTTACATACACATTGAAACTCTTCAAACCCGGATTAGAGCAGGTGAAACTTTTCTAATTTCACAATGGACCAGATAAAATGATGCAATAGCACTCGTGTATTGCATTGTATTTAATTAATTGTTTGAGAAGCATGCTTATGTTGTTGTATAGTCTTATGTCTTTGTCTCTACTTATTGAGCTATTGATTACCTATATCCTTATAGATTTTCTTGTAGGTGTTGACCCTAATGCCATGTTATAACTATCCAGAGGTTAGTTTCTTTTTGAAGAATTTTTAGGGGAGTGAGGTTATAAGTTGAAAGAATCACAGAGTTTATGAGAGTCGTACTAATAACTCTTAGTTATGTGAGTTTGATTGTGTAAAATTTTATTCGTTTTAGATTACTATGATGTGTAAATACTCTTGGGATATTGAGATATTATATATCTATATAAAGGCGTTTTAAAGATCTGTATGTAATTTATCAATATTATCGTAAAAACTATTTACTTTAAAGCGGGTAGTCGTTAATGCCTTGTGTAAATCACATATATAATAGCAACTATTAAGCTAATTACTATTTTAGATTGGTTTACATGGTGAAACTATTATGATTTCTCCGCTTTGGGGCCTAGCATTAATAGTCTTGTTTATTAGGTATCCAATGACCTCCTCTTTCTAATTGTTTGGTCCATTTTAGACCTGGTGGATAGTTCAATCCTCATCATACTTATTCAAGGAGCCAAATAGGTAACAAGCAACCATGCTATTATTTTCCTAATTATCTATCTAAAAGCTTGTTTTCCTGCTACTTTTTAGTCTAATGATGCAGTTATCATCAATCATTTTGAAACTCTAATAATCTCCTTCACTAAGTTAGAGCTATTTCCACCTCTTGGCCTTTAGCTATCTAGACGATACTTCTGTTTCAGAATAGATCCTTATCATACTTATTTAGGGGACCAAATAGCCAACTAGCAACCTTGCTATTATTTGCCCAATTATCTATCTAAAAGTTTATTTGCTTACTACTTTTCAATCTAATGATGCAGTTGTCATCCACCCATTTTGAAGCTTTAATAATCTCCTTCACTAATTTAGAGTTGTTTCTACCTCTTGGCCTTCATCTATCTAAACGACACTTTTGTTTTAGAATGTTTGTCCATAGCAAATCTTTAGACTTTGCAAGCCAAGCAAGTCGAGCAAAGTTTGCTTTATTGCGAAGTCTAATATCCTTGGTTCCTAATCCCCCCATACTTTTTTAGCTTCTTTACTTTCTCTCATCTGAGCTAATGGATTTTCCTCTTATCTTTTGTTGATCCCTAAAGGAAATCACGATGGATTCTCTCTAATTTATCAGCAATACCTATAAGAAGAGGGATAACCTTAGTTAGTGAGGCTTTCCAAGAAAGAGGATAAGAGAAGTTTCTTGGCTAACATGCTTAGGAGGTTAAACTTCCACCTTACGAGCTTTCTTCTTGCCTTTTCAATAATGAAATTTAATGCTAAGATGCTCAAATACTTTCACATATCTGCATTTACTAAGATGTTCCTTAATTAATCATTTGAAGCATTTGCTTAGCATTATCTTTAATAGCTTCACCTATAAGGAGTAAATTGTTCACGAAAAAGGTAGGGCAGGCTAATATTAACTCCATTAAACTTTATTGGTTTCCACTCCTCCTTTGCCACCAAGAGATGGATTATTCTACTAAGCTTCCATGGTCAAGATAAAGAGGTAAGGCGAGAGAGGATCACCTTGCAAAAGACCCCTACTAGTTGAGAACTTCTCCAACATTACCCAATTGAGAACAATTTGATAAGAACAGAGGAGAGGCAAGAGAGAATGAGCTTAACCTAAGCTTTAGGAAAATTTAACTTTACAACATGGTTAAAAAAAAATCCCATTTGACCCTATCATAGGCCTTTGCTAGGTCCAATTTGATAGCCATCTAGTTCCTTTTCCCCTTTTTCCTATCCAAAAAGTGATGAACTTCCTAAAAAACTAGGATATTATCTCTTACCACACAGCCTGGGATAAAACTAGATTGCTCAAGATTGATAATATCTTTTAAGAAGTGCCTAAGACGATTGACCAACAATTTTGTAAACAATCGTACACAAACTAATAAGCCAATAATCCTTGACCTTATTTGTTGCCATCATCTTCAGTATTAGAATAACGAGAGTTCTATTAAGATCCTTGGGAATCTTACCCTCTTTAGGAATAAGCTGAACAGTATAAGAGATCGTTTTCTCAACAATATCCCAGCAATTTTTAAAAAAGTTAACGTATAAACCATCAATTCCATGGGCTTTATTATTGCCCATGCTCCATAATGCTATCTTTATTTTCGCATCATGCTACGGTTGATCATGCATAGCTTTCACTTCATCAGAAAGAGTAGGTTGTCCACCCGCCTACAATATAGTATGCCAATGAACGGTCACTCTCTTGGTAAAATATAAACTTTTAAAGAAATTGAGGAACAATTTTTTTATTCCACTAGCATTTGAAACCTTGTTTCCTACATCATCAAACAATCCCATCACTCATGCTTTTAAATGCCTCGCTAACATAATGGCATGGAAAAATTTTGTGTTAGACTCAACATCAAAAATCCACTAAGATCTAGCCTTAGTGGCATAAAGTTTCTCTTTTTGCATTAGGACATAATGTGGCTCCTTCTGTAGAGTGCTTTCACGATCAATAAGAGCCTGTGAAGGCTAAGGAAAGAGAGAGCGACACACTTCTTTGAACTGCGTTTCAATGCTTCGCTTCCTTACAGGTATTAATCTAAACACATCTTTATTCCAAGCCTTTAGAGACGAAATAAAATCTTCCACGTCTTATGGGAATCTAAAGTTACGCCACGCCCGGGTACTCGAAATAAAAGGTTTGAAGTCTAGATGGTCTAACCACATGGATTGAAACCTAAAAGGCTTCAATGGTTTTAAGCCAGCTCTTGTTGAAGGTCAGATGTTTAGTAGGAGTGGAACATGATCTGAATGGGTAAAAGACAGATGAAAAAGTTGGGATTTCAGAAGCAAACGCTTCCATTCACAATTTCCGCAGGCCCTATCCAACCTGGTCTGAACAAGATCATGTAGATATTTAGACCTCTTTGACCATGTAAATTTGGGACCTACAAACCTTAAGTCCACCATGCCACAACAATTCATGCATTGCTAATATTTGTCTGCCCTATATTGGGAGATACTAATTCTACCCCACTTTTCCCGACTACAAAGAATCTCGTTAAAATCTCTAATAAGCACCCAAGGTCCCATAATGAGATTCACCCAATATTTAAGATTCTCCCATAAAAGCATACACTCCTCAACATGAAAACTTGCATAAATACCAAATAAGTGAAGGAAAAGAAGGATGTACCTGAAGCTCAAGAAGGATTTGTTGACAAGAGATGTGCATCTTTCACACAACCACATCTTCATGATTCCACATCACGACAATTCCTCCACTTGTACCACTTGCTTCAGAACAAGCCATTCGATTAAAGTTTAAATAACCTCTGAGTAATTCATTTGCTAAACGAACCATTTTAGACTCAGAGATGATCACCATCTACGAGTCATACTGGAGGACAAGGTCTTTGATTGCTCTCTACCTGCTTTCGTGATTCGCTCTACGAGTGTTTTATGCTAGTACTTTGAATGGATCGTTTTCAACAAATTAGAGAAGGCGTCAGACATTCTAGATTGGGCATTGTCATAGTAATTTGATAATAGAAGTCACGAGTGAACCTTTGTTGGAAATGTTCAACTTCCATCACCCATTAGAACGGCCTGAATGCGTTCCGAAATAGCGTCATTTGCATTTCCCAGGCAGTCAGGAGCGCTTGCTACTGTTGGTCCTCCATAGGTGCTACCATGAATGGGACTCATTATATATCTGAGGGAAATATGAACCTTGTCGTCACTCATTCCACCACCTCTTTGCATGTCCAAAACATGAGGTCTAGAATCTACCCTTTGGTTAGATCTGGCCTCACTAAGGGCAATTTAATGGACAGACTACCCTCCATTGATGCAAATATTAGCTTTCCTCCCCGATACACTAGACTTAAATATGACATGTGGTTAAATCCTCCGTAGCCCCTGACAAAAATATGACTTGTGGGATCCTGTGCCCCTTCCATTGGATGTTTGTCATGGTGATATTCATTGTTTTTGCTACTAGACTCCCGGAAAACAAAGTCCCTTGAAATTCCAAAATCCTTCGATTGGAAATAAGGATTCGGCACTTGTGAAGAGTAGTGGAGTATCAAGAGGCCGAAATTCACTTCCACCATGAACACCATTGAGTCTAGCTATTTTTTTCACTGAGAGAAGATTTTTACTGTTTGTAGGTCTTGTGTAAGAAGGCACACTTATAGGGTTATTTTCTTCCCCAGGTACTACACCACTAATTCCCGCCTCTCTCTCCTCTTTCTTTATTATTATTAAGCGTCCATAAAGGGCATGTCTTTTCAATGCTCACATTTAAGCCTTCACCAAATTCTAAGTCAATCGTCATGTCTGTACCCACTGCACAAGGTACTTCATTCTCATTTGACTAGTTTCCACCCATGTTTTTAATAGTCACTTTTTGCTTTCTTTTTCGGTTAACCTCTCTCCTTTCCACTCTAATCCATCTTCCATAAGGTTCATCCGCATTAGCTTCCTTGGCATTTATGGGGCTAGTCCTTGAAGATGTATTGCACATCTCAGGAGTAATGTCATTCACATTTGGGTTTGTATCAATTGGGTGCTCTAGATTAACCGGGCAATGACTAGAAATATGACTTATTCTACTACAATATATACACAGCTTTGGCAATGCTTCATATTGAATTTTATACAGCATTTTGTTAATGTATACTATGTGCCTATACTTATTTGCACGCAAATTCTAGCAAAGTAACCTTACTCTAAACCTATAGTATACGAGTTATATTGAAGGACAAGCCCAAATTTTTACTCTTGTTCTTTGTATAGCTAATGGAGAGAAATATTCCATCGACAATCCCAAGATTTGAATCCATACTACAACCGCTTTAAAACCAACCAACTCAGGGTGGAAATTCAGCTTCCATTTTTTCAAAGCATGGTAATGTCCTTTGATAAACCATGGACTGCTCCGTATAACCTATAGAAAGCTATTGACGTTATCTAAGGAGATTAAGTAAAACCTAGAACTTGCATAGATAAATTTGAAAACATTAAGACCCGACCATATTCGTTTCAAACGATCTCACATTAGCTTATATCCAGATTTAGATCCATGACTTTAGCAATAAATGCGTATTGCTAAGGAGCACTTAGGATCGATTTCTCTAATTTGGAAAAATTAACATAACACACATCCTTTTCAACATTTTGATTCAATAACATCTCCTCCTCTTTTGCTGAATCTTCATCTAACTCTAGCATTTCTTTAATGGAATCATCACTCAAGCATAGTTTTGCTTAAGCCCCTAATATATTGGTTAGCACTATGTCTCAGAATAATAGTTTACTCGAGGATCCACCTTCCTTCGATGATCCAGCCGATATCTCTATGGAAAATTAATCATCAACAATACTCACAAGATGTTTTTTGCTCCAATGTAACAGATCACCGTCCTTCTCATTCAAGGGTGTATCGTTAGGGTTAGGGCTATCTTGAAAGGGAAACATCTCACTAGATTAATCCTTGATTGTTGTGTATCCTTTTAAATTTTATTAGTTCGATACAATAGAGATGATAATAGGGAAACATGATTTTTTATATATAGCTTCCAATTCTTTTAGAGTGAAAGAGAGGATCAAATCGAAGAATTTGATGTCTAAAACTCATATTTTTCTTTAATATTCTTACATTTTTTCCAACTTTCACTAAAAATAGCAAAAAAATTAGATATAATAGAATTCTATTTTATAAAATAAACCAGAAATTTTGTAGATTTTAGGCATAAATTTGATCAAGCGATATTAAGCTACTCCATTATTTTATAAAATAAACTAAAGAAATTTAATTATTCATCTTTATTTGATAATGGCAATTCATAGTTTGCCAAGTTTGGGAAGATGGGTGTATCCAAATTTTCTAATCTCTTACATTATAATTTTGTAAATATTTATGTAAGGAGTAGAATACCATAAATGAAAAGTTGTTTTTGTTCTTCTTCTTCAAAGTTCAAACATATTTGATGACTGCAATACTTTTCCAAAAGCATGAAGAATAGTTGCTTGTTTCCTTTGGATGATTCTCTTGTCCATAAGGTGTACACAATTAAATTTGGTTTATATTTATCAGAAACAATATTTTATAATGTAGTTATCATTGAACTTAATTGTATGTTTTAATTTAGAGATTTTCTTGAACTAATTTTAATTCAGCCAAATTTTATTCACGAACTAATCCACCCTTTATTTATGAAGTCAATGCATATCAATAAATCAACGTTTCATTGATAAGTTTATACATCATTAACATAGTGTGATTTTGTGAATTTACTATTGAAGGAACCTTCTAAAATATTCATCATATATCTTATATGGATATTATTTTTATTAGTCTCTGGTTATCTTTAGGAAATTAGGTTTCAGTTATATATTTCTTCTATAAATTTAGGAAATAATATTAATTTTTTATTCATAAAAATTAAGCTTCCTATGAATATCAAAATATCAATGTTTCTTAAGTAGATTCATCTTTCGTAGTTCTTTTTTGAAACCAAAGTCCATTAAATTCAATCATCTACATAAAAGTGAAAATGAAGCATGGAAAATGTCTTAATTTATTGTGTAAGAAAGTTTGCATGCATGGTATAAAATCTCATATGGTATCAAAATGGTTTAATCATAATAGGCAAACATGTAAGAGTTGATGAAGCAAATAATTATGTAACTAAGACTATATTATGATAATTAACTTTAGTTATAAATCAAATGTATATTGTAAATTTTGAATAAAACCTATCTACATAACCTAATAACTAAAGTTATAAGATTAAATACATATATATTTCATTAAGCACAAACCAATTGATTTTGAGTATTTTCTTACAAAAAAAAAGAATATATTTTTTATTATACATAAAATATTTGACTATCTTTTATGGCAATTTGGTTTCCTTTTTTTAGTCTGCTTTGAAATTTGTGAAAAAAACTCCTTAAATTTTCACTTAGGTGCAAATATATCGTCTCAACTTTGAAATATTGTAAATAACTTTACTATATTTGGTTTTTTGGCAACATAAATGATACTTATATTTTTAGTTTAAAAAATTACAAAAAATTCAAAGTTTAAAATGTCTTAAAACATATTTTGATAAGTTTAAAGAGTTATTTCCACACCAAGGTTAAAGTTTAAGGAAATTATTTACGATTTTAGAGGTTATTTGCTAATTTATCAAAGTTTAAATAAGTTATTTACAATATTTAAAAATTTAGAAGTGTAACTATATTAAAGTAAAAGTTTAAGGAGGTTATTTGCATTTTTTTCTCTAATTTTTTTCTTTAGTTAGGTTAGAAATCTAATTGAAAAAATTAATGACAATTTTTTAGTTCAATTTGATCATTTTTTTTTTCTATCTCTACTTCTACGTGCTTTTGAAGAGTATGCCACATTTTATGGTAAAAGTCATAAATTTTAGAATAATACTTACATCTACTATCAGAAATCTAACAAATTATAAATTGAAAATTTTCTTTTTAAAATCTTTAAATAAGTGCACTAAAGCATTAGATAAGGCTTTTAGTTAGTTTGTAACTATACTTATTATTTAGTGATTTTTTTTTTTTATAAAGCTCTTATATAAGAATTTATGGGTGTTTTAGATGAATTTGGTGCTTAATTTTTTTTTTTTTTTTGTATGTTAATTTCAGACCTTATTAAGTTACTTTGGTTAAAAAGAAATAGATTTGTGCTTTTTTTTTTAAGAAAACCAAATTTGAATTAAAAAAGAAAAAAATGTCCATAAAGAAGACAAGAACGTATACGCCCCTGTTTTAGCATGCTGTGGCCATGTTTCCATCGGATGTGATTGTTCTTTGAAGAAATTTAAGATAAAGAGAAATACGAGGAACTATATGCTCGTGATTTGATTGTGTTCTTTGCAAGTGATGTTATTTTTGGAAGTTTTGAAAATTAAAGAGATGTATGATCGTGTTAGCCAGTGCTAAGATTGTGTACTGTTATTTAGTTGAGAAAATTCTAGTTTTTAAGAGGATATAAACAAATGTACTATGACATTCCTTCGGGTATCAAGAAAAGGGAAAAGAGAACATTCTAAGGTTTTAGAAGGCGAAATTATCAAGAGAGTAAGAGTGTAAGATTTTAGAGATTGAAAATAGGTTTTAGTTTTCATTATAATTTAAATTCTTTTGTTTATGATGATTACTTAGTTATTTGTTTTGGATATTTAGATATCAACAACATTGAGTTTATTGTGATCTAATTATGTATGCTTTATTTATTTTGATTATCCATAATATATCAAGAGTATTAACTTGTAATATTAGATTTCATGCTTAGATATTGAGAAATCTTATGTTTGAATACTTTGACATGATTAGAAAGAGTTGTTTGCAATTATAGAGATAGGATGACGTAAATCTTTTGAATTATGGTCAAACCTAATTGTAGAATTCATAGAATGATAATGCAATTTTAGGGATTTTAGTTTGAAAGAATTCAAATAATCAACTTAGGGTTAGATCTCAACGTTCTTGAGAGAGATGTTAACATAATTAAGAAATTCTCGCAATCCAATGAATTGTGATGAAACCCATATATTACATATGTATTCTTGGAGGATTGATATCTAAATACTAAATTCTTCCATTCTTGTATGATTTTTGCGTTTTATTATCTATTTAGTTTAGTTTAGTTTAAGGTTTGTTAGATATTAAAGAAACTAGGAAGTAGCAATAGTTGACTAGTCCTTATGGGTTTGACTTAGTTCTCAATCTCACCAATATTATGCTATATACATGACTTAATGCACTCGCTAGTAAAGATAGATACTCTTGTTTTGAGTTAAAATAGAGAGTATAGAAGTAGGTTAACTTATATTCAATACTAGCTTTATATTATGATTCCTTCTCTTAAAAAAATTTCTCCTGCTTTCCTTTACTTTAAGATTGATGTTAAAACTATGCAAAATGATAATTAATGATATTAATCTTTTGTTGATAGAGTAAAATGAAGTAAGAAATAAAGTGGATATTGTATAAGAGTAACATTAAAAAGAAATGGTTTTTTTTTTAATTCTTTTGTTTTGTTGGACTAAAAGGGGTAATGAAGAATCAAGCTAACATAACCAAAACAATGTTGGGGCTTCAACAACTTTGGATCTTACAAACCTAGGTTTGAGACATTTAGGTTCACACATATCAAATGGCCATAAAGAACCAAACTATGTTGATTTTTAAGTGGCCTCCAAAATTTTGAGTCTAACTTTTATCGCATACCTTATACCTCATGTTAAACTTGTTTCCTCTTTTTTTACTTAGTTATTTCATTAGCTTGAAATTTGTTATAGTTCAAATATGTAATCCTAAATACCTTATCTCTTTCTCTCTTATTTCCCTACATCTAAATTATAGGACAATATTAAACATTAGTTTTTTCCGCTCATCAAAACTTCTCTATAACCAGTATATCTTCTTGTTGTCATTAAAACAACTCTTTTAATTATTAAACACAAACTTGTAAACTATGTGCCTTTTCTATACACATTTGATAAATATCAATTGATCACTCATCATCCTACTTGATCTCTATTTATTGTAATTTGACTTGAAAATTCAACCTACTTAACTATCTTATCAAGCTTGGAACAACCTAACTTTGTATCTAATACAAATATCATGTTATTTATGGAAAATCCTTTATAATCCTTTTCCTCTAGTGTTACATAGAAGCTAACCAAACTCAGACTAAATATTTTCAGAAAGGACTAATGATTGATCTTTGTAAAACTTAATTTATTACTTCTAAATGATATCATTTAGGTAACCATATTATACTTTCTCATTTGTTTACTCAATTTTAAGTAATCCACTGATAATTATGTGACACCCTAACACATAAGGGCACAGCAACCAGCTATATGTCCCTAATATTCTAACGATACATTAAGATTCTAAAACAAACTATAAAATCCAAAATCACTTATATTAAAAAAAAAATTTCTTCAATTACAACAATTCAAAAGTGACTCATAAGCCAGTCATTCCAACCACAATTATACATCAAAGGATTTATAACTCTATAACAATAAGACCTATTATCAATTCCACTTAATACTAGCTCTACAATCTCAAAATTTAGCAACATCCTTAATACATTACATAATTAATTGCCTTTCTTTTCTAACCCAATGATATTATTTCTTATACTCGTCATAGACAACAACTTATCAACTCATCCTAAAGCTGTAAAAATAAAAATGAGCTAAAGTCTAATATGTGATGCACAAGCATACACAGATGCCAAACTAAGTTATATACATATATATAATATAAGTTACATCAAGTATAAAGCAAATAGTTAATTAACTATCTTGAATTTAGGTCAATAACCAACAAAGAGATGCTCATAGCCTTGCCACACTATGATCTTTGTCTATATACATATATAGATATATATATATATATAAGTTTTTCTTTATGTCCTTTACACATAGAGTCTAGAGTTCAAAGTTCTTGAAACCTAGTTTTCTAGCCATGTCATCCCATATGCAACTTTACTAGGGAAAACCTCATATTTGATCAGCATTGCCTCCTAAAGATCTACCACTAGAAGCCCCTAAGACGAGCGAATCAAGCACAATGAGTAAACAATTCAATTAGGTTGAATGTAAAATTAGTCCAGTTAGATCATTTCTATTATAATAAGCACAACTACACAAATAAGCACCATGTACCTAAAAAGCTAAACCAAAACTAATATCAAAGCCTAAGTCCAACTCAAAGTCTAAACTGAATTGACAAGTCTACATTAAATCTTGAGGTCCAAACCATATTCAATAAGGAACCCAAATCAAGAACATAGCAATTACAACAACAAGCCTTCCTTAATCCACCATAAGTCCAATTCAACATAAAGCTTTTAGTTTAAAACTCCTAACTTGACTTTGTTTACAATCTTCTAAACTTCATCCTAACTCTTAACAGTAGTACAACTAAGGTTGAAGGTAAATTTTAAAACTTTAATTAAGAATAAATTATAGGAAACATTTAGAAGAAGAATCGAAAGCTTGAAGTAATAAAGGAAATTTAAGAGTATTGCTTAAAAGATACTAATTATTGTATTGGATTGGTAAAATAAGGTAAAGTTCGTTAAGATTAGTTAAAAATAACATTCAGAAGTAAAAAGTAGTCAAAATACTAAATTAAGCTTAAAGAATTTTAAAATTTTAGGTAAAAGGTTTAAATTTTATAAAAGAAGGCTAATTGGAACTCAATATTAATGTTAGGAAAGAGGTTTTATTTAGTTTGGTTAAGAAAAGCAACAAGAAAAGGTTTCATATAAAGTTTATAACTTAACATGATTAGCAAAATGACCATATCGGTTGGTTGTGTCAAAATGCAACTGTTTTTACAAAAGTTGAAATTCTTAAAAAAGAAAGTTAGCTAGAAGTAAATATCAAAGATAAAAAAAAAAAAAAAGTTTGAGTAAGAATGGTTAGGAAAACTATAATAAAATAATATACTTGGAGTTCACAACTCGACATGATTGACGACATGACCATGTCATTGGTTATGTAACTTTCTACCCATATTTTCCCCCTATTGTATATGGTTAGCGACATGAACATGTCATTGGTTGTAACCATCTAGCAACAACTTATAATTTTTTTCTCCTTTAAAAAGCACTCTAATATAACTCTTTCCCTTTTATTCTTTAACCCAACCTTAAATATACTTTAAACCCTTAATTACTTATCATCTAAACTCTTTCTTAATCCATTAAGACCACAAATTTTAGCTCAAACACCCACTTAACCATCAAACTCACCAAAAACTTTAAGAACACTAATTCTAAGCTAGAGAATATGAAGTAAAGTGGAGAATACTTGGAGTAGATGAGCACGAGTTGGAATGCTAAATGTACAATGAACTTAAATGTTTAAACTGAAAATTCAAGCATATAAAATTTGGATTTTAAGAGTCTAGGTAAGCAAATCCATTAAAATGGAAGTTCTTCGTTAAAATGAACTTAAAAAAAAAAAAAGGAGTCTAAAGGTTTAAACTTACCTTAGCCTTACTCTAGTTGAAATTTTGTTGAAAAATAAGAGTTCAAAACCTTGCTCAACTAAGTTTAGATAGAGAAATGAGAAGAAAGGAGACCTGGAGAGTTTGAGAAATGTATAGTTTAAGGCTTAAAAGTTACAGTTATGGTTTTTGAAAATAAAGAGAGGTTTAGGTGGAAAGGCTAGCGTTTTAGATGAGAAGGGTTTGAGGCCCTTTCAAAATTTACAAATTATAAACTGACCTCATGATTTTGATTAATTTTCTCAAAGTTTTCAACCATCTTTGTTCCTAATTTCTCTTGTAAAATTAGCTATGGAGCCCCCTTTATTTTTGCAAAGACTTATGATTATATTATGTACAATTTGATAAACTTTTGCTATCAACTGCTAAATCATTTCCAAATAATTTTTTTCTTCTCACTAAAAGATAATGATCCATTAACTAAGACCTTCCTTTGATGTTTATAAAGAGTTCTCCTAATTAGGAAAACTTACTAGCACCCCTTTATTATTATTTTTTCCTTTAAAAAAGCAATCTTTCATCATAGATCTTCAAATTTACCCCTAAATTTAACAATTGATCCAAAGTCAGCAAATCTAAAGATGAACAACTAAGACTGGCTATTTAAACTCCAGTCAAAATCAAAGTAAATAGCATAAGCATGAAGGCAACAACCTTTAAAAGTTTGAGAATGAAACTATTTTAAGGAAGGTAGAATGCTAGGCCTATTAATTCATTTAAGCACGTATAAAGGTGCAATCCTAACACCTTAGGCTCTTCTAAACTTAACACGATTTTGATAACTAACCTCAAACCCTAAAGGACTTTGAGATGTAGGAATTGCCTTGAAATACCTAATAATTAGTAAAACTAAGGCTTACGAAGCTAATCAGACTATAAAATGAATAACTCAATTACAAAATTAGGAATAAAAAGAGCAAAAATTTATTAAGTCAACATTGTTGGAGAATTAACGATAAATTATTTACCTAAGATAAACATGGTAGAAAGTAAGAAAAAGACTAAATAGACCCATGAAGTCAAAGTAAGTAGTGAAAAGTAAAAATAGGATGGTAAAAAGTAAACCAATAATAAAATGGAATAAACAAATAATATGTAAAGGCAACAAGCATGACAATGTCCTATTCCCTTTACATATAAAACATCATATCTAATTTCTACAAATAAAAGTAAGGAATTTTTTAGAAAAGTATATTAATAGTAAAAGAGTAAGGTAAAATGTGACAAAAAAATACCTTATAAAGCACCACAAAATGCCCAAAAATATCAAATCTATGCAACACATGAAATATCATAAAAGTATCTAAAAACTTTTAAGGATAGCAAACAAAAAATTTGTAAAATTTAGAAATATACAAAACAATATGTTAGTAACTTTTCCAAGAACCCATCAATAATTCTACAAGTGGCCAAAAATATTGAAAAATTAGTTGGACACATGTCTTAAGGTTAGAAACACATGATAATTTTTCCATGAATTTAAACCAAATATGAGATTATAAAATAATGCGATCACATAATCGAAAATTCACAAAAGATTTGAAACTTGTCCAAAAATCATAAAATTTTAATCAAAGACATGTAAGAATACGAGGAGCACATGTCCAATTTTTTCAACAATTTTGAATATATGTAACAATTGTAAAAATTCTAAAAATGTTGATTTAAGAACCTATAAGTATGACCCCCCTAATCTAAGCCTTTAAAATTTAGGAGAAAATTTTTAGAGCTCTTCCATGTCCCTCCTAAGAGTTAAAATAATGGTAGAGCAGTGGTAGTGGCCATTAGGTAGTAGTTTTGGTTGGTCAAGTGGTTTTTGCTATGGGAAATTTAGAGTCTCTAGTTCATGTTGTTTTGAGAAGCCCTTTTACCTATAAGTGGTTATATTACCGTACCTTCTTATAGTAATTTTTCTAGAATTAATTTTATATATTAAGTATATATATATATATATATATTAGGAGTTTTTGCTAGTTATGTTAGAAAACACCCATTTCAAACACAATTTACAAAAACCTATCTATTGTCCTTATGAATTCCCCAAACTTTTTATCATAGTTTCTTATCCTTAATATGAACTTTAGAAACTATAGTTGCCATTTATTTAAATACTATCTAATTTTCTCAATTATTTGGCCTTATTTCTTAAAAAAAATGTTATTTTCCATTAAGTATTATATTTCCAAAATAAAAGTTAATACTGAATCCTATATATTTTGACTACTTCCATACTAATAATACAAGTATTTATATGATATTAAGCTTAATTACTCATTGTTTCAACTCATTTTTACATATAGACTTAATTATAATTAACTACATATTGAACCCTAATTTTTCGTAGCTTATGTAGTAATAACTTTGCGTAACTTTAAAAAGATGATCATTTCTTCAAATTTTCAATATATAATTATTATCTTTTGCTACTTTTTTTAAAAATCAACTCCTATTTAAATAGGTAACAAAAAATTAGAAGTAAGTAAGTAACCCTATTACATAGGGTATTCATCTAGACCCTGCTCTATTAGGTATGGTGTAAGTAGCAATTTTTTAAAATCTACTCCCATAGGATAAGGTAAGAGTATAAAGTTAGGGTACCCTATACTTAATCTAAACCTGTATTCTAAAGTATATATGATACAGATTTCAAGATATCATATACTAACATATAATAAAGCTCTAAGATTACACGCTTTTATATCTACCATCTTGTTCCTCTCTATTATTCTTTTTTTTTTCAATAAAAACTTTGTTTTTGTATTGTAAATATAAAAATTTTATGATTTAACAAAAATTTATTTTGATGATTTGAAAGGAAAAGATAAAAAAAAAATAGCATGATCCAACCAACAGTTGAACATTTCCAATCGCAAGAATTATTTTCTATTTTACCTATTAAAGTTTCATATTGTTATGGTTATATATGTTGTAAATTATGAACAATTCAAATTATTACTATTTGGTACATTAGTATAGTTATATGTTTAATATTAATTATGTGTCTATATAATATTTTGAAAGAAGGTAAAGAAAATAAAATTAAAAGTCCGACAGAATACCTTGTATCTTATAGAATTTACAAAATACAAGATATAGGGTGGTTTTCAAGTGTTATAGAATAGGTTCAGGTTACAAAATTCTGGAACCTGTATCTATAGAGAAAGGTATAGGTAAGGTGTCATATCCTACCCATCTTGTACCCACTCATCCCCATTAATAATAGTATAAAAGTACAAATTGAAAGATTGCTAACCAACTAGATTGTCAATTTCACATAAACAAAATGATATTTTCCTTCATCATTAAAATTATAATAGGTTTCAAAACCCTTTTCCCTATCCTACCATAAATGACATTAAGCAAATTGTAAGGATTAACCCAATTTAAATGATTATTTACCCCAATTATAACCTTGCTCATAACCTTATATAAAATTTTCTTTATAACTTTTAGGCTACCCCTACTCCTATAAAACTAACATATACATCATAGGATTTATTTGACTACTCAGAAGATAGAAAGTACTCCATAACCCAAGTAAGTTAGCTTGCCTCACTACAATTGTATTATTTGGAACAAGGAACTGTTAGTTATTAAATTGCTTGTGGTTGTAGTTAAAATTGCTTATGTACATGCAGATAATGTGTTTAATATGTTGTACAATGGTTGAGCCTACCTAATTGGTGTGATTGGTTAGGTTATAATCTTATACTGTGATTTTATATATTGTATAATTACTTATTAATGGGTACTAAAATTCCATCTAACTTTAGTCAATTGGACATATATTGTATCCTTTATGTATTTACATTTGTCTTACTAAATGTCAACCACCAAGTAAGGCATAAGTATTACCTTTTTCCGACCATACTAAGCTACACTAATTAGAGCGAAGATTATATTACAAGTAAATGCGATTTAAAGATAATCTGAATTGGTATAGAAGGACCAATGGTCCATTGCACAAGCTTAGATTAGCTGAGAGAATGTTATCTATGAAAACTCCATAAAGCCTATACTAGAGTATGATTGATTTCTCCAATCTCATTAAGGATTAGATAATGTCATGTAGATGACATTTGATTTGTCACATTGCACTCTAACTAAACCATGGTTGTTTACTATATAAATGCATAATCCATATTCCTTACTAAACACATCAATTCGCTTACACCCCTATAGGTATTCTTTCGTAGATAAACTTAAGAACAAATTAGAATGGGAAAGCTAAGTGAGGATCAATTAACAAAAAGTTGACTATAAGTGTTCTAGACCAATTTATTAGGCCTTTATAAAAGGATTAAATTCTGTTGTAATAACAATTCATGTTTAATAAAGCATTATTCTTCAAAGTTATCTATGGTCACATTTTGCTTACCTTGATGCTATCCACTTTAATATGATGTCTTAGGTATACTATTGTTATAATGGTAGCTACGAGCCCTATGCTATCATTATCTATTAGTATACAGGACAAGATTGTTACAACTAAGAAACTCAAAGCATGACAGTAATTACCCATTAAAAAAAAAAGACAATACAAGCATTAGAAGTTGCAGAGTACCTCACCTGAGTAGGATTAAGAACCATATGAATAGAGTGTAGCAGTAGCATCCTAAGATTATAGAGCAACACTAAAGCTCACAAGGACAAGCCTTGAAGTGAAGACTATCCTTCATTCATTAGGGGTCTATTTGTGTAAAGTGTTCTAGAGCTAGAAAAAAGCCTAACATTTCATGCAAACAATTGGTTAACCATGCAAGTAAAGCACTTCCTTATTTACAAACCAACAAAAACTTCCCTCTTTTTTTGTAATTTTTTCTGTTTAGGTTGCATTATTTGAAGTATCAAAATATTGTAAGACTATGTATTTACTTCTAATTTTGTATATGTTAGATGTTGGGTTACAAGGTTATCAATCTAGAAAGCATGTCAAATTGGTAACTTATTGTTTTAGTCTAAGTGTCATGTAGTATACTAAAGCCATAAAGTATGTTAGTCATTATTGTTTTCATTACAATAGATCAATTGAAGAATAAAAGCACCATAAATTTATGTGTGAAAGTAAGAGAGAGAGAGAGAGTGAGCTTTCTCCGATGATATTTATAGAACACTTTTCTTTTTATTGATCAAAGTGCAATAATTATTGTTTAATAGTCTTATCAATCTAATTTTCTGATGGATTGCAAGGAATCACCAATTCTTTCAAATGTGTGGTGTCATAGGCTATCTGGATTTCATTAGGTATTCCATTATTGCTTTGAAGAGATTTTTTTGAAAACTAAAAATAACACGTCCTTGTGTTAGCATGCTTCATTTGATAATAAATCATATTAAGTCTTTACGTCCAGTCTCTTATTAATATTCTTCTCCCTTTTTCTTTTCTTTTTATTTCTTTGCAATTTTTATTCATTGTTTGTTATTAGTATACGGTTTTTTGTTTCATTCAAGAACAAAGAAACGCAAACCTCTTATTTATCCAAAAACACCCTTACCTCTCATCCTTGTATTTTTTGCAAAATTAGCAACTAATACATACAGATTGCATTTCCTAATTTTTGTCTAAGTTGTATTTATAAGTTACCAATTAAATTGTTACAAGAAAGTCTAAGTAGTGTTCAACAAAATTCAACCGACCCATATCAAATACAAAACACCATCTATATTACCATTCTTAATTGTATTGATTAAATTACTCTATTGAGCAACTTCTCCATGATCATATGCATATAAAAGTTTAGAATACACCTATGTTTGAACCTAGAATTATTAGAAAGGTGTAAAAATAGTAAACACCATCCAATTCATTGAGGATTCGATTTATGGAGTCAATGATCCAATAAAATTTCCTAATTAAGAAAGAAACTAAGAAGCATCTCCACTATTACCCAAAATTAACATTCCTTCATTTCTTAGAAGTAATGCACTAGAAGGAATCTTAAATTAGGTTCACAAAGTTAAGGAAGTCTTTGAATATTTTGACTATGGTTAACTTACTATGGTGCATCTAGCTTCCCTAGAACTTGTTCATAAGTTGCTTTGTGATGGAAAAATGTGAAATACCAAAGACATAGGGAAGGATATAATGGGATTAGAACTTGGAAACTGGTGAAACAAATGATGTCTAAAACATTTATGCTTAATTATTACAAAAAAGGTCTAACATTAAGTCATAAACTATTTAACAAGTTATGTTACATGTTTTAATTTTATGCAAGAGCTTGTGACTCTTTTGATTGGGCATGAGGTTAGGAAACCGATGGACAAATATAGATTCTTAAGTGGCTTATACAAAGACATTATCAATGCAATAAACCTACATTTTTGTTTAACCTTACATGATGTGATGTGCCCCTAATCTTTAGATAAAATTTAAAGCATGATTAAGATGATTCTCTACTGTTAAAATGTTTAAATGGGTGTTTCTACTTGAAAGGAAAAATATTTAGATCCAACATTTAATAAAATGCAACTTCTAATGAATAGTTAGTGAGCGCACATAGAAGGTTTGAAATTGAAAGAATGTGAAACACAAATCAAAATTAAGATTTGTCCATAAGCATTTACCTAGTGACTCACATTTATCACTTGATTATGTTAGACTACTAGAGGAATCTTTCTATCTAACATATTTACCACTGACATGGATCTAATCTATTAGGCAAAGACAAGTCTTGATTCAAAGATGCCTTATTAGAACTTCTCTAGAAAGGGAAGAGTTGAAGTTCTACATCTCGATAATGTTGGTTTTTGAATGAACACGTTAAACTTTAGGAAGAATTGCAACCCCCACCCAAAACTTTGACTTAAGTGTAGATTAATCTCCTAAACTTTCAAAGCGAGGTTTTTTACCCTCTAAACTTTCATAAATTGACAAATTACCCCTATAATCCCTTTAAACTTTAATTTTGGTTTGTAAATACCTCATAAACTTTGATTTTCATGCATAAATACTCTCAAAACACCTCATAGTTTAAGAGGATATTTATGTAACAAAATTAAAGTTCAAGAGATGTTTACGCACTAAAATCAAAGTTTAAGGGTTATGAGAGCTATTTTGCTAATTTATCAAAGTTTAGGAATAAAAAACCTCATTTTAAAAGTTTAAAAAAAAATCTACACCTAAGTCAAAGTTAAGGGAGGTTTTTTGCAATTTCCCCCAATTTATTGGATGTTTCACATAAAGGCTTTACTTCCTTAATCTATCTCTTTAGGCAGAGATGTACACTCATGTATAATAGTGATAAAAAAGAACGACTTTCTATCAATCTCTAATAAGGCAGAAGGATAAGAAAGTAGACACATTAGTTAAGCTATACTTGTTCTTATTCTTAACCTCAATTATAGTCTTTCAAGAAGAATTCAAGTCTAAGTTTGACTTGGTAATCTCTAAGTCTTCTACTTCAACCTTTAGTCTTAATTTTTTTTATAAGAAAGTGAATGAAAAGTATGTGTTGTTGGTATATTTATAGAATCTTTGATATAATTATAGATGGTGGACTCTACTAGTATTCTCTTTCAACTTTGACACTAATACCTTTCAAATAGAGCCTTCAAAACTATCATTTTCTCTCACTTCTTTTTTGTGATTTCTTTTCCATAACACTAATTCATTATTGAATAAAGGAGTTTTACTTGAGCCTTAGCTTTTCACTAGGCCTTGAGGGACTTATTGAGCTTTATAAGTAGTTTTCAAAGTCTCCAAACCTTGTTTTCCTCATTTAACCACAAACTAGTTTAAGATTCATGTAAACCTCTTTCTTTAGGTCCCCATTCAGGAAGATGTTTTGAACATCTAATTGGAGGAGAGGCTAATTTTGATTTATAGACATATATAGAAATTTATAAACTGATTTCCTCTTGACTACTAAGGCAAATGCTTCCTAGTAATCAATTACATATGACTAAGTAATATTAATAGCTACTAACCTAACCTAACCTTTTTCCTACTTTCTCCTATAAAGCTTTCCTTAACTAACTACTTTATCCAATTAATAGATATCAAGATTAGAGACACAAAAATAACTCAAATTTGCATTTGCTTATGAATCAAGAGATATTAAATTCTAGTAATTTAACTAAAAGACAGCATGAAAGCTATTTCTCTTAAAAAGATAAAGGCTTTTAATTTAAAATCGAAATCTTCCACTACCTTGTGGAGGCCATACAATCTTAGTCATTTTCCCTTTAAATAAATAATTATTCTTTTTTTTTTCTTCATTTGTGAGAATAGAAAAGAGGTGATTTCAAAACTTATACCATTCTTATAGAAGGGTTAGCGATTATGCCAATTAAACTACATAATCTCATTCAATACTTAATACATATGATTTTTCTTTTTACTTTATTCAATACTTAATACACTAAAATTAACCTAATTCTCCTTCTTTAGTATCTAAGCAATCACTAGGAGTGAGAAATCTCTTATCAAGAAAGCACGCAACTATCTAACTTTGTACGTTCAGATACTTTAGATCAAGAATCTTAGTTCTGTTTGGTTCAACATGGTAGCAGTACAATAGAAACGGTACATTGATTTGGTGTTTGTGTGTGATTGTTTCATTTAGTTTTCCTTTGGTTGTTTACTACTCTATGTCTTGAGGAGTTGGTAAATGCACCCGATGCCACATTCGAATCATTTCTAAATATGTATTTCCTGTTTTTACTATCATATTATCACTTAACCTTGTCATGTTTTTTCCAAGGTTAAGCTTTGACAAAAAGGATTTTGTAAAATTATGCTTCTGCACCTAATTGAAAAGCATAACAATTGCTGTCATATCGAGTCATGCAGTAGTTTAGTTTAATTTAAGGTGGAGAATGTGCACTAGAAGAGTAACATTTATTGGCTTGACATTGTTATATAATTTCATGGGCATCCTCTCGGGGCTAGACATATCATCACAGTAAATTGTAAATACCATCTCGTACAACACAATGATATAATTGAAATTAAAATGTTCGTATGTTTATTTTACATGCGCTTGATCTCTTATCAGCAAAATTAAGTGTTTAAACCTTCAAACTTACAAAAAAAAAAAAAAAATTGTGCTTTCATGGATTTCCATTATATTTTCAAGAATATGGGAATTGTCACCACTACTCTATTTAGAGATCGTATGCATTATTGAAAGGAAAGAGTAGTAACTTAGAAAAATAAATTGAAAAGAAGAAATACGAAAAGAGCCATTGAGGAAAGGGGAAAAAAGGCGACAGGGGAGACAAAAATATCAAGAAAAAATAAAATCGATTTGTTTTTTAGCAAAAATTCATTTCCTAAATTAGGGAGCTCTCCATTACTTACATAAGATTAGAGACCAGTTCCAATCGTGAATGTTAGCCAAACTCGCATAAAACGACAAATAACAGCTCATCATGCTTTTTCCAAAACAAGATAAAAAATTTGGACAATTTATATACCTCGTTAACCTATTAGGGCAAACGTGTGACACATACAGGCACTCTCATGTCTTATATGAAAATCAATTCAGCAACTATCACCGCCACCTCACCATATACCTTGTCTTCATGTATTTTACTCTTATGGCCCGGATAGCTTGCATAAAAAAGGATTCCCTCAATAGATATTTCGAAATATTTATTGGAAAGGTTAAAGAAAATATATTTTATATTTTTAAGATTATTTATATATTTTACAGAGAAATAAGTATAGAAGGATTTCTGTAATTGGATCCACTTCAGCACCTTTAAGAAAGAAATATTAATAAATATACAAACTGTTTCTTCTCTCTGTTCCCTTCTCAAATCCATCGCTTCCTACTTTGCGGTTATTTTACTGTGTGCAAAGGTGATCGGGGGTAAAATGAATAAGATAGTAACATCCATCGTATCCTCAGTTTCTTAAAATTTAAAATCATAATTTACTATGTAATCTATTGAAACCATCTAAAAATTTTTACCATTTCCTCAAAACCTTATAAAACCTGTGAGTTCATTTTTTTTCTTTTTCTTATTTTATATATTATAACTGTTCATATCCAGGATCATAATATTAAAATTGAAAATCAAGGCCGTTTCTAAGATAAATTACATCGAACAATAACCTAATAAGCTTTAATAAAAAATAAAATAAAATAAAATAATAAGAACATGCAACAAGTATAAACTAAATACCAATTTAAACTAGAGATGCAATATGCATTTAATCATCTAGCCGAAGTGTTTAAGAAATAGTGATTGTATGTAATCATCTAGCCGAAGTGTTTAAGAAATAGTGATTGTATGTTGGATCGACTAGTTGGGAGTTTATTTATATATGGCAAATCTAGTTATATCATATGGATTGCATTATATATTGGCAAAAATAAAATGAATTCTTTTTTAGAAAGAGAATGACATATAACCAAAAAGTGCATGGATATGCTTCTATTGAATAATATCAAGGTGGCGACTAAAATCGGAACTAACAAGAGAATGCATACTAATGATCCTCCCAATAGATGCAACCTACTGATATGGAAGCCTTATACACTTATATATAACATGTTGCTTCTATGAGATTTAAAAATGATGTCTTCAATGTTGCCATCATCAATAAACTTCGACTCCACCAACTATCAGGACAGATTATATCCTACATAATATCCATACTTGATCAACAAAGAACTCTAATTTTTGCACCTTCTTACACACAACTTTGTTAACCAGATGTGATTTAAACATCTAAAACACAAAAACTGCACATCAAAACAACAGGGTAAGTCAATAACAATCAAATAACTACCGTTCCTGTTATGCAAAGTTTTTCAATGACCCGAATGTGTTCAAAATCAAGCATTTTCCAATTACCTATTTAGCAAGATTCCTTTGAACCAAAATTGCATCGAGTATGCTCTACTTTTCATCTATTCCATTCTCCTCTAGAATTGAAAATTCTCACAAATATGAATACCAAATATTCAACACCACTGCCACCACCATCATCATCATATTTTCCATCATAACAAAGCGAGCGATCAATCAATCAATAAACCAAAGTACATTTTCTTTCTACATTATCTCAGGTTCCAACCCTATCCTTAATATTCAACAATTGATGCCTCTTAAACATCAGAAACCCCGCAACGAAAACTTGCAATACCACAGCAATCCCCACAAAGAATAATCCCACCTTCTTCCCTGTATTCATCTCGTTCCCCTCCGATGGGTGATGGGAGCGGTTGCTCTTATTGTTATGCGCATCCGTCTTTGTGCCTTGATCTGACGAAGGGGAATGGCTCTGGGTGGCGTTGAGATCTGGGTTTCGTGGGGAAGGGAGCGGAGGGGATTGAACTGGGGAAGGAGGTGGAGAAGCGGATTTTGGGGGTGGAGATAATGGTGGCGGTGGCAGAAGCGGGGGCGAGGGTGAGGGAGGAGGAGGGGGTGGCGGTGGCGGTGGTGGTGGTGGTGGAGGAGGAGGAGGCGGCGACGGGGGCGGGGGGTCAACGATGGAGGTGGAGTTGGGAGGTTATTTACACCATCATCTTGAGGTTGGGAATGGGTCAAAACAACATGGATCATGAACCATGAGGCTAAAATCATAAACCAAAGATTTAGGGTTACAGTTTCCATAAAAAAAGTACAAAATTAGGAAATACCACAATCATAAAGATTATTTCAATGTTTCAAGAAATTGAAAAAAGGGCTTTTTCCTCTTATGCGGATAAGCATTTGTGTATTGCTCAAAATATCAAATTTCTTCCTCCTTTTCTTGATCTCCACACAAAATGGACCCGTTTCTTCCCAAAGCTTCGAACGAGAAGATCAAAAGGTTTCATCCAGCCAAATCAAGATTCCTCTTCCTCTTCCTCTTCCTCTACCCAGCCCCAATCACAAAATCAAAACTTGTCTTGTGTCTTCGAGAATGAACGGAGCAGTTATCTTCCAAAATGAAACGCGTTTCGAGATGTTGCAGCTATGAAACGTGTGTTGGGAGGTTTTTGGTACGGAATCGGGGTTGGGATTGGGGATGGGTTTGGTTTTGGGTTTAGGTTTGGTTTATTCCTTTTTCCTTATTCCTTATTCCTTATTTCCCTTTCATATGATAGATTTGGGGGGGGGGGGGGGGGGGGGGGTGGGATTGGGGGAAAAAAGAAAAAAATGGAGGATGATTAGGGTCAAGCCTAGAGAGAGAATCCAGAGGAGGAAGAAGGAGGAACTTTAATTTATGATATTGTTATAACAGTAACAGATGGATACTAGAGAGAAAGTGGTCGAGTTGTCAAATGAGGTTTCGGTGGAGTTATTTTCTCAATAATCAGGATCATGAGGATTCCCTATTTTTTTGTCTATAATCGGTTACATATGAAAAAACATGGCAAAGCAGAGCATAGGAATCGCAGGATCCCATAAATTCATAGGATATTATCACATGGAATGTTATAACCCATCTGTGTGATTTGGTCACGTTTTGATTATTAATTCCATAGTTATCTAGTATTTGTATATAAGGATTAAATTAGACAAAAAGAATTAAATTGAACAAATATAAGAAAGATGATATTGGATATAAAATTTATATTAAAAAATTAATTATTTATATTATAAAATAAATAATTTTTTATAATATTTAATAAAAATAATATATATTAACTTAATATTATAATATATTATAGTATTTTTAAGAATACAATTTTTTTTATCTAATAAATTTCATTTTAATACTATAGTATAGATAAGATAAAATTTAAATATTTTATTCAATCTATTAGCTCAATTTTTTTATTTAGTCGTCAAACAAAATTACAAACTAAATATAAGACAAAATATTTTGTCCTGTTTAGTCTCGCAAAAATCGTACAATCAAACGCTATCTTAATATTCACATAGAAGGTATTAGAATACATCAAGAGTCATCTATTTATTTTTTTAAACATCACTTGAATCCTCTATGATTTAAGCCAGTTTTTTTCACTATAAATAATCTAGTTATTCAACTCTTCCTTTTTAAATTGTGATTTACGTTTTCCCAATTTAATTTATCTCACTAGCCAACTACTATATATGAGATAACATTAGGTAAGAGAGGGATTAAACTTGGTTACTCTTTAAATGATCGATGTACATATCACTAAATTATAATGAAATTGGCAATAAGAACCATTAAAAGAGTGGCTTAATTTGTGTAACTATATTGATATAAAGACTTGTAGTATATTTAGCGAACGAGAATGTTTTAAGATAAAATCATAATTCTAAGTTCCATTATTACTTTGTAATGCTTTGAAGTGCTTTGGAAATCACCTCATCAATTCCAAGCATTTTGAAGCATAATCGGTTTCTCTTTTCAATGTATTCAATAATAAATTAAAAGAACATAAGGTTAAAAAACCCTCTATATTTTATATTCTATATTGAGTTTGGTTGTTCAATGTCTAGTTTGATTTGAACATAAGTAGCTTAAGAGTAATGGGCAATGGTATGTTGTCAATTGCAAAACTTGAGAGCTATAAAAAAAAAAGGAAAAAAAAGAGAAAAAGCTTGCTTTGATTTATGAAATTAGAGTCTTTTATTTCGACAACAATTGATATAAATTTTTGAAGTACAAGATTACATTTTCTACATCTACGATCTAAAATTACCATTAAGTTTTTTAATATTATGATTTCAATTATTGGTTATTTCCTTCGATTCGACATAATCAAATTCTATTGATTTTTCATATTACATTTATTTTTGTTGTTATGGTAACTAGTGAGAAATTTGTACCTTTGTATTCAATATACTATGTTGTTCTTACTTAACTTAAGAGAATTGTATCAACATTATAAAATGCACAAAAAATTTATTTAGCACTTATTAACTTTTCCATTTGAAGTCATTTCCTTCCTTTTTAGATTGCTTTTAAATTAATTGTATCATTAAGATCTGTAAATTCATTTAAGAAATATTTCTCTTTAAAAAATTTCAAGATTTACAATGCAGCTTTGACGAGCTATACAACAAATTTTGCCGTGTTAAAATACATTCCTTCTATCTAGCCCCTTATTTCCAAATTTATAATTTTGCATCTACAACAATAAATATGACCAAGGTTTTTAGATTTGTGTTTTCCTTTATTTTTCTTTCCTTTTTGGCTTTTAATCATTGTCACTACATTTTATTAAGCTTTGGTATAATACAACCAATTTATTTTTCCTTACATAACAAAAAATCACACTTCTATCAACTTTCACTTTATAAAGATATAGTTAATTATTGTTTCTTTCTACTCCACATTATTATAGACTGTTTATTTTAGTTTTCCACATTTCACATATTTAGTATAGCTTTTTAGTATTAAAATATTCAACCAATTTACATGATGTTTAATGGCTTAATTTCTAGATGGTATCAATTTATGTTTTTTTTTTTTTTTTGGGGGGGGGGGGGGGGGGGGGGGGGGGGCATAACAAAAAGCAACTTATAGTAGAGAGCAACTAAGTTTAATACATCAGTAAGACTATTAGAGATGTTAGCTACATTTACAAAACTAGCTTCATTGGTACAAGATAGAAATAAGAGAATATAAGGGCGAAGCAGCGAAATTACTAGGATACTATATGGTTGGCATGTTTGGAAACCAAACTGAATTCGACTTTGTTAAAGTCTAGGAGCATAGAGATCATTTTGTGATGTGATAGATTTACCATAGAGAAATATCTATAGCAAAAATAGCGTAACATACTACAATGTAGCTTCAAGGATTGCCAAGGCTTTAGCCACTTCTAGAGCAGGTACCATAATGGACTTAACAAATCCTCCACAAAGAAATTCCAAAGAATTTCTAGCTACAAAGCCAACAATTTCCTTACTAGTTAAAACATTGAAAGAAGCATCTGAATTCGATTTAATACTAAAGCCAAAAGGAGTAGTTTAGGAACAAACACCTACATGCATGTTGGAAGAGCTTGGCTGAGTACACAAATTAGCAAATATGTGCTATTGCTAGAGCATTTCATTTTGCTTACTAAGGACATGCTGTTACTATTAGTTACTACCCTGTAGGCTATTGCTATGAATTTGTTGTTGTCCAATAGGGTCTGGCTCCACCTGTTGAAGAAAACACTAATGTGTAGCATTTGGTGGGAACAAAGAAGATTGTTGTGGGTCTTGATGAGAACCTACATTAACAACGTGTAACCTTGCATAAAAGACAAGAGAGGAGGCTAAATTCAAAGGAGCAAGCATTGCAACAGTATGTCGATTGGCTTTAGCTGTAATAAGATCCAATTAGATAAAGTTTCATGAATTGAGGAAACTACACCACCCACATCTTAGGATTATCATTAAATACTACATCACATCAACCCTTCTAAATATACTACATTATAGAACTTATCTTGGCAAAGAATAGAACTGATTCTTACTTGTTTCCTCCTATTGATTTCACCCAAGAAAGCAACCAGTTACCTAAAGGCCCATCAAAGCTAGATTCCAATTGAACCTCTAAAGCTTCAAACCATACCCATGCAGTCCAGCTACAATCTAACAGCACATGGTTTGTTGTTTCTTCTACATTGCAAAAATGATAGGCATTTGATAGAAGAATCCATCTCTTAACCAAATTGGCATATGTTAGTAGAGCATTATGTATCACTCTCTACATGAATGCTTAACTTTTAGAGGCATAGGCTATGCCAAACATGTTTCCATAAAGTTGACTTTAGTTAGTATGACGATGAAGCACTCAAACTTTGATGGAAATGACGACATCTAATGAAATTGTAAGTTGAGCGCACCGTACACTTTCCAGATTTCTCATGAGGCTAAATGATCCTATCTTCTCTAGACAAAAAGGGGATTGGGATTCAAAGAATAGCTCTCACTATGTGATTATCGAACCATTTGTATAATTCTCTTCTACTTCACACTCTCAAATATGCGTTAATGAGGTTAACTACTAACAACTCATCATTAAACAAATTGGGCTTAAAGAATGCTTTATATGAGCTCAAATTTAGGATCCAATTCTCTAAGGCAACTCTAATGGAATGACCATTGCCTACTTACCAGAGGGTTCTTAAAAGAAAACTTTCTTTACAATGTAAAATACTAGCCTAACTTAAAGAACCCCTTGATCCTTTAGAAGCCTGCAAAAAAGGAGCAACTAAGGAAATAAATGCCTTTATGTACTTATACCCAAAGAGATTTATGATGTTAGAAGATCCTCTATGCAAGTTTGGTTAAGAGCACATGTAAACCGTAAAGCTTAGCTAAGTGACCGTAGGCTTGAACTTAGAACCCAAGGTTTAGGGCGATCAATTAATGGATCTGATCAAACCCAAATTATAAACTATTGAGAAAAATATTAGTAAAAATGACCCCGTAAACTTGAATTTAAGAAAATAAGTAATAAAATAGGAGACTATAAAATTTTCAAATTTTAAGCATAATAAGTACTAATTACCGAAAAGGCAAAAGTGTAGTCGAATAACTAATAAATTACTAAAGATAGATTATATGTATACTAAAAAATTTAGAATGACCAAAATAATAATTGGGAATGTTCACATGTACTCCACATGTATTTACGTGTAGATAAAAATACGCAAAATTACCTAAACTGGCCAAAAACTAAGTAAATAATTAAGGAAAATTATAAATTAATTATGGAAAAAATCGGAAAAAAATCAAAAGAGCCTAGAATAATCCAAATCAAGTCGTGGAAAGTCAAACTCTGTAAAAGAAAAATCAACCAATTAAAATTAGACAACATAAAAGCCAAAAATCAAGGAAATTGGGCAAAGTCTTGTCTAATTAATACATAATAATTACAAAAAATCATCTATAAATAGGGGGAAAATTTCCAAAAGTCATTTGGACAGTTGAGCATTTGGGAAAAATAGGTAAACTGAAAAAATCGAGAGAAAATCCAGAAAAAAAAGAAAAGAAAAGAAAAGAAAAGGAAACTGTGCAAATTCGTGTAGTGAGAGAAACCTACACCTCACCACCACCTGGGACTGAGCCGCCATCACCACACCACTCTAGCCCCACCATTTAGGTCGGCCAACAGCCTTGGACCGGGTTTGGACGGCCAGAAAGCTTTGGACTGGTTAGTCTCTTAAATTTTTCAATTTTGAATAATTTTGTAAAATTAATTATTTTGCCCAAAAAATTATGAAACTTGTTATTCTGAGGTTTTATTGTATTTAGATTTAGGGAAAAATATTGATTTAGTTTAATTACGTTTGCAATTATAGGGTTCTTAACAAATTGTTCAAAACCGAGCATGATTAGAACGGAAAATAAATAAGCTTAGGAGTGTAGTTTGGAGCTTAATTTTTTTTCTATAGGATGCTCATACGATATAGAACAGTGCTATGAAGCCATTTTTTTAAAATTAATTTTTGAAATTTTTCAGTTAATTTTTAGCCCTAAAATGATGGAAAAATTGGATGATTTGGGGTTAATTAGGTAATTAAGATGTTAATTACCCATTTAGATATTAATTAAATGTTTAGGGATGTTAATCTCTGATGTGAAACCTTAATCCTAGCCTTTGGAGTATTAAGTATGGTTAATTTAGGAAATTAGGTAATTAATATAAGAAATTAGTAATATATGAAATTGTAAATTAATAAATCTAAAAAATAGGGTTATTTAGATAATAATATAAGAGAAATCAGAAAAATAATAAATTTGAAAATAACATTTAATTTTAAGTAAATGTCTCAAAATATAATATTTTCACACATCGGGAATAAATCCGATATCGTAATTAGGGTTAGCGTGTACCGAATAGTTTAGATTACCAAATTACGACCCAATAGGATATTTGGACACTCGAGCTTAATGTGATTAATTTCACATTAGGATTCGAGCATATTTAAGACTTAGGAATCAAAATTTAAAATCTCATTTAAGATTCGAACACCGAAATATAGTACAACGAATCATTAGGATGTAATGGGTATACACGGAAAAAATGAGTTAAAATATAACTTAGAATATAAAATCATAAATTATAAGTACTAAAAAGACCTATTTGTATTATAGGATACCTAGAGACACATCAGCTTGCAATTAAGGGATCGAGCGATCGAACGATCGAGCAATTCCAAGTAAGTTGAGTTATTGCTTATTGTAATAGAGTATTAGTTTTGTAGTACTCGGAGACTTAGGCTTGTATATGATTGTGACTGTAAGTAGTTTACGCATGTGTTTGATGTATCTGAATTCGTGCTGAATTTGTATTGTGAGTAATTTTGTGACTGATTGAATTTGTATGAAATTGTTTGAACACCCTAAACGGAATTTAATCTTAGTCTACCCTAATAACAAAAAATGTCATGCATTGCAACCTGTTAGGGGATCATAGGATTCTCCAACCAAATACCGACCCCTTCGAAAGGGATAGCACAGGATTGCAAAATGGTCCCTTCTTCATCTTTAGTCGAACTAAGTGACAGGAGAGGAGGTCGCGACGAGGGTGAAGTCAATGGTTCAAAGGTAATCGCGGGAGGAGTGAGCTCCATTACACAAGCTTGGGTTTGGTTGTGAGCTGTTGCATAACATGGAAACTCCTCAACCCGGATTGGAGCGGGTGAAATTTCTCTGATTTCACAACGGACCAGACTACGTTGTACGATGACACTTCATTATTGCATTGCATGAAAATAATTGTTTGATAACCCTGTTTGTACTTGTATGCATTCATGAGTCTCCAATTCAACTTACTAAGTTGTAGTTGTATAAATCCTTTTGCAGGTTCTGATTTCTGAACACTTCAAGTACTATGCCGCCTTACAATTACCCAGAGGTTAGTCTGTTTGAAGCCAAGGGTGTGAGGATCAAGTTACTTAGTATAATATATAACTAGAGTGACTATGTAATTAGAGATGAAGGACTGATAGTTATTATGTAATCTAGTGAACTGTTATGTTTATGTAAAACTTCTTGGGAAGCTCTATGGACTTATATATATAATATTATACATATTATTAGAAATTTGCACTATTTATCATCATTGTAGTTTAATTGTTAATAGAACTGTTTACTTCAAAACAAGGAGTCGACGACGCCTTGTGTTAGTCATGTCTAGGGAAAGCACTGTGAGGCCAGTTACTATCATAGAATGGTTTACACGGCGGGACGGTTGCGACTCTGCGACTTTGGGGCGTAACAACACATAATTGAAATCTTGAAGATCTTTGAATCCTAGGCCACCACTACTCTTAGGAAGAGTGATTTTATCTAAACTTTGCCAATGGATCTTCCTTTCATTTCTTTCTTGGCCTCACCATTACTAAGTTACCATAGAATTGACTTCTTTGCACCATTTGTTGAGAAAATTTAAGTAGTTCATGGAGTTGGTCAGGATGGTGCCTGCAACCACCTTAATGAGGACTTCTCTACTTGCTTTAGATGATACAATCTGCTTCCAACTCTTCAACTTGGATCAGATTCTTTCTTTAGCAAATCTTAAGGCTTCTATCTTGCTTCTTCCTTAAATGGTTGGTAAGCCTAAGTACTTGCCAAGATTTGTAGTTACAAGAACTACCATAACCTCACTAATACCTTCTAACCTTTGGTGTGACATATTCTACTAAAAAAATACTTGACTTTTGGAGATTTACAAATTGCCTCAATGCATGGCAATAGCTTTGATTAATTCTCTTTAGTACCTACACATTAGATTCCAAAGCCTCTATAAAGAACAGTGAATCATCAACAAATAAGAGATGAGACAACATAGGACATGATTGTTTAGTTCTCATTCCTTTAAGCTTATTCTCAATGATAACTTTCTCTACGTTCCTTAAGAAAACATCAACAACTAAAATAAACAGGTAAGGTGATAGAGGATCATTGTGTCTAAGGCCCCTAGATGGTTGTACATGTCCTACTATTTTTCCATTAATGATAACTTTAAACTAAATAGATGTAACACAAGCCATCGCCCATCTATTCCATACATCGCAAGAACTAAGTTTACACATTATTGTTATGAGGAAATCCTATTCTATATGGTCATATGCTTTATTCATGTCTAGTTTAATTCTGCAATAAGACTTCTTACTAAAATGTTTTATTATTAAGAAATAAAAAGCTTTATGGGCAATAATGATGTTATCATAAATGACCCTACCCAAGGCAAAGGCACTCTATTGTTTAGACACAAGACTATGCATACATTATTTTAGTCTATTGACAAGCACCCTAGAGATAATTTTGATGAGAAAATTGCTTAGATTGATGGGATGGAAGTGACCTAGCTTTTTAGGAGAATTTACTTTGGGAATAAGTAAAATATCGGTATGATTAAGATAAGTGGAATAATACTTGATGAGAAGAAAGCCTAGATGGTTTCCAATACTATCTTACTCATTAGATGCTAGTAGCCCTGATAAAACACCCCTGGGAAGCCATCAAGACCTATCGCCTTAAGTGCGCCTGGCTGAAAAGTTGCATTCTTAGTTGTGATTTAATTCTTATTATAACTATGAATCTCCAAGTCAACATCGTTAGACCATCAAAGGAATATATTACTAGATAATCCTATTGGTAGGATGTAAAATTCATTACCAAACCTTAGTTTGCATCTTATGGTTGTAAGCCCCAAAGTTCAGCTAAGTAATCGTAGGATTGAACATAAAGCCCAAGGTTTAGGGCGATTGGCTAAAGGATCCGATCATACCCAAATTATAAACTATTGAGAGAAATTTTAGTAAAAATGACCCCGTAAACTTAAATTTAAGAAAATAAATAGTAAAATAGGAGATTATAAAATTTTCAAATTTTAAGCATAATAGGTAGTAATCATCGAAAATGCGAAAAGTGTAATGAAATAACTAATAAATTACTAGAGATAGATTATTTGTATACTAAAAATTTTAAAATGACCAAAATAATATTTAGGAATGTTTATGTGTACCCCACATGTATTTACGTGTAGATAAAAATACGCGTAATTACCTAAATTAGCCTAAAACTAAGCAAAAAATTAAAGAAAAATACAAAATAATTATAGAAAAAAATCAGAAAAATCAAAAGAGGATAAGCTGCAACAAGATAAGGTCGTGGTCAGCAAGAAAAAAATTAACCAATAAGAAATCCCATCAAATTAATGCACATTAATTTCTAAAATTGTCTATAAATAGGGGAAAAAAATTCCAGAAGTCCTTTGGTTAGTTTAGGATTTGAGAAAAATCAAAACACCGAAAAAATCGAGAGAAAATCCAGAAAAAAAAAAAGAAAACTGTGCAGTTAGGGGTTTTAAAGGGAACCCACACCATACGAGGAGCTAGGAGTGGACAGCCACCATCACCACACGGTGGTGGCAGCGCCCAGGCCGACCGACAAGGCCACGGCGGCCTGCGGTGGCCGGAGCCACCCAAACCGGTGAGTCCAAATTTCAGCCCGATTCTTGTGAAATTTTATAAAAATAGTAAATATAATTAGAAAATTATGAATTTTTTTATTCTGAGATATTTTTGTATGTAGTTTGTAGGAAAAATATTATTTAGATGAAAACATGTCCCATAATATAGGGTCTTTAAGAAATCATGCAAAACCGAGCACATTTCGGTTTAGAAATAAATGACCTTAGAAGTGTAGTTTGGAGCTCAATTTTTTTCTGTAGGATGCTCATGTGATATAGAATAGTGCTATGAATCCATTTTTTTAAATTTATTTTTCGAAATTTTTAAGTTAATTTTTAGCCCTAAAATGATGGAAAAATTGGGTAATTTGGAGTTAATTAGGTGATTAGGATATTAATTACTGATTTAGATAGTAATTAGATGTTTAGGGATGTTAATCTCTGATGTAGAAACCTGATCCTAGTGTATGGAGTGTTAAGTATAAGTAATGAAGGTGTTATGTGGTAAATGTAGAAAATTAGGAATATGTAGAATTAAAAATTAATAAATATGGAAAAATTAGGTTTAATTAGATAATAAAATAATGAAAATCAGAACATAACAAATCTGAAACAAAATTCAATTTTAGGTAATTATATGAAAAATGTAAAAATTTCTCACAATATGAGTAAATTCGGTATACTAATACGGATTTAAGTGTACCGGATGGAATAAAATATTGACTAGGGATAGTAATCGTATTTAGGGTATCTGGAAATAATGTGGTTAGTTTCACATTATGAGTTGAAACAAATTTCTAGGGTCCGGGTACAAAACAGTACCTAGAAATCGAACTAGAATCTAATTTAGAAATCGATGCGGAACCCGAACCTAAACCCAAACCTAAAATAATTATAAAAGACTTAATACCTAGATAATTAGGCATATTAAACCTTAAACAAAACCTAACAATAAGCGTTATAGGATAAGATGAACTTATAATATTATATGAAATACTGAAACCATGTTCGTGTTATAAGGATGATCAGCGATGGCCTGAGCAAATCGGACCTCGAGTGAGTGAGCGAGGAGTCGAGGTAAGTTGGGATTAATACGATGCTGTATTTTGGAGGCTTAAGATTATGCTTGGTTGTGTTTGTTAGATAGAGAATGTGTGCATGTGCTTGATTATGGGTGATGTTATGATTCTGTTTGTTGCTCTGGCACATATTGTATGACTTGTATGAAAGGATTGATCACCCTAAATGGAATTAATTAAATATCCGACCAGTAATCATAATCGGACATGCATGGCAACCCGTTAGGGGAACTTAGGACTCTCCGGCCAAATACCGACCTCTTCGGAAGGGATAGCGCAGGATTGCAAAATGGTCCCTTCTTCATCCTCAGTCGAACTAAGTGACAGGAGAGGAGGTCACGGCGAGGGTGAAGACAGTGGTTCGAAGGTAGTCACGGGAGGAGCAAGGTCTCCCTTACACAAGACTAGGTTTAGTCGTGAGCTGTTGCATTAACGGCAACTCCTCAACCCAGATTAGAGCGGGCATAATTTCTCTAATTTTACGATGGGCCGGACAACATCGTGCGATGGCATTTGCTTGCATATGCATTGCACCTAATAAGTGATTGAAAACCTTGTTGTATGTATGGTATAGTTTTAAGTCCTCCGTCCTAACTTACTGAGCTGTGGTCGCTCACATCCCTATAGACGTCGTGCAGGTGCTGGTTAAGAAGCGGCAACAACTACTCTGAAGTTAGCAACTGCTGGATCCTGGGGAGTGAGGAAAAATATTGAAAAATAAACACATATTTTTAAGGTCTAAGTTTTTATTATTTTTCATTTCCGAATGATGTAATGATATAGAAAAGTACTATAGAAAAATATTGTAAACTTTAACTGCAATAACTGAATTATAACATATATATAATTCCTCACTTGTATAAGTAAATGATTTATTTCAATTACAAACTGTTTACTTCAAAGCGGGTTAGTTGTGAATGCCTTGTGTAGATCAGGTCTAAGATAGCGGTTATAAGGCCAACTTCTATCTTAGGATGGTTTACACGGCGGGGCTGTTACGACTCTACCGCTTCGGGGCGTGACAATTGTTGTCAATTTCCTTAACTTATTCTTCGTTTCCGTTAAAAACATAATACTAGGATTATGTTTATAGGTGAGTTCCCTAACCTTTTGGACTATTAGACGGGACCTCAAGCCTTGACAATTCTAGTTGATGATAATCATGGTGCCTATGTAGTTGATTTTAGCTAATGACTATAGTCATCTTGGAGAGAATCTTGAGAAGAGATTGGAACATCCATTAACAAATTTGCCTCAACATAAGACCTAGAGATTGCTCTTCACTCTTCTTTAATGTTGGTTACAACTTTCTTAGTTTTCTTCCCCGGAGCATCAAATATTTCTTCTTTGAAGAACTACAACTTAACTTGGGCCCATCAAATTTCAACTTTTTAGTTCCCTAGAGTATCAAATATTTCTAGATGGTTACGACTTGTAAAATGATGGTGTTTAGGGTGATGGTGTTAGTGTCTTTGGTTTTGTGATTTTAGGGCTAGGGTTCAGCTAAAAGGGGTTTTTTAGGGATTCAAGATGATAAGGGTGTCTTAGTTTTCTTCCCCAGAGCATCAAATATTTCTTCTTTGAAGAACTACAACTTAACCTGGGCCCATCAAATTTCAACTTTTTAGTTCCCTAGAGTATCAAATATTTCTAGATGGTCACAACTTGTAAAATGATGGTGTTTAGGGTGATGGTGTTAGTGTCTTTGGTTTTGTGATTTTAGGGCTAGGGTTCAGCTAAAAGGGGTTTTTTAGGGATTCAAGATGATAAGGGTTTAGGTGTAGCTATGGGAAGTGAGAGTAGGAAGCAATGAGATCAGTGCAGCGAACTTAGCTATGGCAATGTTTAGATTGCAAGGTTTGAGTGACTCCTTGTTAAGAGACTCTCAACATAGAGGAATACTCTCAACAAGAAGAGGAAGCTTCATTTCAGTTTATGTTAAAAAGCTTTATATTGCTATGTAGAAAGTTATTTAATGAGTATCTCCACTGTTGTTTTTATAGGTGTATAGCAATACTTTTAAAAAATGAACACATATAATATATTGCCATCATTGTACTTTTTTTCTTTTTCATACAATTGAAGATCATTTGTGCATAAATTTTTATCACTCATATGTATTATTTCGTTGAATAATTATTTGGGGAAATTGCAAATAAACTCCCTAAACTTTGACTTAGATGCGAGTTGACCTTCTCAACTTTTAAAGTGAGGTTTTTGATCTTATAAACTTTGATAAATTGGTTATATAAAGGATATTTTCTTTTTTTAGTTAAAAAAAGTAGCACTATGGTTAAAGTTTAGGGAGTTTTAAAGCATATTTTGATAAGTTTAGGAATATTTGTGCATAAAAATCAAAGTCTAAGGAAGTTATTCTCAACTTATAAAGGTTGTTTAATAATTTATCAAAGTTTAGGAGATAAAAAACCATACTTCGAAAGTTTAGGGAGTTAATTTGTACTTAAGTTAAAGCTTAGAGGGTTATTTGCATTTTTTCCTAGTTATTTTATACTTTAAATTTTAGCATTGTATTATATTTAAATTTTGCACACATGATCTTAGTATATAATATATACTATTTGTCATATTGTATAAAAAAACTATAATACAATAAATATGTAAGAGAGAGAATAGCAAATACTCATATTTCCATTTTCTTCTATTATACTAATAGTTAGAAAACTAATAAAGTCAGAATTTAATGCTTTTTATTATAATTAAATTATATTATATAATTTTTGTGATACTTATCATTGTATTTTCATTAAGGTAAATAACTCATTATATAATATTTGCTCTTAATTTTAGTCCATTACATTTTATCAATTAATTTTTTTTTGTATAAAACTTTTTCCATTTTTGAAAGTAAAAATAAAATGGTCAGTTTATTTTCCATGAAATTCAGAAGAACAATAAGTTTTCAAATTTAAATAGGTAATAAAACAATAAATAATTGGTGATAATTAATGTTAACATAAATTAAGATTCAAAAGGTATGGATTATGGTTATTTAGTTTGATAATTATAAATGTTAGTTGATAATATAATTTTAGGTTGATTTTGTTTAATAATTATCAGTATCAATTAATATAATATTTAAAGGCATAAATAAAGGTATAGTTATGGATACCGATGATTTATGACTACATTGTTATATAACACAAAAATCAAAAGGGAATGAGCAAAATTTAAAAGGCAACAACTGATTGTAATTGAATATTTTTATTATATCATTAAGATAGAAATTTATCATAATTGTTTTATGAATATTAATAACACATATATTGGTATAAATTTATAGAAATGAAGGTATGCTAGTGGGAAAGATGTAATGGATGGAAATATAAAAAATGAAATGAGTTGCAAATTTTGTATTTCTTAATACGGAATAATACAACTATTCATTTCATATAATATAGAAATAAATATGAGATAAACTATCTATGGTCATACCAGATCAACATATTCACACAATTAGATAACAGTATAAATCTTTCATTTTATATGTTATATATAAATAGGATATAAGTTGTGAATTATCACATATAATTGACAAATAATATTTGTTTATACAATTAGACAACAATGATTACACACCACATCTTTAATAATTTACAAATATATATTATTAATTAAAATATTAATTGTTAACAATCTATGAATGAACATTGTTATGGAAAAGATTAATTGCAACAATTTTTTAAATAAATAAATTTTTTAGGACTTGAATTTATTGGTGATTATTAATAAAGGTATAAATTATGGTTATGTAATTTGATGATTATCAATGTTAATTGATGACATAATTTAAGATTAATTAGATTTAATAATTATTAATGCCAATTAATGTAGTATTTAAGGACAAAAATAAAGTAGAATTAGGATTATTGATGATTTATAGTTATATTACTATACAATACAAAAACTAAAACGAAATAGGTAAAATTTATAAGTGAACAATTAATTACGATTGAACGTCTGTAATTCATTATCAAGATAGAAATTTATTGTAATTGCTTTATGAATACTAATGACACATATTTTGATATAAATTAGTGGAAATGAAGATGTATGACATATATGTTAGTATAAATTTACGGAAAAAAATGAAGATATATTATTAGAAAAGATTTAGTAGATGAAAATATAAAAATTGAAATAAGTAGCAAATTTTGTATTGCTTAATAAAAAATAGTACAACCATTCATTACATATAATATATAAATAAATATGAAATAAACTATTAGTGGTTATACATGATTGATATATAATACATATCTATGCAATTAATAATAATATAGCTCTTTACATTTAAATATGATATAACCTATTATCATGCACAATCAACAAATGATATTTATCTATGAATATATTTTGTTAATTAAAATATTAATTGTTAAAAATCTAAGGGTATACATTATTAAGAAAAAGATTAATTGTAAAAATCGTTTAAATAAATTTGTTTATTTTAAACTTACATATACTTTAAAACACAACTCTATGTAGTAGTACAGGGCTTTATTGTACACATAGGTATAAAGATAGCATTTTAATATACTTATTTTATTATGCATGTTGCATGATATAATATAATATATGTATTATATTACATTCTTTGACAAATAGTATCATATGCTATAATTTGTTTGTTATAATATGATAAACAACTTTTGTATTTGTCATAAGTATAACCATTTTTATTATTAATTATATTTACTATTAATATTCATCCACTATATTATTTGCTATGATTTTTTAGTTAATTCATATCAATTTGTGTCATTTCACATTATAATATATAGTTTCAAATTTTTTTTCCTTATTTATATATTTATATCAATAATTCATTTCGATAATTTTTCGTTAGATCATATTATACTATATAATTTCACAAGCTCTTTCCCTTTTTATATTCTACATTTCTATTGTAGCATTAATTTATTTTCATAATTTTATTTTTCAAATTAAAAATAATTTCTAAAGCACTTGCCTTTTTTTAAATAAGAATAATTTAATAGAATGTACATTAGTTTGCAACAATATGATTTTTTTTTTCCTAAATGACATACCCATAAGATGTTTATACATATTTATTGATTATAATTGTTTTAATAAAATTACAATAATTATTTAAATATACTTCCACACATTGAACTAGCTCTTTAACTAGTTATATATATTTTGTATTTTTATAATTTTTTGTTACATCATCTTATTATTACTTACTTACTTACTTTTTTTTATTAGTAAATAAGTATTCTAAGAGATAATATGCTTGCATTACATAGAATTATAAAACTAGTCAATCCTCTTTAATATTTAATTATATTATATAAAGAATGATATATATTTTTTATTTGAGATCTTATGCAACTATTACATATACTTCATAACAAGAGCAAAAGAACTATAATATGAAGTATATGTACGATAAAACAAAATTTATCTTTTTCAACCTTTTTTTGCCCTTAATACTTACATAGTCACTTTATGTATGCCTTTCATATTGAATATTTAATAAATCAAATATAACGAGTTATTTGTTTTTGAAACTTTATGTTGCTTAGATAATTTTTAACATAATTTTTTTAACAATACATAAACATCATTAGATTATATTTACAATTTTTGTTCTAAAAATAGAATATAATCAATTATTCAAATTTTTATCTGCACAATGCGCAACCTCTTTAGCTAGTTTGGAAGTGATTTGGAAATCACCTCATCCATTCGAAGCAATTTCATTCTGTCTTTATTAATGGAAAACAATTATATATATATATATATATACATATTAGTCCTCTTCCTTACCACTACCAAAAGTAAAAGCTACTTGTAATCACACATATATATATAATCATATCTTTTATACATATATTTATATACATATCCATACTTAATGTTAAATATCATATATTATTATGATGACACTATATATGTATATATATACAATAGATAATATGCTCAACTAAAAAAGATTATAATATATCATATATTGTTTAGTGCATTTTTATATTTGAATATATATTGCATTATTATTATAGAGGGTTAGCTTGTAATTAGGCTTTTAGCCCAAATTGTATAGATTGGTTTAATGGGCTAATGATAGAGCCTAAAAAACCAAGTCAAATTAGAGATGTTTTAGGCAAATATAACTTGGTAGGCTAAAAATAAGGATTGATAAATTGTTCATTCCACTCTTGATCTTGCTCGATTTACTCATTTATAAAAAGTAGGCTTAGAAGAAGTATTTTTATGACCATTTGAATGTCATTTGGCCTAAAAAAGAGTTATTTGATCTAAAATAAGAGTTATAGACATGTTTTGTCATGGATGGGCTTCATTTCTTTTATTAGAAGCTATTGGGTCTATCTAAAGCTTTATGAAGTGCAATGCCCAAGGTCATGGTCCATATGAAAAGAAAGGTTAAATCTTGGCTATTAGATCATTTAAGGCAATCAATGGATGCTAGCTATATCAAATCTCAATTATTCATCTTAGGACTAATCGAATGATTAAGATTAGCCTTTAAAATCTATAAATAAGAGGCTTTCTCTCTTATTTGAGGGAATTAGAATATTGGTTAGCTTGAGATAAGTATGGATACTTTATTAAAATCATTGCATGAAGGATAAAAAAAGTTACTAGGCAAAAAATAGATAAAAAACATCCAAGAGTATAGAGTTCAATCTTCTATCACATACGCATACGAGTGATCAAGTTACCTATTCCTCCTCTCACGTATCTCTTTATTATATCGATACATATGTCATTGGATCAAATGATCTTAAGATCAACCATAACGTATATAATACAGAATCGATCATCATCAATAACCCTAACCTACATTTAGATTATTAAATTATAATATAATATTATTCATATCATCATAGACTAATAAGTAAGTATAATATTTAATAAATAAGTATAATGTATATTTGTAGAATGCACAATGGAGTGTGAAAACCACTATGTATACATTTAATTATATTTCGAATATGGTACAACTAAACATAATCCATGAGTGAAATCAACAATTGCACATATATTTTCAAACAAAATAAATTTATCATTCTGTTTATAATGTCATTCAAGTCCATTTCATTCAAGACCATTCCCAAATATCAAATATGATATTAAAATAACTTGATTATATCACAAAAGACTTTGTTAAATTTTGACATTAAAAATGGGGAACTTAAATGATTCAATGGGGTAGGGGAAGAATGAAAACACACTAACTTACTTGACTTTTGACCTACTTTTCACGGGATAAATATAACATACTTGACTTTAGTAATTTACCTTTATTTCAATAGGAGTACTTAAGATGCAGGTCTAGGAAATAAAATATACTATACATGATACAAATAAATTTTGAAAAAAAAAATAATAGTTTAATTGTATAATTAAGAAAGAATAAAATCATATGATAGTTACTGCATAAAGAATGTAAAAAACAATAAGATGACTAAAACAAACAAATAAATGGATTTGTTTCATTTGCTTTTAAGGATATATAACATAAGTAATTTTATTCAATGAATAAACATATTCATAGGCCTTATCAAGCAGTTTTATTTTGTGCTACTTCAAATTTCCGAAGATCAATTATTAGTAATAAACGCTAGAATGATATTATTTGCCAAAATTAAAATGATTAAAGAAAAAAAGAGAGAGAAAAATTCCCAACCCATTATTAGGTTCACTTTTCTTAATTTCCATCACCATCTCTTTTAATTGACTTCATTTACATTAACTCTATAGATTTTTTGATCCTAATATAGAACTATAGATATTGCAAACGTAGAAGTATATATACGAGAAGTAGTGGATTTAAGATGTATAGAAAGTAGGTGTGTGCTAAAGCGAGAAGAGAGAAAGGAGGAAGATGGAAGGAAACACTCATTATATTCATGTCATGGAGGATTTTATGTTTCTATCTTCAACTTTGATAAGATTAGTCTTACTTTCTCTCTCACTATTCATTTATATTTTTCTAATTCCAAATCATTGAATTCTCAATTTGTTCAATATAAAGATGAAATAGTAAAAAAATCCTCCCTATCTTATATTTTCATTTACCTAATTTTACTTGAAAAAGTTGCCTTCCTCATTGTAGATAACGTCTTCCTTGGATAGTTCAATCTATCCATCCTTTTTCAACTCCTTTACTTCTTAATCAATATTGTCGACCTCAACAGTTAACACCTCACCTCAGATCACCAATGTTCGCCTGTTCGGACACTAAGCAACCATGTGTCCAAATCCTAGGCATTTGAAACACTTCATCTCATTCGTTTTCCTACCTGAACTCTAGCCCTTCTTGAACTTCCTTACGAGTTCCTTTTCTTCAGCTCAAGTAGTCTAAGCACGTTGGGACACAACAACCTTACTTGGTTCCATTTACATAGTTTTGCTTGGAACAGTTTTACTACTATCTGGTCAACTAGCTAGTGATTGAAACCTTCCTATTCGGTGCCTTTCTATCCTTTGGGTGGCTCGAATTGCTTCATCAAGCGTTACAATATCTAAGGTTTCTAAGACATCCCTAATCTTGTACTGTAACCCATCGATGAACTAAGATATAGTTCGGTCCTCTAGCTCTACGACTTCACATTGGATTATTAACATTTAGAATTCCATAACATGAGTGTCTACACTCGATTCTTCTTGTCTAAGCCCTTGTAGTCTTTTGAAGGCATCATACAAATAATAGCTTGGCACAAATCTTCTCCACATAACCCTCTTCATTTCATCCCAACTCCTAATCTTTCGCTCCCCTTCCCTTCTTTAAGTGGTGTTACGACCCAAACTAGAAAGTCATAATAGCTCCATTTTGTAAATTGACCTACGTTAGAAACTAATCGCCTTAGCTACTAACGTAAGTATAGCCTACATAAGGCATTAACCACTCCACTGCTTGGAAGTACCCATTCAGTACCTGGTAGAAACTAACCTATGGTGTAACCTTTAAACATAGATTCTAAAAAAAAATTTTACAACTAAAATGTCACTAAAATCCACAGACTTGTAGAGCATGGAATAAATTTCATTAACTTAAAACTAGGGTCACTTAAGGAGACCCTAATAGTTTTCTTACAAGTTAGTATAGCTGATAATTCACATAGAAATTCAATCAAGTAAATCTTGAATCTCACTCCCCGATCCCATTCTTGGGCCTTCTAGTAAATCTACTAGGGAAACCTATAAAACAATTATAAGAGAATGAGCAATAACTTGCTCAGTAAGTAAAATGGAGACAGTAGCACATATTGACACCAAACAACCTGGGTTTTCGAGCAATTTAATTAGATGCAATGTATGATCAAGCTAATACCATCGCATAACGTTAACCAGTTGTCATAAGATCAAAGAAATTTTGCCTACTCTAATCCAAGTTCCGAAGAGTTTAATGCTGTACACTCGCAAATATGGTTACCAAATTAAAGCTTATGTAATGGAGGACATGCTCTTTTCGAGATTACCTTCGAACCACTAATCCCAACCTGGCCATGACCTCCTTTCCTATCAACTAGTTTAACTTTGGGTGGGAAGAAGACCATTTATGCTATCCTTAATGAAGGCGTCCATATTTAGCCCACACTTCCTAGTCATTACCCCTAGTGAGTTACGATGCAAATCTGGTTAATGGTTAAGCCTAGTTTGTGTTAGATTACTTTTGGGGTGATCAAGCAAATTCAAACAATCCAAGGCACGTAATGTCATGAAGCAATCAACACATTAATCCAGCACGCAAATAGCGTAATAGTATTCAAGTACACATATTACACGCACATAAGCAACTAACTTACAACCACAAATAAAACATATACTAAAGTCTTTAAGTATTCTTAACAATACTTTAAAGTGCAATGAAACAATAATCCCACTTACCTGGATATTAATGTTCTTTCTCCTCATATGTTGTTCTTGTATCTTCTTTCTTTATTATCTCTAAAATTTAACAAAATAGCTTTAGTTCATGTCCATTATATAACATAAGTGTTCATTGTAGACATTTAAGTACATTTCCAATTGTGTTAGGTAAGTTTTTCTAAAGTATTTATTAAATATTAGTTAAAATAGTACACCGTCTAACAAAGGTTTTAACTTGATACAAATTACTACCCAGTAGTTTCTAATCCAACTTTTAACTCCAATAAATTCTTAGAAAGTATAATCAAGTGACTTTCTAATCTATTCTTCGATTGCTAATGATCCAATATTCAGTAACAACTATCTTCAAACTTTCAATTGCCCTTATGTTTCACATCTTCTATTGAAGTACTTTCTAATTGAGGTTCTGACCTAATGTTGTGGTGTAGGCTATTGTCCAAGTGAATTTTGACTCTGATAAAGGTATGGAATTCATGTATAAATTACTAGCTAATCTACTGTTGAACTCTAGGTGTGTTTAAGGATATCTACTACTAACAACATTTTAACTTAGTTCCTAACTTACAGCTTGTCTCAAGAAATAGGATAGAGTCCAAATATAAACCACTCTTTAGTATAGATTCCATTTTCCTAATGTATTCAACATATCTGTAAGCCCAAAAGCCGAGCCAAGTAACCGTAAGATTGAACTTAGAACCCAAGGTTTAGGGTGATCGGTTAAAGGATCCGATCCAAACCCAAATTATAAACTATTGAGAGGAATATTAGTAAAACTGACCCCGTAAACTTGAATTTAAGAAAATAAGTAATAAAATAGGAGATTATAAAATTTTTAAATTTTAAGCATAATAGGTAGTAATTATCGAAAATGCGAAAAAGTGTAATAAAATAACTAATAAATTACTAGAGATAGATTATATGTATACTAAAAATTTTAGAATGACCAAAATAATATTAGGAATGTTCACGTGTACCCTACATATATTTACGTGTAGATAAAAATACGCGTAATTACTTAAATTAGCCTAAAACTAAGCAAATAATTAAAGAAAAATACAAAATAAATATAGAAAAATAAAAAAAAATCAGAAGGGGATAACTGCAACAAGATTAGGTCGTAGTCAGCAAGAAAAAAAAAAAACCAATAAGAATGTGACAAACAAAAAGCCAAAAATCATGGAATTGGGGCAAAATCCCATTAAATTAATGCACATTAAATTATACAATTACCTATAAATAGGGGAAAAAAAATTTCCAGAAGTCCTTTGGTCAGTGTAAGATCTAAAAAAAATCAAAACATAAAAAAAATCGAGACAAAATCTAAAAAAATAAAAAAAGGAAAAACTATGCAGATTAGGCAAGTAAGCTAAACCTACCACTCACCACCACCTAGGACCGAACCACCACCACCACCCTACACTAGACCCACCGCCTGGACCGGCCGACAACATTGGACCAGGTTTGGACGGCCCAAAAGCTTTGAACCGGTTAGTCATTTATTCACCCGATTTTTGTATAATTTTGTAAAATTATATATTTTGCCCAGAAAATTATGAAACTTGTTATTATGAGGTTTTATTGTATGTAGATTTAGGGAAAAATATTGATTTAGTTTAATTATGTCTGAAAATATAGGGTCCCTAACAAATTGTTCAAAAGCGAGCATTAGTAAACCGAAAAATAAATAGGCTTAGAGATGTAGTTTGGAGTTCAAAATTTTTCTGTAGGATGCTAATTTGATGTATAACAGTGCTATGAAGCCAGTTTTTTAAAATTAATTTTCGAAATTTTTAAGTTAATTTTTAGCTCTAAAATGATGGTAAAATTGGGTGATTAAGGGTTAATTAAGTGATTAGGATGTTGATTACTGATTTGAATCTTAATTAGAGGTTTAGGGAAGTTAATCTCTGCAGTGGAACCTTAATCCTATCCTTTAGGTACTAAGTATGGTTAATTAGGGAAATTAGGTAAGTAATATAACAAATTAGTAATATGTAAAAATGTAAATTAATAAATTTAAAAAAAAATAAGGTTATTTAGATAATATTATAATAGAAATCAGAAAAATAATAAATCTGAAATGACATTTAATTTTAAGTAAATATCTCAAAATGTAAGATTTTTACACACCGGGAATATATCCGATACCTCAATTAGCGTTAGCGTGTACCGAATAATTTAGAATATAAAAATTACGACCCAATAGGATATTTGAATACTCGAGCATAATGTGATTAATATCACATTAGGATTCGAGCTTAATTACGACTTAGGAATTAAAACTAGAATCTAGTTTAGGAGCCGAACCTCGAAATAGAACACAACGAATCGTTAATACGTTATAGGTATACATGAGGAAAATGAGTTATATTATGAATTAGAATAAGAATCCATAAAATATAAGTACTAAAAGAACCTATTTGTATTATAGGACACCCAGAAATAAATCAGCTCGCAATTAGAGGATCGAGCGATCGAGCAAATTCATGTAAGTTGGATTATTGCTTATTGTAATAGAGTATTAGTTTTGTAGTACTCGGAGACTTAGGCTTGTTTATGATTGTGATTGTAAATAGTTTCTGCATGTGCTTGATGTATCTGAATTCGTGCTGGAATTTGTACTGTGAATGATTTTGTGACTAATTGAATTGGTATGAACTTGTTGAACACCCTAACAGGCATTTAATCTTAGTCGACCCTAATAACTGAAAATGTCATGCATTGTAACCCGTTAGGGGATCATAGGACTCTCCAACCAAATATCGACCCCTTCGAAAGGGATAGCGCAGGATTGCAAAATGGTCCCTTCTTCATCCTCAGTCGAACTAAGTGATAGGAGAGGAGGTCGCGGCGGTGGTGAAGTCAATGGTTCGAAGGTAGTCGCGGGAGGAGCGAGGTCTCCATTGCACAAGCCTGGGTTTGGTTGTGAGCTGCTGCATAACATGGAACTCCTCAACCCGGATTGGAGCGGGTGAAATTTCTCTGATTTCACAATGGACCGGACTATGTTGTGCGATGACACTTGAATGTTGCATTGTATGAAAAAAATTGTTTGATAACCCTGTTTGGCTTGTATGCATTCATGAGTCTCCAATTCAACTTACTGGGCTGTAGTTGCTCATACCCTTATAGATCCTTTTGCAGGTTCTGATTTGTGAACACTTTAAGTACTATGCCGCCCTACAATTACTCAGAGGTTAGTCCGTTTGAAGCCAGGGGTGTGAGGATCAAGTTACTTAATATAATGTGTGACTAGAATGACCATGTAATTAGGAAGGAAAGACTAATAGTTATTATGTAATATAGTGAACTGTCGTATTTGTGTAAAACTTCCGGGGAAGCTATATGAACTTATTTATAATTATCTATGTTTCATAGAACTTTGTGCTAATTATCATAATTATAGTATAATTATTAATCGAACTGTTTACTTCAAAGTGAGGAGTCGTCGACGCCTTGTGTAGATTATCTTTATGGTAGGCACTGTGAGGCCAGGTACTATCATAGAGTGGTTTACACGATAGGACTGTTGCGACTCTATGACTTCGGGGCGTAACAATATCCACACTATATCACATTTTTACTTATTTTCTAATACAATTTCCGATCCTACTACAACTAGTACATCTAATTACTTAACGTATACTCCACTTATCTTATATTTCCAAAAGTGTAAAACCTATATAACTAGTAAGTATCAACTAAAACTTCAATCTTCCACTTCATTTCTCCATCATACTATCATTAGTTTACAAGTATACCAAATACTTGAAAAATCTAACCTTAAATCACCAAATACCCACTTTTACTCATAAATTATCCTTCCTATATTCATATTAAACCACTTTTAGCTACTGTTTGTAGGGAAATTTGGGGAATACCATAATTTTAGAAAATTTCATCAATCTCTTTTAACAAAATACCTTGTTCAGTGCACTGTTTACATAAAAATGAAAATTTCTCAAAAATTCGACAACTTAATTTTAGAAATCCGACCACTTAACATCAAAATATAACATCTTAGGAGAATATCAATAAAATTCAAGTCAAAACTATGTGGATTGGTCTTTCAAAAATCCGATGAAAAATTGTTGCACGGGACTTTTTCTTAAATACCCCATATTTATGCTCAAAAATTTGAAAATATGATTAAATATTTGAATTCCTCATGCAAAAATATATAAGGAAACCAAATTTCAAAATTTTTGGAGTTCGTTTGTTATTTTTCGCCAAAATTTTGATAAAATAGGAAAGATCAACAACTCACTAAAAGTCTAAGCTTTGACTGCCATCTGAGGGTGAAGGTTTGTCTTCCTAAATTGATGCCACCTCCTCTATCTCTAGGTAGTTTAGCTCACTCCCAACTAGTTATCTTCTCTAAGATCATGTAAAAACCTAAATTTGTGACTAAATTTTCCAAATTTTGTTCTTCACTTTCTCTTTTTATATTTTTCACTTCCAGAATTTTTTCAAGCTTTATAATTACCTAAACTTGCTCCAGATAGCAAATGGCCTTTTTTATATCTCCAATTGAGTTGCTCTTGATTTTTTTTTCTAACCTTAATACAAGTGTACATGGCTATGCTTAGGTATCAAGAGGTTAAAATCTTATCCCATGCATTTCCTAAACTCATTCCATGCAGCAACATGTTTACTAGCTATTTAAGAAAAATTTTTATCATTTTTTTCCCAATTTGATTAATTTATTTAATGATTTATATGTAATTTCAAGTATTTACGATAATTATAGGTATATATATTTACATAATAATTATACCCGATGTATATACATATCTTTTATATATTACTTAGTGTCTAGTATTAATTATATTACTCCTCTAATATATCTCCAAGTATTACTTAATTTTCGAAACATACGTCGTATGTATCCATTAATATAATAACAATATAATAAATCTTTATTATTTTAGCTATCTTCTTAATATTTTATTATTTTTTAAATTCTAAACTTGCGTAATCACTTTGACTAATATCCTAAGCCTATAGATAAGTTCTTACATTTACTTGGGTTACCTTCCTAAACACCCTAAATCGGCTATTAAACCTAGTTATGCTAATACGAGTCTCATAATTAGCTTGCAAGTTTTTCCACCATAAAGTGGTATAGCCAATAAACTCTTAACACAGTAAGTCTAACCTTTACAATGTCGGGTATGTCGTTGCATTCAAACTGCTTTTCAATCCCATCTACCAAATCTAGGTAGTCCTCAGCATCACCAACTCTAGAAAAACTTGTAAAACGCATCCTCAACCCTTCAACTGTAGAGGCTCGTACATTTCACTCTTCAAGCTATAGTACTCTTTTGCTTTGTCGTCTCCTTCCTCTTCCTCCTCAATTCCTTCAAGTGTTAGCCTTTACCTAACATTCCTTCCCATTCCTTCAACTCAAGGAGGTCAAGTTAGGCCATTAACTTAACCAAACTGACCATTGCCTTGCTCTTGCTGCTCATGTCCTCTAGTGGTGTTATTTCTAACTGCTTGTCTATCCTCCTAGATAATGGTCACCAAACTGGCTACTAAGTCAGTAAGCCTACCGAAGCGATCACCTACCAACTAAGGTGTAAAGCTTTCTTCTTGCCTTTGGCCATGTTGAATACTACTTTCTTAGTTTCCCAAAGTTCTCTGAACACTTAGATTTGACATTATAGGTTACCTAACAAAATTGATGTCTAAATTACCACTTGAAGTTCCGTCTATGAACAATGACAGTAGATCAATAACCATTACTTCCAACACCGCGACAGCTACATAATAAACAAACATTCAATCACACTCTGTTTTTGTGTACCAAAAATAGGGGAAAATAGAGCACAGAATTTTCCCTCAACACTTCCCAAATACCAAACTCCTATGTCAATAGTAGAACTTTTAACATGGAAAACACTACCAAACCACTCAAAGAATACAAGAACAGAATCCAGCTTCAAACATAACCAGGCTCCGATATCGAGATGATACAGATTTTGTAGATGAACACACTGGCTCAATATCACGAGTAACCAAAAGGGTGGGTCCGGGCTGCAAGATGGCTGAAAAAGTAAATAGTAATCAAGGATGAGTAAGGGTTCCCATACACTGACGATGGATATAACACATCAATGCCTCACATGAGCTCAGGTTACACTTGATATGATGCACAAGTATGGCCGAAGGCCACTCGTTACTAGTCTACGCTCAATAGACTAGATAAGAGTAGTTCAAGAGTAAGCAGAAGGATACTTAGCTCAAGAGGGAGCAAAAGTTCAGTGTATTCTCTTTGTGATTTTGTGGCTATTACATTATGCAAGTATTTATAGTACCTAATTAGGGTAAGTCCTAAATTATAGAAAATTACATAAATAGATCCTTACTTGCTAAACAAAAGGAGAATAATTTACAAGGAAAGCAATTATTTGTGCAAAAGAATATCCTTAGGATAGTATAGATGTCAGAAAAGACAGTACGCGTGCATTTTAGTTAGTTTGTAGTCCTAATAACATTGCGAGCCAAGCAAGGGTGGGCCTTGATTAGGTTTGGTTGGTGTCACCAATTTGGTAGCTTTGATTATTGGGGATAGACAAGGGTTGGCTCAAGGACGACTTACATTCAAGTCGACCTTGAGTGGTTAATTCCTAACAATTGTTAGCTTAACCTCAGTACATTAAGGAAGGCTATTTTCTTGATTTAGTGCTTGGACTTAGGTGTTGTGAAGGGGTCAGCTTCGCATGTCGGCTAATCACCTTGGCAGCTTCTTGGATAGTGTGGAGAGCAAAGTAGCTCGGTAGATTGAATAGGGGTAAACATTGCTCCTCGGTGCTTAATTCACTTCAGACAGCTCATCGAATTATTTGAGAAAGCCTTCAAGCTCAAAAGCACCCGTAATTTATTCTTGATCCCTATCATAACCTAAATCACTTATGAGTAATGGGGTACCTCTATTTCTTTGCTTAACAACCTATCCCTATTGATAAAGTTGAGCCTCAAAGTGATAAAGGAGTTTTTCTTAGGTATGCTCATGGCTTTAAAGCATATAGAATATATTCTTTGGAGGACAAGAAGCTTGTTTTTAGTAAGGGATGTGATTTTTCATAAGGAAGTGTTTCCTTTCAAGGAGAAAGGAGAACTTAGTTGTGTTATCTAATCACTTAGCTCTTGCTGTTTCATCTTCAAGTTCTTTTCCTCAAGTTTTACACAGATAATATTTCTCCTTCATATGATATACATAATATCAACATACTTATTGATTCCTTATCAAAAAATTCAAATTCTATTGTTATTCTAATTTCTTCTATCGATCCTCTAGTTTCTTCCACTTTGTCTGATGTGGCTATGTGTAAGTCCTCTAAACCACCTAATTGGTTGAAAGACTATGTTGCTATAGTGATTAACTTCTACTGAGAATATTGCTACACACTTTCCATATACTGCTAAATACCCTTATCCTTTCATTTTTTATTAGACTTTTGCTCATTTTCCATCAGACTGTTAGATCCTTTACATTCATGTTAACAACTAAAGAGCCTCATTGTTATTCACAAGCTACTAAAATTGATGAGTGGGTGCATGCTATGAAAAATGAATTACATGCTTTGGGATTAAATAATATTTGGGATCTCACTTATTTACCTAAAAGTAAAAAGGTTATTGGTTGTCACTGTGTTTATAAAATTAAATACATATCAGATGGAAGTGTTGAACGCTATAAAATGAGATTAGTTGCTGCGGAATATAATCAAATTAAAGGTGTAAATTATCATGATACCTTTTCTCCAATTGCTGAACTAAGAACTATATGGATTTTGCTTGCTATGGTTGTTGTTAAGGTTTATTCCAATTAGATACTAATAATTCCTTTTTACATAGGTTTCTTGATGAAGAGATTTATATGATGCCTCCCATAGGTTATACTAAAGTGAAACCAAGTTAAGTTTGTCATCTTAAACAGTCTTTATATGGCCTTAACCAAGCCTCATGACAATGGAACATTAAGATATGTTAGTTTTTGTTTTTTTTTTTTATCAAAAAAGGCTTTACTAGGTCCAAAAATGATTATTCTCTTTTTGTTTAGCATACAGCAAAGGACCTCATTGTTATTCTAGTTTATGTTGATGATTTGTTGGTCATTGGTACAAATGTTGATGCAATTTCATAGCTCAAGGTTGATTTACATAATGCCTTTACTATTAAAGATTTAGGATAAGTTCGGTTCTTCTTAGGGTTGGAGTTACATACAACAGATTGCGGTTTCTTCCTTAGCCAACATAAATTCATCCTAGAATAATTTTTCTTTTTTTTTACGCGTTGGTTTAAGTGGTTGTAAACTAGAATATCTTCCATTGCTTTTTAACAATCATTCGAACTAATCTTTCTTATCCAATGCATTATTTGAGCCAGTCATTATTTGAATCACATGAGGCTCATCAATGTGCTGCTCATCACGTTTTATGCTATCTCAAAGGCAGTTCATCATTTGGTCTTGTTTATTCTTCTTCTTTATCTTTGGATTTAACTTGCTTCAATGATGCAAATTAGGGTTTATCCTTAAAGGATCGCAAATCTTTGACTGGCTTTCGTGTTTTTCTTGGTGATTCTTTAATCTCTTCGAAAACAAAGAAACAACACACTGTTAGTACCTCTAGTACAGATTCGAAATAGAGAAGCATGAGTGCAATCTCTAAGGAACTCTTATGGGTTACTTATGTTCTTTATGATTTTCTTGTAGATGTTAGATTGCCTATTTCCTTACATTGTGACAATAAATCCACCATTCAGATTGCTCTTAATTCTTGTTTTCATAGCGCACCAAGTACATTAAAGTGGATGTCCATTTTCGTTATGATTACATTTCTACTAGTTTCTTGAAGATAATTTATATTCCTTTTTCTTTCTAACTTGTTGACTTGTTCACTAAATTTGTCTCTACCTCCAAGCATAAAGATTTTTGCTATAAGTTAGGCCTTCATTCAACACTACCTTGGAGGGGGGATGTAAGAGTATATAAGAGTCTTGTGCTATTTGTTGTTTATTTATTTTGTACAGGTATCATAATTGTATTGGTAGAATTAGTTGTAGAATATAGTATATAAATAGATAGAGAATAGTTTGTTAGTTAGTTAAGTCACTTTTCCTTCTTTTTCAATTTCTCAGACACTTTCTTCAATGGACATTTCTACAAGTTCTGCTACTACAATTCAATTTCAACTTAGTTTCACACCTAATGCTTAGTGAATAGGGTTTGGAAGGAATCCTTGTTTAGGTAATAGGTCCCCTAATTGAGACTAGGATAAAACACCCTTTTTTAACCTTCTTTAAGACCCTTACCTTATCTATTAATCAAGTGCGTGTCTTAAAATTATGTCTCAATTCTATCATCAATAGACATATGTATCTTTACCTTATGTTTAGTAATTTTTAATAAAAGAAAAATGGACAAAAAGGTACGAAAAAGAAAAGGAAATAGTGGAAATGGAATAAGTATAACTTTTATTTTGTGTTTGGTGACATACAAAGGAAATGTTTCTTTTTTTTTTTTCTTAGAATAGGAAATAGAGGAAAATGAAGTGAAATGGAGTTAGTATCTAATAAAATTACCTCTATTTTTATATTGGCAAACCTTATTATGAAGGACAATTTTATAATTATCACTTATTCCCACCCATTTCTCCTCCATTTCAAAGAGAAAAGTAGTAGCCTGGAAAGTTAAAATATTTCAACTACTATCCTTCCCTTTTTAACCATATCCACCATTCACTTGAATGGCCAAAAATATTATTTCCACCCATTTCCTTCCTTTTCTTTCCATTTTTACTACTTCTCATCAGTCTAAATAGTGTTAGTGATCTTCATTTTCCTTATATGGACTTAAGGCAAACTAAACTAGGTGGTTAAATATATTCCCATACTAATCCAATATCTAATTGCTAGAGCTTATTTCTATTTAAAAACTTTTAAGGAAGAATTCATTTAGAAATTCTTTACTCTAGGTAGTTTAGCTAATTGAATAAGGTGCATCTAGTGGTATATATACATCATTACCTTATTAACTAAAAAATATCATGGAGATTTGGTAGATCTAAAGATTTCCCTGAGCTCATCTACACAATCATTCCCATAGCTCATGACAATCACCATTAATAACTCTTGTAGGTAGTCTACTTAGCTAGTTAAAACCTTTGGATCCTATAAAATACTTAACCTATGAATGTTTAGTCTTAGCTTTACAGATCAATGGGTATACCTTTTTTACTATACATATACGTAGGAGCATATAAGTTGTCAACATTATGGTAGTCTAAACAATATATGATTTCTCAACACTAGCTTCTATGGTACCTCCTTACACCCTTTACAAGAGCTTTAGCTCTAAGAGGTTCGTTGCACTTTATTTTTCATAGTTTTCAAATGATAAGTAAAATTCACGTTAACCTCTTCAACAATCATATAGAAGCAACGACCCTCAATTTAGTCCTCAACTTTTATCTACTTTTCTATTTTCTTTCTTAATATTTTTTCTATTAAAGTTCAATTTTTAGCATTTTTCAAGTTTTACAAAACTCAATTTAGTCCTCAACTTTGATCTACTTTTCTATTTTCTTTCTTAATATTTTTATATTGAAGTTCAATTTTTAGCATTTTTCAAAGTTTTACAAAAGATAACATTTGTTAACTCTATTAAAAATTTTATCCACTGGTATTACCTCTTAACGTCTGATATGTCAAAAATAAAATTTAATAATATAATGAAATACAAAATAAAAATATGTAAAACCCTCATGGAGGCATATTGCCAACTTACCTAAGACTAACATGACAATACTATAGATAAGTTATGCTGACTCAATTATCAGGAAAGATGGTGAAATCCATCTACAGCGGTAGGTATTATCTAAAACAAAAATAAATAAATAAAATTATTTACATTTAAGTGAAGTTAAATATGAATTGGTAATGACTCAACTACATTTTTATGTAAACCTTTTTCTTTTCCTTAATGCTAAAGGTCAGTGAAAACCACCATAGTAAGTAGGCACTAAACCACCTATAGTGGTGACTCTTGACTCATGAGTTACTTTTAGCCTTAGCTAGCCATTTCAAGGTAGGGACCACTAGAACATTTGCTTTTATAGGAATTTTAATACTTTCGTTTACTTTTGTTTGTCTCTTTTATAATTTTTCATAATTCATTACTATTTTTATTATATTATTTAATTAATATATGTGATAATATTATTTTATTAATTAATTATTTCGATGCTACCAAATGTGGACATAAGTTCTTGATGTATGGAGTTTTTAACAAAATTGACAAAAGCCATCTCCTATACCAATAAAACATTAATGACTCAAAAATAAATAAAATGATAAAGATTCAAATATGAAGCAGGAAAATGCAGAAATTTATATGTATATTTTTCCATCATTGAATGATTATACTAATAAGGTAATTGTCGAGTCCTTTGTAACTAAGAAGCATGAACACTGCTTTCTCCCGTAGTTGTTGTAATTGTACTTAGAAAAAAAAAAAAGAAAGAAAATACTAAGAGGGTGATTAATTTAACTCGGAACAATTTCAATGTTATGATGTAGAAAATGGAACGTAGAGTTAATGATTTAAGGGTAATGGGTTGCATGACCCATGTAAATGGGCTATACGGCCGAGGAGAAAGCTTACTCTTAGCATAAGCATGAAAACCTTATGTCTTAAACACACAGCAAGGTGGGGTTTCCCGAGGATTTTAATCAGTAGAAACAAGTATATACATGATCTGATTTCCTCTTGGAACGATGCTAGGCCTCACAGCCTTCTCGAAAGTCCTTATTCATATTTGGAGAAAATTGTAGAACCTCTTAATCTAATGTTGCTAACATAACATGGCGAGAGAGGTTTCGTGTGAGCTACCCTTTTGGCAACAAGGTAGGCAGACAGTAACCAAGTAAAGGTTCCAATATGGTGGTCTTCGTTTCGTCTACAGCGCCTCTTTAGAGAATCTATTATATTATACGTAGGTGGTGGTTACCTTTTCGTGTAAACTTTTAAAAGATATGTACAGTTATTAAGATTAGATTATAAGACAATAAGTTCTGGTCTTTGAGACATCAGTTTATGTAAACTCATATTTGATAATAGGAGAAAAGTTGCTAGAAGCTATGGTTGGGTTAATAATTGTTTGTATTTTTCTTTTTAAATATTTATGCTTGCTACTATTAAAGTGGTATTCATATTGCTTGTAGTATTTGCTTATATATTGACTTTATCCATCTAAATAATATATATATATATATGTGTGAGATTTTACTGTTTTATTCTCTATTTTGATGGTATTGGTTTTATCCTTCATCTCATCACTCATTTCTATTTTTTTTAAAATTTAAATTATTAAATTCATAATTTATTCAATGATTTAGATTTAAATAAATACAAATCAATGATAAGATTAATGATAGAATCAGTTCTATAAAAAATAAGACAAAACTATAAAATAATCAATATATGCACATAAAATTTCGATTTGTCTAATTATACACTCAATTAAATATTTAATTGTTATTATCTATATCTCAATTAAATCTAATTCATATCATCAATCTAGTATGCACAATCAACAGGCGACTACCGACCACCTCTCTATAAAACAATGGGTTGCGACCCACTTCTAAAATGTGAGTTGCAAGACCGATTCACGATAACAAGTGACTTCCCATAACCCTATAGGGGTTACGTAACACCCTTAAGACTATTATCGCTACTTATCGATTGATCATATTAACTGGACTAACGATTTGAATTAGAGATAATTGAAATGTAAACAGTGATATTTAAATTTTTTATTAGATGTATAATAAAATAAATTGAAATTTCAAATATATAATTATAAAAAATTATAAAATTAAGATGAAAATGATGATATTGACCCTTAAAAATATCCATCATCTTTAAACAAGTCAACACACTTGGTGGGGTTGCCTTGATTTTTTAATTCCGATCCGCGTGATTCTACCCCTTGGCTTCAATATGGCGTGGAATAAGCTTTAGATTTCAAAGCCATCACTCTTAGTGGGCCTACCATATAAGAAGAATATGCGACAACTTTTTAGAACGTGACAGCTCGTGATTCATATGATGCTCAATACATCTACGAAATGATACAACATAATTGTTCAACGTTTAGCCACAATAATTGCTGCGTAAGACTTGAACAGTATATACACGTAAATGGAATAGGATATATTTTGAATGTTAACCTCGGTCATTTTTCATTTGAAATTACTGGCAACTAAGGTAGTATAAGTGCTACGAAGTTACAGAACAAATTCCATATCAACTTTAATTTTAAATTGTTATAAATAGGTAAATATATGTTTATTTAAAAAATATAAAAATTGCTTATTACTTATTTATTCGTTCAACATTTTAAATGATAAAATAACTCGTTACTTTTTTCGTAAAGGCTATATTCTATATTTAACTATGGATGCTTATCAGCTTCCATATAGTCATAGGTGTTGGCACTTAGGAGTCGCAGTTACTAAAACAAGAGTTAATAAACCGTAAATAATGCTAAAATCAATACCAAATCTTATATTATATATATAATAATTTTTTATAAGAGTTGTAACACCAAAATATAACATCCCAAAATTCGAGGGCACTACAACCTGTCACGTATCCCCGCTATTTAGGGATACGTTACAGTTTTGAAACCAACTATAATTTCCAAAATCATATTTAACAATTGATTATCGGATGCAAAATAACAATTTTTTAAATATATCAATTCGAGTAACTCATAAACGAGTCACTTTAACCACAAACATACTCAATAATTCAATCTTGGTCTTTTGCAATATGCAAAACTAACCACTTCTCTTTCCTAACCAAATATAGCAATTTCCATATTTGTTGTAAATTTACCAAATTGACCTGTAGCCGTAAAAATAGGAAGATGAGCCAAAGCCTAATATGGATACACAAACATACACGGATGCTAAGCCCAAAACATATGTAAGCATATGATGCAACTGTAACAAAATATAAATAAACAATAGTTTAATTATCTTTAATTTATGCCAAAAACCAACAAAGGGATATTCATGACCTTGTCACACCATGATCTTAGTCTACATATATAAGTGGATATAAATATAAATATAAATTTTCCTTTAAGTACTTTACGTCCAAAGTCTAGAGTCCAAAGACCAGATATCTAATATTTTATTTGCCTTATCTCATATACAAGTCCACAAAAGAAATCTCATATATGATCAGCGGTTACTCCTCTAGAGAACTATTACTATAAGCCCCTAAAGCTAGTAAGTTAAGCACAACCAGCAGTCAAGGTCAATTTGGCCGAATATAGATAGCTTGGTTAAATCATTTCTAACTTAGTAAACACAACCATACAAACAAACATCACATACCTGAAAAGGCTCCATAATAGCTAAAGAACTCAAACTTACAAATCCCGAATTAATAGTTCAAACCTCAACAAGGAAGGAATCTGATAACCACTAAGAATCTATTTGAAAAACAATTATACAGATTAACCTTCGGATACTTGGTAGCTAAATTCTACCTAATAGTTACTTATGAACCTACAAACTTATCCAATTAAAGGTTCTAAAAGAAAATAATCAAATTCAATCATAAATCAAAAATAGAAATTAGAGATAATATAAATATGTAATACAATAAAGTTAAAAGTTAACATATTAATATAGTATTATTTAATTACTCAAAACGTAAGGTACGATATATATATATATATAATATATAAAAGAAAATATAAGGTGGACATATAATAAAGGTATAAAAAATAGATAGTTTTATTAATCGTTATAATAATAAAAGAATACATACTTAATTAGACAATACTGGTGCTTATGGAAGTACATAAGAAAAGATATATTAACAATAGGAATTCATATCATACATATTACACGACTAATATCATACACTACATAACCATAATATCAACGAAATAGAAATAATATAACAATATTAATATCATCAATAATAATAATTTTAGGTTGTAATCGTAATAGAATAAAATTATCGTAATCAAATCAATATTTGAAATCGTACAAATATAAGACGAGTATTATTACAACTCTACACCTAGAAAATAATGACTCAACTCCGAATATAATTGGAACTAAAAATCTAACCCTAAATACACACATATACCCATTACTTTAACATACGACATGGTACATAACAGTAACTTCTATGTAAAATAATACTATATAATATGACAAATGAATAAATTTATAGTAAGAATCAAATACTAACAAATTAACTACTTTCACAATAATAACGAAAAAATAAAAATAATATATTACGTAAACGATACTGAAAAAAAAAATAGTCGAATTGACTCATAAAATAAAACCGAGACTAGAAGACTGGATGGATATGAATCGATGCCAAATATGAACCTATTAGAAGCAAAAAATAAAAAAAAATACCATTTCTTTAATAATATACTCAAATAATTAGCAAATATTAATTTACTGAAATGGTTCAAAATGTGTAGAAACAAGAATGAAGATAAACATACAGCTAGCAAAATCCAATACATGAATGAATTGATTTTAGGGGTGGGGTGGGGTTCAGCTAATTGAAATTGAACTTGAAAGGGGTGTGGGTGGGGGTTGAATGGGGTTTCTGCACGTTGGAATCAATTTGAAAGGGGAAGGGGAAAAAGATAAACAAGAGGCGAAATGGAATTGGGGATTGAGGTAGGTTCCGGTGTTAATACAAATAGGGAAAGGAGTTGAATCTTAGGGGGCGAGTAGGGAATAAGAGGTAAGAGATGAGAGATACTGGGGTAGGTTCCATACGTAGCTAGTGAGGAAAATGAGAGAGGATTGAAGGTGAGAGTTAATGAGGGGATGGGACAATGTGTGAGAGCAAAGGGCAAGAGAAAGAGTTTAGGGGAGACAAGAGCTAACACTTGGTGAAAGAGAGAAAAATTTGCAAGAGAGAATTAAGAATAAGTTGAGATAAAAAAAAAAAAAGAAAGGAGATTGCGATTGAGGAAAAAAAAAATAGGATAAGGTTTAGAATGCTCTAGAAGTTTCTAGAATATTGACTAGTTTTATAACTATGATATAAGAGTAAAGAATTAATTGAAATGAGAATCATGTATAAAAATACTGTAAGATATATATAATACTAATAAAATATTTATACCTTATACGTAAAATAGAATTTAATCTATTTAATGCATACATAAAATAAGTATTTTAGAAAAATATAATCGGAACCGTAAATTAAATATCTATTTTATAGGATACACTTTATAATAAGCCTAAAATTACTTGAAGGTTAATAAATTGAGAAATTTTTTCCTACTAGAATGCTGATTCTAATGACATAATCTAAAAGAATTTTTACTACTTTAAAAATATTACTATTTTAACATGATGAAGTGTTTCACAAAAGGAATAATTTTTTTTATGAGACTATATTCTTTTTAATATAATAGACATAGAAATGGAATCTTGTCAAGGTATTGACTCCAGTTATTAACAAATCGCTTAGACACATTATTATCATAGAATTTTTTATCTAATTTAACTTTTTATGATATAATGTACATGCTAATTAAACAAATATAAGAAAACCATATTTATGTATTTCTTATAGGTATTTTCATTTTGGTCTAATTCAATGTTTATTCTTGCTTATATTCAACTAATTATATAATTGGGATGACAGTATTTTTGTTTTTAATACTTTATGCGCTTACGTTTTATCCCTATTTATCTCCGGCATGTGTTAGAATATAAATGATATACAATAATTATTTTAGTGAAATAAATAATATCATCACATATAATTTAATTAAATAATATAATAAAAATAACTTAAAATGTAGGTAGGAACAAATTATATGTCAACCATCATCATATGTGCTAATCACTAAATTGTATGTCGCCATTGTCTAGGCAATAAATTAAAAAACGAAATATTTAGGATAAATGGAGATGTTCCGAGGAAAAATAATCCTACCTTGAACACAAGCATGAGCTTAGTCCAACAAAAGCAATAACCCTAGCAATGGTTTCGAAGGTATTTTATGGTAGGGAGGAAGAGGTATGAAGAAGATTATCGAAGCAAAGTAGCAGGTGCAAGTTAGGATTTTGGAGGCAACGATGGTGCTCATGGAAAAGTGGAGGAGAAGAGTGGTTCAAGGTTCGTTGGTAGACCATAATTGAAGGTGTTGGTCTCAATTGTTTTCTTTTCAATTTCTAAAGTTTTTTTCTTTTAACATTTTCTGCTTTGTTAATTATTTATATCGTATTATTAAATTAAATGCATTTAATATGTTATTAAATTCAATATTATGGAAGGACATCTGGACTCCATCAAGCAGGTTATATAACTGGTTAGAGGGACTAGTAACAAATGGCATGGAAAAAATTATATTGGTGTTGGATTGTCTGCAAAGTTAGAGGGCAGAGTCACTAGCACTCGCGGTGGACAAAGAAATTGCTAGGAGACTAGGAAACATCTGGTTAAATGAAAGGTGTTGATAAACCAGATAGGGGAAAATGTTATTGGGCTTGAGTACTTGTTGTGCTCCTTGCTTCTAAGTACCTCCGAGAAACCTCCAATGGATAAGTCCATGAAGGCCTTCCATCGCTCAAGTCAGCAAGGGGGGAAATATGAAAGGGTAAAGTGAATTGGTATATGGGGTTCTAAGCATGATTCTCAGAAGGGGGAGAAGGGGTGCTTGGGTTGCTATGTGAACAATTGTTATGTGTTAATGAGGTTGAAAGAGGGAGGTTTAGAATTCAGATCCTTTACCATTTGGTTCCTTGTGCTATTTATAATGCAAAGAGCTTATCTATCAAGGACGTGTATTAACTTGGGATTCGTTTGTATAAGCTACCTATAGAGGACATAGATTATACAAGTGAAAAGGTAGCTTTAAATGCTAGTCAATCATGAATGCACTAGTAGCCACATCTAAAACTTGTGACGCAAATGTTCTCAAGGGATATTAGGTGTACTATCCATATTACGAATTCAAGCCAAAATTAATGAGGAGAGAGGAGGGGGAGCAAAAGACATTTAGCTCTAAAGAAGAGAGAGAGTTCTAATCGACCCACGAGTCATGGGCTGACCATCTATGGGACACCAAAAAAGGAAAAGGTATCTTTGGGGAAGCAAGTGTACGCTTGGAGGTTGGAGGAGGCCATACGGCTTGGGTACATCCAAGTAAGTGGTGAGGTGCTTAGCAACTTAGCATCCAAAGAATAGATCCTGAAGGTGCTTAAACACAGATAAAGTGATTGGGGGCCAAAGAGTGCTTAAGTAGAGATGAAGTGTCTGGTCCCTTAATTGCTAATGAGCTTCAATAAGCCTATGCTCGGATTAGGCCTCGTATCAGCCCAAAATAGCTTATCAACACTTCTGCATAATACACTTAAAGCTTTAGGGCCTAGGCTCAAGGCATTAACGGTGGTTCTTTTCAAAGGAGGCACTCGAACAAACCATTAGTTGAAGTAACATTTGATATGTATGAAAAGAGCCATTACATCATGCAATGACCTTTAGCCTAATTCATGTGACCATTAGCTTTCTCGAGATACAATGATGGCTTCTTCGGAAGGACAACAAGCGAAAGACTTAGGCGTACGTGGCCATGTTAGTAATTTGCATTTGTAGGAGTCTAGGCCTTGGATTGTTGGATAGGGGTATGTAGATGGTGGAGATGCGTTTTGCAATTAAAAAACTATTTGCCTTTCCTTTCATTTGTTTATATAAGAGATGCTTAGAGCCCTCATTTTTCACTTTGACCTCCGAGCAAGTTGAAGCTCTGTCAAAATTTCATCTTAAGAGTGATTGGAGTGTTTCTGAATTTCTCATTTCACTTTCTTCAAATTTTCACCTCTTTTTTGTGAATTTAAGGTAGCCAATGACAAAGTGTCTAACCCCCAAGGTGATTGACCTACTACTTTTACTTTGAGAGAGATAGAGGAGGGGTACGAGGAGATTCATCTTGAAGAGGGTAGTAACCCCACTTCCCCTAAAACGGCGATAATGATGAGCAATGGTGATGGCGAAGTATTGTTCAGTTGGGTAGAGAGGAGAGAGTGGGCCACATCAAGGACCTTAGATGTGTATGCTCTAGATGGTGATGACAAAATGGTCATGGAAGATCTACATATGACCAATGCAAACGAGAAGGCCTATGTAATGTCAATTATGTGTACAACGACGGTCTGTTTAAGATGGTAGCACAAGCTATTAGGGTGGTTCCTAGATGGGAAGTGGACAGGCAAGAGAAAGGTGAGAAGGCATTCTAGGTAGGGGACGAGCAGCCATTTTATATGTACATGAAGCCATTTGAGATAGGTTGTGACTACCCTTTTCCATGATCTTGGTGGACATCTTTAACTACTTTAAGGTCATTGCATGAGAATGCCTAGAGCAAGTTTTTGCGTTCGAAGCAGTTTTCCTATTCCATCTCTTGAGACCAACACCTTGCCTATTCCATCATTTATTTCAGCTGAAGTTAGGCCTAAATGATTAGGAGTACATTTCCTCATTAGGTTAGACGTTGAAGGTGTTCAAGAGGCTGCCATCCAAGGTTGATAAATGGAAGGAGTAGTTCTTATGTATTTGGGCAACGAAAAGACTGCCTTTTCTTATTGCTTAGATGAAGCCAATTTGGACATCTTCTATTGAACGCCTAGTATCTAAGGATAAGGAAGTAAAGGAGGAGGTGCTTAATCTCAAGAATTGGAAGAAATTTTATATGTTGGAGGTTGCCCAACTGCAAGCCTAAGACAAACTACTCTTTAAGGTGGAAACAAGTATTCTATAGTTTTTATAGAGGAAGGGTTGGCCAAGAGTTTGTTACATCACCCTATTGCTATAAAGGGAGCTTGGGGTTGCTCCTCATTAGTCTTGTGAGTGTGCTCACTTCCCCTTCTGTTATTCTTAGCTGACTCCTTTGTCATTCTTCTACATTTGCAGGTTCTTACTAATGTGGTAAAGCAAAAGCTTATGGAGATCCAAGAGAAAAGTATGCAGGAGGTTGCCAACCCCAAAAGAGGAAAGGAGGTGTTAGGGATTGTGTAGGAGAGAGTTACAAGCGTGCTCTAAAGATGCATAAGAAGCAGGGAAGGCAACCAACCATCCTTGAATCTGTTGGGGCTATAACAAATGGGATTCCTATGGGTGCTATCAATACACTAAGTCCAAAGGTAAGCTCGACTAAGGTGGCTTTAGCTCTAGCTAGTAAGTCTAGATAAGGCATTCGATTGTCTACTAAAGGAAGTGGGCAAGTTATCGAGTAGCTAGCTAGGAACTAAGGGTTGTAGAGCCATAACAGGACAAAGGGCTTAGGGAGATAAGTTCAAGAGGTAATCTGGTAAGGCATTGGAGGCAGGCTTAACAAATGGGAGGGCAGCCATAAGACCAATAAGCAACTAGGAGACTACCCCCAAAAATTAGGGGTTTGAGCAATTGAGATCCCAAATGATGAGTTTGTATGATTACCTAATCGAGGGACTTGATCATGGAACTCGAGGTAAGGTTTAGTTACCTTTTCAAGGATAAGAGTGATGTAGAGTTGGTTAGGGAGATGTTACATATGTTGGTTAAGCTAAGTCATTTGACCTGCATTATTTTTCTTTTGATATAGGTATATGATTGTATGACTATGTGTTTGCACACAATAGCACCTATCAGAAGGCGGTTGTTTGAGATAGGAAGAAATAGCTAAAGGAAGAGGTAGTAAGGCTCCAAAGTACCCTGTCAAAAGAGAAGAAGCAAGTCAACGACCTCTTGTCAACTTACAAAGACCTCGAGCACCTGCAACTAGAGCTTAAAGATTGAGTAGCAAGAGTGGGGCTAGAGTTGAAGAAGGCTAAAGCTCATGTGAAGACCCGTAATAAGGAGTTGGCTATGGTGAGGGTTGAGCTGGAAGGGAAGCAAAAGGAATTGGAGGATGTTTAGACGACCTTCACCCGAAGAGAGACCAAGCTTTGTAATAGGGAGGGGTGTACCATGGAGGTGCACTAGCAAATCTTTGCAGAGTCCTTGAACAATCTTGAGTTAAAGGAAGCTATTGGCATTGTGAACTTTGATGTTACCAAGATGAGGTTCGTCAAAGACCGCTAAAGGTTAACCTAAGCTTTTTGTAGTGACCTAGCACATCAAAGCCCATGGTTCAACAAGATAAGGAAAAGGAAGGAAGGAACCATTAAAGAAAGCACTGGCGACATTGGTAATGAGGAGGAAGCTAGTGAGGAACAGAATGATGAGGAAAATGTAGTGATAAACTAGAGGAGAGAATCCTATGTTAGCCTTTTGTTTCCGTTTTCTTTATTCTTTTTTATTCTATGGAGAACTTGATGTCTTTCTTTTGTTTTTGTAGTTAAGGTAAGGATGCCAGCCCCCTTTGAACCTTCTTAACTTGTCCTTATCTACCCCCAACGATTTTGATTGTTAAGGGCATCTTACCTAAGCTATTGTGAGACCCTACGAAAACTGGTAAATTATTTATAATCAATTGGTTAAAAAACGGATTGTAAAACGTAAATTGTCCGATTGAGTTTGAATTTTACAATGAAATTGAAAATATTAGTAAAAATGACCCTGTAAATTAGAATTAAGAAAATAAAATAATTAAATATAACAATATTAAGTTATACATCTAGTATCCGTTATTTATAAAAAATATGTAAAACGAGTTTCGATAATTAACAAATCGCTAGAGGTAAATTATATACAATTATATAAATTAATAATAAATAAAATGAAAAGTTTAGAGCTAGAGATACACTCTAGAAAATATGAATTAAATCTACGTTCCTAGAATTAAGTTAAACTCTCGTAACAAATCTACTAGGAATTAAAAGAAGTAATCGTATAACTTTATATCTTAAATTAAGCTCATATATATACGATTTTGTTTAAAGTACTAGGTTGTTAAGTCGAATCCTTATACCATAGAGTTTTGTAATTTTAGATATAGTTTACGATAAATCTTTTAAAAATTAACTACATAATCTTAATAATTAATATAAATGAACAAAATTATATATAAGATACATATGAATAAGTCTCAAATAATTAATGGGATATACCCATATATATCATAAATTAAAGAAAGGTGTATTTAGGGTCTTATCTTAGAATATAAGACCAATAAAAATAAATAAATAGTTCCGTATAAGACTAAATAATAATATGAGTTCTCAAAAAGTTACAAGAAATAGTTTTATAAAGTCATATTCCAATAAAAATTTTAGATTAGATGTATAATATAATATTCTATTATTTTTGAAATATACTATAAAACTTTACAAATAATAAATTATAATAAAATTACACTTAAAAAAGTAACACAAAATTGGATCAAACAAATTAAAAAAAAAACATATTCATCACCACCTCAATCATGGTGGTGAAAATATCTAGATATATATATATATATGTGTGTATGTGTGTGTATGTTGAAATTAGATACGAGAGTGACGAGGGAGAAAAGGAAGAGAGAAAGAAAAAGCGATCAAATGAGAGAGAAAGAGAGATAAGAAGAAAGAGAAAGAGAGAAAGAGAAAATGGAAGAGAGAGAAAAGAGAGGAAGAAAAAGAGATTAGATAAGAGAGAAAGAGAGATGAGAAGAAAGAAGGGTTGGGAGAGCGGAAAAAAAAGAAGGAAAAGAAAGAAGAAGAAAAGAATAAATAAATTAAAAGATTTAATATTTTGGTGTCTAATTTTTCAGGTTTATTTTTATAATTATAAGTATTATTTCTTTTAATTAATATTTAATAGTCGTAGAAAAAATATATCCATAATCCCGTTATTTTTTTAAATAGAGTATTTTACTTGTATAATTTCATAAATTTCTACTTTTTGGAATTTTAAACTTTGCAATATTGATAGTTATATTTTTATTGTCTTCATTTAAAACCTGTAAATAAGGTAGTTAAATATATGTATCTGTATGAATTATCTTTCCCCCCCTATATATATATATATATTTAAATAAGTTATATGTTCAAAACGGTATCTAATTAATTCCACTATTAGAACATATGACACAATATGATGATTTCAAGTATGAGATAAATTATATATTGTATAATATTTTAAATGTAATTAATGCTATTGAAAAATATACACATACGCTATATACATATATTACTTATTAAATAATACTTTCACTGATAGTATTATGTTATATTTTTATGTTACAATTATTTATGTAATAAGAGTTACATAATAAGTAATGTAGAAAGGATGGTCTATATATTCAACGTGTATGATATATATATATATATGTATGTATTTACTAAAGTTATGATTATAAGTAATATGAAACATGAACGATTGAGTAAAAAATTATAACTTAAATTAAAATTAATGGTTTGAAGCTTATTGGTAATAAGGGTAATACTAAAAATAATATTTATAATATAAAAGTAAGTGGCAATGATTTGACTTTGCATCAAATTTGAGTGAGCAAATCAGAGACCTCAGGTAAGTTTGAGATTAATACGTTATTGTATTTTGGAATACCGTTTTAGAGTACTTAGAGGTTTAAGACTATGCTTGTTTGTGTCTGTAGATAGTTCAAATGTGTATACACCTGTGTGTGCATGTTCTTGAATGTACTTTATATTAATGACTTGCTGTACTGATTTGCAATTGTTTCGTATTGTATGATATGGACTGATCAACTTAATTGGAATTAATAATATACGGCTATAAAATTAATCAGATAAGCATTTTAGCTCATTAAGGGAAATGTTTAAGGTCAAAAGAGATAGCGTTGGATAAAATAATTGGTCCCTTCTTTATTCTTAGTCGAACTAAGTGACAAAAGAAGAGGTCATGGTAAGGATAAAGTCAATGGTTCGAAAGTAGTTGCGGGAGGAGCGGTGTTTCTGTTACACAAGCCTAGGTTTGGTTGTGAGCTATTGATATGTGCGTTAAACTCCTCAACCCAAATTAGTGTAATTTCTCTAATTTCACGATGAATCGGATAACATCGTGCGATGGCATTTTCTTATCGTATTACATTAAAATAAATGGTTAATAACCCTATTTGTATTTGATGTATAGTTTTAACTCTCTGTCCTAACTTATTGAGCTATAGCTGCTCACGTCCCTATAGGTGTTATTGCAGGTGCTAGTTAGGAAGCAACTTATATTTACCTTAAGGCTAGTAATTGTTAGATTTTAAGGAGTGAGAAGATACATCTGAAAAACTGATATATTGCTAAGGTTTTAGCTCTTAATTAGAATCTTCTACTTTCAAATAATGTATTATTTAAGAAATATAATTAGATGAAACCCTACAAACATTATTTGTAAAATTTGAATCCTAGTATATGTATATATTTTCATACTTTCTTAGGTAAATAATTTATTTAATTTATAAACTATTTACTTTAAAGCGGGTTAATTGTGGACACCTTATGTAAATTAAGTTTAAGATGACAGCTGTATAGTCAACTTTCATTTTAGAATGGTTTGCCTAGCTAAATGTTACGATTTTGTCACTTCAGGGCGAAACTGTTATGACTTTGTGCTTCATGGATGTTGGGGTTATTGTTCAACTCAATAATGTTGGGTCGGTTGTTAGGTATGGTTCCTCTCATTTTCAATGAGGTAGCTCTATGCAACCTTTACGAATAAGGCCTTTGACTATGTTTTTTAGGTGGCAACATGCATTAGTATTATGACTGTACACTCGATGGTAGTTACAATATTTGTCGGAATTTGCTACCTCTGATGTCACTCTAACATAAGGTAGTCGTGAGAGTTGTCCTCTAACCTTATACATCACTTCTCCGACGGGGTGATTCAGAGATGTATAGGATGTATAGTCTTCAAATTTCTACTTTTAGTTTTTACATCGCTCTTTTGAAGAGGACAACTTAGTGTCTCTTGGTCTTAAGTGATCTTTCACTGACCCCTATGTGCTATTATCGATCTCCAACCTTGTTCTTATGACATCCTTTTGAGCAACGTATTTCTTGGCTACTTGTATGAACTTGTTGAGCGAGTCAAACCAGTTAAGGGAGACAACATCGAACAATTTCCTAATTGGGTCAATTCTAGTGATTAGGGCTTGGAGGGCTATTTCAGTGTCAAGTTTAGAAACTTAAAGCTTTGTATGGTTGCAATGTTCCATGTACACTTACAAGGATTTGTTGGAGCACTATCTATTGTTATAGAGTGTGGAAAAGTCTTTATACGGGACCTTAAAACTGCAAAAATATTGTTAGAACCTGTTTGCTAGCTCATTGAAAGAGGTAACAAAGCTATTAGATAAGGTGTTGAAACATAGTAAGGTGGCTTTTGCTAGCATGCTAGAAAAGGCTTTGCACAAAATGGCATCCGTAAAATTGTAGAGGCTCATATAGTGTGAAAGTGGACTAAGTGGTCATCTAAGTCTCCTATTCCATCATATGTGTTGAGACAAGGGAGCCTTGCACCTTGGGGTAATGTTTCCTCGATGATGCTTAGTGCAAATGGGCCCTTTACTATGGTTGGTAGTGATATAAGGGCTAACGATTCATGCTTCTTTTAGTCATAAATAGTAGATTTGTGGCGTATGTGTACGTTTATCTCTTGGGCATTCATGTCTTTGAGTGGTTTTTAAGAGCGTCCTAAGGACAACTCTTTAGGGTCTACTCATCTCATAGCATTTACCTTGCTTGTGTGTTTTACTGCAATTGTAGTTCAATCGATCGTGTAGGTCCTTGGGGGCCTGTTGATCATGCAAGACTTGGTCGCATAATTGTGATAAGTGCTTAGTATGTGTTTTGTTGCACTGCTTGGTTATGTAGACAAGCTGATTGCTGCTTCTGTGAAGGGATGTTTTTGTTATGTGTCTTTTAAGAGAGCTACCGCCCTTTGTAATACAGTGTTGGACTCTTGAGTCCTTTGGTCATCTTTGAATACTTGTTGAACAAGTATCCTAAGCTATTGCACTTCATAGGCTTGGGTGCCTAAAGCTAAGGGAGTTTATGAGCATTGTGGTGGAGATGACTTGCCACCGTTAACATGATGCAATGCCTATGGGTTATTATTCTTACTTTTCACCATATAGAGTGGATTGGCCAGTAAAAGTCGGTGCCAAAATGTTGATAGCAGGAGTCAATCGGATATAGCAAAGGAAATGGGCTTAGACTTCTCAATGAAAATGCTATTAGGCTTATTATGAGTCTCAAAAGGGAGTACCTTTTGGTTTCTTGTGCTATTTATAGTGCAAAGAGCTTATTATCAAGGATGTGGATTAACTTGGGGTTCGTTTGTATGAACTGCCTACAGCAGACATGGAATGTGATGGTGATAATGTGGCTCTCGGTGCTAGTTGCCATAAACACGTCGTAGCTACGTTTGAAACCTAGGATGTTGACATTCTTAAGGGATGTTGGATGTGTTAGCTGTACTTAAAGTTAGGCCATAATTGATGAGGAGAGAGAGGGAGGGGGATCAAAAGATAAATAGCATCAGGAGGAGAGAAAGAGAGTTCTTATCGGCCTACGAGTTGTAGGTTGCCATTTTATAGGATGCCCATAGAGGAGAAGGTGTCTCGGGACAACTAACGCATGCCTGGAGGTTAGAAGGGGCCATGTGGCTTAGATACATCTAAGCAAGTCATGAGGTGCTCGACAACTCAGCATCTAAATAACAGGTCCTTATGCTTAAATGTAGATAAAGTGCTCAAGGACCACAAAGTGCTCGAGCGGAGATGAGGTGTCTGGTCTCTTAATTGCTAATGGGCTTTGGTAGACCTTTGCTTTGATTCGGCCTCAAGCTGGCCCATAATAGCCTATCAACAAAGGGGACATAAGAAGTAAGGAGCTAGTATGGCCATATGAAGTGTATGGGGAGGTATCAACCAAATCAACATATAAGATGTTAGCTAGGGAGAATGACTACAGAACAGGAGTAGAAGAGAATGAATGGAAATGGATTTAGGAAATACTCATTATCCCAAAAATCAAATTCCTGATCTAGAGGATCATAATCAATAGCAAAGAGAGCAAGCAAAGTTGATAGGATGTATATTTTCTATCGAAGAGAGAGAGAATCAGTATAGTATATTTTTGCATGATGAAATTATATAAGGAGATTCTAGAGAGAAAGGAATAACGAATATTTTAGATGAGGAACAAGAGACTAAAAGCTTTGCCAGATGGATAAAAGAGAATATAAAGATGAAAAAAGTAACGTAGGACAAAGTTTAGACCCCTCAAGAGAAGTCTTACTCTTATTTTATCTGAGGGGAATAAGGGGTGAGAGAAATAGGATTATTTTCACGAATAATTAAAGAGAGGATTGGAAGAGCAAAACTAGAGCAGACACAAATGAATGGTAGATGAGCATGAGAAGAAAGAGAGGACAATAACAAAGGAACTCAAGACAGGTAACGTGGAGGAAGCCAGAAGTAGGATGGATTAAAGTCAACTATGATGGATCGGTTACTGAAGATAGAAGAAGAGAAAGCATTGGAAGCATATTTAGAGATCAAGATGGCCGTGTGAGGTATCGGCCAAAGGATAATAGGAGCATCACCATAAGAATCTGAATTGTAGGCAATCGGACACGGTCTCAAGCTTGCAGAAGATAATCAACTATTTCATCTAATAATTGAAACTAACTCAATGCTAGTTGTTGAATGGATATTTAAAGAATAGATCAATGAAAATGCCTGTTCTGCGGCTCCTGTTGCTTGCCGCAAATTAGCAAGGGAATTTGACAATGTTTCGCTTTGTAGGGTCTTCAGGGATGAGATCAAAGTTGCGGACCAACCGGCGAAGCGAGAAGTAGGATGATGGGAAGATTTTGTTTTTCGGGGAGATATCCTAAATAACTTAGACAAGAACATTTTGAAGATTATCCTTGATGAATGTAATTATTTTGCTAATTTGGGAAACTATAATCATGATATGGAACTTTAACTAGGCAAGGAAGGATTTTCTGTAAGCATATGTTTAGCTATTAATGAAGGAATGAATCTATTTCACCGAAAAGAAAAAAAAAAATCCAATATTATGAATCAATGATATGCTGATATTTGTCACTTGTCAATGACAACTAAGGATATATATATTTATATACACACACACTAAGGGTCAAGAAAGAAAATATGTATTTTACCCAATAAACTATCATAATAATCATAACCTAAAAATGGATTATCTCAGATTACTTTCCTTCAATCTATTTTCTTGAAATTTTGCTGGGTCTAATTAACTTTAAGATTACAATAAAGATAATGACATCACAAAGTGTTTCAAAAATTTATATAATTTCAACTATTAATTTGTAAATTAAAAGAAACTAAAGTAAAATCAAAGTATCAAAATTCGCATAACCCCAAACCTTAATCTTCACACTTACTTGACACCTTCGCTATATTGGACCTAAGCATCAACGATCTCTTGTCCTTAGCACACATAAACTTCAGGACCGCGTCCTCGATGCACCCTACCTCAAGTGACACTGTTTCTGGAAATTAAAGCTTTGGACACCAATTCCAACAATTCCAGCATCTATTAAGCCGATTTTTGGCAACCTCGGCAATGTGCAACCTCTTTTGGATGAAACCTAATGTCGTGTTACATGTTTTGTAACAAAAGCAACGCCATCAACACATTTTGTACTTGTTTTTTTAAATAGCGCTATCCTAGCATGACTCTCTAGTGATACAATTCGCAGCTACCGTGTTCTTCTACGGTCTCAAATATCATACACTTCTTCAAACGATTTTCACATTGTGAGAGATGCCTTTAATCCCACATTGGCTAATATTAGTCATCAATGGTCTATGTACTCCCACTTTTAACAAATGGAATTATGAAAAGTTAAATGGAGCTAATTACATAACTCTAGCTACTACTATTGGACATTGGTTTATAGGTCAAGGTAAAGAAGACCATTTGATTAAAAAAAAAAAAAAAAGAGAGAGATAAGAGGCTGAAGATACAAATAGGAATTGAAGGACATAATAGATCTTGCCCTCGATGCACTTGTTATCAAATGTCTAATCACACAGGTTATTGTTGTTATTCATGAAATGAACGCCTTAGAAATTAGCAAATATTTTTAATTTAGAAAAGGACATAATAATTGTTTAGAGGTGTTGCTTTAAGAAGCTAAATCAACTCTATCTCTTAGAGTCTCACATATATAAACGAGCAATTCCATTGCATGTCTATAATATCTTGCATCTTATGGTATTTAGATACTTGATTTATGTGTATCTAACCATGCTGGTGATAATTAATTCCTTTCCACCCATATTGACTATTTTAAGGTATCATTTAGTTATCATTTTTTTTTTCAGGACTAGACAAATTATTTAGCTTATTGTTTGGTTTATACATTGGTTAAAGTTATTGAATAAAAAAGCCTAAAGTATTAAATTAAAACTAAAAAATTTGTATTATATATTTGGTGATAGTACAAAAATCCATTTCACAATATAGAATTAATATGTCGATCTTTTGAAATTCAAAAAATAACCTTATATTAAGGTTTCAAATGACAATATTGAACTTTATTATAATTTATAGTATGAAAAATTAATTTTTAATTTTTTTTTATTTTCATCATTCATAAAAATCCGTGTGCAGTATTACACATACCAAACCTAGTATAAGAGGATTACATTGTTCTATTCTCCTTCGTCTAGTTTTGTTAGCCAAAAGCTACTTAAGATATTGTTTGGTTACATAATATTTATGAGACTAGACTAGATAAAATTATTTGTCCAATATTTGGTTTATAACTTGAGGTTGGTTATTGGAGGAAAAAAAAGAAAAAGGTTTAAAGGACTATAAAAAAAAAACCCAAATTTTATCTCATCTAAAATAAGATATAAACTTGACTTCAATGGAAAAAGCTCAAGTTCTAAGGGTATAAATATAATTAAATAAATATTAGACAATATTAAGGATATAAATATTAGACAATCTTTTAAATTTATACTTTTAAATAATATAAAAATATAATTAAATAAACATTAGACAATATAAATGGTGTAAATATAAAAATGTAATATTAAGTCTAGTATTTATGTATATCAAATAAAGGACGTTATAAAAATCTATGTTTTCTAATATGCAAATCAAACGTAGTACAATAATGCTATATTGTCTCATACTCTATTCATGCTATTTAGTTCTCCTTATCCTATCTAGTTTTAGTAACTAAACATTACTTAAGTCTCTTTCCATTGATCTAGTACCTTTGCTAAAAGCTTTGGTCAAGCTAAGCTAAATTCTTCATTACCTTTAAAGTATATTCTTTATATACCTAGAAGTCCTTGTATTTTGATCTTCGTTAACCCCTCCTTAAATTGTTTTATGATATTTTACATGACTTTTCTTATATAGGATCAATGCATAGAATGAACAATTAGGATAAGTCATAGGGACCAATATCATCCTTAGCAGTTTATGTTATAGTTGATTCTACTAAATTCTTACATAAACATGCAAGTTATCTATTATGACAAGAATAAGAAGGGATATTCAAGCTTTGAAGTGGACAAAAGGTTACATTACTTACTAGTACATGTATGCAATATAGATAACAAAACATTAACAATTTCTTATAATAGACTAATTACACATGTGATATAAGTCTTTAGGTGAGAAAAGTTGTTATAACATATACAGTCTTATATAAATGGCTAAAAATAATAACAAATAAGGGCAAGACAGTTATTTCCCCTATAAGATTGGGTATAAGAGTTTCCCAAGCTTCACTTGAAGAAACCATAGTCTATCTCTTCTTCCATCCTTCTTACCTACAAATCACACATAAGAAAGATTCGTTAGAAATCCTAATTTTGTAGATAGTTGAGAAAGTGGAATAGAAGATTCGACATTTTACTTTTGTGTTCTATTGTAAGGGTTCCCTATAGGGTTGTTGTGTTAAGGTAGCCTTAAGCTTCCAACTATGGAGTGACCCTAACAATTTGGTGTCTCGTCTTCCTCATGGAGTTATAACTATGATCCTCTTCCATTAATGCTAATATGGAGGCCATTAAAGCCTTGTTCCTGACAATGCAACAATGTTAGCAAAGATTTGAGAATACAATAGCCATTGTTAATGCACAATTACAATTTTATCAAATGAGAGGGCAATTTAGAGATTAATGGGAATTAGAATCCTCAAGATATTAGTCAAATTGAAGTTCACATTGAGAATTCATCATGTTTGCTATCTGATTTAGAAAACTCAATTTTTGCTAATCTGCTTAAGGGAATTAAGCTAGAAATACTGTAGTTTGGAGTTATTGATCTACATGGTTAGATTTTTAAATTATAATAATTGTTTGAGTTTCATCACATACTAAAGGATTAAAAGATCACAATTGTATCATTTGTTATGGAAGATTTGCCTACAGTGGTTCCAGCGAATACACAATAATTGATTAATTTCTACATTAATTTCTTTCCTTCATGATTTACCCTTAGAATTCGAGGATCCAAAAGGAGCTTTGTATAAGTTAATATAAAGAGGTTTAGTGTAAGAATTTCAACATAACTTTGAGACATTATCTAATAAATTTGTAAGGATGTCCTAGTCTTCTTTAATGAAATCCTTTATCCCAGGTTTTAAACCCATGATTAGAAGGGAAGTAGAAACTGATAGACATATCTCATTGCCAAGAGCAATTCAATTAGCAAAGATGTATGAGGCTAGGTTTGATAAATAGTTCATTTTCAAAACAAATTCGACTGTACTTATTGGTTTTACATCCAAGCCATTGACTTTACAATTTAGTAAGGCACCTACTAATACTTCTATAGTTTCTAATAATCCAGCTGCAAAATCAATTCTAATTCGTAAATTGATTGCACAAGAGATGCAAGATAGAAGGGAAAAAGGATTATGTTATAATTATGATGAAAAACTTCATCGCAATCACAAGAGCAAAGCTCAGTCTTTAATCCTTTTACACAATGATGATGATGATGATGCAAATAGTGTGGATACATCTGAGAATGATGTTGTGGATGATATACATGAGGATTATGTGGATGATTCAATGACTATTAATTATCATGCATTATTAGGCAACTCTTTCCCTAAAACACTTCACTTCAATAGAGAAATGAATAATAGAAATGTCTCTATGTTGGTTGATTATGGGAGTACTCATAACTTTGTACAACAATGTTTAGTGAAACATTTGAGTTTTATTATTTTTCCCTTTGCTCAATTTCAAGTCATAGTAGGCAATGGTAATAAACTACTCTATGAGGGTCATTGCAATAATGTTCCCCTAAAGATACAGGGAGTTAAATTCTTAAAGACATTTTATGTTCTTCTCATTTAGGATATTGAAATGGTATTGGGAGTATAATGGTGGCCTAAGACACCTTACCATTGACTATGACAAACTCACTATGAGTTTTACCAAAGAGGGACAGTTTGTGGTGCTACATAAGGATAGTAGAGCAATGGGTAGTCCTATTACCCATCTTCAATTAAGGTGTCTCATTCGTACTTAAGCTATAGTTTCTTGCTACATAAAAACTGCTAACAGCATTAAGATATGTCAAGTGTTGAGTAGATTTTCTCAAGTATTTCAAATGCCTACATCATTACCACCTCTTGTGAGTTTCAAAGTATAATTTCTTTAGTTCAAGGGTTTTCATCAATTAATGTACGACCTTCTTACTATCCTCATTTTTCAAAGAGTAAAATTGAGGAACATGTGCAAGAAATGCTTAAACAAGGTATCATCCATCACAGTAATAGCCCTTTTTTTTTTGTTTACCAATTATGCTAATAAAGAAAAAAAAATGGCACTTAGCAATGTTTTATGGATTATCATGCCTTAAATCATGTCACTATTGAGGATGGATTCCCTATTCTTATTGTAAATGAGTTACCCGGTGAATTACATGGTGCATGCATATTTGCAAAATTGGACTTCCAATCGAGTTATCATCAAATTTGCATGCATGATGTTGATGTTGAAAAGATAGATTATCTAACTCATGAAAAGCATTACAAATTTCTCATAATGCCGTTTGACTTAAGCAATGCACTTGCTACTTTTCAAGCAATAATGAACTAGATTTTTTAGTCTTTTCTAAGGAATTTTGTCATTGCATTCTTCAATGACATCTTTATTTAGAATAGAAGTCAAGCTTATCATATTGAAAATCTCTCTAAAGTGTTGCAAATTCTAGTTGATAACACTTTTTAATTGAAAGAGAGAAGATGTTCTTTTGGGAAGGACTATTGATTATCTTAGTCACATTGTAACCAAAAATGGTGTACAACTTAATCCTTCTAAAGTAGAAGTTATGTAGAAATGGCTATTACTCAATTCCATTAAGTAGCTTAGAGGTTTTCTATGTCTCTTGGGTTATTATAGAAGATTCATTAAGGGATATGCTCCAATTGTAGCTCCTTTGTCAAATCTATAAAAGGACCAATTTATTTGGTCAGAGCAAACTACAACATCATTTGAGGAACTTAAGAAGGCTTTGGTTACAACCCTTGTGTTACTACTACCTGATTTCTCTTAACAGTTTCTAGTGCAGAATTATGCATTGGGTTTGGGTATAGGGGTATTATTGTTACAACATAACCAGCTAGTAGCATTTTTTAGTAAGAAATTCCCCCCTCATTTATGTAGCTTCACTTACATTCATGAACTACATGCTATTATACAAGCAGTTCACAAGTAAAGACAATATTTATAGGTTTCCATTTCATTATTAGGACTATAACTATACTATTGTGTGTAAGTCATTAAGGAACTTTTAATGCGAACCCATAAATATTAAGGAACTTTTAACATGAGTGATCCAAACTCTAGAATAACAGAGGTTCTTAATTAAATTATTAGGCTATAACTACACTACTGTATGTAAGTCAGGTTCAGAGAATATGGTGGCTAATGCTTTATCTAGAACGTATGAGGGTTCCTCTTACAAGAGATTCTCTTCCCTTTACATGCCTTTGTTAGAGAAGTTTAAGGAGGAATATAACATATTAGCTGAATCTCACACTATTTTCAGTGATAAGGAACCGGGTCATACTTTAAAAAGGCCTCTCAATTGGTGCAACGGTCTAATTTATTTCAAACTGAGGCTCTTTTTGGTTCCCACTTAATCTCTTATTTCTCAACTTTTATGGGAATTTCATAATTTTCCATATGCTAGACACTTTGGGTACGTCAAAACATATAAGAGACTAGCTACAAATTTTTATCTGAAGGGTATGAGGTCATAGATTGAAGATTATGTATGCAAATGTCCAAAGTACCGACAAGTCAAGTATGTAACAAGGATTCATACTTGACTACTTGTACCTTCGCCTATTCTTAAGAGGGTTTGGGAGGACAGTAGTATAAATTTCATAACATCATTAACCAAATCTTTAGGTTTCATTGTGATCCTAGTGGTAGTAGATAGGTTATCTAAATGCTATTACTTAGGGCCTTTGGATTCTCACTTTAATGCTACCAAAGTAGCTTCTTCATTTATGAACTTACTAATGATATTACATGGTATCCCTTGATCAATAGTTTCTACTATGGATCCAATTTTAGCGAGCCAACTTTGAATTGAATTATTCAAATTAAGTAGCACTAAATTGGCTCTTAATAGTGCATTTTACCCCCATTAGATGGTCAAATAGAGGTCCTAAATAAGATTATACAAGAAAATCTCCATGCTTATGTAATGGAACATCCTTATGAATGGGTTAAATGTCACGCTCCGAAACGGCAGAGTCGTAACAGTCTCGCCGTGTAAACCATCCTAAAGTAGAAGCTGACCTTATAACCGCTATCTTAGACCTGATCTACACAAGGCGTCTATGAATAACCCGTTTTGAAGTAAACAGTTTATAATTTAAATAAACCATTTACCTAAGAAAGTGAGGAAATATATATATTCACTATAATTCAGTTATTACAATTAAAGTTTACAATATTTCTCCGTAATATATTTCTTAGTTATTACATTATTCAAAAATGAAAAGTTCTAACGTAAAAGCTTGGACCTTAAAAATATATGTTTGTTCTTCAATTACTTTTCCTTACTCCCCATGATCTAGCAGTTGCTACCTTCGGAGTAGTTATATGCCGCTTCTTAGCCAGCACCTATACGACGTCTATAAGGATGTGAGCAATCATAGCTCAGTAAGTTAGGATGGAGGACTTAAAATTATACCATAAATACAACAAGGTTTTCAATCAACTTATTAGGTGCAATGCATGTGCAAGCAAATGCCATCGCACGACATTGTCCGGCCCGTCGTGAGATTAAAGAAATTTCGCCCGCTCTAATTCGAGTTAAGGAGTTGCCATTAATGCAACAGCTCACCACCAAACCCAGGCTTATGCAATGGAGACCTCACTCCTCCTGCGACTACCTTCGAACCATTGACTTTACCCTCGTCGCGACCTCCTCTCCTATTACTTAGTTCGATTGAGGATGAACAAGGCACCATTATGCAATTCTGCACTATCCTTTTCAAAGGGATCGATATTTGGGCGGAGAGTCTTAAGTTCCCCTAATGGGTTGCCATGTAGATCCGATTATAATTATAGGTCGTATATTTGATTTGGTCCAGTTTAAGGTGATCAATCATTTTATACAAATCATACAATACAAGCCAGAACAACAGACAAAATCATAGCATCACTCATAATCAAGCACGTGCACACAACCAACTATTTAACAAGCACAACCAAGCATAATCTCAAGCCTCCAAAATACAGCAACGTATTAATCCCAACTTACCTCGACTCCTCGCTTACTCACTCGAGGTCCGACTTGCTCAGGCCATCGCTGATCATCCCTATAACACAAAAGTCGTTTCAGTTTTTTATATAACTATTATAGGTTCATTTTATCCTATAACGCTTATTGTTATATGTTGTTTAGGGTTTAATATGCCTAATTATCTAGGTCTTAAGTCTTTTATAATTATTCTAGGTTTGGGGTTAGGTTCGGGTTCAGTTTCTGCATCGATTTCTAAATTAGGTTCTAGTTCGATTTTTTAAGTACTGTTTTATACCCGAACCTTAGAAATTCGTTTCAACTAATAATGTGAAATTAATCACATTGCTTCCTGATATCCTAAATACCATTACTATTCCAAATCAGTATTTTATTCCACCCGGTACACTTAAATCCGAATTAGTGTACCGAATTTACTCCTAATGTAAGAAATTTTTACATTTTTCATATAATTACATAAATTTAAGTTTCCTATCAGATTTATTGTATATTATTATCATAATATCAATTTTTATTCTAATATTTATAATTATTATATTTCTAATAATTTGTATTATCACCTATTATGTACATAATACATATCTAATATTTTTATTACTCTAGTTACTATCTCCCAAGATCAATTATCATTTCAAAATGTCTAAATCATCCTAAATCAGATTTTACACCTAATTACCCTAATTTACAAAATTAACTTAAAATGTACTATTTTTCCATATTACTTATTTACTACATAATTAACCTAGTAATTACACCTAACACCCTAAATGTTACAAGTATTATACTCCATCAGATTTCAATATCCTAAAACATATACTTATTCACTAAATCAGTAATTAACCATTTAATACTTAATTAACCCTAAATTACCCATTTTATTCCTCATTTTAGGGCCTAAAAATTATCTAAAATTTTCAAAAATTAATTTTTGAAAACAGGCTTCATAGCACTATTCTATATCATCTAAGTAGTCTACACAAAGATTTTGGGTTCAAAACTACACTCCTAAGGTCATTTATTTCCAAACTGAAACATGTTGGGTTTTGCATGATTTTTTAAGGATCATATATCACAAGGCATATTTTCATCAAAATAATATTTTTCCTAAAAACTACATACAAAAATATTTCAGAATAACAAGTTTCATAATTTTATAAGAATATTTACTATTTTTACAAAATTATACAAAATCGGGTTGGAAATCGAACTCACCTATTTGGGTGGCTCCGGCCACCATCGATGGCCATGGGTGTGTCGGCCTACCTGGGCACTGCCACCACCATGTGGTGGTGGTGGCCATCTACTCCCAGCTGCTCGTCGGGTCTGAGTTCTCTTTTATGGCTTTAACTACACAGTTTTCCTTTTCTTTTTTTTTCTTTGATTTTTCTCTTGAATTTCAAAGCTCTCTATTTTTCTCACTCTCTAAACTGCCTAAATGAGCTTCTGAAAAATTTGGGGTATTTATAGAGCTTTGTGGTAATTAATATATATTAAATTGGACAAGATATTTTCCAAATTCCTTAATTTTTTGCTTTTATGTTGCTCTAATTTAAATGGCTAATTTTTTTTCTTATTTTCCCCAGCTACCATGACCCAGTTCTAGATTATTCCTTATTTTTTACAATTTTATTTATTTTTCTTAATTAATTATGAATTTTCTTTAATTATTTAGTATTATTTTAGCACATTTCGCGTATTTTAAGTAATTACGCGTAATTCTACATACATGTAAATTCACATATAGTACAAATAAATATTCCTAAATATTATTTAGGTCATTTTATGATTTTTAGTATACGTATAATTTATCTCTAGCAATTCATTAATTATCGGAATGCATTTTACGTATTTTCGATAAATAACAAGTTATATACTTAAAATTTAAAATTTTTATATTCTTTTATTTTATTGGTTATTTTCTTAAATTCAAACTTATGGGATCATTTTAGTAATATTTCTAGCTTTACTTTATAATTTAGGCTCGATCGGGTCTTTCAACCAATCGAAAGCTCGAATTGCTAGTTTTGGAGCTTACATTAAATATATGGCTTGGGTTGAATATGCCTACAATACATCCTATCATGAGGGTACTCAATCAACCCCTTTAAAAATAGTGTATGGACAATCATTACCTACTATTTCTATTTATGCTAAGGGTAGCTCAAGAGTAGATGTTGTAGACCGGGACTCATGTTGAAGGGATGAGGTGTTACAACTCTTGAGGGACAACATATTGAAAGCACAACATAGAATGAAAGCTAATCTAGATAAATATCGAGTATAGGTAGAGTTTGAACCAAGTGATATGGTGTTTGTGAGCTTAGAGCCTTATCGATAATTGTCCTTATCCTAATAACCTTTTTACAAACTTTCAAAATGATTTTATGGACCATATAAGGTGATAAAGAAAATTGGAGCATGTATTTATGAAGTTGAGCTCCCAATCTTTAATAAGATTAGGGATAGGCACAAGATTAAACAATTAGGAAGAGGAGGGCTAGACAACCAATTTCACAAAAATCACTAAGTCTTTCTTTTATGTATGTATGTGTATGTATATGTATATATATCTAACTTATTGTTCTTTTCTATCATAAAATTCATATATGATTGAATGTTTAATGACATTTTAACTAATATTTATTTCGATGAAAATTAAAAGACAATGTAGTAAAATGTATCTTCCCTGTTGCTTCATATGACTAGTATTGACGCTTGAATTTAAGTGGTAGAGATTTGCTCCTTTAGTGGTGAAGATAGGTTTTGACCTACAAAAGAAAACATAGTTAGTAGACATTGGAGGGTTGTCTAGCGTGATCATTCAACTGCTTAAGTTAGCAAGCTTATAGGAATAAATCGTAAAAATAAGAAGGTGTATGCATAAGTATGTAAAGTCCCTTATCTAGATCTTTAGCCCTTATTTATTGTTGAGGGAAGAGTTATTTTAGGAAGGTGTGTTTCCTTATCTTCTTAAGAAAGTGTATTTACATGGGTTTGTTCCCAAATTGGTAACTTTATGTTGTGTTCCTTATTAGGCAAGTTTCAATACCTATTATTTGAATGGTTTTGAGTTAGAACAACCTTAGGCGTCTGCTTAAGCTCCATGGTCTCAATGGTTCGAGTTCTTAGAGTCTCCGTATACCTTAAGTTAGAGCACATACAATCCTTTATGGCTAATTCACATGGTTAAAGATAATAGCGAGCCGTAGTACATGGGTCTCCAACTTACTAATGTTAAAGTGGGTCTCCAAAGTTTGGAGTCTAAATTCGTTGATCAACAACTAAGACATAGTTCATGTATTAATGTTCTAATTTATATTTTCCTAATCGAAATTAGAGTTAAAAAAATAGGTTAGAAATTTAAAAATATTTTATCAAAAAAATAAATATTTCTAAAGTAAAAACTCTAATTGGCATGGCATGATATTTATGTTTACTAACTACCTTAATTATAATATATGCTACAATGTATAACATGTCATGGTAGAATAAATTATGTAATATATGTATCACGTATTTCAAATAGTAAATACTTTGACTATGTTTTATAATGTAAATTACTATATAGATTGACTTAGATAAAATATAATTGCTAACTATATAATAGTATATAAAATTATAAGATATTCGATTATTCAAATTACAAAATATTTATTGTTATGGCATTTATAAATAATTAGCATGTGAAAGAATGCCAAAATGATCATGAAAAACTAAATTAAAAAAAATAAGATAAGGAAATGAAAATAAAAAGCCGCAATATAATAATAATTATAACTTAAAAACAAGTCTACTAAAAATAAAAGGTACAAGTGCAAGAAGGTACAATACAATGAGGATATGTTACATAGTTATAGACTTGTAGATGAGTGCAATGATGGAAAACGGTAACATCTATACACATGTAATAATGAAGGTGAAAGTTTGTATTCTACCATGAAAAAAACTTATGGTATTTGATTGTACCTCTTAGCTATAAATAAGATTGTAAACGAGTTGAGTTGAAACGGTATAATACTAAACTCGAGCTCAACTTGAAATTTTAAAACTCAAACTTAAACTCAACTCAAGCTTAGAATTTTGCACTTGAACTTAACTCGATTAGGCACATTTAAGCTCAATTCATTTAAAAGATATTTTTTATTCTAGTTACAATAATATTAATATTAAAGCTCAAATAGGATTAATAATCAACTCAAGCTTGATTAGGTTCACTATCTAGTTGAGCCAAATACTATAAGGTTCGAGCTCGACTCTATTAACTACTTGAGTAGTTCAAGTTTGAACTTGACTCAATTATTCTAGTGTCGAATTTAAGTAAATGTTGAGTCAAACTTGAATAGTTCATAAGTAGTTTAATTTTTTTATACTCTTAGCAATCAAAGATGCTTGTGTTTATACAAATGATAATAGAATTTATAGTTGATTAGTTTCTATATAGAAAAAGGGGGGTAGGGGGGAAGAGAGGAGTAAATCAATAAAAAAGATTATATTGTACCAATAATTTAAGTAGAGTAGATTTCTGATATAACTAAAATATGGTAGGCTTTATTTTTCAAGTTAGATATAGTAAATCAATAGAAAAAAAAAATTTTATCAACTAAAATAAAAAAGAAATTTGTTTTTATCATTATCTTAGATTAAGATGGGTTATGGCAAGTAGACAAGAGCACAGCTATCATTTATAAGACAATTTGTTTTTGAAGAATAAATTAATAATTTTGTTTCTTCAACGTTTAAAACATACAAGTGACAACTGGCAATGACAAGAAATTAGTAGAATACTTGTAGAACTTTCCTTTTTTTAATTTTAGATTGATGCATTAATCCTTAATAAAATTACATTGCAGTTTTGGAAAAAAACAAAAAGCAATTAATATGATGTTGAAAAGACCAATGGGGAGCTAATTCTTGCAAAAGTAAAGAAAGTAACAAAAGAGGTTAGGCCGGGCTATGGCAAAGAAATGAAATGTCTAGCCGAAAACTCTTATACAAATGTATACTGTAAGCATGTTTTTTTATCGCGTTGCGTGGCCCTTTGGGCCCATCTCGGAGTGAGATACACAACATTTTTCACATCTCAATCCTAAAAAAGGATCATGGTTCTCAAATTCCTAGCTTAGATTTGCCTCCTGAATCGGTAGCCAGTCATCTTATTATAGTGCCTCTTTGGATTTTGAGTTCTTGGGTAATTTTGAGAGGGGGGCAACATTTTCGACAGATTTTGGTCTAATGAAAGAGACTACTTACAAAAGATACTACATGGGAAGACTTGACAAATTTCAGAATACGTATCCTCACTATAACCTTGAGGACACTGATGTCCTTTTAAAAGGAGGGAAAATGTTATGAGAAGAGTGAGAAGGGATTCAAGCCCCAAAGTGGACAAAATATCACATTACTTATTAGTACATATATGAAATATAGACAACAAAATAGTAACAATTACATGTAATAGACTAGTTACATATGTGATAGAAATCTTTAGGTAAGAAAAGTTGTTACAATATACACACTCTTGTATAATAAATAGCTAAAAATAATAGTAGAAATGAGTAAGAAGGTTACTTTCTAGGAAGATTGGTTGTAAGAGTTTTCCAGTGTTCACTTAAAGAAACCTTGATCTATCTCTTCTTCCATTCTTCATACCTACAAATCACATATAAGAGAGATTCGTTAGAAACCCTAATTTTGTGGAGAGTTGAGAGAGAGAAAAGAAGATTCGATTCTTTACCTTTTTGCTCTATCATAATGGTTCCCTATATGGTTATTGTGTTAGCATAGGCTTAAGATTCCAACTATAGAGTAAGGACACAATTATCTAAGAGTTCCTAAACTTAAAAAGATGGTTCCATACTTACTTTGGTCTAAATTCTTTAGAGTGAGATGATGCCAAGTAATTAGGCTAAATAGCTAGACATGCTTGAATGCCATTACCAAGTAAAGTCAATAGTAAAGTGGAGTATCTGTTTTCACTTGTTCATTAAGATGTATGAGGTCCAAGTTGAGTTAACTCAATATGAAGTATTCACTATTTTGTTAAATTACCAATGGTTACTCTTAGTTTTTGTAATGCCAAAAAATTTGGAACGCTATAACCCACTACGTGTTTTTAGCCTCTATTAACACGTTAGGCTTTTAAGAACCTGTAACCTATCTAAGATCCATAAAATAATTATATAAAATTTGGCAACTCACAATTTAATAACCTCAAATTTGAATGGAAGTAGAATGTCAACCACTCAATCTCCACATACAACAATAGTAAATGAAACCAACTGTCATAAGTAAATGAACTTAAACATGAAATAACTCTAAAACAAACAACCTAAAGTTTCATAGCTTCAACAAGTGATAACCTAATAAGCATCAACTATAGGAGTCACAGGTGACTTTAGATAATCAACATAGTCTCAAAAAATGTACAACATGAAACGATAACATATAGTCTTCAGCAGTTCACTCCTAGTATCTAAACTACATTGTCCTTATTCCATTATCATAATAATAAAGATCACCCTCCTCACCACTATACTAATAACCATAACTCACATTGTCCACAAAATAACCACCATAAGCCTCATAACCTAATCATGTAGTTGAAAAATAACAATTCCTTAAAGAATGAGCTAATGCTCAGTACAAAATACTATAAGCATATGCGCGTGATCAAGCAGCAATAATATACATGCATAAAAAAGTATCATTAAATATGCAAAATGTACCAATTATTATCTTTATAAATAAATCCATCAAACATCACAATCTTAGCATCCCAAAACTTAGGGTAACTTATGACCCCTACACAAGCAAATATATATAAATACTATATAAGTATTAGTGTTGGGTCCTCCCCAATACCCGAGTGTCAAAACCATTCTAAATCTACATGGGTCCTTTCAATGAGACTCCACTTGGGACAGTGTTGCATAATAATTGGTAGGTACCTCACCAATACCGCCAGACTTAACTAGTGGGTAGTTGAAGCTAAATACAAGTAGCAATACGCTTAATTAATGTTCGAGTTTAGTTAAGTCCAGTTTAAAGTTATAGCCTAACACATACAATCAGCAACCATGTATCCCATACTTAGTGCTCCTACTTCAATAAGATCCGATACCTTATAACTCTTAGCACCGGTTCAAATATAAATACTAAGTTTAAAATTTATTAAATTCTTCATAATTCGACACAACCCTCTACTTCATTCTCTAAGCTTCCAAACCACCCTGTACGAGCTTTTCTTATCCTCGTATTTACTTTTTGACATCTCATAGTATATACACACATTCTTTACACCATGCACCCTAATTTACACATATATTTAATTATCTACATACATAGTATATATACTATTACCAAGCCATTTTATATATAAAATAAAAATATATGTGTTTATTTAACACCAACAATCTCACATCACTTATAGTAACAAAGAACGTATACACATCAATACTTATGTACACATGCAAACCGTACATATTATCCAAATATAAACCTATATGTAATTCACCTATGCATAATAGTATATTATATAATATATTATATATATTATATTAAATATATACATATTTTAATGCATATTATATAATTAATATATATACATACATGCCCTCTATATCTCTCTCCCTCTCATCCCATTCCCCCACTTTCTCTCTCTCGTCTCTTCCTTTCTTCCTCGCGCCTTTTCCCTCTCTTGTTCTCCCTATCCATACACATAAATGACACATACACACACATATATGTGTATATATGTTAAAATACACAAGCATAATTTGTTTTATATTATATATATTATAGTATATATGCTATCTTAAACACTTATAAATGTACTTTATATACCAACACACACGTCTTTACACATATTTTATCTACTTTAGTACATGTTATATGAAATACACACATATATTATATCATGATATATATTATAATGTATATACCATAATAATTACTCATGTATACATTGTATATATATACACCTAATATACATAGACCCATCTCTCTTACCTTTTCATCCCATCTCGTCCTTCATCCACATACCTCATACACAACACATCCTAACATACACACACACATGATAGCACAAACCACAGTATACACACAGTAGCACAAACTCACTTACTCGCCACATTTTAGCACACATATGCACTTATGTCACTAATACACCAATTCACTTAACACACAAATGAATTGCACACAAAAGTTTACATCACAGAAAAAGGTTTAGACATGCAAATATTATCACGTTCTCTACCACAATCCAACTACTACCATCATATCAACTGCCTTCACCAAGCCTAATGACAACAAAACTAAAAATAATTAAATTCTTTTAAAAGGATAAAACAAGAAAAATACTTACATGTATTTCTTGACAAGAAACATTTAAAACTCAAATTGAAATCACATTAAGACTATAAAATGGAAACTTTTACAGTTTTTATGACATCTCTTTGAAGAAAAATGATTTTTTGTGTTAAATAAGCAAAAGACTTACTCACTATCATTGTATCCTTGCGTTTTTAGCTTTCTTGTGCCCTAGCCCTCAAGTCCGAATTTTGGCTTTGAGTTTGAGAGGACTTTTTTAGCAATTTTTGTTATAGCAAAAGGATAGTAGAATTATTATTATGGGAACATCTACGTTTCCACTAGTTTCGCTCTTCATAACACCATTAGTTTAATATCTATTTCATCTGAACGATTGAAACCAAAATCAGTTCAATGGTCTAGATTTAATAAACATTAAATCAAATATAGGGTGAAGGGCAAGATCGATTCTGTAAAAAATATAGATAGGATTGGTTTTATAGTGTTTACCTTTTTCTTTTTGAAAGATTGTTTAATGTTTCTTTTAATTTCTCAACTCATCTAGTTTGAGGTTCATCTACAATTTAGTTTACATATTCACGTCATACATAATCGTAATAACCATGATCATCTCTTTACATTATTCGCACTCTTTATGTCTTTCAATTGAATTTTGCATGGATAATGTGGCTTTATACCCCTTATGAGAATAGGATTATTGAGCATAAGAACATACACGTAACAAAGATTGTTGTTGTTACATACAAATGTTTTAAGTCATCTTTAAGGTGATGCCATTTTGATTTCGTGCTATTTATTTAATTGCACACCATCTTCAAAACTGTAGGATCAAATTCCTCATTCTTGCTCTTTTAAATGATCCTACCAATGATGTCCTACCTTGTAATTTTTTGGTTATTTTTCCATGATTTTTCTTATTGTTTAGAGCTCTTTGTTGAAGTAACATTTTCTTTGATAAACACTTCTATAAAAGTGATAAAAACTTAAGCAAACTTTAGTGCTTTCTTGGCATAAGGTAGCTCAAATCATGTGGTGGCAAATCTATGTGCCAAAGCAACTACACTCAACATTTTGAAGTAAGTAGGAACGTTGTATATGGATCTAAATGTCAAGCTTTTTCCTAATGAATGCAAAAAAAGAAAAAAAAAACTCCTTACTAACCCTAGAAGATATGGAGTCTCATTATGAAGCTAAACTATCTCATTACGGTGAGTCACTAATTGAGAAAGGATTCACTAGATAGTAGAAACTTTGCATAAGTGCATTCGATTTGTAACTACCAATCAGATTGGAATGCATATACATATACGTGATATTTACTATCCATTGAATCTTCCTTCTAATTTAAATACTTAGATTACATGGAATTAGCTCCATAGAAAGCCTTTTATATAAGGATAGAAGATAAACTCGTTACTATTCATATTATAATTAGGTAAGTTTCCTTTTATCAGATGCTCTACTTTTGGATATTCCACAGCTATCGGTGGAAATCTTATATCTTGGAAAAAGTAGAAAAACAAAATGTGTTGCATTATTAAGTGCAAAAGTTGAATGCCCAGCAGCTATAACTACTTTGTGAGTTCATATTGTTTAAGTAATTGATTCAAGATCTAAAGCTTTCGGAAGTTAGGATTCATGGAGCATATATGTGAAGCTATATTACACATTACTTGGAATATAATCCAATTTTCCATTAAAGGATTGAACATATAGAAAAAAACATTACTTTATTAAGGAGAACATTTTTTCAAGGGATATCATCACTTCCTTTGCAACTTCAATAACCAATATGAGGACATCTTCACTAAAGCACTTTGAGAACCTATAATAAATTATATATTCAATAAGTTGCTCATAATATAAATGCTCTAACTTAAGATATGAATGTTGAATAGTAAGGTTTATTGTAATAAATGTAGCTAGAATAAGTAAGTAAAATCAGTTAGTTTGTTAATATATAATTACAATTAGTTACAGTAGATAAAAATATTGAAGAGAGCATAAAATTAGCTTATGTATTAATCAATGCAGAGTATAAATTATATAGAGCTCTAGGTAGCTCAATATTGTTACAAATAGCTACTTATGGATACAAATGAGATATTCTTGAGATAGGATCGGATAGGTGATAAGATTAGCTTTTATCTTCTTTTGCTAATATCGATCTTCTTTTGCTAGTATCTTGAGTTGTTACAACAACTTCCTTAACTGCCTCCCTCAATCTAGAGAGTGATTGAACTACTCCTAGCTTGTCCCTTAACTGAGCAAATCATGTATAAGTCGAAGCCTTAGTGAGGTAGTCTACAATCTGGTTTGAGGTTAAAACATAAGCAACAATTACTCAATTGTTTAGTACTTGGTCTCTTATGCAATGAACATCTACTTCTATGTGCTTGGATCGTGAGTGGTACATCAGATTTGAAGCTAAGGCTTTTGCAGTAAGATTGTTACACTACAAGATTGACGTCATTGGCATAAGCATTTTGATTTCCTATAGTAATGATTTGATCTAACCTACCTTTGCTGCAAGGTCAATAAGTGCATAGTACTCCAATTCAACACTTGATCTTGATAATGCTCGTTACTTCTTAAAGGACTAGCTTACCAAGCTTTCTCTTAGGAATACACAATAGTGTACTACAGATTTTCTATTATCTAAATTTGTAACCTAATTTACATAAAAAAATCTTAAAATGTCAAGATCAAATGAAGGTTTTATGTAAAGGCCATAATCCATTATTCCTCTTAAGTATCTAAAGATGTGCTTTATGCATTGCCAATAGAGAGTTGTTGGGGTTTGCATGTACTAACTGAGTTGATTCACAAAGTATGAAATGTTTAGTTTAATGTTTGTCAAGTATTGTAATGCACTAGTCGCTCTTCTATAATCAGTAGGATTTTCCATTAATTCATCTTCTATTAAAATAGTTTTGCCAGTTACCATAGGTATGAGACAAAGAGAAGCATTCACCATGTTAAACTTCTTTAGTAAATCAGAGATGTACTTAGTTTGCTTAAGATAAATGTCACCAACATCTTTGTATACTTCAACTCCTAGAAAATAATTCAAGCTTCCAAGATCTTTTAAAGCAAACATGACATTTAATTGTTTGATGAATACTCTCAAAAAGTGACTATTATTCCCAGTAACAATGATATCATCAATATAGATCAACAAGAAAGTGATGTAACTCTTACTCATGAGAACAAAGAGAGAGGAGTCACTCTTCATGTTCTTGAATCCCTAAGTGAATAAAGATGTTCTCAACTTGTCAGCATGATCTTAAGCCCTATTTTAGGCCATATATTGCTTTAGTTAACCTACACATGTGATGAGGCCCTACAAGATCTAAAATCCTTTTTGGCAACCTCATAAATACTATTTCCTTGAGCTCTTTGTTTAGAAAAGTGTTGTTTATGTCCATTGGCCTAATTTCCCAGTTGAAGTGCATTGCAATAGATAAGATAATTTTTATTGTGCTTGCCTTAACCACTGGATTGAATGTTTCACTATAGTTAAGTCCAAGTTTTGGCTAAAATCCTTTGGCACCAGCTATGTTTTCCTCCTCTCTATTGTACCGTCAACCTTGTCCTTTGTCTTAAATACCCATTTAGAATTTATAACTTTTTTTTTTTTGCCCCTAATAAGGTACTAGAGTCTAAGTTTTATTCAACATCAAAGCATTGAATTGGGTTAACATGGCTACTTTCCATTCTAGCCTTTCCAATGCTTCTTTTGTAGTCTCAAGCTCCTAGTCATCTTGCTTCTTCTCTACAACTCCTACATATGGTTGTTTGGGGTTAAAGATACCTACTTTACTCTTGGTCAACATTTGATGTCAATCACTTGTTTCTGCAATAGCACTTCGTTCAAGATTGATGTTACTAGATCTTGATTAGAGTTCATTATTACATCTATTGCTGGAGTTGTTACTGCTATACCTACTACTTAAAGCATCATTGTTGTGTTTGATATTTGAGAAAATGGACCATAGAGGTGTCATAGCATCAGCATCACTAGTTTCTTCAATATTTTCTTTGACATTGATCCTTTCACTAATTGTTTCAAGTCTTACGGTAGTAATTGGATGCAAAAAACTAGTATTGTTAGTGATAACTTCAGCTACTTTTTTTATGTTGAGAAATCCATCATGGAAGGGAAAATGTTGTTTGTTAAGCACCAAATGGTGAGAGGTAAATATCCTTTTTATTAAGCTCAAGCTATTATACCTTTTGTATGAGCTGCTATATCCCAAAAAAAACACACTTTGAAGTATGAAATTGCAGTTTGTGTTGATTATAGGGCTTTAAACATGGGTAGCAGGCACAACTAAAGGTATTCATAGCTTCATAATCTGGTGTTTTGTGAAATAGCAGCTGACATGGTGATTTGTTTTCTAAAATTTGACTTGGCAAATGGTTAATGAGAAATACTGCAATATAGAAAACTTCTTACCAATAGATCAAAGGTATTCGTACTTATGCTAAAAGTGTCAAGCCCAAATCTATAATATGCCTATGTTTTCTCCTGGCTTTCCCATTTTGAGCTAATGTGTATGGACACGACTCTCGTAGTTAAATTCTAGCCTCTTGTATTAGTTTACTTAACACTTTGAACTCTTTACCTCCATCACATTAAAAAGCTTTAATTCTTTTACCAAACTGATTTTCTACAAGATTTTAAAATTGAATAAAAACTCAAAATACTTTAGATTTTTGTTTCAACAAATAGATCCATGTAAATCCATCGTAATCATCAATAAAATGGACAAAATATTTGAAACCGAAAACAAGGTTCATTGATGCGGGACCCTATACATCAAAATGTATCAATTCAAGGGGCTCCAAGGCATGAGAATCAAAATTTTTAAAGGGGAGATTATGAGCTTTTCCTAACTAACAAGCTTCACAAAACTTAAAATCATCATGTATAGAAACCCTAACATTGTCATTCTTTAGCATTTCACTTAATAATTTGCTATTGGATGCCCAAATTTCTTATATCAAGCCTCTCTTATTGCTAAAAAAACATGAAAGTTTTTATTTGTTGAATCAGGAACTCTAAGAAGTTGATAAAGCCCATCTTTAATTTTCCCTTTCAACAAAACCTCCCTTATCATTTTATCCTTCACAAAACAAGAGGAATCGTGAAATTCAACATAAATATCATCATCAAAAGTCAATCGAGATATACTCAAGAGATTCTTCGTGATTTTTGGGACATATAAAATATCCTTAAGATTCAAAAGCCTTTGAAGAGTGCTAATTGCAGTACTGCTAGAGGCATGGATTTTAAGATTTGTACCATTACCTACAATCAAGGGATCCTTACCATCATGCTCATTAATTCTTGGAGTTTGTTTGGATCATGTGTGACATGAGTGCTAGCTCTACTATCAAAATACTAATCTGGATCTTAAACAGTGCTAGGTGAAGCTATGTAGGTATTATAGTTCTAATTTCCACTCTTATCAGATTTTCCTTCAACTAATGGTTACCCCTTGTAGCTTTTGTCAAACCTTTAGTAGTAATGAGGAGTAGCACTATCATGTGCTCTTCCTCCTCTTGGGCCTCTCTAATTTGTTCCTCTCCATGTTCCATAAACATTGGATCTACTTCCTTTATTGTCTCCTCTAGTTGCTATATTGGCCAAGGGATTCAGAGTCAAATTGGACAGGCTATTGATTTGCTCTAACCTATTTTCAAAAGTAAGAAGTTGAACCTACATCTCCACCCATGTGAGTTGCTCCTTATCTGATAATTGAACAACAATTAGATTGTATTCGTTATGTAGACCCGAGAGCTTTTGAATGATTAGATCTAATGTAGAAACAAGACTTCCAACAAGTACAAGGTTATCTACTATGCCCTTCATCTTGTTCGGGTAGTCTTCCATCTTCAAGCCTCCTTTCTTGGTTTTATGAAATTCAGTTTTGAGCAATGTAATCCTAAACCTTGAGTGTGCTCCAAGCAAGCTCTAAGCTTCTTCCCAGAGTTGTTTTGATGTTTCATAATGAAGCAACTAAGTTACAATTTCTTAAGTCATAGAGTTGAACAATGATTCAAGCAAAAGTTGATTTGTTGATATCCATTCCTCAAAGGCTAGATTAGACCTTTTTCCACTTTCATCAGTGATGAATTTTTCAGGACATTCTTTGGTGCCAAGAATATAACCAACTACCTTGTTGCCTTTTAGTAATGGTGGCACTAATGATTTCCAGAGTCTGTAGTTGTCTTTGTTTAGCTTAACAGGGTAGAAGGTAGAAAGGGCATTTTTGAGGTTAATCGAATTTATATTTGCCATAGTGTAAGATAAAGCTCTAATGTCAAGATAGAAATATTGAAGAGAGTATAAAATTAGCTTATGTATTAATTAGTGTAGAGTATAACTTATATAGAGCTCAGGGTAGCTCAATATTATTACAAATGATAGCTACTTATGGATACAAAGGAGATATTCTTGGGATAAGATCAAATAAGTGATAAGATTAGCTTCTATCTTCTTTTGCTAATATCTTAGATTGTTACAACAACTTCCTTAACTACAACTAGTAAGATTAGCTAAAAACAATAAGTTGGTTATAAAAAATAATATAAATATCATCTTGTAATTGTAAAATGTATTCATTTCATTCATAAATGAAAATGATGAAGCTTTCCTTCAAGAATTCTCTCTAAGACTATCTCTAACTTGAATTAAAGATGATTTCATTTTTTTTATTCATTTCCACAATTGAGCTACCTAAGTTACTAAAATTTATTTATTCAATTAAGAGTGTAGCAATAAAGTCTTCTTGATACCTGGATTATAAGGAGAAGCATCGAATCTCACTCGGCTTTCTCGTAAAATTATTTCATTGACTCTTTACTCTCTAATCTAAATTATCATTAATGATAATAGCGATTTATCTAAAGATATCTATATTTGCTTAAGAATATATTCTTACATGGTTTTGAAATTCCAATAGCTCATACCTCCGGTTATTGTCTCATTGTGGCCGCTGGCTCCTCCTTGTGTGGCGAGAAGACATTAATCGATTCGAACAGCTTGTATGCTATTTATATTTTGATAAAACGATAGTATGAACTAAACTTTAGATAAGTTAAACTCAATCTCAAACTATCAAAGTTAATTACTGAGATTTAAAATACTCAACTTAGTCGAATTCGCAAAACTTAGTCAAGTTCACATTACACTGTCATCTCTTTATTACAATATTATTTGTTTCGATCTGTAAGCTCATAGTTGAGCTTGTAATTCAAATGAGATCTAGCTCAAGATAAAATGATACCAATACCAAGCTATGAATAAATTAATTCGAGTTTACCATTACATATAATCTAAGCTAAATTAATAAAAGCTCGAGGTCATAAATGGTAAACAAATTTTGTTAAAGTGTATAATTTACGATCTACATTTCGAAATAAATTATACGTTACAGTAAAGTTTAGGTATCATTTATGATCATACCTTATTAATAAATTGTAGATTTTTCTAAATATACTCATTATCTTTTTTAAAAATAATAGTCATTTCCTTTTTTCTCAAAACTAATTAAATTACGCCTCCTTTGAGAAAATGATGGTCTTTGGCAATTAATGGAAAAGACAAAATCAAATTACTCAAAGCTATGCTTAACTAGGATGGTGCACGACTCGCTTAGGCATCGACTACCAACATCATGGTTCTGACCAAGAAAATTGTTATGCGGATATGTGTCTTGCTACATGATTTGCATTAAGGTATGGCACAATACTGATTATAAATATGGTACACTTGCTTAGACAATTTATTCATAGAGTTTGTTATTTCAATTTGATTTTTACTCATTTCCATGATTTTCGTCATCTAAATTTTTAACTAAGCCCTTAATTTTCTTCATTTAATTCCTTGAAATGTATTCTATTTACTTCTTTTACTTAATAAAAAATAGTGAGATTATCGCATCAAATGAATCGATATTGCTTCAAACTCTTACTTTCCAACATTTTAATTATAAGATCTCATCCAAATAGTAAATCATAAAATAAATGTTTGATCAAATTGTTTTCATTACATAGTTGCTATGCATGAGAAACAACAGCATCAAAGTGTATACATTAAATAAACCGCAAAATATGGGGTAGATATAGTGGAGTGGTGTGATATTGCATGAGACGAGATAACACAACAATCACGATATTATAGCAACTTGAAATAGCCAAGCATAATCTGTTTGTGGCTTCGAGGAGGAGCTAGGCGTTGTGATTCGCGAGTTATTTTCTTATGTTACCTGTGTCGAATTTGTTTTGTTGTTGAAAAGCACACCGTATTACAAATAATAAATAATTAATTTACATTATAATCATATTTATTTTTTCCATAATCATGTACTCTATTATTAGTATTGTATTTTATCTTAATAATCATGCTCCTAATTAATGATATTCGTTAATTTCATAAATTACCAAGTCTATACGAAACTAGGACTCGACTTGATGGATATTTAGAGAAAGATAAGGGGTTATGAGCCATGTGATGCAAAGTTAAAGTCACAAGTTGATGACAACGGATTCTTGTTTTGGTTGGTGCAGTCGAAATATAATATTTATTTGATGATTGAGTCATTGACTACAATTTCGGAGAGGACTAGAAGTACGAGAGATTTGATTTTAAAAACAGATGAAGAAAGTAAAAAATGAATTAAGACTTTTGCAATCAAACTGAACATAATAAGTGGTTTTGCTCTACATAAGTAAATATTGGATGTTCATTTCGAACTCCAAAACAAACCAAATTCGAACGTGGTGTTCATCTATTTTGTAAATCCGATCGAACGTCTTAACAACCCCACCCTATCTCCCCTGCCACCCCTCCACCCCTAAGAAAAAGAAAAAGAAAAATCTCAGAGCCTTTTTAATTGAAAAAGAGTGAAAAAAAAAAATCCTTTATATTACCAACCTCTCAAAGCTTTAAGAAGGTTATTTACAATATTTGAAAGTTTAGGGTAATATTTATACCAAGATCAAAATTACAGAGGTCCTTATAATGGGGACATATTTGTACCAAAATTCTAGTTTAGGAAGGTTCTTTATTATTTTGCTAAAAACGTTTTCTTAGATAAATCAAGCTTAAATGAGTTTTAATCAAGTCAAACTCAAGTTTGAAAGTTTGAACTCTAAAATTTAGAGTTGAATTCAAACTCAAAATCATATCATCTTAATTAATCCTCATTTCATGCATTGATGCAAATTAATCCAAGTTAATGATTATTCGTTCTACTATTGTTTGATGCTTTTCATGTTGAATGAAAATTTACAAATTCTAAGTTCTATTCATTGAGAAAATTGCTCTTATCAAAGTGTGGTAAAATTTGATAGCAAAGTTTTGTTCCTTTTATATTTTTCTCAGATTTAGCTATAGCTTGAGAAGTAATTAGGTATATTTTCTTATGGTAACAGTGTGTTATTTACTTATTTTAGCAAAACAAACAAAAAAGTTACAAAACAAATTTGAGAAGATTGAAAAATAAATTGATACATCTAAAAATTTTAGTATTAGATGGAGAAAATGTAAAAATTAAAGTTATGCTACTTTTGTCCACTCTAGTATATTTCTATTAAGGTAGTGTTTACAAGTGTCATATAACTAAAATTGAAGTTATTGCATGGACCCCAACTTTTTTAAAAGTTGGTATGGTCCCTTTTTTTTTTTTCTCTAACTAGGTGGGCATATATGAATGAAGCTTATATAGATGCTTATATAGTAATTTTTTTTGTCAATGTCAAGATTTACATCTTAACTTTATCGTTTTTTTACAATTATACACCTAAAATTTCGACTTATGTAATTATACATCTAATTAAAGATTTATTTGTTGCCATCTATATATTACTTAATCAAATTTATACCATTAGTCAAGTCAGTATGATTAATTAATGGAGTGACTATCTATAGTCTTAAGGTGTCATGAAAGCCCTACAAGTGGCCACCGGCCATCCTTTACAGTTCTGATTCACTTCAAAAAATATGAGTCATAAGATCTATTGGTAGCCATAGGTGGTCACTCACAACCTTAAAGTGGTCAAGTGATACCCCTAAGACTGTTGCATGACCAACTAAGGCCTTAGACGATCACCCCATTAACTAATCTTACTAATTGAACTAATAATATGATCAACATTAACCGAAGTGCAAATAATAATAACTAATTCTTCGATTAGGTGTGTAATTAGATAAGTCAAAACTTCAGGTATATAATTACAAAAAAATGGCAAAGTTGAGGTATAAGTCATAACATTACCCCTAATTTTTTTTATTAATTTAGTTAAATTTATCCATATTTTAAAGTTAACATAAGCTATTTAGCTATTTTTTTCTTAACTTTTGTTAATTAATTTGTTTATTTAAATAAATGGATTAATTTCCATCTAAACGTCTAAATAAGTTTATTTTACACATGACCAAAAAATGGAACCCCCTTTTTTTAAGAAGTGGTAAGTATTGACTTTAAAAAAATTTAGGATTCAACACAATTTTTAAAGTTTTTAGGATGGTGATGCAATTTACTCAAACTTTTCATCATCGTCATTAATACTACAAAACAATGAATACATCACCCGATTAACAATTAGAGTATGGAATTAATCATGTCCTTTACGTCGTTCAAGACCAAAAGTAAACATAGAAGGGGTCTGTTCTCTTGTTAAAGAGCTAGAAGTGCAATTAAGAACATTTAACTAATGCATAAAGTAATTGGTAAAAAAAAAAACGATGCATTAAGTTAAAACAATTGTTTCCAAATTTGCATCACAACCGTTGCCAATTTGACAGTTGCATCAAGATCTCAAGCAATATAGTTCTAATGCTTTTATTATTATTTTTTTTCCAAACTAAAACATGTTATAACGTTAAAAATAACAAATGGATTACAAAGTTCCTAGCAATCGAGGTACATGATCATGACGTAGCAATCTTATCAAAGGTCTTAGGAGATTACATTCCCTAAAACACATACTCAAACCTTTTTTTCCTAAGGATGCTTCTTAATTGGCACATAAGTTGGCCTTTTGATTTATCAACTTAAATTGACATGATTCAAAAGATGACAAAAGATACTCTATATCAATTATAATAGCATAAGTAGTCCATCTTGTATTGTGCCTCTTAATACAACTGATTGTAAGAGATGAATCACTCTCAACAATAATTATTATCTACCCCTTTCTCTTGGCCATTACAAGAGCTTCCTTAACAGTAGTAATTTCAAAAAAATGAGAATAATGGATAATAACCAAGTCACAAGTTGCACCTAAAAAATTCCCGCTATGATCTTTCGCTACAATACCGTATCCTGCCGTATGCCTCTTATTGCTATATGCCCCATTACAATTGAGCTCCACAAAGCCAATCGGAGGAGGATCCCACATAACTCTTTGTTTTGAAGCTCTTACAGTAGTCACAATTGCACTTTCATCATTTAAACGGCCACAATGCAACATCTTCCCATCATTATGCAAACTATTTAACTCTACTATAGTAGCTTTAATGAGGACAATCACATGTTAGGGATTAGGTATTTTGTGATTAAATATATAATCACATCTATGTTTCCAAATATGCCAAATATATGTACAAACTTCTCTGTCTATAGCTTTGAGATGTGATTCATGTCCTAAAAAATTGTGAATTAATGTGTCCAACCATCTATCTACTGTAGAGATACCTTTTATGTCAACTCCATCTAAATTGGTTTTGTCCATTCACAACATAATACAATATGTTCAATAGTTTCTTCTTGTCCACAGAATATACATTCAACTAAGCTCTTGATATACCTCTTTTGCAAATTGTGTATGAGCTTAAAGAGTTAGTAAAGATATGCCATATGAAATGCTTGATCTTTAGCATATACTGTGCATTCTACACTAACTTTCATATCACAGCATTGAAAAAATGGGACAAAGAAGGACGATTTTCACTCAGCTACATAGTAGAATTTATGATAGTATGATATGCTGATTTCACCAAGAAATCACCACTATTCTCTAATGGCCATATGGGCCTATCTTCCATTCGGGCTTGACAAATTGGAATCCTATAGATTATTTTAGCCACTCCAATAAGGAACGCTTCATGAATAATATCCCTTGACCACTAATTCGTTTGCTATTCGTTGTTGGTTACCATTAACTCATTGACAATGCTGTATCTATCATCTTTGTACATTGTTAAAGGTACCGGTGTCCTATTTTCCATCTTCAAAACTAAGGGTTAGACCATATATTTACCTATTCTCCTCCTCCAATCTATCAACAAATATTCATGCTAATGAACTCATGTGAAACTAAGATACTTTTCCATACCTATGACAACCTACCACTAAACCTGCATTCATGAAATCCTCATTGGGAAAATAAGTACCTCTTAAACAACTTAGACAAAGCCTATTATCTATAACTAGTACATGCACACCTACAGAGTGCATGAGAAATCAAATACAATGTTATAATAAAATCTAAAACATAATATAATTAGTGAGAAAACGATTATTTTATAATGTTGATTTTGTAATGGAAAGGTAGGAAGTTAATGGGCATGCAGTTACTTAATAAAATTGTAGGAAATTATTTTTGTGCTAATTTCTTTATGTTAGTTGATTTTGTAATATTATATATATAAATGATTTTTTCTATACCTAAAACATCATAATGGGCTCTCCCATTTTAATATGATAGATATCAAAGTAGTTTAGGGATTTTAGAGCCTTACATTTTTATGATTAAGGAAATAGTAATTATTTAAAATATTTGTGTGTGCATACGTATATAAGAGAATTAGGGAGAAATTATTTAAGGTAAGTGAATGTATGTGTGTGCCTATACATGTGTGTGTGCCTATACATGTGTGTGTGCACGTGCATGCATGGGTGTATCTATGGGTGTGATTGTGAGTGTGCATATAGGCAAATGTGTGTGCGTATGCGTGCATATGCATGCATGGGTGTGTCCATGTATGTGATTATGAGTGTGCATGCATGCAAACATGTGTATGTACGTACATATGTGTCTTTTTTTGAACTATAATAGAGTTACTTAAGTTCATGTACTAAGTCATACAAATTAACTACTAATTAAGTGTATAATAGCTTAATTGGTGAATAGAGATTTATTTTATACTTTATCGATGCTACCAATAATAGAAAAAGGATAGATTCATAATCCTAATAATCAATTAGGTTAAAATCCTAACATATTAGTATAGTTCTCAAGATGAAAATCATGACAATATAAAGAATACTAAAATCAAGTAAGAAATGAACAAGTTATGGTTATTCAAATTTATTGGCATAATTGGATAACAATATATAGAAAGTTGAATATAACTATATTTGAAAATGAAGTAGATTACGTTTAGGTGTGTATTTATAAATAATTAAACAAAAAAATTGAAGGTATACAGAATAAGTAGTAGAGTGAGTTGTGATCCAAGATGAGCACTTAGGATCTTCTGTTACATTGTTGCCATAATTCATGGTATTCGAACACTGTTGTATGCTAATTATTATATGAAAATGGTAGTTAGTTTTTGACTTATGCCTATGGTTTGTTAGATGGTGGTGATTATATAGCTTACTAATTGTGCGGCTGATTATGAAATAATGAAGTTAAGTGTTCATATGTCCGAGAATAATTTATTGTAGTTATTACATTTAAAGAAATTCATTTAATTGGATTCCTAAAGGAGAAAATTGTTAGTATGGTTTGTTCGTATAAAATTTGTTCTAATATTTAAGCTATGTTACTATTTATATTACTTCAAATTTATCTTCGAAATTTTTTTCCTTGCATTGATGACATGTAATTAAGGACCTAAGGCCTAAGGGTCGTTTACAAAATCTCAGTCTTTGTTGGCCAATATGTGAAATGTTAAGAACTGACTTTATAACATCGAGATTTGTACGCTTCGATTTGAGTTTTACATTTAAGCATCGGTATGTATATTTTTCTTCAGCTTGTAATTCTTCATTATATTTAGATTGAATCACCAAGTATTGTTCATTTAAGATCTAGTACTAATGCATATCAATATGCATTAGCGTAGAATACAATTGTTGCATGAATGTTTGTCATTATGATTGTTCTTCAATTATATTAATGCACAAAGGTGAGGTAATGAATACTAAATCAATTGTAATTATCAGTAATTATTTGATCAAATACTTAAAAAAACCATTCCTCATCTATTAGCTTAACTATTGATCAATTTTAAGCTTAAGTGTTATACTTGATGATGTAAGTTTTGCTTGATGCAATTTTTTTCAATAAGAGCACCAAATATTACTCCCTAGCTTGATTATTGTGGAAATATAGGAATTTAATGAAAGAAAATCCATTAACCTCTGTTAGAGGTAAGGTTTTATCTAAAAATAATTAAGAGATGGAGGAAAGATTTCTAAGAAATTATTGATTTATTTTAACAAATAAAATAAATGATTCTCAAATACATTTTCCTAAAAACACTTCATAGAATTCGCTAATAACCACCTCAAAGCAAAATAGCCTTAAGTTGTCATTGACTCCACCATTAACTTAAATAGAGAATTATATATAAAAAAAAAAAAGGTTGTTTTCTCTTGGATCTGTATAAATATTGTATAAACTACAAGCATTAAATTGTATGTATTAGCCTAGCTTGATAGCCATCTAATAGATATAATATATTTAATTTAATGTTATATACAATGTTGCTAAATAGGCATCGGAAGGTTAACTCGGGGGTGAGAAGGGATTAAGGGTTAAGAAGTTCAACTGAGGTTGAATCAAGATTAATAAAAATATTATAATATAATTCATATTTATTTATAAAATAATAAAAATTATCTGTAATCTTAAGAATTAAAAGTAGAGAGTCTTTTATAATTTATTTTTTTTCTTTGATTTATAGTTATTTTTTTAGCAAATTAGTATATCTTTTAAAAAATATAAAAAAATAATATGTTTTAATAAAAAAAAAACTAATGGGTTCTTATGAGAACTAAGTTAGACTAATCAAGTCAATTGATCTAACTAATGCCACTATCAATGAGAGTCAAAGGAATGACTCGAACTTGTTTTATGAAGAAAGTAAATTCAATTAAGTTTAACTAGGTAAGTCAATCAAATTTGATAACACTGGTTATATATATATATAATGAATGCAACCCTTTCTGTTTTTTTTTTTTTAATGAAATACACAATCATTGAAGAGGAATAGATAAAACACAATCTATCCTATTAAAAGATGGATATCATTACGTTACCACACAAAGTGCTTGGCATTCATGCAAACCTTTCAAAGTTTCCACTTTATTGAAATGGCCATTTTGTTTTTCCTCTTTTTGGGCCTTCTCATATGCCTGCTTCTCGGAATTTGACTGATGGCTCTTGTTATGAGTACAGGTTGGTTTGGGATGACAAATAATTAGGCCTATGCAGAGTAAATTAGGCTCCACTTGATAAGAAGCCATAGGTGCTTGGAAATTAATACCAAACTTAATTTTGGGTTGAGTAAATTAGCTGAAACTTCAAATTTGAAAATCATATTTAAAGTTATTTTAACTAAAGTTACAAATGAATGGTGATTATTTTGATTTTTTAAATATTTTGTGATATCAACATGATATAATCTTTTTTCATGTAATCTCAACAACTAATCATAACTTCATGTTTTGCGGAAGAATTTCAAAAAAAATTAAAAAGGAAACTTTTGAGGATCCAAATTCTAAATAGAAATGGATTTAAAATTAAAAGGGTAATTTCTGCTGGTGTGGGTTAGGTAGTTTAGAATCACTTTAAGTGGTTACATTCCATTATTCTTACCAACTACCACATTGAAGAAAAGCCACATCTTTTCTTCTTCTCCTGGAAATGAGGCTATAGTCCACTTTTTTTATCATTTATTATTTTATTCCTATTACACACATATTTTCATACTACTATTTATAATTACATTTGCAATCATATGCATAACAAGTTTTTATGTTCAGCAACATGTTTATTTGTTCTATACTTCTGAAAACTTTTCAATGTTTACGTGTCGCTACCTTAAGCCATTGGTTTCGAGGAACATAATTAAAAAGCCATTTCATGTAGATTTCTATGACTAGGATAATCTATGTTGTGTAGACTATTAGCGTTATATCCTAATAGCAAATGACGCACGACATAGGTGCCTTAGAAATTACAAAAGAAATAATAAAGTGATCATATGACATAGAAGATTTTGTTTAACAGATTATGAGGGAAAAAAAAAAATTGAAGCAAATGTGAGCTAAAAATAAAATTACAACTTTAAGATGAATACTTTTAAATTTAATCTATCGTCTTTCAAAAGCTTTTTTCACCACGTGGTGCACGCATTGCTTTGTTTCATTGGAATTTGAAATATAATTTCGCCTTATAAAATTAGTATTCCCCTGTTTGGTTGGCAAAAAGTTATATCAAAAGTAATGTCTATTCATAATATAAAATTGGTAAAGAATTTATACTCCTTCCCCTCATCAAAGGAATTGTTATTCTTCAACAACCATATTATAACGGCTCTTTCACTTCATGAAATAGAATTAAATGGAATAAAATAAAAATATAATACATATTAATTTGTTTAAATAAATTTATAAGTAATTTAAAAATAAATATGTAAGATAATTTTAATGACTAAATTATCATCAATCTATTTTTTTTTTCTTAATTAATCCTAAAGTAATAGGTGGTTGTGATGGTTACAGTAGTAAGGATGATTTGTGAAGATGGCTATAATGATGACAGCAGCAGCGATAATTGGTAATGGTAATAGTAGCGACTACGATAATTAGTGATGATGGTGGTAATAGTAACGGTGGCAGCAACGGTAGCTATGGTTATTGGCAACAATAGTAGCAGTGATAATAGTATCAGTAACTACAATAATGGTGGTGACAGTAGTAGTTGGTGATGGTAATGTCAGCAGCTATGGTGATAATAATGTCAGTAACAATAGTGGTGGCAATAGTTATGGTAGTCAGTAGTAGTGGCGACAACGATCATAATAGTAGTGGCAATAGCTGTGGCGATGGCAATAGCTGTGGCAATGGCAACGATGGTAATGATGACGATCGGTAGTGCTGGCGGTGATATCAATAGTGGTAATAGTGAAAAATCGTAATTTTTTAATTGAATTAAAAAATCTTAATTAAATAATAGGAATTTTTGTAGAATTGCGATTCATCGATAAAAATATAAATAAAGGTCGTAATAAGAAAAAATTAAGGAAATAAAATTCTAATTTTATGAAATAAATGTGCCGTAAAGGAATTACTATTACTTTTAAATCTTATTCTATCCGAATAAACTAAATGCAACATTCGTGTTAAGTTATTTTAAGGTTTATATTACTGCCCTAGAATTTGTGCGAGGTAAACACTCCATCAAATAAGAGAAATGGGATGTGAGATGCGTCCCCCTTTGCTTGTTCTGTCTATTCATAATTGTTCCATGACTACACTTGCCAAGTACACTTTTTTCTTAAATTGTTCCTGGTCATATCTATCTTTCTCTTATACTTGATTACAAGTATTGTGATATTTTGTTCATGAGTGCATATCAATCCTATAGTCTTTATGCGACTCTGGCCATAACACACAATATATCGTGAATCGGACTGATCTACAATGCCCAATGGAGAGATTGAATCTCAACGTACTTCAATCACTATGGCCGGCAAATAACCGTTACTAGATAAGTTATCTCAAGCTATATATATATAGATATGGATTGCGGAGAGATTATTACTATCACTGAATTTACTTGACTAGTAATTTGGATAAACTTCTAAAAGTTGATACACATAAGAGCACATTAGTTTGAAGTAATTTATTTGACTAGTAATTTCGATAAACTTCAAGATAAGATCATGATTATTGATTAAACACTTGAACTTGAAATTTAATGCAGTTTAGTATATTTCAAATTTCATCTATTATGATTTCAAAATTAGAACTAATTGAAGAATTTATTTATTTCAAAAATCATATATAGAAATTAAAAGAATAAAAAATATCAAAGCTTAATTTTAAGAAAAGTTATGACCGAGATCATAATACTAGAAATGGTGCCTAGGTCTTATGAGAAGATAATAACAACAACATAACATTTAGGGTTTTAATTTTATCGTTTTAGATGTGTGTTTGATATTGTTAAAATTATTATAGTATAAAAGTAATTTTTGAATAAGATAAATTAGATTTGATTATTTCTCTTCTTTCTAAATATTGTAACATAAAAAATAGTTGGTAAAAAAAATAAAAAAGAAAGAAAGAAAAGTACATTTTATATTGTCAAAAAGGATTTATTTTAACTCACCAATCATTTAAAACTAAATTGAATCTAAGTAAATATTAAATCGAAATAAAACAACTTGAGAGTAACAATAGCAAAAGATTTCTACTCACGTGATCGAGGATATGCTTAGCAATAGCGATACATGATCTTAAAATCATGTCCATTTTCCAGAGTAAAAATTCCTAAGTTCGTTGTTTCCCATAAAAAGCTAGTAAAATAGCTTAAGAAAACGACACAAGATTGAATGTTTTTCGTAATGATTACCCAAATTTATGTAAACACACAAGATGATCATTAACTATTTACCTGCAATGCTTCTAACTTTTATATCATCCAGAAATGGATAAAGTATATTTTGACTTTATTGCTGTCCAAATCGACAGAAAAAGGAGTTGAAACGCAAGGGAAGAAAGAAAACGTCACATGCATGACAGACGGATAGAGAGAGAGAGAGAGTTCTGGATGGGGGAGGATGCAGCCATCCAGGTCATGCCCTGCCGCAACAAACGCAGACACTTTACAGTGGCCGAAAATGTCAGCATAAATCGTCCTCTACGCACAAGAAAGGATCTCAGTGTCGTTTCGGTGGGGTCTTGTCATGTCGAAGCTACTGCCTACATATACGCACTTTCCTTTGCCAAGACCCAGATGCATACTATTTGTTTTATGGAAAATTTATCACATGTTTTAAAATTATATATTTATTGAAAAAGAAAACAATGGATAGATCGAGAATTTTTTTTTTTTTTTTAGTTTGTTAATAAGTACAAACAATCATTCATTAATATTTTTCTCGGAACATTCGCTTGAAGGACACATGCATAGTTCTAATGCCACTTTGTTAAGCAATTCGATATAGATTTTTATTGTGATTGCTATATACATATAATAAATAAGTAGAAAAAAGAATATGTCATACAAGATTGAAGGCAAAAAATTCGAAATCAACCAACGTTACAAACTAGCAATAACATTGTTATTGATCTACTAAATTAATGGCATGATACAAAGTTTTCATAATCATCAATAAGCAATGCTTTCATTGACGATTAATTTCCATTATAGGGGCACACATGAGTCACGCCCATAGGCCTAAGTCTTACAAATCGTCATTTAGGCTGACCTTAGGCCATATATGCCCATCAAGCTACTCATAAGCACCTCGAGTAGAATCGAGTTATACCTCCTGCTTCGAGAATCCTTAAGCACACTAAACGTGTCCAATTACTATGCACAATTTCGCACTAAGCTAGTCCGAATCTCTTGGCATGCCACGATCAAAGGAGCTTTTGTCGTGAGTCAAGCTGACCCCTTATCTATTGGCCACTTTCTCTCTCTTCATTTAATGTTAATCAACCGCTTGTCACATAACTTACCTATTAGTTGTTAAACTAAGGTAGCCACCCTTTATGATAGGAATCATAAACTAATCACTTACTCTTAAGCTTGAGAACTCACCCATATGGTTTCTCGAGCTGTTTGAGGAGAGTTAAACTCTGAAAAATGATGTAATCTCCAGTTTAACTTGCCAAATTACTTTGCTCCATCTCACTAAAGAGAATTCCGAGGTATCTGACTTATTACCAAGCCAATCCCTTCACAACACATTAGTTTAAGGTTAAGCATTGAACTTACCTACTACTGACTTAATACATCACTATATTTAAGCTACTCGATCCCGAGCCAACCAACCAAGGCTGACCAAACAATGGGTTACCCCCTCTATCTAGAACATCTAAGCTGCTAAGCTACTGAGCATCCAACTCGTACCTGATTTACTTAGAACTTGTTTTACTTGACAAACAGCATCATTAGTACCACATAATAAACAGTTGACGCGTACCTTATTTTCTTACATTCGTACTGTCCTTTTTGCAATCGAATATCTTTTTTGCAATAGAATATCCTTTTTGCCTGTTTACAACTTTACCTTTATAAACTATGTATCTTTTCTTTTCCAATAAAAATCCTTTTTACGAATTATATATATACTTAAGACTTACCTTAATTAGGCTATATAAATACTTGTAAAATGTATTGGCTACAACAATTATTAATCAAAATAATGACATTAAACTTCAAACATTTTTACCCTTCCTTCTTCTTGAGCTTGTGTTTTCTGGATGAGGTCCAAGACCTTAAAGAGATCTTATCTAAGCCATTGAGCATAGACTAATAGTAAGCAACCTCGTATCATACTTGTACGTTATATCAAGTATAGTTCGAGCTCATGTAAGTTGTTGGTTTGTCATATCCACCATCAGTACATGAGGATCTCCTAATCAACCATCAACTTCCATTTATCCTTTGGGCCATCTTGATGTTCAAACCCACCCTTTTTGGCTCATGTGATATGTTGTGTGTTCATCCTTTTCCCAACAATCCATATCATCCTAATATCAACACTTGGCTACATATGAGCAAGTCTTTATTACTTTATACTCTAAGTAACTTATTACAACATATTGTAAAAGCTATTTATTGTTGTTGTAAGTGTTTGGAAAGTGTTTAATGCTAAAGAAATTTAGTGCTCTAGTTTCCCCTGTTTCTTGTTTGCAAAATAAAGTATTGAACCTATTTCTTGTTTGCAAAATAAAGTATTGAACCTGTTTCTTGTTTGCAAAACAAAGTGTTAAGTGTTCAAGTGGTTTTTCGTGTGTTGGTTGTAATAGCTATTGGTGTGTTAGGTGGTGTTTTGTTGTAATTCAAGGTAGGAAATTTCAAGTTGTGTTTTAGCTATTAATCTCTTGTAATAGTCAATAATGTCCGATTCTAATGTTCAAAGAACTCTAGGTAACTAAAAGAGTAGCGCTCGCAATGGCTAAGGTCAACAAGGAAGTTATGTAGGCCGGCCTGCGAATGATCAGCTGGATAGACTTATTGACATAATAATTAGTCTAGTAATTGCCATAAATGGAGATAGATAACAAACCAGAAATTATCCCTATAGAGGATAAGTTAATGAACAACCCGAGAGAAACAAGGGTCGATACAACCGAGCTAATGCCTTAGTTCAACCATAACAAGCTGGGGGAGTAAACAATTGCTGGATGCAGACTAGCATTAGATGACATCAAAGAAGAGGATGAGGAAGTACGTTATGAAGTAGAGGAGTATTATGAACTAGAGGAGTGGAATGCTTGAGCTCCTAGAGTAGAAGGATTAAGAATGCATATCTCTATTTTTTTTTATAAGAGTAGTTCTATTGAGGATTATTTGGACTGGGCAGGTAAGATTAAAAAGCAGTTTGAGTGTCGTGAAGTATTTAATAATGCTAAGGTCAGACTTATTGTGTTAGATTTTACTAGCTATGATGCCCTATAGTGGAAAAGCCTGCAAGCCACCCGTAAAAGAAAATGAAAACGCAAAGTTAGGCATTTGGATGAAACGAAAAGAGTCATGAGACAAATATTTGTTGCAAGCTATTACTTACAGGATGCATTCAAAAGATTATAGGAGTTAAGATAAGGTAGATTAAGTGTTGATGCATACATAAAAGAATTTTAGATGTTAATGATCCATTACAAAGTTGTTGAACCTAAAATCCAAATTATATCCTAGTTCATTAGTGGGTTAAAGTACAAGATTGGAGATTTTCTAGAGATTATGAATATTGGTTCACTCAACAAAGCTATCCAAGTTGCCTAGAAAATCAAGAGATGCTAAGTAGCAAGATTTTGAGCTCTTGTCAATCAACCTACCACTAGTCAACCTGTTTCGAGTAGACTTGTGCAATTAGAACCAAGCAAAGTAACTAAGGTTCGATCTGCTCAAACTACCAGAGCGGAGGAGAAGGAAATCTCGAGAAAGTTTAAGAAAGGATAAAGCTTAGAAAGAAAGACAAGTGAGATTAAGTGCTTCAAGTGTTAAGGGTTTGGACACATGATTGTTTAGTATCCAAACAAAAAAACTATGGTAATCCAAGGAAAAGTGTTGACTATTGAGGTAGATAGTACTGTTGAGGAAGTGGAAGAACCGAAAAATACCAAACAAAGCAAGTTATTTGAGGAAGAGGAGATTATCTATAGTAAAGAAAGGAATTCCATACCTATAGCCATAGTACTAAAGTGAGTGATGAGTGTAAGCTTAGCACCAAAAGACAAAAAAAGAGAGAATTTGTTTCACATTAGCTATAAGGTGAACGAGTCGTTGTATGCATTAATTATTGACAGTGGCAGTTACACTAATGTAGCATCTGCTTTCATGGTCCAACAATTGAAGTTGCTGACTTCACCCCACCCCATCCTACCTTAAACCTTACAAACTACATTAGCTTAGTGATAAAGGAGCCTTATAGGTGACCAAGGAAGTTACTATTCCAATCTATATTAAAAACTACCGAAATGAAGTGCTCTATGATGTATTGCTTATGAATGCATCTCATATCCTACCTAATAGACCTTGGATGTTTGATAAGAAGGTCATGTATGATGGAAGGAAGAACACCTACTCATTAGAGCATGAAGGAAGGTAAAGTTAAGCCTTATGACTACCAAGCAAGTTAAAGGCATGCAAACTCAATTAAGCCTAGTTTTGAACAAGGAGGCTTTGGTAATGACTCTAGTTGAGTTGAAAAGAGAGATAAAGCTTAAAGAGCCGACCTATCTGCTAGTCAAAAGGATGCTTGAGATGAGAGGATCAGAAGAAGAACTGCTACCTACCAAGGTAAAGTCCCTACTTGATGAGTTTGTTGACCTATTCCCAGGTGAACTACTAGAAGGTTTACCTCCCATCTAAGGCATTAAACATACAATAGACTTACGGCCAAGAGCAACTTTATTAGACAAACTTGCTTATAAGTTAAATCTTGAATGAGTTGTTGAGCTATAGAAACAAGTAGATGAGCTGATTAAGAGAGGGTATGTACAAGAGTTCTCAAGTCCATGTACTATACTAGCTCTATTGGTACCAAAGAAGGATGGGATATGGAGGATGTGTATGGATCGTTGAGCAATCAATCGTATTACCATCAAGTATAAATACCCTATACCAAGGCTTAATGACATACTCAACGAGTTAAATGGAGTAAGAGGATTCTCTAAGATTGATCTCAAATCTGGATACCATAAAATTCGAATGTGAGAAGATAAGTGGAAAACCACATTCAAGACCTGTAATAGATTATATGAATGGCTTGTAATACCCTACAGACTATCAAACATACCAAGCTCATTCATGAGATTGATGAACAATGTGCTCCGAAAACTTCTACGGAAATTTGTGGTAGTATATTTTGATGACATTCTAGTATATAACCATGACTTAGACACTGATTGTGAGCACCTCCTAACAGTCTTTTTAAAACTCTAAGTTGAGAAGCTTTATGTCAATCTGAAGAAATGTGACTTTTGCTTACCTGAAGTAATCTTTTGGGGTTTGTTACAAGTAGTGGTGGTATACGAGTTGATGATGAGTTGGTAAGAGCAATTACCAAATGGGCTATGCCAACATACGAAGCTTTTACAGCCTGGCATCATTTTATCACCAATTTATAAGGAATTTCAATACTATTATGGCCCCACACACCGAGCTATCAAAGGAGAATGTAGAGTTTAGGTAAGGAGAGAAGAAATAAAAGAGTTTCAAGGAGGTGATGGAGAAGCTAAAAACCATCCTTGTCTTAGCTCTACTAAGCATTGACAAAGTATTTGAAGTGGTGTGTGACACATTCGAACCAAACATAGGAGCCATACTATTGCAGGAGGGCCAACTTATTGCCTACTTCAATAAAAAGCTTAGAGGAGCTACACTTAAGTACTCTGTGTATAACAAAGAGTTCTACTCCTTAATTGGAGCTCTGACAATCTAGCAACGTTACTTGTTACCTAAAGAATTTGTGATCTACATTGATGATGAATCTTTGAGATGTTTGAAGAGCCAGCATAAGTTATCTTAGAGATAAGCCAAGTGGGTAGAATTCATAGAATATTTTCTTATATTGTAAAGTACAAGAATGGCAAGAGCAATGTAGTGGTCGGTACCTTATGCCTTATCAAGATAACATTCTCTCTTGACGAAGTTACAGACTAAATTACTTAGTTTCTCTATGATTAGGATTTGTATGCTCAAGATCAACATTTTGGTCCATTCTATGCCAAATGTGAAAAAGGTTGAACGCTTAATGATTATCATAGAGAAGATGAATCCTTAATCAGAAAGATGAGACTATGTATCCTGACTCGTTTTATGTGAGAATTGCTGGTGTACGAGGCACATAGACGGGGATTATCTGGACATTTTGGAAAACATAAAACTCATGAGGTATTATCCTCTAGAATCTTTTAGCTAAGGATGATGAGAGATATCTAAGCTGTTCTGAAAAGATGTACTACTTATAGAAGGCCAAAAGCCAAGCCGAGCAAGGACAATATTTAGCATTATCAGTCCCGACCAAACCATGGTCCAAGCTAAGCATAAACATTATGTTAGCACTATTGAGGACATTTCAAGGGAAGCACTCCATCATGGTAGTCATTGACCGATTTAGTGAAATGGCATATTTTGTACCTTATTCCAAAACTAACGATGCTTCGGTTATTTTTTCTCTTTTATCGCAGGAGATCGTCAAAGTCTATAAAGTACCCAAGATAATTGTTTTAGACCAAGATGTGAAATTCATGAGCCACTTCAAGAGAACTTTATGGAGGTAAATGGGAACCAAACTATTATTCAACGTATCCTTTCATCTACAAACAAATAGATGCACGAACACACCGAAGTTCTCAATAGGACAATGAGAACTCTAATCCGAGTTACTATTGATCAAAATATGACCGATTGGGATCAATACCTACCCTAATTAAGTTTGCCTACAATAGGACTATCTACACCGCCATAAGAATGTCAACATTTGAGATCGCCTATGGATTCAACCTTAAGCTTCCACTGGATTAGGTACCCCTTCTAAGTTAGAATGAAGATCAACCAGTCGTAGAGAGATCTAAGGCTATCAAGACAACATATCAGAAGGTTATAAAACAACTGAACGGAGCTGTCACCAAGCTCGAGAGGTAAGGTAAAGGATGAAGGAATAAAGAATTTCAACCGATGGTTTAGTTTAGATATACCTTAGTAAAGATCAATTTCCTAATTTGAGGAAGAGCAACTTATCTCCTAAAGTCGATGGACCATTTAAAGTGCTTGAAAGGATCAATCTTAATGCTTATAGATTTGAACTACCAGAAGATTGTGGAGTCTTAAACTCCTTTAATGTTGCCAACCTCCATCAGTAAGTCCTCAAAGACGAGTGTCAAGCCTAGTTTTTCACCCTCCCAGTTTTTTTATAAAATTAGGTTTTCTCTAAGCCGATCAATACTAAACCCTACTTGTTTAATATTGATCATCGACTAGAGTTTAAAGAAAACCATTTTTTCAACTTAAAAAGGGATTGTTGTCGCCACCCGACCAGAGTCCGGAAAAAAGATTAAGTTATAACTAATTGGGTAAATTGGCTATAATTTAGTTACCGATCTATCAATTAAAAAGACTAATTTGTAAAACGGCTTTTTTTTTTTTTAACTAGAGATTTAGGTCCGATGGCTAGTTTATTAAACTCTAAACGAATATCATTTTTTAACTTTCTGAATTTAATTTTGCATTCCAAATATACCCTTTTTAATTTGTAAAACAGCTAATTATAATACATATAACTAAATTGATCAATTCATATAAATATCTAAGAAGGGAAAAAATAAAACTTCCTCATTTTAAGTTGTCCCGTACTCACGTACAAGTGCCTACGTACCTATTTTTCGGGATCAAACGTACATAGTTTTTTTTTTTGTAAAACTTTAGTGGATTGGTTTTGTTTTAATTTGAAAAAAAAAAACAATCAAGTTTACATTTTATTCAGTTTTGATTTATTGAAGGGAATTCCTAAAAATGTCCTAATTGGTTTTTTAATATTTGGAAACTTTAAAATGGTCCTAATTTAAAAAGAGGTCTATTTATTTTCATTTATTTTTAGAAAATCAATTTTTCTAAGTGACAAAAAGAAATAATAATCTTTTTATTTACCTATTTATTTTTCTATTTTCATATTTTATTTATTTCTTCTTTTTTTGTTTTTATTTTATATCACTTAATTTATTTATCACTTATTACTTATTATATCTTACTTATTTAATAAAATAAAATAAAACCAAATTACTTTTTTTTCCTTTCCTTTCTTTTATTATTATTTTCAATTACACTTAAATAAAACAAAAAATAAAATAAAAATAAATGAATAAAAAGAAAAACTTCGAACAAATTCGGATGCACCGATCAGACCTAAACAGGTCAGGTCAGGTCGGCCCTATTAGATTTGGGTCGGGCTTCAATGCCTTCAACAGTAGCAATGGCGTCGAGGCTCAATTTGGCTTGTTTCATCCACCAAAATGAGCAAGTGACGTTTTTTTTTTATGAGTATTGGATTGGAAATTAGGGTTAGGGGGGGCAGGTAGGTTTAATGCCTTGGTGTTTTGGAGCTATTTGGGTGGTTTTCAAACATTAGCAGTAGGCAACGATGGTGGTTCGACCATGTGGGGGTTGCTGGGTATGATTGGTTGGTTAAGGAAAGTTTTTCAAAGTGTAGAGAGTTTGATTGTAGGCTTAGTTTCGATTAAAGGTAGCTGAGGATGGTGGTTCAAGGAGAGAGAGAGGGGGCCGTTACGGTTCAGTGGTGGTTGCTTGGTGGCATGGCTGGGGGTCACAGCGGAGGTTGAGAGTGTTCGTGTTTAGGAGCTAATGGAGTTGGGGTCACAACCATGGTGGTAGTCAAGCATAAAGTTCGCTAAAGAGAGAAACCCGAGAAGAGACAGATTAGTAGAGAGAGGAAGTGATTGGAAATGGATATAGAAAGTATGGGAGTTGATTCTATTGGGTGTGTATCCTTGTGTATACTCCTTAAAGCTCCTTTTATACTTGAATTGTTCCCAAAAAACAAGGAAAGCTCATATTGGATTAATGAAGAATGCCCAGGAGAACAGCTTTTTTTCGATTTTTAGAGCTCAAATTGAATACTCCTTTGATTGTATTTAGACATTTTTTTTATACCAATTCACAATAGGTTATGTTTATTCTGCAATTTCACCATTGATTTGGTGAAATTGCAACAAGAAAGGATCCAAAAATCATGTTGAAGTGGGTGGTCTGAAGTGGAAAGCATTGGAAATCTGGAGAAAGTCAAGGGAAATAGAGGAAAAGAGAGGAAAACGAAGGGAAAAGGAAGGAAGTGGAGGGAAAAGTGGGTTGACGTGACGCCACATCAGCAGTAGCAACCAACCTCAACGTGCCATGTATCACTTCGTGATACGTAGTAGCTAACGTGGTACGCCACGTGGCACCATGTCAACGGGCAATCAAATTACTCTATGGTTCGCCGAGCTATCCAAGAAGTATTACACTCTGAAGAACAATACATTCTCCAATCTGACTAGCCAAATTACTCTACTCTCTATCTCATTAAAGAGATTCCTGAGGTACCTAACCTACTATCGAGTCGACCCCTTCACAACACATCAGTCCAAGGTCAAGCACTAAACTAGACTACTACCGACTTGATACATCACCGAGGCTAAGTTACCCCATGCTTGAGCTAACCAAATAATAGGCCACCCCTTGGACCAATCCTTCCTCAGTTTAAAACACCAAGCTACCAAGCATTCGACTTTGACTTGATCTACTCAAAACCTATTCTACTCAACAAATAGCATCTTTGGGAGCACATAATAGACAATTGACACACGCCCCACTTTCTGACATCCATATTATCTTTTTTGTAATCGAAGATCCTTTTTGCCCGTTTACAACTTTACTCCTGTAAACTATGTATCTTTCCTTTTCTAGTAAGAATCCTTTTTATAAATTATATATACTTAAGATTTGCCTTAATTGGGCTATATAAATACTTGTAAAATGTGATGGTCACAATAATTATTAATTAGAGGCATTGATCTTCAAACATTTTTTCCCTTCCTTCTTCTTGTGCCTATGTTTTCTTGATGAGGACTAAGACCTTGAAGAGCTCTTATCTATGTCATTGAGTATAGACTAGTAGTAAGCAACCTCATATTATATTTGTGCATCGTATCAAGTATAATTCAAGCTTGTGTGAGGTATTGGTAAGTCACATTCATTGTCAGTGAGTCATATTCATCATCAATGCACAAGGACCCCCTGCTTAATCTTCAACTTCCATTTATCCTTTAAGCAATCTCGCAGTTCGGACCTACCCTTTTTGGTTCATATGGTATCGGTAATTGTATGTTCATCCTTTTTCCCATCGGTTCATATGACCTTACTGATGAGACAAACCTATCCCTCTAGTCTCCACCAATTGATAGAGGAAAGGATGTCCCATCAGATGCAAGAAGCACTACATCATCGAATCGCATGTCGATTAATCAGAACCTCTATAATAATAAGTGCCTCAAACATATAAATAAGAGTAAGTTCTTCAGGTAAAAGGATCGGCATTTTGTTACCGCTTTATCCTCTCCTAGGAACTCACTTATTTGTTTGCATTACCTCTCTCTCCTTATTAACCTAAGCGTCAGAGGGCCTCCACCAACTTAACTATAGGGGATTTTTTTGTAGAATTGCCGTCATCCATAGCTAAAGGACAACTTGGAGTTGACCTAAGGCACCCTACTATGATTATCAAACATCACCATTTGGCACCCATTGTTTAAGTGAACATTTCACAATAGCAAAGAGCAAAAACACTCACCTACTCCCTGTGTTAATAGGCGATGGTAATCAAACCAACATGGACTAGCTACTACTGCTAATAGAGCCATAACTCATGGATCTAGAGTAAATAAAAACCATGGTCCAACAACTTATGGAGACCAAGGCTAAAATACTCCATGAAAATGCACATTTAAGACAACAACTTAATGCCACCCAAAAACTAAAAGAAAAAATCCCCCCTAATGACAAAGTCTACACTAAAGACATAGCCACTATCCCTTATAGCCATTAGCTCACCCAACCACCAAAGTAAGCACCCTAGGCACTCACCCACACCACCCATAACCATATGTGCCTACGCGATGTCACCCCTAACAAACAACATCCACTCCCAAACTTATGCGAACACCTTAACAATAACAACAGTAAAGCATACCTACCTTAAACCATTCACAAGCAAGCCAAGCTTAGAGACCTCACTCCCTTGAATAGTTTCCTAGCTAGAAACACATCAAGTCCTGCATAAGGCAATCGGGTGTAGCCATTAGTAAATGCCTATTCACTATTAACATCCTCGATGAAACCCCATCATAAGGTACATGCCTCCTATACCTCAACAATTATTGCAAAACCAGAGATCTAGACAATTACCTATCATATTTCCGCAACATGATGAGCTTACATAACTTCTTTGAGGTAATAATGTTCAAGACCTTTACAAGCACCTTAACAAAGGTCGTGCTGATTTAGTTCAATCAACTCCCAAGAAACAGCATCCATTCCTTCAATAACTTGTCCACTAGATTCCAACAACACTTCTTGAGCAATAAGGTACTGCATAAGGACTCGTCCACTCTATACAACATGCGACAATGTCCTAATGAAGCCTTCTAAGCATATTCAGAGCACTTCAATCGTACCAAGCTCCTCATTCCAAAAATAGAGTTTGGTATAGTACTTCAAGCCATCGTATATGGCATGGACCCAAGCTACAAGTTGTTTAAAGCTACGACACTATGCTAACTACAGACCTTTGAGAAGTTCATGACCCTTGCCTAGTAATATGTAGCACAAGAGGTCGCCATCTAAGCTTGCCCCGAAAGTAACAGGCAATGCACCATATTTGTAAAGGACAATCTCAACTTTGGGGATGACAACCCTTCATCCTCTAGAGAATAGTACAATAAACATGGGCAAAAATTCACGGACTTCCCTAGTTATACCCCCACTTATCACCTACCCCTACCTCTCATCCCTTCCCCTTTTAGTGAAGCATACTACGAAATCTGTTAATGCCTTTTCGTTACACCACTCATCTAGGAAACACCTAAAGCTTCTACCTCGGGTAAGTATTCTAACTACCAAAGAGCACGAGGCTATAAAATCAATGAGTGTAGACACCCAAAAAACGCTGTCGAAAGCCTTGTTTGCAAGGGTAGCATTGACCACCTCATCACGAACAAAAGGAACGTTGCTCATCCAACCTAAAGACGAAATACACACTAGCCTTAACAACCATAACATATATAGTCTAAATAGCAAAACCAACAAGATGACATAAAGTAGAGAGGCCACAGGGTTATGTACAACAAATCATTGATAAACCAGTACTCTTAAGTGAAGGACACCTAGCCTACCCACATCACGAGGTGGTCTCAGTCCAATCAAAGAAACCAAGCCTTGGCATCATCGTATCGTTTACCGAGGATGATAGAATAGGTATCCAATATCCTTATATCAACCCTTTGTCTTTAATGCTGAAATATGATAATTAGACATACTTAAAACATTCATAGATAACGGTAACCTGACCGACATAATCTTCTTCTTAACTTACAAGTAGATGAAGGACAAGCTCGATAAGCGACTCCACCTATATAACTAGAGCCTAGTAAGCTTCGGAGGAAAAACAATCATAGTAAAAAGACCTATCACGTTCCCTGTCAGACTGAGCAATAGTGGCCACATCGCCTCGTACCTTATCAATTTCGTAGTTGTTGACCACTGGTCACCATACCATGCCATCCTTGGACGCCCAACCGTCAACAAATTTGACACCTGTACAAGCCAATAATGCCTCTCAGTGAAATTTTCTACAACTACATGGATAGAATTTGCATGAAAAAATAAGCAGTTATCTCGAACTTTATACCTCAACAACATCTCCTATGATAAAGTCACGCACATCAAGTCCTCCTCAGTAACAACATAAGCCCCTTGTAGTGAACCTATCAAAAAACTAATTCAATATGGTGACTTCTTCAATCAAACAACTCAGATAGGAACATCTCTATTCCTTTACGAAAAGGAAGAAATGACCATGTTCTTATGTGACAACTCGAACGTCTTCACGACGTATCCAAATGAAATGCCATAGATAACTAACATTCCCAAAGCTATACACCACTTAAAGGTTAACCCATACATTTGACTCGTAAAACAAAATAGAAGACACTTTGCACTGACAAGAAGCTGCCATCGAGCAAGAAATGCAAAAACTTTTGAGGGCCGATTTCAAAAGGGAAGAGAAATACCTCACTTGGCTTGCTAATATGGTACTAGTTAAAAAGTCAAGTAGCAAATGGAGAATACGCATAGACTACATTGACCTGAATAAGGCATGTCCAAAAGACTACTTCCTTCTCCCAAGAATCGACCAACTGGTTGATTTTATCTCACGCCATACTCGATTAAGTTCATGGGTGCCTATTCAAGCTACAACCAAATCTACATGGCCCTTGAAGACCAAGTCTACACCTCCTTCGTTATGGACTTTAGCATGTATTGCTATAAGGTCATGCCTCTCGAGCTGTAAAGCATCGAGGCTACCTATCAACGCCTAGTAATTGCAATCTTAAAGCCCTATCTCAGAAGAAACATTGAAGCTTATGTTTACAACATGATTGTCAAAAGCAAGACAAAAACCAACCACATTGCCGACCTCCAGAAAACATTGGACATGCAAAAGTACCAGATGAAGCTTAACCCTTAGAAGTGTGTTTTCGACGTAGGGTCTAGAAAGTTCTTTGGGTACATGGTCATAGAAAAAGGCATCAAAGCTAACCCCGATAAAATTTAAGCAATCAAAGAAAAGAAGGCCTCATAGAAAATAAAAGAAGTTCAACACCTTATCTACAAGATCATCGCCTTAAATCGCTTCCTCTTATAAAGCGCAAACAAATTCCTTGAGTTTTTCAAACTCCTTAAGCATCCGATAGAATTTCATTAGACACCTAAACGCATGGCCACTTTCAGGAAGTCGAAAAAGTTCCTCCAAAACCTGCCAATGTTGTCAAAACTAGTTCTTGGTAAAGAACTCTACCTATATCTAGCCATTAGCGATTGAGCCTTATCTTCAATCCTTATCCAAGTAAAGGGACATGAGAATAAACTAGTATGCTACATAAGTCACATCCTTTAAGGCCTTGAGACCATATACCTCTAAATTGAGAAGTTTTCCCTTGCATTCATCATCACGACACGCAAACTCCATCCATACTTCCAAGCGTACCCTATAGTTGTCCTAACTAACTAGCTCATAAGAACAAGCCTACAAAAACCAAACACCTTAAGGCAAATGGTTGAGTATTCCCTCAACCTTAGCGCCCATGGAGTCTGATTCCGCCCTTGCCAAGCCATCAAAGCACGAGTGCTTATAGATTTTGTCACCAAATACACAGGCAAAGAAGGATCATTTACCCCGATTAATACTTTGGTTTAGACCCTTTACATTGATGGGTCCTCCACGAAAAGGGGGAATAAAGCAAGAATAGTCTTGTGCCCCCCGCACCCCCCACCCCCAATGGAACTAAATTATTATATGGCCTCAAGTTTGGATTCCATGCGAGCAGCAATGAAGCTAAATATGAAGTTCACGAATCACAGCAAACATAGGTACCAAGAAGATTAATATAAACTACAACTCCATGCTAGTTTTACAGCAAGTAAAAGGGGACTATGACACAAAGGGAGAAAGCATGGTAAGACATCTCCAAACAGTATGAGACTGAGCAATCAATTTCTCCTCATGGATAATTATAAGCCTCGTAATTAGGTGTTTGAGGTTTGATTCGCAAAATTTAGGACAATCGGATGAGTTGTTCAATCAAGCTCAAATTTTACAATGAAGTTAAGAATATTAATAAAAGTGATCTCTTTGGTTTGGATTTAGGAAAATAAATAATTAAATATTATAATATTAAATTATATGTATATTACTAGTTATTTATTAAAAACGCGTAAAATAAGTTTCCATAATTAACGAATTGATAAAGATAAATTATATGCATACTAAAAATCATAAAATAACTTAAATAATATTTAGGAGTATTTCTTTTATACTGTATATGTATTTATGTATAGATAAAAATACTCAAAATATACTAAAATAATACTAATTAATTAAAGAAAATTCATAAAAATTAAGTAAAAATCAAGAAAATTATAAAAACATGTGGAATTATCCAAAAATGGGTCATGGCAAGCTAAAAATTAAAGAAGGAAATTAACCAGTGATATTAACACAATAACAAAGTAGAAAAAAGAAGAGATAAGGAACATGTGGTAAGTAGAAATTAAAAGAAAACCCTAGAAACTCAAAAACTCACCTCAAATCCTCATTTTAGTTACTTTTGGAGCTAAAAAAATTAGAGAGAAGTTGAGAAGAAGAGAGAAACCAATTTTAGAAAAAATTACAAAATTAGTGTGTAATTAGGGCATATAAGAAGATCTTACATCTGACAACCACTTGAAGAGGAACGACCACCACTATGAGATAGTGAAGCCCATGCCTAGAGCTGCTAACAATGGTGGAGCCACCATCGGTGGCTGAAACCTCTTCAACCGGTGAGTTTCGACTTCTCTTCTAAATTTGTTTAATTTTTTAAAAATATCAAATATGTTTATAAAATTATGAAATTTGGTATTTTAGAATATTTTTGTATGTAAATGTAAGAAAAAATTCAATTTAATAAAATTTGGGCTCAGGATATATTAATCTTAAGAAATGACTAAACTTAAACTAGTTTTCGATATCGAAATAAGTTATCTTAATAGTATAGTTTTGAACCCAAAATTTTTTCATAAGTTATTTAGAGTATTTAAAACAATGCTATAGAGAGATTTTTTAGAAATTTATTTTCGAAAATTTTAAATAATTTTTAAGCCTCAAAATGATACATAAAAGAGTGATTATGGGCTTAATTAAGTAATTTAATGGAAAATGGATAAAAATACCGATTTAGTATATAATTAGGTGTTTTAGGATTTTAATTTTTTATGTAGTATAATATTTTTTTTATTTAAAGTGTTAAAAGAATGTATTAAGTATATTATATAATGAATAATGGGTAAAATGGGTATGATTAAGTTAATTTTGTGATTTAGCGTTAATTAAGTATATATAAATTTTGATTTAGGATATAATTAAACATTTTGATATGTTATTGGATGATGAAAGAATATATATAGTGTTAGAAATATTAGATAGGTGATATAAGTGTATCATATATAATAATACATAATATACATACATAGGAATTAAATGGATAGAAAATATTAGATAAAAATTAATGGTATCATAATATTAGGAATATGATATAAATCTTATTTGGAAGGTACATTTACGAAATTATATGAAAAATATAAGTTATTCTCACATTGAGAGCAAATTCAATAGTTAAAGTAGGAATATAGTGTACCATACAAATGAAAATATTAGATAGGGACTAAATACGAGATTTAGGATACCGAAGTATAATGTGATTAAGTTCACATAATGGTTCAGAATGAATTCTTAAGGTTTGCATACAAAGCTCGTAATTACAAACTGAATTAGAATTTAATTTAAAAACCAATTCAGAAACTGAATCAAAACCTAACCTAAATTAAGAATAATTGTAAAAGATCCAAAAACCAGAATAATTAGGTTTAATAAAACCCTAAACTAAAGATAACAAAAGAATTTTAGAATAAAACTTAAATAAGATAGTTATATGAGTACTAAAACAATATATGTATTATAGGGATTATCGGCGATAGCTTGTATAAGCCATACCTTTGTAAGTCATACCTTAAGTAACCAAGCGACATGTCCAAGTAAGTTGGAATCAATATGTTACTATATTTTGAAGTACTATTTCATAGTACTCGAAGGCTTAGGATTATACTTAATTGTGTTTGTTAAATAGTTAACTGTACGCATTCCCGTATGTGCGTGTTTCTGGATTTGATTATATGATTCTGGTTTGATGTTCTAGGTTGAAAACTGTATGATTTGTATGAGATGCTTAAACACCTTAAACCGAATTTAACTAAATATATGACTTGTAAGTCTAAAATAGACCTACATAGCAACTTATTAAGGGGAAATGTTTAGGGTTCTCTAACTAAATACTGACCCTTTCAAAAGGGGTAATACTGGATAGCATAATGGGTCTCTTTTTCATTCTTAGTTTAACTAGGTGACAAGAGATAAGGTCACGACAAAGGTGAAGTCAATGGTTTGAAGATAGTTACGGAAGGAGTAGTGTCTCTAATGTACAAGCTTACCTTTGGTCATAAGTTGTTGAAATGTGGGCTAAACTCCTCAACTTGGATTGAAATTTCTCTAATCTCATAACGGACTAGATAACATCATATGATGGCATTTGCTTCTATAAGTATTGCATCTAACTAATTTAGTTGATAACACTATTTGTATTTAATGTATAGTTTTAAGCCTTCATCCCAATCAACTAAGTAGTTAATTGTCCACATACTTCTAGATATTGTTGCAGGTGCTACCTAATAAGTAGTCATATAACTATCATAAAGCTAATAACTGTTGGATCTTGAGAAGTGAGAATGTAAAACTGAGGATCCATTACACTGTCAAGTATGGATTTTGTCTTTAAAACTTTTAGTATCAATTTAGGTATTACATAAGTAAATTATGATTAAGCTACTAAATCTTGTAAACATGCTTGATTTATTTTTTTATAAATATGTATTTTTTTATAATTTCATTGGTAAATAACATGTTTAATTCATAAACTATTTACTTTAAAGTGGGTTCGTCGTGAACATCTTGTGTAAATTAAGTCTAAGATAGTAGTTGCAAAGTCAGCTTTTATCTTAGAATGGTTTGCACAACGAGATTATTATGATTTTATCACTTCAAAACATGACAACAATCACCAAGATAACCCAAATCCAAATTTCAAGGCAAACAGGCTCTTCAAGCTTGCCTCCTCCCCATTACCTACCGCTTGGGAATCCAATAAACAAGTATTCCTCCAATTCATTCCTAGCATACAATAGATGAATCCCCTCAACAAGTTCTTGAAGTTGTGACCACATCAATAGAACCTTCCTAGATGACCCCTATTGCCAACTATCTCAATATGGGGATGCTCTTCGAAAACAAAACCGAAGCCAAGAAACTCACATACATTGCCATCAACTACACTCTCATAGACTGTACCCTATACAAATGATGGCATAACTTACCCCTCCTTCGATGCTTAACCATTGAAGAAGGGTATTGCATCCTTGAAGAACTCCATTTCGGCATCAGCAACCATATACAAACTCAACAATCACATTGATCACATTAATAGTCAACTATGAAGCAAGATGCGCGAACCTTAGTCCAACAATGCCATGCTTACCAGAAGAACGTACCTATTGGTTAAGAACTAAGCTTAGTCCTTCACTCCATCACTAGCCCATGGCCTTTCACTCATTGGAGACTTGACATCTTAGGTCTTTTACCTAAGGCATCAGGCAAGTAACAGTCCATTCTAGTAGTCGCAAATTGTTTCACCAAATGGGTTGAGGCATAGGCAGTCGCTACAATCATTGCTCGAGTAGTCAAAGGTTTCATCCTAACAAACATCTTCACCCGATTTGACATACTCCACGCCCTCATCACCAACAATAGAAAACCATTCAATAATGCAATTTCGAGAATTCTGCATACAATATTACATCTAGCTCCGGTACATTTCCATCACCCAACTACAATCCATTGGGTAAGTTGAGACAATCAACAAGATTGTCCTTAAGAGCTTAAAGAAAAATCTTGAGCAAGCCAACAGGTAATAAGTAGATCAACTCCCCACCATCCTTTAGGGCTATTGAACTATGCATCGCAAAACCATAAGTGAAACCCTATTCCACCTTACCTTTGGTTCTAAAGCTATCCTCGTAATAGAGATCGAACTCCCAATGAACATAACCTAAAACTTCAATGTTGGCATTCACTACATCGCTCTCCAATCTAGCTTAAACACCATTAACGAAGTTAGGGAAGCCGGGAAAACTTAAGTAGCTGCATACCAATAGCATGCGACTAGGTACTATAATAAAAAGGTTAAGCACAAGGTTTTCTAACTAAGAGATCTTGTCTACTACAAATTAAAGTTCGTAGGGTCTTGCGAAGGACAAGGAAAATTATCCCCCAATTGGGAAGACCCCATCAATATCAAAGTAGATGTAGGCGACAAGGCATACAAACTTAAAACTTTCAATGGGTAGCCCATCTCCTAAACATGGAATGCAGCCAACCTTCAACCATACTTCTTGTAAATCACACGAATAAGTCATGTACAAATATCTATCTTTCAGGGAACTTAATTAAAAATAATGTTGTCTATTCTACGAACTACATCCTTTTTGAAGGACTTAATTCTTAACACTAAACACATTGAGTCAATTCTCATCCTCAATGATTAGATCAACTCACAGGACCGTGCACCTAAACGAGTCTGAGCCTCGAACCCCACCTCAAGTACCAACTCATAGGACCACGTACCTGAAACGAATCTAATCCTTGAGTGCTACCTCAAGCACCAAGTTATGAGACCATGAGCCTAAAATGAGTCTAAGCATTAAGTCCTACCTCAAGCACCAACTCGTAGGACCATGTGCTCGAAACAGGCTAAAGCTTCGAGCACCAACTCTTAGGACCATGCGCTTAAACAAGTCAAAGCCTTAAAGCTCTACCTTGAGCAACAACTCATTAAGCCTCGAACCCTACTTTAAATGCCTACTCACGAGTTCAATTGCTTAAATAGGCCAAAGGCTCAGAAGCCTACCAATCCCTACAATACTTAGGCATGCGGAGTTTACTTATCAAAATGCAAGGACTCCTTGAGCAATTAACAATTAAAATAACAAAAGAAAGACACAAGAAGAATCAAGAAGAGGGAAAGAGATGCAAAGCACAATAGAAGCATTAACATATCATTCATCAAGCTTATACAAGATTTCAGAAAAATCCTACAACTATCACACCAAAATACAAAATTACTATTACAACCATGTTAAATAAAAGAAAAGAAAAAGTAAGACAAAGCCCACACAAAGGAAATAAGTAAAACCTCTCTTAGCCCCCCACTTCATCAACAATGCCTGCTTTAGCCTCAGCACCATTGCGCTCCATATCTTCCTCAAGATGCTCCTCTATCAGATAGTTTAGAAAGTTGTAGTTGAGTTCAGGATACATCTCCTTATAATTTTCCTTTTCTATACAAGCGCCATCCCGACCAACTCTTCACATAGCATCTTAATACATCAGACTCGATGAAAACTCATAAAAACTTTTCTTCATCGTAACCAAAGTAAGGTCACACCTATCCCTTAGCTCCTCTTCCCTCTTCGCAAAGTTAGTACAAGTAGTAGCAAGCTGCCCCCATAAGTAGTCAACCTTCTCCTTGGTTGACAACCTACCCTTCAAATGGCATTAACCTCCATCTTGGCTACATCCCCCACCCCCCCTTATAAGTAGCATCAACTTCAGCCTTTGCAGCCCTTGTCTCTTCTTTGGTAACCTCTACCTCTTGATGAGCTAACTTTGCTTCCCCTTTAGCCACAATAAGATCCTCTTCTTAAGCCTTGCACTTCTCATCTAGGTCTTGAACCTATTTCTCATACCAACCAAGCTTTGAATGAAGAGCAACAACCTCTAACTTTAGTCGAAGCTTCTCGATCCCCCAATTATTGCTCGCTTCCTACAGATGCATATTCTCATTCCTTATCACGGCCATTGCCTACCTTAACCACTTACACTCCTCACTACCTCCTTACCTATGCTTAACCTATAAAAAAGTTTGCTAAAGTTAACTTTACGAACTTGAATTAATAAGAGAAAGACATTGAAACCCACTCTTATAAAAGAGTAGTGGCAAAGACTCATTACCTCCCCCAGTCCTTTGAAGGCTAGTAGTAAGCACTCATTGAATGTCCTATCTTATATCTACTACATATGGATGCTGTTCAACAACCATTCCCTTACCACACAGACTCTCTCCTAACTATCCCCTTGGTCAAGCTCCGACTCTGCATCCAAATGCAATACCAACTCACTAGAACCTCCCTATCCACTAGGTTACCTCTTTAAGTCTATCATGGGCTCCATGTTTCCACCTTTGTTGCTCATTTGAAACCCCCACCCCTTACCCCCTAAACTACCTCTTACAGATGTAGCCAACTCACCTGGCACTTAGGTAGGCACCTTCTTAGCAACAGCATCCAAATCCATCTATTCAAGAGCCTCTTCAACATAAACTTCTGAATCAGTTCGTCTACGCCCCCCTGCCTCAAACTTAGGTGCAATAACCTCTAATTTAGTCCGTACGGGCACCTTTTCCTCAAACATAAGTATAGAAACCTCTTATTCATGCCATTCATTTACTTCTTCCTAAGATAAAGGCGCAGTAACTTTACACTATTCAACAGCATTCAAGGGCACACTAATTGGATTGCCCTCTAATCCTTCCACTGCTAATCTGTTTGAGTTAGTGTTCTAACTAACCACCCTCTTCTTCTTCTTCTTCTTAACAGCAATAGCTTCCTTCTCCTTATACGTCTCAACACCCTCATCACCTAAGTCTACAGCCATGTCACAAATAGGCTCATCTCCTACCTCCAGCCTATGTCCTTTCAGATGATGCCTCTCCTTCCAAATCTACTTCATCTATTCCTTGAAGTAATCCCTAGACAAATTGAATGTCGCATAGATAAAAACACACTTAGGAATACAAGAGGAAGAAAGCTAAAGGAAACATAACTATATAAGAGAACAACCCAATGTCCTCCATGGTCCATTAACGATGGCTTATAGACAGTTACCTTCCCTAACTACAACAACACCTATATATGTCTAACATGTGTCAAGCCTGTCTCACATGTGTCGACTATCTTACCCTTCAAATATAAGTCCACCACCTCCATAACATTAAAGCTGGGACCTTTCCACCAACTAACATCAAGGATCCACTTTGCCACCTCCTCGTTTGCCTCCTTCAAATGGGTTATCAACATTGCATACATTGGCTTTATCTACCTAGTTACGAAATCCAAGGCATAGGGCCCCTTTATCACATAAAATTGATATCTCTATTCCTTTACCTTGCTTTTCTGCCTACAGAATAGCTTTCTCGGAGCCCACGATTAGGACAATATACCCAACCGAACTTATTTCCCTTCAACTGGAAGAAATATCATAATAACCTTACAGTTGGCCTCCTCATATGGAAGATACATACAACTTAGAAGGCTACTACCATCTACCAGGCATTGGGTTATCAAAACCCCAAACTCACTCAAAAGTACCTAAACACCTCCAGTTAGACCTTTATAAAGGGTAATCGCATCCCCATCTCCACTACTTTCCAGTACAAACAGAACGAGCTATTATCTTCACCATAATCACAAGCCTGATCTCCTTTCTCTAGTAAACACACTTCCAATGCATCTATGTTGCAACCCACATCCCCGCATTCTCTCCACCTTAGTCATAATCCCTTTCCCTTCACATGTAGGCCATAAGTGCTCATTCGATTCCTCCTTCTCAAGCAAGTACTCACACCGATCCCTTACCTCTGTGATATGAGGCAAGTGCACCTATCAGTTTTAATATAATGGATGTGAGTCCGAGTCGATCCCTCAGAGACTTCGAGTATTAATATTAACCTTAGCTTTATTATCTAATCGGAAAATTATGAAAGTTTGAATCAATTAAAAACACTAAAATTAATAAACTACTTTAATTAAAAGACTTAATTAAGCAATTGAAAAAGTGATAAAATCAAGAACGACTTCAAGAAAGTAATAACGTATTTAGGACTTATTTCCCCTAAAGTTTAACATGTAACCTTTTTAAAATATATTCAATTCAGTTTCTATAATTCTTGACCGGAGGGATTCACAATTAAAGCTAATACCTTTCTCATGCATATTAACCCTAATCCTAAATTATTTACCGAAATCTCTTCACTTAGTAATATAATTTAGAATTGCATTAATGTATAATGAATTCCCATACAATTAATTAACTTTCCGGAAGAAACATGTATCTTATCTCTAAGTATACATGTAATTCTCTTCAATTATGCTTAGATCTAATTACACATGCAATTTCTCAATCAACATGCATAATATCATATATTGACACTCTAGAATTATCAATCTACAATTAAACAATATAATTAAATCAAGAAAAGATAGAAACTTTATTGAAATTATAATTCAATCCAAGGGTTACATGAAACCCTAGGTTCCATAATTCTAAATACTCGAATTCTAAGCTATTATAATGAATCTAAAAACGAGTTCCATAAAAAACATAAAATAAAGCATGGAAAACCCCTCTTGATTTGAAGAACAATCTCTCTAATCTTGAAATCGATGTTGTTCTTCTTGATTGATGTTCTCCTTAAGTCTCTTCTTGTCTCTTGTATCTTTCCGTTTCTATAATGTCTCTCATCTTTTGAAACCCTAAGATATCCTTTTATATGTATTTTACAAAGATTCTGTTTTCATCACCAGACACGGCCTGGGACACGGCCGTATCCCCAGGTCGTGTAACTTTCTGCACTTAGGTAAATTTTCTACACAACTTCAAAACTTCATAACTTCTTCATTTGAACTCTGATTTGAGTGAAATTTGATTCATTTTCTTCGTTTTCGATCCGAGAACGCGTTCAAACCTAGAAATCAAAATTTTACTCAATTAAGTATCAATTTCTTTAAAGAAAACAAAAAATGTGCGGAAAATACTATAAAATCACCATATAAAATATGTTTAAAATTATAGTTATCACTCTGCAAATGGCCTTCTCACTTCCTAAGTGTATCTCCTATCAACATTGCCATCTTTCACCGCCACCGTTTGCTCGAAGGGGAGTTGGGACTAGCTCATCCCTTCGACCGAAACTTGTGCCTCCCTTACCTTTGAAGTGCTTCCTTCTAGTTTATTAACCATCCATTTGGAAGAGAAGTTGGAAGAAAATGGAGAAAGCAGAAGGAAAACGAAAGTTGAAAGATGATGATGAAACGAAAGAGTGCTCTAAAGTAATTCTAGCGAAGTAGAAACTAAAGATATATAAAAGTGATTACCTTCAAACCCTTATATAAGGTGGTTCGATCAAACAAAGTGTTGCTCTAACAGGCGCTCTAATAAATGAACATGTGTCAAGTTTTATCTAAACCAATAGTAGAGATCGCATGAATAGATTGATTGCCATGAGGTATGGGTGTGAAAAAGTATTAATTACATGCAACTTTTGAGACCTCAAAAACTTCAACAATTACATTGATCACATTAATAGTCATCTCAAAATGAGCAAGGCTTAGATCTCTAAGTACACTGAAAGCCAAAATCGAGCTCATGCTTATACAAGCTCTTTTACAATCACTAAAGGACCCTAGTCTCCGAGCACTCCGAAAGGTAAGATCAAATAAGCATCTATGAAATCTCCTAAAGACACCTAACCATAAGCACATCACTACAACCGAGTAGAATGTGAAAGAAAAATTTAATGAATAAGAAAAAATGAAGTAACAAGGTGCAACCAATTAAGCAAGAAGGGCAAAGTAAAGAAATACACGAGTATGTGAAAAGTGAATTTGACTTTTATTAAATTTCAAGATTTGCTACAAGGCTTAGGAATCAGCATAACAACCCCAAATGACAGTTGTCACAAAGGAAAATACAAAAGAAACTCCAATGAGACATACAAAGTATACTAAACAGGCTAAAGCCCCTACCATATTGCTTGAATCTAGTCTTTGACCTTGCAAATTCAACTCAATTTCGACGAATGACTTACCCAACCTGGTTTGTGAGCAATCCCAAGCTAGCGAAAAGAAGTCGGCTCAAATTCGTTGGCTCGCAACTTCAACTCAAATCCCTATTCCATACTAACAAACAAAGCTCAACCTAAACCACCTTAAGCAAATGAATAGGGACCTTAGGCAATAGTGGTTGTTGCTCCTCCTCTATCTCCCTAGTCATTGCAAAATAAGGCTATACCAACACATCATTCCAATAACAAGCTTATGCCACTACAACTACCCTAAGAGAAAGTACCTCTAACACTTGCAGGTTGTACCTAACCTCTGTCCATAGTGTTCACACCCAGCTAGTCTCGATCCTTAGGCATGCCATAACCAAAGGAGCATTGGCCATGAGCCAAGCTAACCTCCCATTTGCTAGCCACTTTCTCTCTCTCTCTCTCTCCCTTCATTTAATACTAATTGATTACTTAATACATAACTAACCTACTAGGTGAACTAGAGTGACCACCCCTTACTGATGGGACAAACCCATCCCTTAAGTCTCCACCAATTGGTAGAGGGAAGGATGTCCCATCGAGTGCAAGAAGCATGACCTTATCAGATTGCGTGCTAGCCCACTACATGTCTGCAACATTAAGCACCTCAAACTTATAAATAAGAGTAAGTTCTTCAGGTAAAAAGATCGGGATTTTGTTACCCCCTTATCCTCTCTTAGGAGCTCACTTATTTGCCTACATTATCTCTCTCACCTCGTTAACTTGGGCCTCGAAGGGCCTTCACCAACTTAGTCGTAAGGGGCTTTTTGCAGGATTCCCATTGTCTATGGTCGAAGGACAACTTGGAGTTGACCTAAGGGACCCTATTGTGATTATCAACTGTAGACATCCAATTTTTGCCTTATTTATTTTATTTCGATATGATAATATATCCTAATTAAGAAAAATACAAAAAAAGAAAATTAAAGAAAATAAAAATAAATAAATAATAAGAAATTTAGAAAAAAAAAAAGACAAAATAAGGAAATAGAAAAAGAATAAAAAATAACAAATCTAAGAAAAAACACAAAAAAAAAGAAATTTAGAAAATAAAAAATGAAAAATGATTGGAAAAATTAGAAAATTAAAAAGTCACGAAAAATAGAAAAAAATTAATAAAAGATTTATAGAATTTAGAAAATAATAATTTAATAGAATAGATTTTAATTTTAATAATTTGAAGAGGGAAATTATTGGGTCAAAGCTTAGATTTGAATCTAGCTCAAACTGGTCTAGTCCATATGTGAAATTTAATTACACATAGAAACAAGGCACAGACCAACGATCTAATGGATAAACACTTACATTGAGCATGAGGTTAAACTTAGAGATCAAGGGTTTGAATCTTGGCAAAGGTATGAAAGCCTTTTTTATTTTTTGGTTGATATATTATTACATCAGGAACTGCCAAGTGTCAAGATTTTATTGCGCCACGTTAATTGCCACGTATCACGTAAGGACACATGGCATGCGATAGTTGGTCAAATTGGCTAATGTAACACTACATCAACCAACTTTCCTTCTCTTTCTCCCTTCTTCCCTCATTTTCTCCAGGTCTTCCGCACTTTCCTCCTTGGATAGCCAATTTTAACACAATTTTTTAACCTCTTTTTATTGCAATTTTGCTAAATCAATGACAAAATTGCAAACTAGGCATGGCTTAGTTTCATTTTTGACCAAAATCCCATCTTCATTCATCCATTCATTTACCTAAACCAAGCTTAAAAAATCATGGAAAGTCGATTTTCAAACCAAGGCATTAATGGCAGATTTCAGCCATTAACAAGCTTTCTAAGCTCGTGTAAGCCTAAGAACCTATAAATTGGACCCTCTCATCCTTGTTTGATATACAAACAAGCTTTGGAATCAACTCGTAAACACATACTCTCTCTTCTTGAGCACCCTCTCTCTACACTGATCGGAGTCTCACTCTCTCTTTGATCCCCTCTCCCTAGCTATTTTGGAAACACAACACCACCTTAGTTGCAATCCCTACACCACCAGCTTACACCCACTACCATAATCGACCACTATCGTGCTCTCTAGCCATATTTTTTAACTACCTTAGCCAAACCCTAACACACGGTAGCTCTTCCTTCAAAATCACAACCTCCAACCCCCTTCAACCAAAATGACCACTACGGTTGAGCTCACAGTACCCCTAAGCCTAACACCACACCCTAATCTCACACCCAGTAGCCTCCATCGTGTACAGCCCAACATTGCCACCAATCACTACTTCGTACCACCTCCTAAATAACCTCCAACCACCGCGACATCCTCCCTACCTCCCATAAGCCTAATAAGAAAATCACAAATCCCCTTTTTCTTGCTTACTTTGGCCACTAGATTAACCTGAACCACCCTATGTCACTGTTGCTACTATTGAACACAGTAAAGCCCGACTTTAGATCCAAAGTCTGACCTGCGACCCATACCCAAAATCAACCCATGCTTCTCTCTTGGTCCGAGCTAGTTTCCAATCTGAGTTATATGTTTTTTATTTGTTTTATTTATTCATTTATTTTCCAATTATAATTGTAAAAGAAAGAACAAAAAGAAAAGAAAAAGAAAAAGAAAAAGAAAGAAAGAAAAAAGAAAAGAAAAGAAAAAAGTAGTTCATTTATTTATCTATTTATTAGTTTAGTGAAAATAAAAATAAATAGAATAAAAAATCATAAATAAGATAATATAAATAATAATAATAATAATAATAAGGAAATAAGTTAATTATTTTTAATACTTAGAAAAATTAGGTTTTCCTAAATAAATAAAAAAATAATTAGATTTTATTTTAAGTTAAGACCCTTTACAATTTGAAAAAAAAAAATTCTTATTTAGGACCTTTTTTTTTAGAAATTTTGTTAAAAACGTAAATTCGGTATATTTTCAAAATTAAAACAAAACCAACTTGCTATGTTTTTAGTAAAAGAACTACTATATCTAATCTTGAATAGTGGCTATGTAGGCACCTACAAAGTAACTATAAAAAAAAAAAAAAAAACTATTCCCCCCCCCCTACCCTTTTTTAGTTTAGATTACTTACGTGATCTAATTAGAGTAACTAATAATTAATTTTATTTTATGGAATTAAAATGTGATTTTTAAGGTTAAGGTTAAATTTAGAAAATTAATGGTATCCATAAGGGTTTAAAATTCTTAACCCTCAAATCCTGATCTCTGGTTTCAAAATCCATTTTTAAATGGTTCAATCTATACATTGATAGCTAAGTTATAACCATTCTACCCAATTGGTTATAAGTTAACTCTTTTTCCAGACAACGGTCGGGTAACGACTCCAATATATTTTCAAAATATAAAAGAGCCAGTTTTTTTCAAACCTTAGTTAAGAGTTAGTATTAAATAGGAAGAGTTTAATACTGGTTGGTTTAAAGAAGACCTAATTTATAAAAACCGAGAGGTGAAAAACTAAGCTCGACAATTTGGCGACTCTACTGGGGACATCAAGTGAGTTAGCAATTTCAACCTTTCCAAAATTAAAATTAATCTCTAAAAATCACCTTAGTGTAATTTGTTTACTTTTTCATTCTTTGTTATTTGTATCATAATTGTACTAAAGTTTTTGTAGGTTTAGTTTTATGTATCTAATTGTTTTGATAGAAGGGGGTAGGGGAATTTATTTTTTCGTACCATAAATGCATGATAGATACGGTTGAGCTCGAGCTATCTTACGATCTGAGGACAAGGAGCTATTATGTAAATTCTAAGCATAGTAGGGCAACCACCATTCAGGACCAATTAGGCTACCCCACTTAAATTTCGATGTGACCAAGGAACCGTTTATTAGAAACGCATGAGGTCACAAAGTTTAAGGACCTCTAAAACCCACCCTTCTTGCATACATTCTTTAGGGTTAGGCAAATAGCTAATAAAGCAACATTATTTTAAAAGAGAAGAAGAAGAAACAAACCTAAAGCTCATTTCCTTATACTTCTCCTAGAATTCGCTTTTTTGTTATTAACTTCATGTCTATACTATTATCTTGCATATCACATACACTAGGATATGGGGGGCTCATTTGTTGCAGGATAGATGTGGTTAGACCTAGGCAATCTTAAGACCTTAAGAGAAGGGCCATTGTGTAGGCTTCAGGTATTGTGGTATAACCACCACTCGAGGTTGATTAGGCCACCTCACTTAAGCTCAGCGTGACCAATGAAAGTGATCTTTAACAAGTAAGGTCACACAGCTTAAGGGCCTTTTTAAAACCTACCCTAATTGCATTCATAAACCCTTTTACCAAAATCGACAAATTAAAACAATGCGATAAAACACAAAAAATTGTGAAATTTCCTAATCTTTTCCTTATAAATGTTTTTTTCCTATAAATATCGATGTACTCCCTGTGTAAATAAGATAATTCCAATGTAATTTTCTTTTCATCATTTTGTAGAAATTGGTTATTTCCTCTCTTATACAGGCCCTTTTCAAAAAATTCCATATCCACAAGCCTTTAGAGCCTAAGGAGATACTTGAAAGATGGTTTCAATTTTTCAATCCAAATCACCAGAAATTCATTGAAGACAAGATTAAGCCAACCTCTCCTTACTTAAAGTCCAGACCAATGTTACCATGGTACAAGCTTCAGTCTAATTCTGGGACCTTCAAAATCAGTCTTTTCACTTTGGCCCATGCCGACTAAGCCCAACTGTTGAAGAATACTCCTATCCATTAGAAGTCCCTTCCGTTGGAAACGGAAAATATGTCCCAAATATCATGATTAGCCCCGCAAAATTTTTCAAAAAGCTCTTAGGCCTCTGTGAATCTAAACTATGCAAAATGTGGACAAATCCCCATAGGAGAATTATTAAGTTGGATAATCTTTTTACTCAGTTCGCGACCCCGTTTAGCTACAACTAGAAACTCTTCTGTGGTAGCATTGAAAATTAGCAGCAATATAGGATCAACGCCTATATCTTGGCAACATTTAAAACCATTTTGTTTCTAGATGGGATATTTCACATATGTAATATGATTGCAGAGCTTGTGACCCAATTTTAAGAGGGGAAATCTTATGTCCCAATACTACTAGCAGCACAAGCCAAGTTGCTTAGTTATCTATAGGAAGAGAAGAATGGAGAATTAAAAACTAATAGGCTCTACTTATGGTTTGGTTTATTAGTTATACTTAGAGGCCTAAACTTGATTTCCTTCATAGACAAAGTTTATAGAAGATGAATCCCATTGATGTGTTCACTAATGTCATTGAACTCCCCAATGGTATTTGATAACTCGGATTTTAAACATATTTCATAGGGTGATTTTATAGTATTTTCCTCACATTTTTTGTTTTCTTTAAAGAAATCGATACTTAATTGAGTAAAATTTTGATTTCTAGGTTTGAACGCGTTCTTGGATCGAAAACGAAGAAAAGGAATCAAGTTTCACTTAAATCGGAGTTCAAATGAAGAAGTTATGGTTTTAAAGTTGTGCAGAAAATTTTACCTTAATGCAGAAGGTTACATGACCTGGGGACACGGCCATGTCCCAAGCCATGTCTGGTGACGAAAACAGAATCCTTATAATACACATATAAAAGGATATCTTGGAGTTTAAAAGAAGGGGAGACATTACAGAAACGGAGAGACACAAGAGAAGAGAAAGAGACTTAAGGAGAATATCAAGAAAGAGGCGAAAACAACATCAACTTCAAGATTAGAGAGATTGTTCATCAATTAGAGGGGTTTTCCATGTTTTATTTAATGTTTTTAATGAAACTCGTTTTTAGATTCATCATGATAGCTTAGAATTCAAGTATTTAGGATTATGGAACCTAGGGTTTCATGTGATTCTTGGATTGAATTATAAATTTCAATAAAGTTTCTATCTTTTCTTAATTCAATTATGTTGTTTAATTGTTGATTGATAATTCTAGATTATTAATATATGATATTATGCATGTTGATTGAGAAATTGCATGTATAATTAGATCTTCACATAATTGGAGAGAATTACATGTATACTTAGAGATAAGATACATGTTTCTTCCATAAAGTTAATTATTTGTATGGGAATTCATTATACATTAATGCAATTCTAAATTATATTACTAAGTGAAGAGATTCCGGTGAATAATTTAGGATTAGGGTTAATATGCTTGAGAAAGGTATTAACTTTAGTTGTGAATCCCTCCGGTCAAGAATAATAGAAATCGAATTGAATATATTTTAAGTGATCACATGATTAACTCTAGGGGAAATAATTCCTAAATATGTTATTACTTTCTTGAAGTCGTTCTTAATTTTATCGCCTTTTCAATTGCTTAATCAAGTCTTATAATTAAGTTAGTTTGTTAATTTTAGTATTTTTAATTAATTCAAACTTTCATAATTTTTCGGTTAGATAATAAAACTAAGGTTAATATTAGTACTCAAAGTCTCTGAGAGATCGACTCGGACTTACATCCACTATATTAAAACTGATAGGTGCACTTGCCTGATATCAGTATTGTTAACTATTACTGGGTCAGAGCTTTCCAAAAGTTCCACAATGAAGATATTTCCTAAGTTACTAGATGGATCAAGGTTGCTGAGCTAAAGAAAAGAAATAAGATTGAAGAGGAGCCAAGACTTCACAAGAAAAAGAGGATCTAGACTTTAGTGATTATTTGTAATGAATTTTTGAATAATGTAAGGGAAACTTCAAAGATACAATAAAAATCTTTTTCTTGCCACATCGTAGTCAGTTTGCTAGGTCCATTCTCTACATCCACGTCATCTTAATATTGCATTATGCCTATAAATATTCATTAGTTTCTATTTAGTCTCATCCTTAAGTTTCTTAGTCCTTTTCCCTATACCTTCTACTCTAACCCTTTCCAATCTCTTCTCCTATACATCTTTAGTATCTTTTTTCTTGTAAGTTTGTAAAATATTTAGGCCCCTGATCCCTTAGGATTGTTTTCTACTCCTTTCTCACAGCTTGTAAATAATTCTTATCCTTATATTCCTTTCTTCCTTTTCTCTTTCTTAAAAAGGAGAGGTTTTGTTCAAAAAAAAAAAGAAAGAAAGAAAAGAAATGAAAAGTTGCTAACCAGTAAAACATTCTTCCAATCAGGTTTACATGGTTGATGATAGACTCACCCCCTTAGAAAGAATGATGTATCAAATGGCCCAACAATGGCAAGTTTTGTTCCCTATGATCACCACTCTCCAAATATCCCAAGATTCAAGCTTGGAAAGGAGACTTTCGAACTTGGAAGAAAAGGTATCCACGTTACAAAAGAGCATTAGAAATGTAGAAATGGTAATAAGCCCCATAATCAGAGGATTTCAACACCCAACGTTCAATACTGATCAAATGTCAATAAGTCTAAGTAATGAAGGAGGCCCAAGAAGAAAAAAGCCAAGGAGGAGTGAGAAAAAACAAGCCCTAAGGACTCAAAAGAGACAATTCACCCAATTAAAGATCTCAAATACCCAAATGTTTCATCGTTTGAAAGCAAAAAGGATCATAGCTTGTGAAGCCCCTAATCCGAATTACAAATCACACAACTTTGACCTAGAAGCATGACGCAACTATCATAAGGGTCAGAAAGGGTACTCCACTAAAAAATGCTGGAGATTAAAGAACAAGATTCATGACCTGATTGATGCAAAAGTCATTTAATTAAAACTACAACAAGTCGGCCCTTCTTCAAGTCATGGGGGTAGTTCAACTGAGTCTCCTGAAGCTCAATTCCCTTTAAGTATATCAAGCCTTCTGATAAGCTCACAGATTGTTTTAAGTAGCTAGATGATTGCAGTATTATTAGCATTTAGGCAAATAAATTCCTCTTGAAGAAATCGGTAACTCACTTTTAAAAGGTTTAGAATAAAAAAAGGCAAACTATTTTCCACACATTAACTTAAAACACTTTGAGAGTTGAGCAACATAATGGTGAGGATACTTTGGACTCATTCCTTAAAAGTGGTTCACTTTGAATGTGATACACAAATTGAAATGAAGTTAGCATTCATTTTCAAAATCTAAACACAATCATCTCTTGTTCACCCCATTGGACCCCTTTGAAGAATTTTCAAAATTCAAGCCCTATCGAGAACCACTCCACAATGAGGCAATTCAAAGGTTAAGGTCATTAATGAGGAGAGAAGGATAAAATTAGTTTATGCTTACTTCAGTTACATTAAATTCAAAAGCAACTTTTATTTTTGATAAGTTAGTTTTATTTTGAAATGAAGAAAAGCCATATCCTTTTTTAAACACCTCCAGCTTATCCTTACCTCACATGATCTTGTACAATAAAAATCTATGGATGTAGGGCCTTGAATCACTTAAAAAGCAAAAACTTGGTAGTGGAGACAAACATTCTTGGGGCTAAAAGAAAAAAAAGAACAGCAAGAGGACAGTGAGGTAAAGTAATAATAATAAAAAATAAAAGAAAAAGATAAAGAAAAGTGGTTAGAAAATTGGGCCTAGGTATAAAGTCAAAAGCCTTAAGGGATATATCATATCCCGATAGAGGTAGCTAAATTAAATCAAAAGTTAAAGCCCAAATAGCCCCAAAGACACAAAGCTCTTATAGATACCTAATTTCACTCCCCTACCACCACCTCCCTCTCCACACCTTTTTTTATTTTTAAAATAGGTTAAAGCATCCTAAATTAGGAAAAAATACAAAAAATTAAGAAATTAAAGAAAACCCCAAAAATAAGTGATTTAGGAAAAAATACAAAAAAAAAAAAGAAAACATAAAGATATGAAGTTCAAGAAAAAAAAAAAGGAAAATAGAAAAAAGTACAAAAATAAGAAATTTACAAAAAATACAAAAAAATGGAAAAATTTAGAAAAATATATAAGAAATTTAAAAAGTCACAAAAAATAAGAAATTTGGAAAATAATAAATTTTTAGGTTGTTTAAATAGAATAGAATTTTAATTTCAATAAAAGGCTGTTGGGCCTGAACTTAGATTTAAATTTAGTTATAGCCCAACATAGATGCCAACCACCACTTCGTACTACCCCCCAAATAACCTCCAACCACCACGACATCCTCCCCACCCTCCATAAGCCCAATAAGAAAATCACAAATCCCCTTTTTTCCCGCTCACTTTAGCCACCAGATCAACCCGAACCACCCTCTATCACTGTTGCTGCTGTTGAAGGCATTAGAGCTTAACCTAGATCCGAAGTCTAACTTGAGATTTGATCCGTAACCCATGCCCAGAACTGACTTACGCTTCTCTCCTAGTTTGAACTAGTTTCCAATTTGAGTTGTATATATATATTTTTATTTATTCATTTATTTTCCAATTGCAAATGTAAAAGAAAAAAAGAAAGAAAGAAAGAAGAAAAAAATAAAATAAAAAATTAGTTCATTTATTTATTTTTCTATTTAGTGAAAATAAAAGTAAATAGAATAAAAAATAATAAACAAGATAATATAAAAAATAATTAAATAAGTTAACTTTTTTTTAATACTTAGAAAAATCAAATTTTCCAAAATATATAAAAATGATTGGATTTTTTTTAAGTTCCTCCATTTAGAATTTTCAAAAAAAAATTCCAATTTATGACCTTTTTTTAAGAAATTTTATTAAAAACATAAATCCGGCACATTGTTAAAATTAAGACAAAGCCAACCTGCTATATTTTTTGTAAAAGAACTATATACTTCTAATCTCGAATAGTAGGAACGTAGACACCTATGAGGCAATAATAAAAAATAAAAAATAAATAAATAAATAAATAAAAAAAAAAACTATTTTTCCCTTCTTCTGCTTCTTCTTCTTCTTCTTCTTCTTCTTTTTTACTTTAGATTACATAGGTAATCTAATTAGAATAACTAATAATTAAGTTTTGTTTTATGAAATTAAAAGGTAATTTTTAAGGTTAAGGTTAAATTTAGAAAGTTAATAGTACTCGTAAGAGTCTAAAATTTCTAACCCTCGGATCCTGATTTTTGGTTTCAAAATTCATTTTGAAATGGTTTAATTGATAAACCGGTAGCTTAGCTATAATTAATCCACCCAATTAGTTATAACTTGATTTTTTTTCCCGACTCCAGTCCAGTGACGCTTCAATATGTTTTCAAAATATAAAAGAGCTAGTTTTCTTCAAATCTTAGTCGAGGCTTAATATGAAACGAGAAGGGTTTAATACTAATCAGTTTAAAGAAAACCTAATTTATAAAACCCGAGAGGTGAAAAACTAAGCTCAACATCAACCATCATTAGTTTCTATACTTAAGTCTCTTAAAATTCATGCTACTCGCTCGTAGTCTTTCTCTTCCCTATGCACATCATAGTACATACATAGAATTACAAGAAAATTAAAAACCTTAACTTAATAAAGGAAATACTAAGCTTTAGGGAAACAAAAAATTTGAAGTTATTTAGTAACGGGAGGCACTAGCAATTAGCCACATTGTGGCTCCAACCAACCACAGCACCACACCATCCATTGTCCCTAATACTATAAGTCTTTTAGCAACTTATCAAAACATGCTAGATTACCCACTTTATTAAACCCTGGTCCTCCATCGTTTACCTAATTCTCCACTTATTTATGCTTGAAAACTTAAGTTTCATGAAGATTTAAGACACAAATTTAATAGATTTCCAATTTAGCCTAAATTTCCACAACTTAACACATATACATACACTTAAACATCTCTATTTCTTTTATAATTTTGCTAACCTGCTTGCCCATAAGCACTAGTTCACCATACATACCTATGAATTTCCTTTTAACCCTTGCATACATCATCCATTTACTCTAGAAGATATCTAAGATATGAACCTTAGCATTAAAACTACCTTTTTACTAGAAACTAGCTAAAACAGCTATTGAGTCATCTAAAACTTATTAGTAAAGCTTTGAAAAGTCATGCTTGATGAGCTAGTCATTTTAACTTACCTAAAAAAGGACTTTGAGTTGAAAATTTTAAGTCATTTAACAAATAAATCACACAACTTAGCCCCTTTGACCCATAGATTAAAGCAAGTCAACACGCTAAGAGTGAGTTTAACGTACTAACTTGCAAGAGACAAAGAAAATCTCATGAAAACCTTCATGTTCTTTCACTCTTACAGTCTTACTTACTCCTAGCCTCTCACCCTTAGTGAGTTTTTAACTTTTACTCTTATCTCTTGCAATTTACTATCTAACTCTCACTTTCTCAACTATCAACAATTAAATTTCATCTCTCATTATCTCATCTCCAATTCTCAATCTCTTATCTCTAATTGTCATTCTTTTAAGTCTTAGCCATAAAGCCATCATTTGTCACTTAGTTTATTGTCTTTTGCTCTTACTCTTTTGTTTCTCACTCTATCACTCCTCATATGCCAACATCACCATGTGACATAAAGTTACCATCTCCATAGTCCATAGATAAGGAAAATAAAACTTTTATTCTTGAGCTTGTGTAAAAGTATTTTATAATTAGTGGTAGCAATTTGGTTAAATTGGGGTTTTAAGTATACACTGTGTATTTCTTTTTCTACTTGAAATTTTCAATTTATACTTTTAAATTATTTGGTTTATATTTGATTTTAGCAAATTCACAAAATACAAAATATGTAATCAATAATTCATAAGTCCAAATTATCAATTTTCAACTCTTGTTGCTTGTAAGAGATGTCACCAATCTTATAGTTCTACTTTATTATTGATTTCTTATTGTCTATTATCTCCTTTTGGGCATATGGGTTAGTGGATTGAACCATTTAACCTATTAAGTCATGGTAAGCTGGGTTAATTTGAAAAAAGAAGACTATTTAATAAACTAGTCAAGAGAGGCGACTACATTAAACCTACTTACATAGCTTTACTTATTGCTATTCGAAGTTCCACCATCCTCTAAATTCTACACCAAGTCATTAGGTATCCTTAGATCTTGTAGGCTTTAGTTTCTTCTAAACTCATTTACTAACACACTCATAATATACAACATTTAAGTGAAGTACAATAGACCATTTCATCATTCAACTAAACAATCCTATATTGCGTATATTAGAATTTACTAAGGACTTAATAAAAGTCATTGATTTCTTGTTGTAAGAACAAATTACAAATCCATATTCCTCTCATAATTGCCACACCTCCATGACATTGGATTTCGCTATACTTTAATGGATAACAAAATACTTCAAACTTAGAAATAGTTTGATGTAGGAAAATCTTGACACATACCTAGCAACTTAACGTAACGAATGACCACTGCACATTGTCTAACCTAAGGTCTACCTAAACCAAGTAATTCAAATTGTACTGGCTTTCTAGGTTTAGAATTAATGTCCCCATACTATGTATGGAAAGTATTTATGCAATTAATTTTTCTATTTGGAGTAAGTAAAAGCATGTCGTTCTCCAACTTAACTATCGCCACATCATCGATTCCTTTACTCTTACTAACTTGTGACTTTGCAACATGTAGTGACAACTAACGATGAATTTCCTTATTCCCTCATAAAACATCAATAACTATTATATATCCATTGACCTCTAGAAATTAAACAGTATTCAAATGCATTGCCTCTAGATCAACAATAGCACTCATACTTAATAAGATTCCTATCCATTGTCTATACAAGTCTAACTACACCTAGATTTTAGTTGTCGAAAACAAAAAATGTCTTTGTTAAAATCCTTAACATTATACATTACTCTCTTGTGTGTAAAGTCAAAAACTTTGAATTCTTGATCTCCTTGTGTAGTTAATTCTTGCATACATTAGCAACTAAGATCTTATTACACCACCTCTAGGTTACTAATACCTTAGCTTACTTCTAACCTTTAGTTATTATAGCTCTAACATTGCTTTATTACCTTACATTCTCAACCATAGGTATGATATAATTTTGTTGGGGCACATACTTCATTAACAATATTTTGTCAAAGACTCGATTCATATATATCTTTATGTTTGGCAAAATGCTTACAACAAACAAACAGCATGAGGCAAGGTCTCACAACCCTTCTTTTTCTTTTTTTTACACAACTGAGTACTTTATTATCTATGTTGCTCATTTCTTTACCTGATATAGAAAACAACATATATAAATAGTTATGCTAATTTTTGAAAGTACTATATCTATGTGTCCTTAATGTGCTTCCTGATTTTGAAAGGACGTCATGTATGATATCATCAAACCTAATCAGTGATCATAGAAAAGACACTTTTCAAACAAAACCAACCCATCTTCTATATAGGGTGGTTAAAACAAAGACACATTTGAATGTGAATTTCAATGTGGCAAAACACCCTTGATCATGAAAATATCCATTACTTCTTAAACCATGTGAATTGTATGAAAATAGAATACTCAAAATTTGGTAGTCTAAGGGTTATATAACGTGTTCATTGCTATTTGATTCAAATCTCTTCTAAGAAAGGATAAGGCATTTTAAATTGTTTGTTGACACAGACAAAGCTAGAGAAAAACTTTAAAATTATTTCCATATTGAGCCTTAGACATATAATAATTCCAAAGTGAAACACTTTAAAAAGGAGATATTTTATCTCATGGTAACCTGTTCCATCCTCTATAAAACTTTTGTTATTAGGTTAGCTATATACTTCACATGTTTCTAAAGAAATATGATTCGTCATCCTTAGGATTGAGCATTCATATTGAAACTCTTATTCATTGATTTTGTGGTTAGGAATGAATTTGAGATGGACTAAGATAGATTTATATATCATCATGATTGTGTTGTATTGATAATTTGTTCCATGAAATTTCCTAATACCCCTTGATGCACTATAATGCCTCATCAGTGCACTTCAATTCTCTATGGTGTATCATGGTACAATTGAATAACTTTCTTTTAATTGAAAATTGAGTAAGGTTATGTACACTTGTTTTTACATATAGATGCTTACCTAGTGTAAAATTTGATTAGGACTATAGTATTGTTTTTTTTTTTTTTTTACCATATAGTATTGTATATTTAAAAAAAAAAAAAGAGAGAGAAAACCATATTATTTAAAAATGTGTAAATGGAACACTCAAACCATCCTTATAATTAACCTATTAGATTCCCCATCTAGATTGGAAACTTACCTAGGTCTTGAACAAAACCTAATAGGATATACCAGATTTCCTTAAAAACAACTCAAATTTTGTCTTTGTTTTCAATTGACATATCATAGATTACACTATAATGGATAACCAATCTAGTTAGGTTTCTTTTAATTGGCCTTACAAGGCAAATAATCAAGTTAATGTTGCCATGGTTCTAATTAGAAATGTAAACTTTGTGAAATCACTAGTCTAAATCTTAATTTAAGTTCAGGTGTCCTAGACGATGTTATGAATCGATAAAGTTAGAAATAATAAAATTTTTATAAAATTTAGAAATCAAATATAGTATTGATCGTAAAAATCCAAGAAAATTAATCAAAACCTAAATCCAATACAAAAACCCTAAATCCGATATACGTATAAATACTTGAAATCAAACCCGAATTTTATCAAAACCCTAAAACTATGACTTTAAGCCTATAAAATGAATAAATATTACTTAATAATAATATAACTATAGTCAATCACAATTATCGATTAAATTGGATAATCATGTAGAACTTTTAACAAAAATATTAAAATAACTCATAATTATTATAAACATAAGAGGTACCAATTAGATTAATAAATTTTCATAAAATCCCAAAATTAATTTATAATTATTATTTTTATGTTTAGAAAAATTACATTTATTTTATTTTATTTTTCTTTTTCTTCCTTTTTTCTTTCTTTTTCTTTTCTTCTTTCCTCCTTATCTTCCTTTCACCTCCACAAGATTTCCAGCTATATTATACAGCAGCCCTTGTGTTAAATTACAATAACCAAGTGTTAACAAATTAAAGGACAAAGGATAAAATAATAAAGCAAATGTCTTTTCCTAATTAATGTCTAATCTAGGTAGATTAGCTTCTTTCTTTTCTAATTTATTTGTTGCAATTCTTCTTGGATTGTTCACACTTAAAACCTAGAAGCAAACATAAATGAAAAAAAAAAGGAGAAAAAGAAAACCAAAGCAAAGCAAATAACAGACACACAATTTACTTAATACTAAGAGGATAAGAAGAAGAAGATTAATGGGATTTTTTTAATTCAAATTACTAAAGTAATTAGGTAAGGGTATTTATTTTACTTATACATATGTATATCATATAAGATGTACATGTATATACTAAGTATTTTGTTATATATTTAATTACATGTACATATATGTATGTATGTGTAGATAAATATATATATATATATATGTGTGTGTATTATGTATTTCCTTCATTTATGTATATATGTATTCAATATGTATCTTTATTTATGTAAATACATATGTATTTAGGAGTAGGTATATACAGTATACGTAAATAGATATAAATAGTACTATAGTATGTATATTTTTCTACACATGTACTCTTATACATATGTATGTGTGTATATTATATATGTATATTTAATTAGTATTTTGTATATGATTTATCTAAGAATACTAGTATATGTATGTATACTAAATATTTCCTTTATATACATGTATATATATTTAGTATTTTACTTAATTAATTATATATATGTATGTGTGTATATATAAAGGTGTATATGTACATAATATTTATATTAGTATTTAATATGTATATACATGTATTATACAATTCTGTATATATATGTGTACATATGTATATATTTCTATTTTGTATTCTCTCTCTATATATATATGTGTGTGTATGTGTGTGTGTGCATATAATAATAAGTATACATATGTATATTTATACTTAGTATGTTTAATTTATAAAATTTACGTATATATATGTACTCATTAATTTTAATAAAGTATATACATGTATATGTATAATATATGTACATATACTTGATAATTTCCAAGTATACGAAATTTCTATGTATAATTATGTATATATATGTACTAACGTAAAGATGTATATATATATATTATTAATACTATTTGTATTTTAGTATTAATATACGTATAGAGAATTATCGCATATATACATAAGTATGTAAAAAATAAATAAGTGTATAATATACTTATACATAATGTATAAATAAGGATAGAATAATTTAATATATAACGTATAGTATGCATATAAACGTACATATATAATTAGTAACACATACATAAAAATATGAGTATATTTAAATAGTATATACAATATACTATAATAATAATTTAATAAATAAAGTGAGGTAATAAATATATATATATAAGAATACAGTAATTTGGAAAAGAAAATTAATAATTAAGTAAATTATAAAATTTAATAAAATATAACCATAATAATTATATATATAATTAAATCGTATATATACTAAGAAAAAACTTAAATTAATATTTTATAACTTTTTAAATTAAAATAATAAATTTTGTGATATTCTTATATCACAATCCAAACTGTAAATTATAATGTCCAAAATAGACCTTACTATGAAAAATACGCTCGAAAATGATCACAATGAACTATAAGTTCATAAAGATTCAAGTTAAATCGAAAAAGTTATACTTGATTCGATAAAAAACTCGAATTGATGATTCACACAAATTAATGAGTGAGTTAAGTAAACAATATGAATTATGATACTAGTTTAATTTTTAAATTCCTAAACTTACTATTTTCTATATTTCTTATTGTCAAATAATCTCAACTTTGACCCTGAGCTACTATTAGACTACTACGATCCCTGAGTTGATTATGGCTGAGTAAGTTTTTCCTAATGATTCCATATTTATTTATGTATATAGTTAGTGAATTTAAATTGTTATTATTAATTGAATGTTGTGTCGAGTTGGGTTATGCTTGATTATGATACTATTTGTTGATAGTAAATTTACTTTAAAATATAATGATATATTGATTGTTGCATAGTCAATTTGATTGGAATTGATTGTCTATGTCCTTATTGATCACTGAATAACAAGACCTAACATTATCCGACTTAAAAGAATTAAATCGAATCTTGTATAATCATGTGTTGTATAACTAATTCTGGCCATCATATGATACAGAGATAGCGAGAGGCTATACATAGGTTGATTATTTGTTGCTATAGATTTCGTACAATGCATACATGCAATATGACTTTATCTTAACTCACGAGATCACTAGACGTTAGAGGCGCCAACCACTTGATTAAGAGTCGAGTCTAGAGGCCTCCATTTAAGGGTGAGTAAGGACTACGTGAATATACTCAGAATCATATATAGAACTTGATTTTGATTAAAACTAAGAATAGATATAGTATTATATTTTGAGTACGAAACGTGGAATTTCATTATGATATAAGTTCTAGTATAATACTCGGATTTGACTGTACTGATGTATCTCTAATCCTGACTTCGAAGGCATTAAATCTGAGATATATGTAACACCTGATCACCTGTATATATTTGTTTAGCATACTAATTATCATACATTCATTTGATTAAATTTAATTGATATATAACTTGATTACTGTATGGTTAAGGGAATTATCTAACTAAGCTAATTAGCTTATACTCTTATAGCCTCCTTTCACAGACTGATCTATTTGTGGAGTTAAGTCATCACATGCCTATGGTTAGTCTTAAATCAAGAGGTTGATGTAGAAGAAAGAGGTGATATGGGTGTACTTAGGATACTATATATGTTTTATATTCCATAACTTATTATTATCATGAAATAATATTATTTATTCATGCGAAATTCTTGATTGTTAGTTGTAGCTGTAGCCTCAACCTCGTATATCGCATGAAAGGCTATCGATTGAAAGAGAAATCAATCTACAGTCTTTTGTACGGTATACGGTAATTATTACGACTAGCCCCCTCAGATTGTGACAACAAACCTTTTGTTTATACTTTAATTATTTTATATAGGCAATTGTTCTTTCAAAAAGTTTTGTGAAACAGTATTGAAAGTAAGATACTCAAAACTAGATAACAAATCGGGTTTTTGGAATTAGTATGCTTAGTTTATCCATGTAATCTTTCCTTACAATTACCCCATTAATTTAAAGCATCAATGATAGAATTTTCCTCTCTCTATAATCTTGCTATGTGTGATGACAAAAAAAGAAATAAGTGATTAAATAATTAGCATTGAGCTAAGATAAAGGTTTGTATAAAATCGACGTTGAGAAAGTGAATCAGGTTTCAAAGAGTTTATTTATGAATTAGTTATCCATAAATACTTTCTCAAATTTAGAAAATGTGAAATAGTTATATGGATAAAAGGGTAAAGCATCAACCAAAACTAAAAAGGAAGCAAAAAGAACATTGAGCTTTGCTTGTGTTATCAAGCTGTGGTAATTTATATTGGTGAATCATATTTTCGCGTTATATTTTATATTTATATTGCTTATAAAAGGTATAATAGCGATTGTACACGATTAATAATTAACTTTTTTAACTTGTATTTTTTATATTGCACTCCATTCAAATATAAAATGTGACATTATTTACAACTATAATTAAGTAATTTGAATCCTCTCAACTGTAGTTATAATAGGTAATTATACATGACATTATTTTAAAATAATAAATTGAGAAATATTAAGAAAAGGTAGATTAAATTTATCCATTTCTAAAAGTGGACCGTCTCCGAGTAAATACTACCTTGTGAATGGCAAAATTGTGATTTAAGGTGTTACATATCTGCATTTTTTTATCCATATTAATCATGAGAGGGATTGATGTTGGAACTGTAGAGACAGAGGGAGAAAAGAAAAAGAACAAATGTAGGGTATGGGTTGTGAAACAAAGTTCATATTGTATTGTGAAAAAGGACCTTTGCACAAAGATATGCATCATGTGGAATACCTTGGGAATTGCTGCTTTTTCTTCATATAGGTAAAGTTTTCTTTTGTTGCCCAAATATAGATAAAGTTGAAAGGTGCAAAAGAACAATGCCAGCAGCGCTAGCACATGTTGAAGGAAATGGGTACTAGAAATGTTCCTAGAATTATTCATTCCAATGATTCTTATCTTTTTACATAGTTCAAGTCAAACATTTGATGTCGAGTAATGCTTTAACTAGTCTAGCGTAGGAAAGTTTTAAAGAGATTTTTTGTTAAAATCAAGTTGATTTTACATAAACATGTAATTGAAAAAAATATATATTTACTCCGGTGATGTAACACATGGAATCTTGAGTGATGAATATGGACAAATAGGAATCCATATGTCTGAGTACTTTGGAAAACAACAAATGTCATGAATAATTGGTAAACTTTACTTATGTATAGTACGGTAAATTGTAATAATTCATCTGATGTACTAAGTTTTCATACCTTTAAAATTGAGTTTATGCTCTCAAAATTTTAGAATAATGTGCTTTTATACATTATTTTACTATATTGTTATCAAATAAAATAAGAAACAAACTTAGAATCTTAAAAATTATATTAGATTGTTAGGATATTTATAATTTAGTAATATAAACATTGGTATATCGATAAGATGTAATAAGTTTAATTTCTTCTTTAAATTGTAAGTAATAGTTAAAAAAGATAAAAGTATTCAGAAAATAAAACATCAAGGATAAAAAGATTTTGTTAAAGCTCCAATGATTTTATTTATTTTTTTAAGTTTTAGAACCCTGAACATTGAATTTCAAACACATAGCAAATGAGACAAACGTAAAAGGAGTATATTTATAATTTATTCAAATTATATTTACCTGTGCACTATGCACTCGTCATTTCAGATGATAGGTCACTTTTAGTAAACAATGTTAAACCGTATGATACTTTACGGCGTGGTTGTGAAAATTCCATGATTCGAGTATCTCCTTTCTTCAAAACAATGGGTACTTAACAATAGATTTTTCAAGCACACCTACCATGCATAGTCGTTCAGAACGAAAGGGAACTCGGAACGCATAGATAAGCCATTGAAAATGTGGGCCCTTCCATTTGTTTTCATCATTCAAATTTTTTTAAGATCGAGAATAACATTAAATCCTTTAGATATAAACTATCATCTATACATTCTGGCTGGTAAGATAACGGAATCGTTGTACCGTCCAGAGAGTGCAATGGTCCATGGGCCTACGAGGCTTTTGAGCTTGAGGAGTCTTGAACGCCAAGTTGAAGTGACCTACGAAATAGAGGGGTCAGTAAAATAATTAACTATGGTCTTATATACTACTCTAATACTTAAATTAATTTTAAAAATTATAAAGGATAAAAAAGTAAGAGATGATTTTAATATATAAGGTGCTAAATTATATTGGTTTACATTACCTTTAAAAGAAAAAAGGATTGAAATATTTATAGTTAAGATTTCAAGCTTCCGTCACCTTATAACCTACAATCTAGAACATCTTATTCTAAGTTTTAGGCGCTTAAGATTGATAAGGGCTTCTAACATAATCAAGCAATGATTATCTTAAGCTTAGTGTATATCTTCTCGCATTTAATCCTTTTAGGGCCATCGTATACAATCAAGCTACGTGAACCATTGTGAGGGAGTTATATCAATTGTGTCACATTTAATGCATCATACAAATAAGTACATGAATTTTAGTCACGAGACATGTATGTGTTACTAAGCTATGCTGAGGGGCTCATAACTTAAAGAGTATGGTGGTCGTATTTGCTCTTTTTGAAGCCATTATACAATGAGCAGCCCAAGAGAAGTTGGCCTAGGCATCAAACGGCTCAACTTAAGACCGAAGAAAGTCAACTTAAGAATCGGAGAGATCAACCTATGAGCTAAGAGGGTTAGCTTGAGCTTGGGTTAAGTCTAAAATGGACCATCAAGAGGAAGTTATTTGATCAAATATACATGCGTGTACGCTTGGATATTGTTTTTGTAATATTTTACTTTGCAAACTTACAAAATGGGTTTAATTATAAATATATTCCATCTTATATGTTTTTATTTCCTATTAATGAAAATGGGCATTTAGACCCCTACTTGAAAAAAAAAAAAGAAAAAGAAAAAGCTTTTACCTTCATTTTGTAATTTTTAATTTTACAGAGTATTAACATATATAAATTTTAGCAAATTTTCCCCATTTTTGGAGCGATAGGTGGGCAAAGATAACAAATAGGTGAGACGCAAGGTTACTTAAGTAGTTGATTGCTGCTGAATGCTGATTTACATTCTTATTTTTAGTCAAATTAATGACTGCTGTCTAACTTCTAATTAGTCAAATCCCTCATTATACGACAATTATGTCATATAGCTAAATCACTCTATTACTGGTGAAAATAAGGCCTAGACAATTGCTAGGATTGTTTCCTCGTACTAGAATTCTAGAAAACCATGCAAAAAGGGGCGCTTATATGCATGGATTATCAAACACACCAGCAATAAAGCTAAACTCGATAGTCAATGACCCTGCCGGCCACCCAACTTGTCGTGAAGTAAAAAATAACAAAGCGGGTTATTTGTTGAAACATCAAATAGATAAAGCTTTTTATATTTTTAAAATACTTGCACTTCCATAAATTATATAAATAGTATTAGAAATAAAAAATTACTTTCTAGATGTTTAACACTAATTCTAAAATCATCTACTTAAAAGAATCCTTACTTTGTATTAGTTCTTGTTTGTATGTTTCTTCAATGGTTGCTATTATTTATTATAAATATTTCTTTATCGGTGTTTACTGTTTACGACATCAGAGATATATTTACAGAGGTCCCTTTACCGTTGTTTAGAACAATAGAAATTACTTTTTAGATGTGTAGCACTAATTTTAAAAACACCTATTATAGAAAACCCTTATTCAATTGTAGTTTTTATTTAATTATTTCCCAAACAAATGCTATTATTTATTATAAAGGTTCCTTTAATGAATAGATAGAATATTAAAAATAAAATTTTCACACTTTTTAATATTAATTGTATAAAAAGACATGTATATAAAAGTATGAAAAGTTTCCTTACTTCTTATTGTATATTCCTTAATATCATTACATAGTGTGGATTGATTTTTCACTTCTTCATACTTAATAATATATATATATATATATATAGTTTGTCGGACATAAGAAGGAGAACTTTGTCCAACGGAATAAAAGAGGTTAACTTTCAGGTATGACAAAGACTATGCATAGAAAATGACTTGTCTTCAATCAAAGAAATCACAAACTATGTAGCAAGTAATACCTAAAGCTAGCTATCAAAAAGCATTGGTCGTTAAATCATGGCTTCATTAGGCAACTGAACACAAACCCTAATCCCTAACCCTAGAAACTTGCTATACAAACCATATAGACGTAACAGGTCCGCTAGGGTCTTCGTGATGTAGATTTATCACTGCGTGGAGCATCTTGTCCTGTGATGTTATTTTTGTTTTTTGTTTGGCAACATATAATTTGAGTAGATCCTTTGGTTCTGTGGCAAATCTATCTCTAAATTTTCTCTCTGCAACGGTTTCAGTTTTGCTCATAAGAATACTTTTGCCTTTTGGTAGGTAAGGTGTAGTCCATAAAAGTAATGTATTTAATTGCGTAATTAATGAAATGGAAATCGACCCATCACAACACGAATTAAATGAATCAACGCGTCCTCCCAGTTTCTTTCTACATTATATATGGAATTTAAGGATTTTCTTATTGGATATATTTTGTTGAAAATTTATTATTAATATGTTACGAGAATAATTTAATGGTATGTAAATATTAATATATTTTAATACATGAAAATAAAAATAGTAATTTTTTAAAATTCATATACCATTATTGAAATTTGCACGCCATTTATCCAAATACATAAGGAATTATTACTATTAAATCTTTTTTCTTCAGATTTTTTTCTTTTTTTTAGTCTAACACTTTTTTCGCCATTTGGGTTTTTCACTTTCAAAATTTTCAGTTTAAAATCTCTAGCTTTCAAACACCTAAGAAAAAGTTTTTCCCTACCATATTCTAATGATTCTATTAGTATCACATCTGATATGTAAAACAAAATTAGGAATTAAACGACTAATTTAACACTATATTTGAAAATATCCACAAAATTGTTGATTCCTTGTAGCATAAGAGTGGAGTAAAGCGTTATGTACTAGAACTTGTTAATAAATGCCAATAATTTATGAATGTATTAAATATGTATTATATATGACATATTGGGAAAAATACATACAGTATGATCAATTTTAAGGATTAAGCTCAAATAAAGAATTGAATTTTCAAATGATTCAAATAAAGAATAGAGAAACAGCTATATGATAAGCCTTAATTTATAATTTTAATTTAATTTCATATTTCCTATTTCCCCTCATTTTCATTCTTGAATTTGAACCCAATATGGATCTTCAAGCCATCAATTGTATAGGTTATTTGGAAGGATTCAGCAAATTATGTCGACAAGTATTCATTTTAATATTGAAGCCCATGAGCTCCCTCCGCTGAGATTATGATATTCTGACATTGCTAACCAACTTATGAGAATGCCGAGGCAATAAATTGCAAGATACCCTTAGCACCTGCACCAGGAACCTATCTCACAAGGGATCCAATAATCCTTAATCATCACACAGCTATTATTGGGATTAGACTAGAAATTTACATTCCTTTGATTACTCTGTCTAATTTTTTTTTGCTGTGGGAAATAGAGTGTATGTTTCATCTCATTTATTATAATATTAAATTGAAAATATAACCAAATATACTATTATGTCATATTTGATCTTCTTGAAAAATAATCAAAATTTAAATAGCTTCCATTGTTGATTGGGCATATAATTGTCCAAGTCCAATTACTAGAACTTTTTATTTTTTATATACAGGGAATAAAAAATCCCATCCTACAAAAGGTAATAACTATTTCCTCGATAAAAGAAATAGAAAAACCATTTGGAATAAAAATTTCTAAACCAATTTATAAGGAAATAAGGTAGTACGAAGTATTCCAAGAATAAGTACTATATTTCCCCTCTTAACTTCATGTATGGGCCATTAGCATTTTAAGACTTGGAATAGCTTATGACACTTTGACAAGTACATATACATGAATATAAGCTTGGTAGATACTCTCCAACATCCCAAAAACTTAGTGCAAGCACTTCTCAACACCCTAAACACAACAAAAGGCATTTCATCCTAGAGTCATCGCTCCATTAGCTATTAGTATGACTAATCCAAAGTTGCCATAAAGGTATCCTATGATACTAGACACAACTAAAATTTGTTCTTGGTATATTACCCTATACGTTAGTAACTCATTAGTTAACAACTCACTAACTTGGAATGCATGCACACTATTTAAAACATATACCATTTTATGTCCTCTTATCATTACCTTCCTCAAAACAACAAAATTACCGGTCTAAGTTCAACACACCTAGTACCTAGTACTCTCGATACTCTCAACCTAAGTGTAGGCACACTTAACAAAGCAATTTATTTATTTTTGTATTCTTAGATTTATTTATATTTTTAGCATATAATCTCAAATAGCAAGTCGGGTAATTACATATCTATATTGTGCTCAAAAGCTGTAAGATAACCAAAGGAAAGGCCTACTCTTAATATTAAAAATATCCCAATCCACAAAATCGTAATTATGATATAGATTTGTAAATCCTAAGTCTATGAATTGATTTCCAACTTGATTAGGCAACTAAGACTTAAAAGTTGATTTCCAACTTGATTAGGCAACTAAGACTTAAAAGAAACCAACTATGACCTTCTAATGTGTAACCTGGTCCCTAGGGGTTACTTAGGTTAGCCAAACACATGAAGAGGAGAAGCAATCAACCCAGGATGGAGGGTTAGTCAACTGACCTTTAACTTAAGCCATCTGATTCAAAAAACAACCTTCATCAACCATGTTTAGCCATAACTGACTGCATGCCCCCTTTTGTTAAGATAACATATTCAACCCTTAATTCAATCTATCTTTAACTAACACCAAGAATCATCAATCACAACCTCATACAACTCTATTTACATGAATCTATACATATGTTTATTGAATCGACAAATCATAAGATAGTTTTCTTAATATTTAATCAAAATCCAATATATATAACTCTAACCATAAAATACTTAAAATCCTAACTTGCAAATATCCAAATCTATACTAACAACAAAAGAAGGATTAAGTACCATGTCATGATTAACCGTTATATAAACCCAAAAGTCTCCAAACAACACTATAATGTCTATAATATCACTAAATTTCCACTATTTCCTTTAAAATACAAATACTAGTTAAGAAACTCATGTAAGATTCATACTTAGGGTGAAAATGAACCACTTTTACTCTTAAACCACCAAAATTCTTAATTAGTACCTCTAATGAGAATATAAAAGGTAAAACTAAAGAGAGGGAAAAAGATTACCTTGAATTGCATAAAGGAATAGGAACATCTCAAGAAGAAAAGGGAAGGAAGGAGAGAGAGAGAGAGAGAGAGATTGTGCTAAAGAGAAAAAAAGAAGGAGATAGATAGTAAGTTAGAAGAATTGATAACCTATGAGAAATAAAAAGTAATTACTAGCTTTTAGGGTTCATTTTCATTTCTAGTATTGGGTTTACATAGAATAAAAAAGATTGAATTAATTTCAAAAAGGCTAAGATGGAAAATTAAGGAAATACCCTTGTTCTTTAGTTATTCTTTAGGCATTTCATCCTCTCTACCCTAACCCCTTTATTTAGCCATTTACAAATTCATTTACTCATCTCAAAAGTATACTTCTTTGCTATTCACAAAATCGCCAAATATTGCTCGCAAATTTCCAATTTTCATGAAAATTTTCTCTTAAGAATCCACATTTTTGAAATTTTCCTTATCATGCCTTTTACTACCTACTCTAACCAAATCATCATAACTTAACCATATGCTTCAAATAAATCTTCTTATAGGAATTTCTTACATATACTTATCTCTAGATAACTTTAACTCTTTCAAATCCTCTTACTTAAATATGTTTAAGTCTTTAAACAAAGGCAACTTATTATTCCATTTAGGTTTAATATCACTAATTTTCTCAATTTATGTCCACAACAAAATTTATTCCCTCAAATGTCACTTTTATATTCTAACCGGTTCCACTAAGCTACATAGGCTTCTACAACTTTTCCATAGGTTCATCATCGTAAAACATATAGATATCATCCAATTTGTATTCACAAAATTTTTTATCCTCCTCAATTATTTATTCCACCAAATTTCTATTGAAAATTCAATTTTCAAATTTCTTTACTATTCAAACTTTGGATCCTCATTCAAATTTCCTAAAAGCTACCCTTAATTTTTCTCCTTAGAATAGTACACCTAAAGGCTAAACCCATTCTACTTGTTCTTCGATAATCCCCAATAATATTAACTTAAAGTAATCTCATTATCCCATATATTGAACACCATCACCAAATTTCACCTAAATAACTTCACTTAGAAGTTAAACCTTTCAAATTTAGCCTACATAATTTCACAAAATTCTTTGAAAGGAGATTCATCATTTGATTCAAAAACTATATCAATACTTAAATCTAAACAATTAACTCTTTGAACTTTTGCTATTGGTAAATAGTGTAACATTAGTATTTCCTCTTTAGTCAATTAAACGAAGCTTTTGGAGCTTGTTTTGTAAGTTAAATTAAAGAATCAGATATTCAAAAGACCCAATCATTTGACTTTTTTTCTCTAATATTAAAAATCCAAGAGATAACATCATTCAAATTAAAAGAAAAATTATTAAAAAAAAAAGTGCAAGTAAAGACCAAATTATTTGCTATGTTGCTTTAGAAGGTAGATGCTCTATAACTTGTAAAAGGGAGAAGCGAATATTCAAAGAAGTAACTTGGGTGCAGTTAGTATATGATATATTCAACATCAAGTCAATTGAAGAATATTATCCTTGATAGACTTAATGTACAATTATTCTTATATAGCCTTGAAAACAAGAAATTCTCATGATAAAAACAAATTAAGTTTTGTAACTCAAATCTTGCAACATGATTAACTAAGGATTGTTGAAAAAATGGGGGGCATTAGAGAATGATAACTGTAAGGCAAAGCATATTGATTTTACTTCTTCTAGTGATGCTGCCCTTTTTGAAAATATTGAGAATACTATCAATAATGTTAGTTTATCTTATGTTAAAAATGTTGATGCCAATACAACATTAATTGATATTGAGAAAGTAGATGTGAAAGTTAATCGTGTTATTTCTCCTCCTTCGAAGAAAAATTAAAGTGATGCAATTGAGGAAGATGAAGCTATCACCTCTCTTAATTAATATTGGTCCAATTAATATCATGAAAAAAAATTAGGGAAGATTAGATTACAACCACTATTGTTGTAGTAAATTTTGGATCAACAAAGGATAAGTCCTTTAGAAAGGAAACTATTAAGTTATCTATGATTGCTTCAGATAACAAGATTGTGAATAATGAGGTTAAGTATGAAGATAATGGGAATCCTTGGTTGTATCTCTATATCATCACTTTACAAAATACTTAAAAGAGATGAAAGAGGCATCAAGTAGATTCAAGAGCAACCTAAGTAGAAAAGTTTCAATGCCAAAATGTGTTAAGTGTCCTCATAGTGTTGCCTTATGTTTTAGATTTGTTCTTTATTTTAATGAGGTAAAGTCATGCCCCTCTCAATCCAGTATTTTTTTAATTTCATAATAGAAGTTTCTTCATAGATAAAGGGAAAAGGGAGAAAAAAGAAAAAGAAGGATGGTTGTGAACACTCTTATGTCACTCTTAACTTAATAAAGTGATAATTGACAAATCTATTCCCATGCTTCATAATAAAAAGAAAATAATGCAATTGACAAACTTAAGTATAATTTGATTGATAAAAGATCTAGTGTCTTATTTTTTTTCTATCTCTCCCTTATTGAATCCATATAAATTAGGATCTAATGCAATTGGTTAAGAAAATAAAGGTAAAATCTATACTACAAGATAGAACAAATTGAATAAATTAGACTAAATTTGCTAAAATCGGAATTGAATCATCATTAAAACCTAATTTGATCCTAGTGGGAGGGGTCAAGAGAGTAGATCAAGTCTAAGTATCCTAATTGAATCCATTTAGCATCAAAGTGACCAACTAAGCTTTGGAGATTTGAGTGATGGAAAAATAATGGACATTGTGGATCTTTAGCTATCTAAAACTCCATTATTTGAAACTCTAACCTAATGAGGTGTGCCTTGCTACCACAAAGTGATAATAAATTTAAAAAGATAAAAATAAAAATCTTAACCATTAATCTTTGCTACACCAAAGAAAGAGAGAGCATAGAGCGAGATTTTGTTATGTGAATTAGGTAAAAAGTATTACTTTACTAAAATTGTACAAGAAATTGATATTAATTTGATATAAAAGATTGAGTTACTAAGTTCTACTTGTGTGCAAGTTACACACATGGGTAATTAAGAAAAGACAATGCCAAATCTACAAAAGAATCATTTGTTAAGACAATTTTATACATTTCCCATCAACTAATTAACATTAAGAAACTCTTCAAAAAGGGTGTAAGAGAGCATCATCCTATACTTGTTATATAAATTGTTAAGTTTGGCATATTTAACAAAATGGTAAAGCATAAAATGAGCATGTAATAAAGGTGTCGACTGACCTTAATCATATCATAGTCATTTTGATGTATGTAAAGATGACCCTGATGTTGTTAAGTCAAGCATACATTCAAATGAAGTAAGGATTGCCTAAAATAAAGAGATGTTTGTATCATTAGTTGTATCATGTATATAGACTTAAATTATGATTTATGCACTATAAAAGGGGACTTCGTCCTTACCATCCTAAATCATCCGAATGAAGTGCCTGTGTGTACCAACTCTGATTGACTAATGGACGATCCAAGGAACATTCCAAAGAAATGTCCAATTACACTACAAAGTGACTTTGTGTAATGACACGAATCTTTGGCTATGTTTAGGTATGTTTCGCTAACCAAAGGTCAAACAGACCACTTGAGGCGACATCAAACTCGTTTTCTAGCCATCAAAACCAATATTTTCCCAACAAATAACCCTCCATATAGGATATTTTGATCTAATTTATATTTGGATCGCGTTGGTGTATACTCCCCAAAGCACATGTTAGAGCATTGTTCGGGTTTAAGAGGACATAAATTGATTCCTAGCACAAATAATTAGTAAACAAAGACTAACATGGATGATCCAATAAAGTGACTAGTATAAATAAGTTCGGACGGGAAAAATGGATAGTATTTTCTTTGTTAATTGACAAATCTTCTTTTCCTAATTGTGAACATACCCTTTAATGAATGTTGTCTAACATTATGAGAAATTTAAACAGAAGAAGCATAAGAATTGTATATTAACAGCAGTTTATAACCTATTGCTTTAGTTAATACTTTACGATGATAGTTCTATTTTTAATAAGCGTCTATTATAGCAATTTCTTAATATCGTGTATATTGAGAACATTACTAAATTGTTCAAATCAATTTTGCTATTATTGTATTGTGGGAACTTTTAAACCATTAGTAAGTAATGGCGATCTAAAAGTATTTGCGTATATTACAGTAGTAAAGTACATTCTGTGGTATCTTGAAAAGTATATCTAATGTACAAGTTACTGCTACAATTAAAAAAAAATACTGCAATAAATGCTTAATAAAAATAGATTGCGATTATAAATTGCTAAGTGCAACAATTACTCATAAGACACAACCAATTATTATCCTTATTGTTTTCTTCTTTTCTTTTCTATTGTGCCAAATAATTTAAAAGCAATACAACATTTTCCTTGCATGTTAAGTGATGATATATTATATATTGTATCAGCATATGCAAAGTATAGCATGCCTGGAAATACATCCAAATATATCTGCAAAAAAAGAGGTATGGTAAAGCTCCAAGGCACGCAATTTAAGGCATCCTTTGTATCTTATGAGCTAAAGAGTAGGACAAGGTATGCGTGCAGCCTAGGAGCGTAAGACTTACTGACACACACTTACACCGTTTATCTCTCTCTCTCTCTCTCTCTTTCCCCATGCATAAAGTTCCATTAAGGCACAATGGACTGGACGGATTTTATTATTGACTTGCAAGTCACTTCCATGCAATGGCATAAATGGGCCACATGGTGTATATGACTCTGTGGTGCATACCACAAATCTGGAAAATATTAAGGGATAATTTGAATATACCTGTTAGAACATTGAATGAAAAACATTTTTCCTCCTCTCCGTACATACATTTCTTCCTATAAAGAAAATAATCAATAAAAAAAAACTTTTAATTTTTTTACCTTAAGTATTCTACAGTTAAGAAGACACTGAAATTTTATAGGTTGCAAAATTTTGGTTAATGAGAAATCAGCTTAAATGAGAATCCATGCCACAACAGGATAAAAGATTAATGTCCAAGCTACTGCTTGAACTTTTACGTGTTTGAGATGCACAAGTGTATATAAAGTAAATTTGATAAGTAGACACTCAGAATATGACATCTAAAAGCTTCATACTTCATATATATATATATATATATATTTTAAAAAAAAGAAGAACCCAAAGACATTAAGTTTTACATTATCCCTCAAATAAATTAAAATTATACCAAAGTTAATTAGCATTATCAATTTTTTTTAATAATATAATCAATTTTCTCATGTAATAATCTTAAACCATGATAATATAGATCCTTGATCATCCATCTTGTGAAATGCAAAAAGGTAAAATCTTTTTTTTTTTTTCTTCTTATGAGAGAAAAAAAAGACACATGCTTAATTAAAGGAGGTTGGCAAATACCCAATATTTAATCAATACATATATACGTATGAAAAAGTAACAAAATATTGCAAGGAAAATATAAAGTTAGTGAAATATTGCTGGTTGTGGAATACCAAAATTTATGGGATTTCAAGCTTAAATAAGGCTATTTAATTAATATCCCATAAAATATTATATTCCTTGTGAGAATTATCATTCTAGCTCCTAACCTGTATTTCAACTTCTCCCTTTAAAAGACGGTTACATTGCTACTGAAATTTGAAACTATTCATCATTGGAAGCTAAATTCCTACTGATTCCACAAAATCCTATTGAGATATCCTCTACTGCCTATCCTCTAGAGGAGTTTCATACCTAACCTTTATCCTAAATATTGTCTAGTAATTAAACTACTGATTCCACAACGCAAACATTGGAATTTGATGAACCAAACCTATATTCCCTAGCCTATCGCCACCATCCTGCTCACCCCCATTACTCCCATCTTCATATTTAGGATCTCCCATGTAATAAGATTGAGGATAATCTTCTCCACCACCAGCAAACTCGCCACCCCCCAGGGCAGACAAGTTTCGGGTTCTTGAATTCCCTAACGATGCATCCCTATTGGTGTTTGCACTTTGAAATTCTTGATGCTCGTGCTGATTTGTGGTCCACACCATGTCGTTCAACTGATCTTCAGAAGATTCGCCATTTGTTATGGCAAGAACGGGTTGTGAAGGTGGTGATATCGCACTCTGATTGAATTCCTCAAGGGGTCCTGGAGTGGAGTCCTTAGGAGAGCGCTTGGCTAGATCACTTGCTATGAGGGTGGAGCTCGAGCATATTCTCTTCACATCGTACCTACTAATGTCGAAGTTTGTGACCGCATTTGTTCCTCGGAATTTAATTGCTGCTATGTCATATGCTTCGGCTGCTTCCTCTTGAGTACCTGTGTGCAGGCAATAGGATTTTCATCTCAGTATGTAGCAAAAAGCTTGGTGCATTGTCAGTAAACCACGAAAAATGCAAGTACAATGGAAATTTTCATTGGAGATGAAAGAGAATAGAGCTGCACAAAGATACCAAAGCGGAAAATTTTCCATAATCTTAGAAAGGTCATTCAATTGTCATTCAATCAAGTCTCAGTCTTATGATGAACACACGACACCAGGATGTCATTTGTTCTAACCAAATCAAAATACATATAGTGTTCCAATCGTTTGCATATTGCAAGTGTATGATATACTCTGTTCACATGTATATGACATGAATCAAGCTGCATCTCTTATACTTAATGGGGACCATATATGAGGACTGGCTTAGGGATCTAGACAATGAATCATCTATGTGATCGAATTCTTCGTTGACGTTTCAACCTTTCTTGGTAGAATCTACCCTAGATGGACTCATTAAGAGGAAATTCTTGGATCTCATAAAATAGTTTAAACTATTACTTAGCTATTTAGGCTAATTTGTGGACAACTTATTGCTTGTTTATTAATGTTGTAGAACCCTTTATCTATATAATAACTCCTCAATGCATAAAATAGAAAATAGCAAATATTTAGTTTTCTACTCTAAAGAGATATTTCTAATAATTTATAAGTTCTCCTAAGATACTTGTGGAGCACTTGTTGAATCAAGAGTGTCTTCAATAATGGAAAGAAAAACCTATAAAAGAATAGACTTGTGAACTTGACACCATTTCCAACTTAAAACCTTAATATCTTAGGTTAATGGACCATAAAATCGTGTGTTATTAACCACTTCTTCCCCTCTAAAACCTCAATCAGTCAATAGAAACTAGTAAATGGCATGATCCTTATGGCAACTTAGGTTAATCCATTGTATTCATTATGAGTTTTTCATTTGCTCGATTACATTGTGGTTCGATGAAATAAACTCCGAGAAGAACATCAAAACCAGATCATACCTAGGACAACTTTCAAATTATGAAACAACGCAGCATGTATAACAGTTCAAACATTAAAGTTAAAACAACCACCTATTATATAAGACTAGAATAACCATAGACACTGATACAAAAAAAAAAAGCAACATGCAATAAATTTTAGGCAGTCAAAAATTGCATGTGCGATTCAAGGAAAGTTGTGGGCTTTAAATTAGAAGTTGAAAAAACTTACTGAATGTACCAAGGTACAAGTCCTTGTTTCCTGCAACCCTTCCTATTCTAGCTTGCCATCTTCCATGTTGATGGTGTCTGCCAGAGAAAAGAGACAAGTTGACAGATAAGAGGAAAGAAGTGTTAGATTTTATAGATAGACATTGATTGAGGACCTTCAATAATTCAACTTTCTATACCCTTTTCTTTTTCTTTTTTTTTTAATATCTTATGCCCATATTTCATAATGTTTTCCCCACCCCCAATTATTGCATAACATAATTCTAATAAAGCTGCAAGAATGCAGTCAATAATTTAGAACTTTTTATTTACAAATTTTGAATTGGAACTTGGAAACTGGAAATTGGAACTTGTTGCCATACCTGGTCACGCCTCTGTACACTGATGCTCCTCTTGAAAATCCACTACTTTTCCTGTAAAATGAATCAAACTTTGTCCCCTCATTTTTTATTGTTAGAGAACAAATAAATGCACTGCAGGATTATGCCACGGATTTACTTCAATATCAAAATCCATATCTTAAATATCGTGATTATAATCTAGGTGTCTGTCATTAAACTGAAAACTTAACAAATAGGTCATTTTTATAAACTTATTGTACTGATGGAAGTTCGAAATTATGACATGAAAACACCGAAGTTGACAATCGGGAATTATCCGAAATAGTTGAAGGAAGAGAATTTAATATACCTTCTCAAATGGGCAACAAATTCTTGCCTGGTCATATTCTTCATTTCCTCAAGTTCCTTCTCATATGTGCTTAGCTATATATATCAAATCACAGATTAGTTAGTTCTTTAATGCAGTTTTTCATTACATTAGTATGTATCTTAGAAAGCATGTATTAGTATAAATCCACTCACAGGGAAATTTATGTGAGTTGTAGGACCCCAATACTTCAATGCAGCTAAATCGTATGCCCTAGCAGCTTTTTCTTCCTTATCATAACCACCTAATCAACAATGATAAAAAATGAAATAAAAAAGTACACCTGTATTTAACATTTTTTCGCATTAATCAATCATACATTAACTGGATAAATAAATTCAAAAGATTATTTTTCATTTGAATCGAGAAAAAGATGTAAATAAAAGTGGGTTGGAATCATTTACCTAGATAGACTGCAAAGTTGGGCAGCGAAAGAAGCAACACCCCATTAAAGCAAATCAAACATAACCATCAGTTTATTCTTTCAAGGAACAGGAAAAAGAAAAAGGAAACATTTAGTTACAAAAGAAATTTCAAACAACAAGAATATTCTCCAAAAATTTTTCACACCTTGCCTCCCTTTTCTCGTTTGCCCTTCTTTTCTACAACTGTTATCCCACAAATGTGCTTCATATCTCCCAGTCCACCGATGCCTATAAAATCCATTTAAAAAAAAAATTCAAAATTATGTTAAGAAATTAACAAAACACAAAATAAATAGTGCTATTAGCATAAAACAAAGATCATTACTAGATAATTACAACATATTTACATTTATGTGAAACATTAATCTCGGCGGTTATGACAACAGCAGCAACACTCAGCACTTTATTCCCATTAGATACAGTCCTCTAATCGCTGTCATTGTACTTAATGAAAGAAAGGAAACAAGGGTTTGGATGATTAGGAAAGAATATTATGTACCTTGTAACACCACGGTATTGAGAAGTCCTCTGACCAAAAGTGTCAATAGATTTACGAGGAACAGATTCTCTAACAACCAAAGACTTATTCACTACCTTCTTGCAGCTATTACTGTCATTATTATCAACAACTACTACATCTGAAATCGCATTCACATTACCATTTTGAGAACTAGGGCTCATTGTGAGTGACAAACCCTGATAACTACTACACGCATTACTTGATTCTTCCACAGCAACAACCTTCTCTGCAGAAACTTGACCTTGTGCTGCTTGCCTTAACCATGACTTAATCCCAGAAACTGAAGTAGCACCATCAAAAGGAACATGAACTTGATGATGGTGGTAGGGGTGGTGGTGGTGGTGGTGGTGGTGGTGGTGATGGTAAATTCCATGACTTTGACTAGGGTTTTGGTTTCGGTCACTATTATTGAGCAAAACGGTTCTTGGGTTGTCATCGTAATTGTAAGTTTGAGACACTAGTGGTTGGGATTGTTGTTCATTTTCACTTTGCTCTGTTTCAACTCTGTTTTGACTCTGTTCCTTGTGAATGAGACCACTATTCTCTTGGCAATACATCTTTGTGTTGTCATCATTTGAAGAACTTGAATAACAGCAACCCAAGAAATTTTCAAGCTTTGGGCCTTCTTCATTTGCATTCTCATAACTCCACTCTACAAAGAAATATTCAAACAAAACCAACAAAAGAAAATTTTCCATAAAACAGGGCAAAACAGAGCAAAAATAGAGCAGGTGATGTTGTTGTCGTGTTTAGGTGCATTGGCGCGAGAGAAAATGACACATGCAATTACCTTCACACCCATTTGGACGTCTAAAAGGATCGATAACACATAGAGTGCCATCAGAACGCAAAGGCATGAGAGACATATGCGGAGACATAGTGAAATTTGGAGTATTGTTTGCTTGACTTTCTCTGTTGATTTCTTCATCATCTATCCTCATGTGGGGACTTAAAGAAAACCCCAACCAATTACTCATTCTCTCTCTCTCTCTCTCTCTCTCTCTCTCTCTCTCTGAAATTGTGCTTGGTTTCCTTGTTTGAACTGGGTATTTTGGTTTTGGTCTTTCTGAGCTCAAAGTTCCAAAGCTTTTTGAAGTTGAAGTGGTAGTACTAGCGGTGATAGAAGGGTTGGTCTGGATTTTGAAGTTCCTTTTTTTCCTTTTTATTATTTTTCCTACCCAAAAATACACAAATAAACTTTATAACTTTGCCGAGTGTAGAATTGGACCGGTAGATTTTGGCATGGTGCAATTAAATCTTTTTAACTTTGTATTTGTCCATTAGGATACTCGTACTTTCCGTTGTCAGCAATTCAATAAATTGCAAATAGGATTAGGGTAAACATGCTGATGTCCTAGATTCAGTCATACCTTTTTAATTAGAGTTATGATCCTAACAGTTTTTCCATACTCGGAATAAAATTGAATTGAATTATCCATATTTTTTTATTATTATTGTTATAAGAGAAAAGTTTAGTTTGGTCGCTTCAACACTAATCATCACTATTGACAAGAGCATATTACTAAGACCACAAATCGTTTATAAGGTACTTACAAATTATTTATTATAAATGGATCATTTTAGATATGGACTTCTACATTCAAATTTACCTAGACATAAGTTGAACTATTATAACTCAATCTAACTTCTCTAATGAGCTTGGCTTCCCACTAAACATGAGTCAAGTGTCCAAAAACTCCTCTAACATCATTAGAGACCATATCGAACCATCTACTACAAGTCCAACCTGATAAGAGTGAAAGCCTCTAAGCATTTGGAGGCTTATGCCTTACGGTCCAAGTTGGTCAAGCCCACTCCAAGCATTCAAATGAAGATCATACCAAAGTAGCTTAGTAAATAAGGGAAGTTAAAGTTGTCAACATGTGAATCCCACCAAATCCAATGTGAATCTTAGAGAATTGATGTCCTTCATAAAATAACTCGACCTTATCTCCTATAAACAAAGGATGATGATCCCTAGTAAAGGAGGCTTACTTCTACATTTATTTGTGCATACACTCTCCTTCTCTCTCTATATTGCCCTTATATTGACTTAAGCATTAAAATAATCATACTTAAGCATCCTTCAGCATCCTCTTTTTTCTCCTTCTACAAATGATTTTGCCACCAATCCAAAAACTACCAACAACACCTACTAACATAATCCCCACATCAATAACAGGATTTAAACCATCTTCTTTTTATGAAGTAGGGCCCATTATTACCACCAACACAATAAGTGACTCAATTAAATCCTATCAATTCATTTCTCAACAATAATGACTTTTTTCCCAACTAGTATACTTAATATGATTTAACCTATTTTATTATATTAGGATACTGACGTTTATATCACTAACCTACAGTGACCTTTACCAACAACAACAATGATTAACTAGTTGTATTTTAAGTGCTTTATTCATTGAAAAATATTTTAATTTCTTTATACATTTTATAATAATATAATTGTGAAATATTGCTATAGAATTATGTAGATGTGGAAATTCTACTCATGTGGTTTCATTTGTACAGCATGTGTCTTACGCTTTACTCAAAAAATGATGTGGAGATAGCATAAGGGAACAACTTAGAAAAAGTCATTAGGTAAAAAAAATAGACGGTTCTAATGTTTTGAATGCATGAGTGATAGATAAGAGAGCTTACGGTCTCGACTTTACACTTGTTGAGGAACTAAGCTTATTTTTCATTTTTTGTCTTAACAGTTGTTTTATCTTTAAAGGCATGGTTTATGTAGTAGAATACTACTTCTCTATTTAAGTTGATAGCTTTCACTAGATTCCTTTATAATCAACAAATGACATAGAATTTACTCATTCATTAGCTATCTTAATGAGCTTGTTATCATCTTGATGAGTTTGTTATAAGCTAAAGGCTTATAGCAATTCATGTTAAGTGCACGAGTTTGTTTAAAAGGGGTTGGCAACAAGTAAACAATCAATTAAGATAGTCTTTTATAAATCATCTTGAAATATGGATCAGTCTCTCTTGACCATCTTACCTTAGAGATTCGATAATACTAAGCTTTCTTTTTTGCGTGTGTAACCAATCTATCCCTCTATAAATTCTTAATACCTTACGCTTGATTTATAGTGATTTACGATGATGTAGGCGAAAGTGGTGGCTTGATTATCATTGTGGATTAACCGCATAGAAAATAAGAAAAATTATTTTTGTTGTTCAAAGTTGGAAATCGTTTTTTTGGATCAGTTATTGATATCTTCCATTGTTATGACCATTGGACAGTCATTATTATTATATCCCACCATCATTTATCATTATAAGGCCATTAGTATCTGTAATATTTTAAAATTAAAAAGATAAAATTTAATGATTTTATGATTTTGATTAGCAAATGTCGATCGAAAATTGATTTTCATCACACTAGTACCCCGTAAGTCACTTACAATCACGTTCGTATACCAAGTAAGTTGATTTGTTTATTCCATTTAGATCGTCAGGCAATGATGCATGGTCCTAGTGATGCCAAACTAACAAAGTGAAATGATAGATAACTTATGGTAGTTTTTCTTCTTTTTTAATTTTTTTGGATGTTTAACTTTTAGCCTTCCTGTGTATTTAGTTTTCAAGTTTATTATCAGGTGTAGCATACAAAGATGGACTTGTAGGGAGGATGTTATTTAAAAAAAAAAAAAAAAACAGAGAGAGAGAAAAATCAATGAAAGAATTCGGTTGTCACTGAATGTTTGGAATAAGGTATATAAAATATGAAATTAGAATGTAAAATAATATTTTAGAGGCACGACGAGTCTTTTTTTATTATTATTATTGAATTTAACACCTCCTACCCAGAAATTATTAAGGAACTTACTTAGAACGATGGGTTTTAAAATCTTGAAGAGCAATTTTTCAAAATTTTAAACCACACATTGGATATAGAATGAGATGGTGGTTTTAGAAAGATTTTTGCAAGAGAAAGAATGAGAGAACAACTGAAAAAGTTCATGTAAAAAGCTACTTTAACAGGTAACAGATACATAAAAAGTATTAATCCAATAACTCCAATGCTCCAAAACAATCCTTAAAAGTCATATTCTTTAAAATGAATCTTAAGCATTGAGTTGTAATTAAATTAGTTACCAAATGATTTAGACCACATAATATGAGCATATTCTAGATAACTAAAATAATACACTTATTTGAGTTAGTGTTGCATCTCTCGTATGAAATTACATTCTATAAATTTTGCAAAACAAGTCATTCAGACTTAGTTTTCTCTAATGGACACTTTTTTTTTTGCATTTGGAGTGACTTTATCTTGACTTGTTCAGCTTATAGTTTGGACTTCTTGTCTTTAACAAACACCTTTTTGCATTTTGAGTGACTTCATCTGAACTTACTCAACAAGTGATCTGAGCGAAGTGATATTCACATTTTCTCTGTTCTATTTGGGAAGATTACCATAAATACTCAATCTAATATTATAATCGATAGTCTATTTAATACTTGTATAGATATTGAGTTTTTTACTTGACTAATCATATGTAGGCCACACAGGCTTCACATTATACGTGATTTCAGAGTATTAAGGTGGAGATGATATTAATGAGATGACTAACAGAGAACAACAAGGAGAAGGAACGTATAATCTCAATTTCTTAGATTCATGAATGATAAATAAAGGAGCAAAAGGAACTTTAGGCATCGATTATATGGTTTTTGAGCTATTGAGATTGATATTTTCTATAGTACTTATTTGATCCTTGAAAGTAGAGATTACACAGCAAAAGCATCATTCCTTCGATCTTAGGCCCGATATCAAATGAAGAGGAACGATTAAGTAATGGGCTCTTAGGCCTAATAATATTCACTATATCACCTTAATGATCAATGGATGAGATGAATTTTGCTCAATTTATGGCCATCCTAAATAAGCTTACCATGAGCCCTTGATCATTAGCCTTTTTTCATGAGTATACTACTCTACTTGAGAATAGTTGGAGGTGGACAGACTGTCCAATAGTCTTTATTATGAGCTCACTAAGCTAATTCCCCTTAGATCATTCCAAAAAATGGACTGAACTCCTTTGAACTCTACTACACCTAAGGAGTAAAGCTTAAATAAAATAGTGAGCTTAACTCAATTTAATATAATAATTTTAGCCATCTACAAATCAAAATGATTCAAATGCATCACTTGAACTATAGATAATTCAATTTAATTTTACTATGGATATAAAGGAGTGGGATTTTTAGTTAAGATGTCCACATTGTAAAATGCATTTCTTTTCCAATGGAATTCAATTCAATCCCTAAACTCCTTAAAGTGATTTAGTTTGGTATTTTATATAAATCGAGCCATTTTTGAACCAGCCTAACAGCATCTTAAGAAAGAATAAACTTTAATTTTTATTAGAGAGTCCTCACACCACCTTTTATATTGTTGGATTTATTTTGACTAGTTAATTTCTTTATTACCATAAAATGAATCATTATAGCATAAGAATTTTAACATTTATACCCTTGAATATATAGTTGTTTAGTAAATGGGTAAAAAGTAATTATATTTCTTTATCATAAAGCATGATTGGGAAGTGAAATGTTAATTTAAATCCAAATAATTATAAAATAAATCAAGATATAACCATAAAAATAGATTACAAAATGAAAAAAAGAAAGAAAGAAAGAGAGAAACTAAAAGAAAACCATGGTCCAATTAAAAAGAGGCTTTGCAAACAAAACTACATTTTTCCTACCGTTACTTTCAAAATAGGCTATAACCTATATTCAACCTGCGATTGGGTCAAACGCGACTCAAACTCATCGGATTAAGGGCTTAGTCCCCCTTGAATCAAGAATAGCTTGGCTTAGGTCGGGTTTGAGCCGATTCACTCTACCCAACAGTTCGACGGGCCAGTTTTTAGCTCGTGAATCGCCCAATTTTTTTTTTTTTAATTGGGGAAAAATATTCTTTTTTTTTTATTTGAAAAAAAAATTAATAAATTGCAAGAATTTAAAATTTTAACTATTTTACTCTATTAACTATTAAATGCTAAGATTAATGATCTGTACCCTCTAAATTGTTGAGTATGATATTAATAATTTACATTTTCAATAATTCATAATTATTACTTTATACCAACAATTAGTGAATTGAATAAGTAAACCTCTTTTTATAGGCAACATCTCAAGAAAAGCTTGTCAATATAATCAATGTGGGACTTAATTTATGATAGACAATACTCACTGTGCTCTTTATTACTTTAGAGAAAACTTCAGAAAACAATATAATTTATATAAGAGTTGGACTAATATTGTAAAGAGAATAACATATATCTAATATTTATAATATACTCGTCATTTTATATATAGTATAAATATATTCCTTTTGATTTCTAATGGTATTAAATTATAAATACACTTATATTTTTATAAATCATTAAAATATAGTATTTACAAAAAGAGTTGCTCTTTCAAAAATTAAACAAAATCATATGAAACTTGTAATATTTTATGTCTCAAACTCTTTTAGTGGTTAAAATAATATATTTTATACCATAACTACCTACTTTTAGCAACATTAAAATGTATAAGTTTTAATAATTTTTTTTATAAACTCATATATATTATTCAATCTCAATATCAACTTCTAAATATAAGTAATTATCTATATTCAATTTTATTTTATATTTTAATTAAAGATAATACTTAAATTTAATTTATAAAAACTTTCTTTTTATATATTTTTTTTAATTTTCAAGTTGAAACCGGCAAGTTGAATCCTAGTTCCTTCGACTCGGGCTTGAACTCGCCGATTTGATGGGTTCAACATATTGAACCATGCTAACCCGTTAAGCCCAGCGGGTCAAGTTACAATTCAAGCCTGTGACTCATGGGTCTAAGCTAGTTCCGGTCTAATTCACGAGTCGAACCCAACCTTTCCCTAGGTCTAGCCCATATTACTATCGACAAAATCTATTGCACATGTCATTAATTTAATAAAGGGCTTCGATTGAGTAGCCATAAGATATTTATTTATGTGCTTAAATTTAGGAACTAAATTGGAGCCCCAATCCTAAATGCATAGCAAACCAAAAGATAATAAAAAAAAAATACAAAACAAAACCTAAAGTTTTATTTTTTTTTATTTATACATTTTTTTGTATATTGAGTATGAAAATTAAAAGGATATTGGTGAGTACAATATTAGATATTATACACTAATATTGAAAAACAAATTGGTTTTGTAGCTAAAGCAACAATTACATTTACACATGGTTACTAAAATAACTGTAGGTTTTTAAAGGAACCAATATGGCACAAAATTATAGGTTTATCACAATCATATTGACTAATAAGAGCTCAAATGAAATGAAGAGGTAGTCTTAATATTCACTAGTATCTCGTGATGAAAGCTTTTCATTAAGGTCACAATTTTATCTCCCATCATGTGAAAACAACTGAAAGAAGTCACTAATATAAACCTAAGTAAGGAGTAATTGAGAATGAATTCAACAATTTGATAAAACAAAATAAGATTAAATCAACTAAAAATTCTTCGCATGTACTCTGGCATTTGTATGCTTATATGGTACAACTCAAAAGGACATGTAAACCATTTGATGATCAACGAGTTTGGTGGTGCCATTCAAATGATGGGTTATAGGAACTTCAGTTTTTTTTTTCCCCTTTTGCTCCATATATTAGTTATAACCTTCATGACTCGGAAATAGAATAGACAACGAATGACAATGTTACACATTATATTACTAGGAGTAGACTAAAATTTTTTATTACAATGTTTACTTCAAATTATTACAAGGTATATTTGTTTTAGTATTACCTAGACAAAAAATTCTAGGAAATTAAATTCCTTACCCATTGTGATTATTCTATTCTCTTTCTATTACCTTTAAGTAACTTAAGCTCAATCATCTCTTAACTTAACTACGTTAGGCTCTTTTCCATAAGGATCGTGAGATTAGATCTTGACTTAGTCACTATAATTTCTGGGTCGACATTTTAGGTCATAATTCATAGCATTTTGTTGGGTTTAAAGTTTGAGCTTTGGTGACATCACTTATTAAAGATCTAAGAAAATAAACTTTCCATATTGTAAATGTGTGGTTATAGATACGAAGGTCATGTATGTACTGTATATGAAGTCGTGTTACTTGTGATTAGGAAAATGACTTAAGTAACTCGTATGAGATGACCAAAAAAAGAGTGTAAAAAAGAGAAGTAAACAATCTTAGTCAGGTTCTAACACGTATAGTGATAGGTAAAGAAGCACAATAACATCAAACTCCACAATCAATGAAGAATAGGATAAGGTTTTTAAGGTATTTAAGTATTTGATCTTTAAGATAAAATTTTGGTAGAGTAATAACATTAATGAGGGTTTTTCTCTAATCTAAATGAGGATGTGAATGAGGTATTTATAAAAAATAGAAGTTGATCCCATTCATTGGATCATGATAGTAATCAATGGTTAAGATTGGAACTCTTTATTAATAGATCTCAAGTTGGTTATTTTCATGAGTTTAGGCCTAGATAAAAGCTTTTATTTATTATTTCAATATGAGCTAAATCAAGAAAGATTGGATCAGATAAACTGATCCAACAAGACCTACTCTAAGCTTAGCATGCCAAAACTCCTTTGATAATCCCAAATATTTGGACTTGATTCTTTGAGTGCCATTATCTTAGGCCAAAGAATCAACCCAATTAATTAACAGGTTTAAAGTCTAAACTCAAATTTAACCCTCTACATATATCTATCGATATTAATATGTGTATATCTCATGAGATATGACTTAGTAAATAAGGATTTGTCTTGTATTGTGAAAGTTTGTAAATTGTAGTTACATTTGATTTCTAATGTTTAATGGTATTGCTTATTTCCCAAAGGAAAAAAAAAAAAAGATTTGTCCTCGTTGTGTATGCAACCTAAGTTTGATCCCCATGATAAGGACTAATGAGGAAAAAGAACAAAAAAAAAAATCTTTTATAGTAAGTCCTTAAGGTTAAGCATGGACTTATGTGGTTGATTGATATCTCAACTATAGCCAGCACTAACAATAACTAGGGATGTAAACAGGCAGGTCATAATAGGGTACTTAACTTACCTAACTCGTTAAAAACCTTATAAGATACTACTCGATAGGATTTTGGGATGAATTTTGGATTATGATTGAAAACTTTTTAGGATTATGGGATAAATTTTGGAACTTAAAAAAAAAACTTTGAGAGATCCGTTACTTAATAAAAACAATATATTAATAATATAATATTAACTAAATAAAAAAGTAAATGAAAAGTAAAGTATTTATCACTATCCTACATCTTTAACCCTAGTTATTTCTCTAATCTCCATCTTTGTAGGCATAGAGATAATAAAGTTTGAAAATATGAAAGTTAAGGAGAGTTTGAAGACTTATATGATGCAAGACTTTATTTTATTTTACAAATTTTCAATTGTTATTGTCATGTATGTTGTTTTTGTTGGTGCTCTTTAACAATTTATGTCTTATAGCATGTTGGATTGTTTTTTACTTTTTTGACAATATGACTAGCAGGTTTACATGATGTTTCGTGTTTTAGTGTTTTATAAATATATTATAGATGAAATATGTATGTTTTTACGGTTTGTCTAATATATCTTTTTGTGTTGCCAATATTTTATAAATATAAATAATGTAAATCAATTTTTTTTTGTAATGAATAATGAAGTAAAAAAATAGTTCGTTGGGAAAAAATAAAAAATAAATAAATAGGTCTCACGGATTAGGAATCATGTACCTAATTAGGATAACGTGATAGGTTTTGGGTATAGGGTTAAAAACCTATAGAGTTTTGGGATAGGCTTAAGAACCCTATCAAAATAGTGCAATGGGTTTTAGATTCCTATGACTTGTTCCAAACTCGTCTCATTTGCATCCCTAACAGTAACATTAAAATGTAAAGGGAGGAAAAGTTGGTTATACACTTCGTTAATTAAAAAAAAAATGTTTTCCTCCAAATAAAACAAGTAGGAATTATGTCTAACAAAGTTTATTAATGCTATTTGCTAAGTAATGTGCCCAACATAGATATATTTTTATACACCAGTATTATATATTAAAATTTAGGAAATAAGGATTCGAACCCAATCTATCCATTGGAAAACCAATTCTCATGCCATTAAATTACAACAATTTTAACTACTATAGATAATTTTTGAAATTATAAAGAATTGATGTAGCATAAAGTATGGAAAAACATTATATGAGAGAAAGAGTTTGTATTAATTTCTAAAGTTGACTAATAGGGTATTTGTCATGCCCCGAAGTAGCAGAGTCGTAATAACCCTGCTGTGTAAACCATTCTAAGATAGAATTGATCTTACAACCGTTATCTTAGATTTGATCTACACAAGGTGTCCACGACTAACCCGTTTTGAAGTAAACAGTTTGTAAATTTAAATAAATCATTTACCTAAGAAAGTGAGAAAATATATATATATATACACTATAATTCAGTTATTTCAGTATTCAAAAATGAAAAATTCTAAAATAAAAGCTTAGACCTTAAAAATATATGTTTGTTTTTTAAATATTTTTCCTCATTCCCTAGGATCCAACAGTTACTAGCCTTAGAGTAGTTATATGCCGCTTCTTAGCCAGCACCTGCACGACGTCTACTGGGATGTGAGCAATCACAGCTCAGTAAGTTAGGATGGAGGACTTAAAACTATACCATAAATATAACAAGGTTATTAATCAACTTATTAGGTTCAATGCATGTTCAACCCGATTAGAGCGGGCGAAATTTCTCTAATCTCACGACGGGCTGAACAAACTCCCTAAGATCCAACAGTTGCTAGCTTCAGAATAGTTGTATGCCGCTTCTTAGCCAGCACCTGCACGACGTCTATTGGGATGTGAGCAACCACAGCTCAGTAAGTTAGGATGGAGGACTTAAAACTATACCATAAATATAACAAGGTTATCAATCAACTTATTAGGTGTAATGCATGTTTAAGCAAATGCCATTGCACGACGTTGTTCAGCCCGTCATGAGATTAGAGAAATTTCGCCTACTCTAATCGGGTTGAGGAGTTGGTATTAATGCAACAGCTCACGACCAAACACAGGCTTGTGTAATGGAGACCTTACTCCTCCCGCGACTACCTTCAAACCATTGACTTCACCCTATTTTTCTCACTCTCCAAACTAACCAAATGAGCTTCTAAAATTTTCTTACTATTTATAGAGCTTTAGGGAAATTATTGTATATTAATTAAACAAGACAATTATCTTATCTCTTCTCTTTTTCTACTTTCTATTTGTTGCACTTTAATTAGTTGATTTTTTTTCTTCAATATTAGATTGTCACGCCCCACATTTGGACTTTTCCTCATTTTTCTATATTTTTCTTGATTTTTTCTTAATTAATTATGATTTTTCTTTAGTTATTTATTATTATTTTAGCACATTTCGGGTATTTTAAGTAATTATGCGTATTTCTACATACATGTAAATTCATATATAGTACAAATAAATAAACCTAAATATTATTTATGTTATTTTATGATTTTTAGTATAAATATAATTTATCTTAGCGATTTGTTAATTATTGAAATGCATTTTACGCATTTTCGATAAATAACGAGTTATATACTTAAAATTTGGAATTTTTATATTCTTTTATTTTATTACTTATTTTCTTAAATTCAAACTTACGTGATCATTTTACTAATATTTTTAGATTTACTTATAATTTAAGTTCGATCGAATCTTTTAACTGATCGAAACCTTGAGTGATTGGTTGTAGAGCTTATATTTCTACCCCCTTTAAAATAGTTTCGTCCTTGAAACTACTGTATATCTATATATTGCTTACTTACCGAGATTGATTATCCAGTATTTTTTTGGGTTACTTTATAACCTTAAAACCCATTTTCCATTCTACTAAACTATCTACAAATAAAACTTCTATATAGTCCACTAATTAAGTTTTTGAATTGCTTCCTGATTAACATTTCACTTCTTCTCTATTTGGACTTTTGCTCAATCTCTTAATTTTCCTTCCTTTGCATTTCCTATCTTAGTATCCATCAAAACTTATTTCATCGCTGTAGTCTTCTAGTCGTATTATACTATCTTATAATTTAGCTTTATGACTTCGCAAATTTTCTTATTGGTTTATTCTCCATTTATTCCTTATTTGATTGTTTCTTAAGTTTTATTTGTGATCATTAGCGATTCTAAATTTACTTCATATTATTACCTTTCCTCTCATCTATAATCTTCCACTCAAAATGATTATACTACTATCATAGCTTCTCATTTATTCTTCATACAGCTTAGCATAGGATCAACAGAATCAAATTTGGCAAATCTTGACTTTTCTCTATCTCAGATTCAAATGAGATGGTTAACGACTCAATTTGACTTAACTCGACTTGACTTGAGAAGAATGAATATGACTTTTGATTGACAGACTCAGCAAAAGAGACAGTATTGAGATTATTACTGGACAAGACACGACATGACAGGATATACTGATAGAATGAACATGACATGAGACTTAACAATGATGAATTGACCATCTTAGATTTGTCATTCCTCTATTGGGTTACCTATTGCAACTGCTCATATGAAGTGTAGTGTAACTTCATAACTTTCTTGTACATTGAGTTATCTCAATAGAGTTTCCTCTAGTCACCAATTCAACATTTTTAATATTCACTAAAATCTCTTCTCTAAATATAACAAGCTTAATGAAAACGTATTCTCTACTCCAAAAATCACATGTCTTCCATTTCAATATACTACTTATGATCACTCAACTTAAATAATGCTATCTCCAGATACTTTGTATATCAAAATACTATTGAAGGATACCACAACAAGCGTTTTCATATACAGTTGGCATGCATTTGTTCTCCTAATTCTGTGAATACAATTTATGCACTGATCCTATCTTAACATCATTCCAATCTAATATTATTCTAGAATTTGACAGTCACTCCTCTAACTCTTAAGGCCTCATTTACAACATCAAATACAGAGTTTCAACCATAGGTTTGATTCTTAATTAACTTAATCATGAAATTCAAATATCCACAAAATAATCTTCAGAAATACATTTGAACCTTTATATGTTACTGGTATATTCAGTACTTATTGATATTTTCTTCAGTCTCTTCTTTATAAATATCAACAAAATTCTCATAATTTACCATCAGCAACTTTCCTTCTAAAGTTCATTTCCATCATATCCTATAATTCTATAGATTAATATCTTTCCTCCAATATAAATTCTAAACTGATAGGTAACAATAATCCCAATCACCTTAAATCCTTTTCTGTTCACTAGTTTCTAACTTGTAGGGAATGAATACTTCAATATTATCATTGTACTTGCATTTTATCCATTTATATATTCTACAGTGAGGGTACTCATCAACCAAGTTTTTTTTTTTTTTTATTCATACCTATCATCATTCAACTAAAATTAAGAAAGAGTCTTTCAATGAAATTACTACTAATCTTTTAATCCCTTTAAGTTCGAATCCTTAAATACTATCCGTGATCAACTTTCCTTATCAGAATTAGTTTATTAATAGATAACCATCTCATAAAATTTATTTTCTGGAGAGTTATGCCTTTCTAGATTGATCTTGTAATAACTAGGAAACCTCTTAATAAAAAGTCCTAATCATCTCCAACTTGTTACTTCAATTCCATCTCCACCGTTACTTATTACTCATCTGACTAATATTTTAAGGTGTTTGGATACATATTCGATTGCAGTTTACGTAACAATCTTACTTCATTTCTCATGTTTCATTTAATAACTATCTATCGCCTATAACCAATTATAAATACCATATAATAATATAATTCCACTTGCCTTAGCACTACATAAGGATCTCATTATCCATTTTATATTCATTTGGCTTTACTTACACTTAATTATCACTCCAAATTATAATTCTTTAATTCATGATTCATTAAAGGCCTAAGAATTCTTAATCTGATTGTAACCTCATAGTACTATTTTTTCTACCATTCTTACACATATAAAAGGGCTTCCAAAATTGATCATCAAAATGCATTTGATCTTTTTACACTCCTAGCTACAAATATATCAATTGTCATTGCATTTGCACATGTCCAAAAGATTACACTTTCGTCAAGAAGCACAATTACATCCATTAAGAGATCATTAGGATATCCACATATATGAGTAACTAATGTATGATCAATTCTAATTCTCAGAAAAACATGATCAACTATCATACTATATCCATAATTCAAATTACTTATAACGACTATTCATTCAAAAGAATTCCACCACATTTGTCTTCTAATTAATTTAGTATCATTTCCACTTATTGATTTAGTACTTTATACTTCTATAGGAAAATCAGAAATAATGATCATTTCATACACCTTATTATTATCAGACTCCTTATTATTGTCATCATTTATCATTTCCTATATTGCATTCTCATTCCATACAAGATTTATTTCTGGATTAGGTTTGGATTATATCTTTAGTATAGATTTTGATTCATTTCTGAATCAGTTTCTAACTTTTTTCCTTTCAATGTTTTGTCTTTCTAAAATCCTTTTCTACATCATGCTTTGTTTCACTTCAAATTATATTACCTTATATTTATATTAAACACCAAGCTGAGATCATCTCAGAAATCCTATAAGTTTCGGATTCACCTAAATTTTCCGTACATATCACCATATCTCTCTTATTCCAAACTTAAATTGATTTCCACTATTGTTTATGAGTTTCATTACTTCATCACATCTTATCGATTACAACACAACTTCATTAACAAACTTTTTAGGAATTTCGTCCATAATATTAACATATCATACTAATCAGTTATATCAATGTTCTTTACACCTCAACTCTATATTAACTCAAAGATTATTCTTCATTCCACTTAAATCATCTCAACTATTCACTAATTTCTCCATATGATCCTATTACTAGAGTTAAATTTGATTAACGCCTATCTCAATATAGTGTTATAGTCACTACTTATCTTATAGTACGATACTTTAATATCCATTTATTTCTACCCACTCTCAATGTACTTCTAAAATGTCTAATTTTTTTAATTGTTCATTTCAAAGCGAGTTTACTAAAACTTTGCTCTGATACCAATTTAGAATTATCACGCCCCGAAGCGGCAGAGTCGTAACAGCCCCGCCATGTAAACCATTCTAAGATAGAATTTGCCTTACAACCGCTATCTTAAACTTGATTTACATAAGGCGTCCACGACTAACCCGCTTTGAAGTAAACAGTTTGTAATTTTAAATAAATCATTTACCTAAGAAAGTGAGAAAATATATATATATATACACTATAATTCAGTTATTTCATTATTGAAAAATGAAAAATTCTAAAATAAAAGCTTAGACCTTAAGAATATAGATTTGTTCTTCAAATATTTTTCCTCACTCCCCAGGATCTAGCAGTTGCTAGCTTCAGAGTAGTTGTATACCGCTTCTTAGCCAGCACCTGCACGACGTCTATAGGGATGTGAGCAACCACAGCTCAGTAAGTTAGGATGGAGGACTTAAAACTATACCATAAACACAATAAGGTTATTAATCAACTTATTAGGTGCAATGCATGTTTAAGCAAATGACATCGTACGACGTTGTTCAGCTCGTCGTGAGATTAGAGAAATTTTGCCCACTCTAATCGGGTTGAGGAGTTGGTATTAATACAACAACTCACGACCAAACACAGGCTTATGTAATGGAGACCTTACTCCTCCCGCGACTACCTTCGAACCATTGACTTCACCCTATTTTTCTCACTCTCCAAAATGACCAAATGAGCTTTTGAAAATTTCTTACTATTTATAGAGCTTTAGGGAAATTATTGTGCATTAATTAAACAAGACAATTATCTTATCTCTTCTCTTTTTCTACTTTCTATTTGTTGCATTTTGATTGGTTGATTTTTTTCTTCAATATCAGATTGCTACGCCCCACATTTGGACTTTTCCTCATTTTTCTATATTTTTCTTGATTTTTTCTTAATTAATTATGAATTTTATTTAATTATTTATTATTATTTTAGCACATTTTGCGTATTTTAAGTAATTACGTATATTTCTACATACATGTAAATTCATATATAGTACAAATAAATATTCCTAAATATTATTTATGTTATTTTATGATTTTTAGTATACATATAATTTATTTTTAGTGATTCGTTAATTATTGAAATACATTTTACGTATTTTCGATAAATAACGAGTTATATACTTAAAATTTGGAATTTTTATATTCTTTTATTTTATTGCTTATTTTTTTTAAATTCAAACTTACGTGATTATTTTACTAATATTTCTAGATTTACTTATAATTTAGGTTCGATCGAATCTTTCAACCAATCGAAACCCTGAGTGACTGGTTGTGGGTTTTACAATATTTATAGTACCTAAGGAAACTAAATAAAATCTAAATCCTAATAAAGTAGGAATATAATAAAATAAGATATATTTTCCTAAAATAATAGAAAATATTTATATCTTCATGAAATATTATCAAAGGGCGAAGCCATTTGCTTTAAACCATAGTAGGCTAATAATACTTCCAATCATTCTTAGCCTAGCTCACGGGCGATAAAGTTATGCTTCTGATTTATATTGGTCAAGAATGAATGCTAAAATGCTTATTACAGTTGGCTTAACCATGTAAAGATAAATTTTTTGCACTAAAGCTTCTACTAGTGAGTAATACTCCGATTAAGTATTACAATGTTGTTATCGCTCACAGGGAAATTCTCTCCAAACTACACATTTGGCATATTGGAGCCGTTTCCAAGGAGATCAATAAACTTGTTAATGCTTTAGCAAATAATATGTATAAAATCCAAGAAGATGATTGTTTTTTTTTTTTTACCATTCCCCTTCCATTACATAGGATATTTTAAGGGAAGATGTGTTCGGATATGGTACAGTTAGACACCATAAGGGTGTTGTTTTTCAGTCTCGAATGCATAGGGATGCTACTGAGGTAAGTTTAGAACGGGTATTACAAAACCTATACCCTACCAACTATCTTATAAGGCTTCCTAAAACCTTACAAGGTTTTTGCCTTATTTCTAGAATCTACTCTTATAGAGTTTTGTAAAACTTATTAAACCCGACTCGATCTGTTAATTCTAAAAAATAAATAAATTATTGATTTACGAGTGTACATAAAAAGTTAAAGCAAATAGCGTGTGGATATTAATTAATAAAAAGAAAATTGATGGAAATTGAAAAATTTAGCTAACTAGTTGAGAGAGAGAGAGTAAAGGGAAGAGAAATGAGTAAAAAAAAAAATGTAAAAGAAAGGAAAAGATAAGACTAAGGTTTTGAGAACCATTTTCAAATCCTATAAGGTTTCGAGAAAGTCGTATAACTCACTTAGTAATATCCCTACAATGCCAGGGAGTTAGTCATTTGCACTTGCTCATTTCTGTTTAATATAAATACGCTTTGAAAAAAAAAACACCTATGTAAAGATAAAGTTCTGGAGGCCAAATTAAATATCCGAAACTTTTTGTACGTTTATTTGTGTATTTGACCTTATCGCTAGTAAATTATAATGCAAATACAAGCAGTACTTTATTTTACTTTTTGTTATTCTTTTTCAATTTTCCCCTGCTTTCTCAGTGGACAGTCATCATAAAGACCTGGTTTGTTGCAAGTAAAGATGCGAAAATTTACGAGCTTTCTCGTCTTATATTCTCAGAAGGCAGGAGCCCTAGCACAGCAGTGAGCTGTGTTTGCTCAGTTAAAATGAGTCTCGGACTTTGTGCCGGCCTTCGATTTTTTCTGTCTCAAATTTATCAGAGGTGGCTATCACATTTAATCTATAATGGGAGAGAACAGAAGAAAGAAATAATAAATTTGAGTAAGTGTGAGATAGATATTTTTGCCTTGTACAAGAATTTATTTTGGTGTACAGCGTACTTGCTTTGTTCATAAATAGATAGATGTAGAAATTCATGGTCCCCTTTTAGAGATTAAAGTTTGAGGAAAGAAAATAAATAAATAAATTGAAGTGAATCATCTTGAATGAAATTTGCATCATTCTTTATATATATATACACATATATATTCATATCGAATTCGGTTTTTGAATGCCAAAAATAGAAAATGGGCAAGCTATAAATACCTATTTCGTATTTATTTCATGTGCCTGCCGCCTTAATTCCTATTTTTCGAGTAATTTAAAAAAATCTATATTTTTTAAATTATGTATTTATATTCATAGATCTTTTGAAAAGATGCATTTAAGCTCTTATTAACCATTTTTACCTTTGATTTTATATCTTTTTTAGTTTTGATTTTCTTCGTATAACATCTTCAATGACAATATAGGGAAGGAAGGACTTAAAAAGTACATTTTTCATATATTCAGGGTGTAATCGCTTAATTTCAAAACTAGCAGGTTAAGCAAACCTCAAGCACTAGAAACATTTCATACTCTTCAGCACTCATCACACATTTTATGAAAAGCAAGCACATACTAAAGTTTTTATTTATTTATTTTTTCTCAATATTTGTATTTTAAAAATGTGATACCATCCATGGTTGGGACATGTTGATCGTTTTTGTGGTATTGTTCATGGACTGAGCTGGATGCATGATTTGAATTTCAGCGGGGAAGTTTCTTCATTACCTTACGAGTTTATCTATCGATGTAAAGGAGTTTCTTTTTTTTCTTTTTTCTTTTTTCTTTTTTATTTCGTTTTGTTACTTTTTGTTAGGGAATAAATTGAGCTCGCTATTTAACCAAAACTTGTATTATTGATTTTTTTTTTGTAATAATGGAGGACAAGATTGGGATTTAGTCCATCTTATTAGATACTATTAAATTAAAATGACCTTTTCTTTTTAATCTTTTTAACAATTTAGTCAAATAAGGATTTCATAAACTTAAGTATCAAGCCGCATTACATGAGTTCCTTATATATTATTCTATTGTTGTTCAACTTGTGCGACTACCCTTAAAAAAAAGAAAAAAGAAAAAAGAAAAAACCTTGTGCGAATGCGAATCCTTAATTAATCAAAAGCTTAAAAAGCAAAAGACAAAAATAGAAAAAGCTTTGAGAATGCTTGACAGTGATTTTATCCTCGTATATGATGGGTCCTCCGTATTTGGTTCCCACTCGAGCGATTTTGACATCGTAAGTGACAATATAACAGTGAATCAAACGCCATAAACCACATGCTTGAATCAAAATGAGCCCAAGTCGTTTAAGTTACCAATCTTTCGAATGAAAGTACTTTAAATCAATATAAGTGTAATAATCCAACGAGGCTAATTTTGGCAATCACCATATACTGTACAAAGGACTATAAATTAATTTTTCTTTCAATCAACAACCCTTCATATAATATACAAAACTTTTATTATAACTAATAATTTAGAGTTACACAAATATAAATAAAATCATTTCATGATAATAATAACAAGTTATTGGAACATAAAACACATATATTTATATAAAAATTTACATAAGAAAATATAATAGTAAATAACTCATGTACAAACTGTTATCATATAATATTACACAAAGAGATTCTGAGTTTAAATATAAACTCCAAAATCCGCTCATAACACTAATCTCACACTTGCATCCACCCATTGGAGTAATACTAACCTCGAGTATACGATGGTTCGAAAGTAGACTATACAGGTATAAACTAACTAATTTAGTGAGACAATTTCCTCAACCATACAAAAATCAAGTTATATATTAATTAAATTCAATCAAATAAATATATAAACAATCAATATGCTAAACAAATACATGCAGGTGACCGGATACTACATACAACTCAGATTTAACGTCCTCCGAAGTTAGGATTAGAGATACATCGGTATAGTCAGATCCAGATATCATATTACAACTAATATTATAACGAAACTACTCGTTTTGTATTCAAAATATAATGGTATATCTATTTTTAGTTTTTGTCAAAATCGAGTTCTATGTATGATTATGAGCAGGTTCACGTAACTTTTACTCACTCCTAAATCGAAGCCTTTAGACTCGATTTTTAGTTGGGTGGTTAGCGTCTCCAATACCTAGTAATTTCACGGGTTAAGGTAAGGTCATATCGTACGTGTGTATCGTACGAAATCTATAACAATAAATAATCAACCAAATTATGGCTTCTTGTTACCTCCATGTGACGTGACAGCCGAAATTAGTTATGTAATGCATGATTATATATAATTCGATTTAGTTTTTTCAAGTTGGATAATATTAAGTCTTATTATTCAGTGATCAATATGGTTGAATTTACTATGCAACAACCAATACATTATTATGCTTTAAAGTAAATTCATGATCAACAAACAAGATTATACACAAGTACAATCTAACCCTACACAACATTCAATTATTAATAACAGTTTATATTCACTAATTACATACATAAGAAAATATGCAATCATTAGGAAAAACTTACTCAACCATGATCAACTCAAGGATCATAATAGTCTAATGACAAATTAGGATCAAAGTCGAGATCACTTGTGAATAAGGAATATGAAAAGTAGTAAGTTTAGGAATTAAATAACTAAGTTAGTATAGTAATTCGTATTTTTTACTTAAATTAATTATTGATTTATATGAAATCTTTTATTCGAATTTTTTATCGAATTGTGTATAACTTTTTCAATCTAGTTCGAATCTTTATGAACTTATAGTTCATTTCAATTGTTTTCAAGTGTACTTTCTCGTAATGAGATCCGTTTTGAATATTATAACTCGCAATTTTGATTGTGATATAAAAATATCACAAAGTTAGTTATTTTAACTTAAAAAGTTATGAAATATCAATTTAAGCTTTTTCTTAGTATATTTACGATTTAATAATTACTTAGATCGTATAATTGATAATTTTCTTATTTTAAGTCTATTTTACTATAATTACCCATTTTTACTTTTTTTTTTGAGATTTTAGAATTATTAACTTAAATTTTTCTACTTAAATATTTTTCTAATTAATTAATTAATTATGAAAAATTGCTTAATTTATATATATAATGATGTAGCAACATGTGAGAGTGTCATGTGTCACGCTTATACATTTTTCCTAATTTTCATTATTTTTCTATTTTACGGTATAATTATATATATAAATACTTATTATTATCAAACTTTCTATTTTACTTAATTATTAATCTTTTTCCAAATTTACAGTATTTATGTATATATATGTATATTTACTAACATACTTTATTTATTAAATTAATATTATAGTATATTGTATATACTATTTAATTATACTCGTATTTTTACGTATATGTATACATCACTATTCATATACATATATTTATACGTATATTATACTTTATATAATAAATTATTCTAACTTTACTTATACATTATGTACAAGTATAATATATACTTATTTATATTTTATATACTTATTTACATATACGGTTATACTATACATATATACATATGTACAAAGATACAATTAACAATATACGTATATACTTACATATCCAACATGTCTAACTATATATATAGATACAAATATACTAAAATTATTGTACTTTGAAAATACTAAGTATATATGCATGTATTTACTATATACATATACATGTATATACTTCATATAATAAGAATAATAAGTACATATATATACATATGCTATACATGTATACATACATATACTATATAATAAAAAATAATAAATATGCATATATATAATACACATGCATACATATGTACATAATTACATGTATAGGAAAATACATATTATATGTATTATTATTTGTACCTATATACATATACCTATATTAGATATAATAATATATATACACCTATGCCTACATACATATGTGTTTACATAAATAAAGAAAATACATAATACATATATATATTTATCTATTCATGCATACATATATGTATACATAAATAAATAAATAAATAAAATACTTAGTATACATATACATAGTATAGCATACATGGATATATAAAATAAATAAATAACTTACCTAAATCCTTAGCAACTTAAATCAAATAAGTGGTTGAATCCCTTTCTTTTTTCCTCTTCTTCTTCTTCTTATTCTTAGTTTTTTTCTTCCTTTGTTTTCTTGTTCGATTTTTTTTTTTTTTGTGTGTGAAAATTGCTTTGGTTTCTTTTTCTCTTTTTCTAATTTGCAAGTGAAGTACTGGACGTGTAGGATAAAGTAGAAAAAAATAAGAATAAAATCAAAAGCAATTTTTATATGACAATAACTAAATCTTAATATTAATGAGGATATGACAACTTAAATCATTACATTTGGCTTTGTGTTGTAAAATCCAACACCTAGAGGGGAAAAATAATTCACGTAGGCAACTCATGTTTTCCAGAACTGGAACGTCACACAAGAAAAAAATTAGAAGGAAGAAAAGAAAAGAAAGAAAATGGAAGAAAATAATAAAAATAATTATATGTAGTTTTTCCAAATGTATAAATAATATTTATAAATTAATTTTTGAATTTTATGAAAATTTTTCAATTTAATTGTTACCTGTTACAATTATAATTTTTATAAGTTATGTCAACGTTTTTGTTAAAAGTTTTATGCAATTATGAGATTTAGTCGATAATTGTAATCAATTATGATTATATCACTATTAAATTATATTTATTCATTTTAAAAGTTTAAAGTTATAACTTTAGGGTTTCGATCAAGTTCAGGTTTGATTTTGAGTATTTGTGCATATATTGGATTTAGGGTTTTTTTTTTGTACGCGATTTAGGTTTCGATCAATTTTTTAGAGTTTTTATGATTGATACTATATTTGGTTTCTTAATTTAATAAAAAAATTATCGTTGCTAACCTTATCGATTCATGATATAATTTAGAACACTTAGACTTAAATTATGATTCATACTACCGATTACATAGGGTTTACAATAAGTCACTAAAGTTCAATGATAAAAAGTTAAAACATGTTTAAGATGAACATAAAATTTAATGGATTTAATGAGTAAAACGAAATTTTGACCATTATAAATAGTAAGAGTTAGAATATGGAAGAAGCTAGAAGATAAGTAGAAACGGTCAAAAAGATTATAACTTTTGATTTTCAATTTTGATTTTTTTTTTATTATAGATTCATCAACTTTAAATGGTTATAATTTTTCATATATGAAGAGTTGCAAAACCCAAAATAAACTCATAAAGTTTACCTAGAACAAAAAGCTTTATTGTTATGTACACAGCTTTGTTGTTATTTATTATTTAAATAGTCAAATTTGCTTGTTTTGGTAAGATACCAAACTATTAAAGATTTAGTGTTAATTTAGGAAAATTTGTCTTGATTTAGTTCCCTTACTTATTCTAGGATTATTTGCCTACAAATATCCTATATATCAGTTGTATTCATAATCTTTTCAAATTAATATAAGCTTTTTATTTATATGTTAGTATCTCTCATCTTACACATGCATTAATTGGATCCAATTTGTATATGATTTTGAAAACTACAATGACTTAAATTAAACAAAAAATGAAATAAGATTGAGAATTCAAAAAAAAAAAAAAACTAGGATAATGCTGAAAACTAAAATTGTATTTTCCCTTGTTGGTATTCTATTAGGTCTTTAGCATAATGGCAGCTTAACTCTCTAAATAGGCCTAGTCCAATACTTGTGCCCCTACCCCGATTAACTAAGGTTTATTCACAATAATAGTACTAAGAATATAAACTTAGGAACTTTAATATTATATGTAAAACTAGAATTTAACTCTTGCTCTCCTGCCCAACATTACCTTAAATCACTTTGTATTTATGAATTAATCTTATTAATGATTTGTTGAATTTTTTTTTATTATGCTTGTATGCATGAAAATATGAATCATATTAAGAAAAATAAAAGGGAATGCCTATTCATGTTGGCCAAAATTCGAATAATTTGAGGAGAAGAATATTTTATAATACATATGGAATTGTTGATTTATAACCAATATAAGACCTCTTATATTTGTTATAAATCTTATATGTATCATGGATTGTCACATCAACTAACTTTCCCTCTCAACGACTTGTTAATCTTGATGCTAGTTAATTGTATGGCTTATCTTAGAATTGCAATGATAACATTTTCCCTCCCTTCCCCCTCCATCGAAGAAAAAATCAACGTACTCCTCAGGTTGAAAAGTAAAATTGTCCTCCAAAGAGGAGGGGCTACCCAATTAGTGTCTTAAGGAAGTTGAAATCTTCACTCCACCGAGCTTGATGTCCTTAGGAAGACAAAGTTTCCATATTCCACCTTATTTCAAAGTAATGCTAGCTAGAACGGAACCGTAATTCTTATTGTTCTAAAGTGATTGTATACATGGAGTTAAGACTTGTTGAAATCCACTCACATTTGTATCAAATAACATAGACATGTTGGTAATATCACTGCCATAACTAATCAAAAAGTGCTCTAGAAAAAAGCTGCAATAAGAAGTATCGCAAACCCTCCCGCTTAAGTTGGTGTATGAAAAGAAATTTCGGTTTCCACTAGCCGAGTAATATTGGCATTCAATTAGGATTGGATATAGAGAATATAATAATCCATTGTAAGTAACCCGGACTCTATGAGTAGCCCACTTCTGACACCGTTTGAGCCCCATTCATTCGTAAGATATAAATATCTTCCCCCAAATTATACCATGAATTGTTAGAGAACACTAATGACACAATTTTTCAATGTAAAGATTCTCACTTCCTCCTGTTATAAGGTGAAAGGTGAGTGAGAAGAGACTTGTTAATAAAATAGTGATAACACTTTTTGTTGAAAAAAGTTGTAGATGCGACCATCATCAATCATAACTACCACCTCTTTATTATTAATTGCAACCACTAGACATAATGTACTAGAAACTCTTGCACTTAATAATAGTTGAAACTACCATGTTTCGGCATGTTTAAAATCAAAGTTCAAAATTTTTTTTTAAATATATTTTGTGATTATTGAAGTGCAAATTGACTCAGATTGCCAAAACCTTAATATTGTAGAGCATGGAGTGAAGGCAATAGACTAAGAGAAAACATTGAGGAAAAAAGAAGGAAAGTGGCTTGAAGCATCAACTCTAATTAGAGAATTACAATTCATCCAATTGTAGTTGCCTCTATAGAGTTGGTTAAGCTACTGTACAACTCCGTTGTTCACTTCAGTCCATCGAAGCCATCCACCTTTTTGAGTGACTTCCAGCGGCAAGGTCAACTTCGCGTACCCAAAGGCTGATATTTATAGATGCGATCTGTGAACAAAAGGCCCCTTTTACTTGACCCAAATCAACTTTGGCCATTACATTTTACTATTTTTAGTAGTATAAAACCCCAATCTTGTAATTGAAATTTAATTAGCTTCTATTAGTGATTTAGACCATATTTTGACTTAGCTTCAATTTGATCTGTGCTACTGTTAACTAACTTTATTTAGTGTTGTTTTTACTTCTCTCCCCAATTTCTTATTGACTTTTGATAAATGGAAAGCCTCGTGTTTTGTTATGTTATTTGATAAGCATGAGTAATCAAGTTTTTAGTCATACATAAAGTAGTTTTATCTTGGTTCCATTATCAAGAAAATGGTTGTTATGCAAATGAAGGTTAAAAACAATTTATGTTTTATGTGCTCTAGCTTTTGCTGCTACTAGTGCACTAGAATAACTCAATTAACGGGAGCTAGTATATTTTAATATATCAATTAAGATACAAGAGTTGAGTGGATAGAGAGTTGTTTTAAATTTAAATCTATCGTTCAATTCACTGATTTAATTTGCATTAATATAAGAGCTAATTTATAAATAAAATGAGGTGTAAGCAACATAAATGTATTTTGGACAAGGGTACCGATTGATTTTGTGCTTTATTTTTATGTTCCTGGGTGAATGATGTGTGAAAATTCAGTCTTTGACTAACTATTGAGCATTCGGATTGGTGGCACATTTCTAATAAAAAAGGAACTTAGGAATATGACCTAAGAAGTAAAGGAATGAAGTGCTTATAAGAATTATGAGTCATGAGTACAATTACATAAAATAATTGTAGTTGTTCAAATTTAGTAAATAAAGGATTCCGGAAAACATTCTCGAGGTGAAATATTTTTAATATAAGGTCCAAAATGTTAAAAGAAATACTTTTGAAAAGTTTAATTTATAAAATTAAGTCGAGGAAATATTTAATTTAATAAAAATTTATTTTTATTGGTAGTAAAAAATTAGCGTCGTATATTCAAAACGTGAAACCGGATTATAACAAGGCCTTAAAAATAAAATTATCTAATCTATAAAAATAATTATGGAGCAAATAGAGAGTAAAATAGCTACTTTAAGCATCTCATATATAAGTGTGTACTAGAAATAGGAAAACTAGTTATTTATTATATAATATATTTAGTATATTTAAGGAATTGTTTTGTAAATAAGTAGAATAAATCAAAAGTGGAAGTAGATAGCTGGAAGATCATTTTATAGCAAGCATAGGGCGTGGCATAACATGGCATAAGGATGGGAACACCTTGCAAATCAAAGAATGTAAAAAAGAAGAAGAAGAAGGTGAAAATGGGTATTTAGGAACTTTAGAAAAACCTCCACTGACAAGGGAGCTCCATAAAATCACAAACATAAGTGTGGAGATAAGTTTGCACATTTTGGGATCTAGGAAAAATGTGGGGGAACTTGGCAAGTGTCAACGAAGGGGTTTGCAAAAATTAAGAAGAAAAATGGCTAATTAGGGTGAAATTTAAGTTTGCGAGGTTAGAGACCACTTAGGAGTAAGATAAACCACCTAGAGATAGAGGAGGTAGTGCCTACTTAGAAAGACAAATCCCCTCTTTGAAACGGTAGCTAGACTTGCAAGTAGTGATAAGTTTTAGTTTTGGTTGTTTTTTATTCTATTTTACTAAAAATAATAGATGAGCTTTAAAAATTATGATTTTTTTAGTTTGCTTAGGAAAATTTTCATTTAGAATCCAAAAATGCAATCAAATTTCAATTTGAAATATGAGTTCCTTAAGAAGCTAAGCTAAAAACAAATTTTATAGTAAATTTCTAAAATAGCAAATGATGTTTGTTTCTACATGAATTTTTGTATATAAGTTTCTCAAAGGATGCATTTCAATGTTATGTAAATACTTTTGAAAAATTATGAAGTTGGATCTTGGGTATTTTTGGATTAACATGGAAAGTGTGAGTTGGAAATATGGAGAAATGATGTTTCTTTGAGTTATTTGATTTGTATGTGATATAATATGATTATAATTGGAGTTTGGGATATTGAACCATTCTAGGGAAGTGTGGAAAATAGGGTATGGATGTTGGAGGTATGAGATTTGATTATTCAAAGAATGTTTTGTATTGGTCAGAATGTGAGTAAAAAAGTGCATGAGAATGTATAGTAGCAAGGAATGTGAAATAGTTTGCTTGCAAAATGCATATAAAAAATTGATGCATGGGTTGATTTAATATTAGATATGCATAAGTGTCCTTACTATAAATTTCTATGTCCTTTAGGTACGGTTAATGAAATTATTAACCTAATTAGTATATACAAATTGGATGTTTAATGAGTGTTTTACTAAAGTTAATGTATGAGAATTAGCATCATGTGTTGAGAAAAGGATATATAATAATACCTATGTAATGTTAAAGTAGTTGGAAACTATATTAGAAAGTTTATTGGAAAGGCCTTATATATAGGGCTTAGTCATAAAATGAGTTAGAATATATCTAAGGCTAAAGTTATCTTAAAAGAATAATACTAAGACCTGGACCCTAAGTGCAAGGAAGTTAGTGACTTTGCCTATACTTAATATATATTATTTGCCTATACTTAATGTATATTAACTTAGGTATTATATGCATCTTCTATAAGGGATATGCACATGACAAAGTCTTGAAGATAAGAGTAAGATTTAGGGAATTTGCTAAGTGGTCTGAGTAAGTGGATTGCTTATATTTTAAAGTAGATTTTATTTACTCTTAACTTATCTAACTATAATGAATGTGATTGATCTTGTGTCTGAATGTGATATGTTGTTTGATAAGTTGCTAGAATGATCCCTAATTTGATGGGTATATGTAATACTAGTTGATTTATGTCTCATGAATGTAGTATGTGCCACTATTGGGTTGTCGTTTGATCTTATGATACTTGGCTCTATGCTAACTTACAAAGAGACTAGGTACTAACTTGCCTCCTTAAAGGTTTTCACATTAGTGAACTCGATATTAAGGCTTTAGAAATGAAATGTAAATGAGATTAACTGAAAGCTGGGCTAATGAATATATGAGTAAGCTTGCTTGGTAATTATTAGGTGTGTCACTGATGCATTCATGGTATAGCATGAAAGAGAACGTACGAGTCAAGTTTTGTAATGTTAGGATTTCGTTAGGTAAAGTTTTTATTTTAGAAACTAAAGTTTTGATTAAGCAAGCAATTTAGCTTCCGAAAACTTGGTTTTGTAAAGTAGACAACTTAGTTTATATAAATTGATTTTCGAGCATATGGTTTTTCATTTTGACTAGGCTATTAGGTTAATTAACATTTGGTTGCATAGCTAGGTTTCTAGATTTTGGTTTATGTCTAGATTGAAGTTGACCAATCAAATGAGTTACTTGGAGCTAAGCTAGGATATCAATATTGATGCATATTACGTACATTAGCATGGTATGCACTTATTGCATTTGCAATACTTGATTATACTATTAAGATTTGTGATGATAATGATAACTTACTTAGTGAATGTGCTATGATATTATTTGTATTTGCGTTTATTTGTTCACTAGCACTCAATCTACAGTAAGCCGAAGGGATAAGTGTTTGTTATCCTTAGGTTCCGAAGGGAGCTAGCTCAAATCTCACATCATAGCAACAAGGAGATTTTGGTATAGATAATTGCTATCTTTGAAGTAAAATGTGAAGCAGAAAGTAAGTCAGAATCTTGGTTAGAAAGTGTGTTGAAGAAAACCCTTAAGTAGCCAAAGTGAATCAAGAACTAGTTTCAAGAATAGGGAGGACTTATATAGAAAGATTATCGAGTTATGTTGCAAAGGCCTCAAGAGGAGGCTATTATAGTGTCGTATAGACCTTCTAATCAAATTGTGATATATTTAAATTAAATATCTTGATAGAGATATGTATTGTAAAAGACTTTACAGTTATGATACTTTGAGTTTGCCACTAATGTAAAGAGTTTTGTTATTGTTTGTTATATAAAATGAGAAGTGTTTTTGGAAATAAGAGTTTCATATTGTTGTATAACAAATATAGTACCAGTTCTGCCTTATTCTTAACTTAAAGATGGTAGTAACTAATTATCTTTGTAAACCCCATAAATTAGCTATTTAAGAGTAGAATTAAACCCGAGTACTGTAGATGACTTCATAAGTCGTTAAAACCGAGCAAGATAAAATATTATAAATTATAAATTTGAATATATTATTAGTAATAAAAACTCTAAAGTTTTGATCAAAACCCCAATCGCGTATAAAAAAAAAACCCTAAATTTAATGTATGTGTAAATACTCAAAATAAAACTCGAACATGACGAAAGCCCTAAAACTATAACTTTAAGCTTATAAAATGAATAAATATAAATTAATAATAATATAATCATAGTCGATTACAATTATTGACTAAATCGCGTAATTACGTATAAATCCTAACAAAAACGTTGAATTAACTCGTAAATATTATAAACATAACGAGTATCAATTAAATTAATAAATTTTTATAAAATCTCAAAATTAATTTATAAATATTAATTTTATTAATTTTATGTTTGGAAAAATTTAATATATTTATTTTTACTTTCCTTTTTCTTCCATTTTCTTTCTTTTTCTTTTCTTTTTTTCTTCTTCGTAAATTTTTTTTCTCTTGCTCCACATAGATTTTTCCAAATTTCCAATAGCCCACGTTTTCTAAAAAAATTCTCTAGGTATTGTTTTCTTAAGACAAGATTAAAAGGAATGATTATCTTATCTTGTCTTAGTGAATGTAGATTTGTTTCTTTTCTTTTTCTTTGTTATTTAGTTCACTTCCTTATGCCATTTTGAAGATGTGTGGAAGACCTGGAGCAAACAAACCAAAAAAGAAAAGAAAAGAAAAGAAAAATAAAGCACACTCATAAACTAAGCATACAGTAAGAAGAAGAAGAAGAAGAAGAAGAAAAAACTAAAGGGATTTTTATTATTCAAGTTACTAAAAAAAATTAGGTAAGTTATTTATTTTATTTGTATATATATACATATATATTCTACAACACGTACATGCATATTTAGTATATATTTTTTATTTTATTTATTATTATGTACATGTGACTCAGTATATATATGTATATGTACATAGTATTTTTTTTTATATAATATGTATGTGTAAATGGGTATGTACATGTGTATATGTACTTAGTAATTATTTTTATTATATGATGTATAAAAATAAGTATACGTATATGATATATATATATGTATTATGTATTTCAGTATTTATGTATATATGTATGTATTTCGTATTTCCTTTATGTATATATATATATATATATATATATGGGTAGACATGGACATATATGTATGTAATATACTTAATACTTTATATTATATGGTATATATATATGTATAAATAATAATATATATATGTATATGCATATAATAGGTATATGTATGTATATTTGTACTTAGTATTTTCATTTTATAAAAAACTTTCCTATATATATATATATATGTATAAGGGTTGGAAGTGATGTTTAAGTATGTACGTGTATGTATATTATTAATAGTATTTTGTATTTTTGTACATATACATATATATAATACAATTATACTCATACATATTTTATATAGTATATAATTAAAGTTAAAATAATTTAATACATAAAGTATAGTATACATATAAATATACACATATGAATAGTATTGTATATGTAGAAATACGAGTATATTTAAATAGTATATATATAATATACTATAATATTAATTCAATAAATAAAGTAATTTAATATATATCTATATATACAAGTGTACCGTAATTTAGGAAAAAGTAGAATAAATAAGTAAATTAGAAAATTTAATAAAATATAGTAATAAGTATTAATATATATAATTATACATTAAAATACAAGAAATAAGAAAATAATAGAAAATTATGGAAAATGCACAAGTGTGACAAGTGCCACTCCCATATGCTGCTACGTCATCACTTAAGAATAAATTAAGTAATTTTCATAATTAATAATAATAATAAAATAATTAATTAATTAGAAAAATAATAAAGTAAAAATGAGTAATTATGATAAAATAGACCAAAAATAAGAAAATTACAAATTATACAATATAAATAATTATTAAATCATAATTATATAAGGAACAACATAAATTGATGTTTTATAACTATTTGAGTTAAAATAATGAAGTTTGTGATATTTTTATATCATAGTTAAAACTACGGGTTACAACATCTAAAACGAACCTTGTTACGAGAAAGTATATTAAAAAACGATCAAAATGGACTATAAGTTCATAAAAATAAAAGTTAAATAAAAAAAGTTATATGCAATTAACAAAAAAGCTCGAACTGAGCATTTTATAAGAATGGATAACTAATTTAAGTAGTTAGTAGCAAATATATGGATAGCTTAGTTAATCTACCTAGATACTTATTACTTTTCATATTTCTTAAATGTTAGGTGATCCTGATACAGATGCCGACTTACCAAGTTGACTATTATGACTGTTGATAAACTCAATAGTCATGTGAGTACTTTCGATGACTCTATACTTGTGCTATTAGTTAGTGCATATAAATTAGATATTAATAACTTGATGCATGAGAGTTCGAGTTATGCATATGTCTGATATTGATTGATTACTGTGCAAAATACTATTAAATGTGATAATTAAAGATTTGGTTATATGATTGATTGTTGCATAATTTAAATGATTTGTTGATAATATTTGATCATCTCATAAATTGACTTAATCATATTTAACTTAACTTAAATTATTGAGATTATGCATAAAGCACGACCATTGCATATAGTGTTTCGACCGTCATCTTACGCAGTTGGTAATAAAAGGATTTGGAGGGATGGATTCCTACATGATTTGATTAGTACGATGCAGGAGTACCGGTACAACAAGACATTACCCTTGGTTTGTGGGTTTACTTGGTGCTGGAGACACTAATCGTGGGTAACTAGGGGTCGTGTCTAGAGATCACCACTGTAGGGTGTAAGCATGGACTGTAGAAGTTACCTCACCACTAGATTTGAGATTTTGTGTATTATTGGATTCCTTTAAAAGGAATAAGTATTTCGTAAAATATATAATTTAAATTTATAGTTAAAAACCCCAAGTGGTAAAGCTTAGTTGTGATTGATGCCAAAGTATGTCCAACCCTTACTTTAAAGAGCATTAAATCCAATATTATATGCAATATCGGTTAACTGCTTATATATTGTTTGGCATGCTGCTTATTCATGTAGCCATATGTTTGTTAATAAATTGTTTGATAACCTGCTTGCTACTATAATATGAAGGATAACTCATTAAGCTTTTGTAGTTTACTCCCTAATAGTTTACTCCCTAATAGTTTTCTCTTACAAGTTGCTAGATAATTGAGCATGAGCTAAGAGTTGAGTGTTGAGTACCGATGTTAAGGTGCATAAAAGTTAGAATATGAAGATAGACTATGTAAATGGTTTAAATTATTATATATAATTATTAATAATATATTCAGATTTTATAACTTTCGTAAGTTTAAGTTTTAAAACTTTACTACTTAATCTTATCGTTTAGTAAGGGGTACTGATTCTCTGCAGTTTTATAGACTGTGACTTATCGGATATCTATAGTTACTTATATATTATAATAAGTTAATTAAATTAAAAATTGAAAACTTTAATGACTATTCTTTTAGAGTCTTATAACCTCTAACTTGCAAGGCAGTTTTCGTATCATGGGTGTATATGTGATATGAAAATTTCAGGCCATCGTATTAGACCCCTCTTAGGGTCATGATAGTCTTCATGTACCAAAAGTTAAATATATATATATATATATTTTAAGTAGACACATAAAAAATGTGAGGCATTTCATGATGCATCCTTTATAGTCAATAATAGCTTTCAAAAGTGGAATTGAAATGATAGACTTTGTTATGTCCTTAAAGGAAGTAAATACTCAATTTAGGAACATGTGGATCCTTTTTTCAAAATTATTTGCTACCCTTTGGTATCCAAAATTGACTTTGCTCTTCTTTATAAGTTGTTCAAGTCAATCTAGTTTTGAATTAACAAATCATAATCTTGATTTATGATATACTTAACATTTAGCTAAAGTAACTATGGTTTAGTAATGAGGTAATCCCCCACTCCACTAATTAACGGCTTATGATAATGATACGAAGGGTAGAATATAAATTTTGCTTGTTCTCTTTTAAAAGTAAAACCAGCTTCAATTATCTACATATATGCTTACTAATACAACCTATTACTTGTTTACGTTTCATAGGATTTTCTATACTTGGTTTGCAATTTGCAAAAGTTTTAATAAAATTTGCTGCATTAACCTAAGTGCTTTTAATTAGCAAATTACACACTAACTTTTTGGCACTTCTATTAGGGAAAGGTGTCAAACAGTATCAAATTTCCAGAAAGTTTTAGTTTGATCTTTTATTTCCCTCTTTAGCTTATTATTGGCAGTTCTTGTTTTGTTATATTTTGTATTTTCCTTTTAGGCTATTTTATTGTTCTATTTCATTTTTGTTTTATTAAGTTGTTTTTGGGCTTGAAATTTCTTTGTTTTCTATCTTTAGTTATGGTTGCCTAAGTTAAAATTGACCATAATAGATGAAGTTATCATAAGAATCATGATGTTGATAATGAGAGTCATATCTACCTATTATGATGGATGGACATAATGCTTTTTTAGAGAGGGTACGAAATTTTTGTATGTATAAACGAGGGACTTACTATATAAATATTTTCAATGTTAATATAAGATCTTATCCCCTATAATTTTAATGAGTACTTTATGCTTCAACTACCTTGTTGTATACCCTAAGACTTAAGAAATTGAACTATCATAAGAGATATCTACATGGGTAGTATAAATGGAAAATAAGAATATCTATAAAGATCAAATAGCTAAAACCCTCCACTAAATCCAAAAAAACGAGCAAATGAGATATTATATATCTTTACACCTCGATATAAATTCATACTAAGTCGTGTAACCATTCCTATAATAATCTCTTGCAAGTTGAAATCTTAATCAACTTTGCCCAAAAAATTACTCGAGAATTAAGTAAGATGGGATGTGATAATAAATAACTTGCTAAATTTCTTTTAGTGAAAGAAATAAGAAGTGAGCTAGGAAAAAGCATGAGAGGTTAAACAATCATGAGGGTGAGTTGGCTACTAAGTAAAAGCATGATATAAACAAGTGAATTTGGACAACCAAAAGCAAGAAACAGAGCTTAATGAGAGGAATCACATTCTAAAGGGAGGAGTTGTTGTAAAGGCATATACGTTATGTGAAAGCATTAGATTAAACCAATTGGAGAATTAAAGAGAAGTAAATAGGATAAAAGTAATATAATTCTATTATAAAATGAGAGTACAAAATCCTCTAATAATAATTAGGATAAAGAACTAATTTTCTCTTACAAATACCTCTATCAATGATGCAATTTAAACAAGTGATGAGCTAATGATAAACTTATAACAATAACCCTTCTTTTATAGGTGACATAGACAATTTCTAAACCCCTAAATAAGGTAGTGGTTTATGAAAAAGAAAAGAGTTGACCATTAATCTCAATAATTCAAAAACTTAGAGAATGAGAGCTATCCACTTCAATAATTATGAGTAGCAATAAATCAAGATAGACTAAATATAAAATACTCGATTCCCTACTCCTCAAAGAGTGCCTTAGCACAAAGGCATGAGATGAGGAAAGAGAGAGATATACTTCTTTAGGAGAGAGAAGACAAAGGAAAATTTTTTGACTTTGGGTTTTAGAGATGGAAACAAATAAGCTGATTTGAGAGTGTTTAAAGCCCTTAGGATATCTAATTGAGTTTAGGTTAGCATCTTAAAAACTTCCTCATTTGCAAAACAATTTTATATAAGCTTAGGGAATTTAAACTTTATTAGAAGAGAAGAAAGGTATATTGAATCTATCCCTTTCTCTTATAAATAAGCACCTATATGATATATTCTCTTAGCACCATGAAAGATAATCTAATAAAGTTTAGCTAAAAGCTTTATACAACATGGTGGGAGATAACCCACGATTCTAATTCATATTGATCTTATTCTTTAGATAAATGAAGAAAATAAGTACATGGAACATGTTTTAGGGGAGAAAAAGATTTAAAAACATTTTGATTGGAGAAATGAAAAAAGAAACATTTTAGGGCTATTTTGAAATACATTTCATGTACTTATTTTAGCATTTGAACAAAGTTTTCTAAAGAGAAAAAAATATGGGCATGTGAAATGTAAAAAGAAGAAGAAGAAGAAGAAGAAGAAGAAGAAGAAGAAGAAGAAGAAAAAAACGATAATAATAAGCTTTGTGAAAGAGAGAGGGGGAAAAAACTTGCATTTTTTTCTATAATTAATCTTGTACAAAATTAAGTAACAGTAGGAAAAATGACGAGCTTTGTGATTAGTGGAGACATGGTTGTAGCTTGCAATATAGCTGCTATAGGGTAGCAATTGCTAAAACATGGAGTAAAGTGTAGTTAATGGATCTAGTGAGAGACATATCATAAATATATCAATGCATTGGTGACTTAAGAACGAACTTAATGTAGGGAAGAAAATGTTGAGATTACCAATTGTTTTAAGAGTTAGCAGCTTAAGGAGATTTAAACAACAAAAGAAGAGAGAGAGAGAGAGAGAAAGAGAGAGAGAGAGAGAGAAGTAAAGAAGACGATTTGAGAAATTATAGAGGTGGAGTAGATAATTTGGAGAAAAAGAGAGAATTGTTTCGATAATTTTTTTTTTTTTAATGAAGAGAGTTTATATGAAGCTTTGGATGCTACTAAGTGTAAGGTTTCAACCACAAAAAATGCACTACTAGTGCAACAATTTATGTGGGAAAAGATACATAGTTCTTTAACGCAAATTTATCTCTAGAAATTATTGACCCTACTACTCATAGAACTAGTTCCTAAAAGATTTATCGGGTAATAATGTGTATAGTAATGTTTAACTATTAATAAAATTTTAATTGGGAAAAATACACTTAATCCTTAGTGTTTCACTGTTTTTTATATTTAGGTCCTAAACCTTCTTTTTTCTTTTTTAAAAAATCAAGTCCGTAATATTTACAAAAAGTTTAGAAATAATTCTTTTTTTAACACTGTTACATTTCTCATTAGAATATAACATGTGGCGGCCTTTGATTACTCGACATAATTAATTTAATTAAATAATATAATACATATATAAATTGAGTAAATTACTAAAAGTATGAAAAAAATTCAAAAAATTAAAAAGAAAAGAAAAAATCTTAAATTGATATGGAAAATGTTCCATGGCTAGCGTAAGGCTAAGGCATGGCATAATGGCCTTAAAAGAGCAAGCGAATTGTGAGCCATATACAAAAGTGGGTTATACGACCCATCATTAATGGTAGAGGGCTACTCATCATCTCCAAAATTTCTTTTGAGGAAAGAAAAAAACAAAGAAATCCAATTAGGTATCACTAGGATTGTGTAACTCTATTGAAACCTAATTAGGTTTTTTTTTTTTTTGGTTCCTTCTTTTCTTAAAATAATGGTGGTGGACAGTCACCCACCACTAATGGTGAGTCATGACCCCCCTAGAATTAGCATAGCCAACTAATCTGGTTACCCTTGATCTTGGTGGTTGCGTTTCCTTTTCTAGTTTTAATCTGCTCATTTTAAATCTGGGTTCTTCTTTTCCTTCTTATTTTTAATTAACATAATTTTTCCTTTTTTATTGACTTTTTATCAATTATTTTATTTTATTTTTTAATTTTATTATCCTATTATTTAAATAATTATATGGACCAATAGAATGGTGTCACATCTAATAACACATTTGACAGTGTTAAAAGAAGTCCTCATTTGCAAATAATTATAGATATTTATGAATTAAATAGAAAAAAAAGAGATTTAAGAATTAAATAAAAAAATAACAAAATGTATTTTCCCAAATTCTATACATAGTAGCATTTGTAAAATACAGATGGTAGATTTTTTAAAAATTATTAATTATGTTTATCATGTGTTCAAATATGATTAACAATTGCACACACACTTATATATACATAGGTAAAATCAAGGATGAGTAGGTTTAGGGGAAGTAAGGTATGAAGTCTTACCCGTACCCCATAATATAGATACGTATTATGAAAATTTGCTATTTGTACCTTAGCTTGTGGCAATCTAAAACTACTATATACCTTATACCTTATAGATAGTGTAAGGTGTAACATCCCGATATAGCATAGGATATACCATTATATAGGTAAACCTGATATAAATAAATACAAATCTAACAAAAGATTGCTTTGTTGTATATTCAATGCTAAAAAGGAGTTCAGTTGTAGCCTCTCTAATTATAAATATGTACAATATTAACAAATCTCTAAAATTCCAAAAGCTTTAATTTCGTTTCTAAAACCAAACTTCTAAGTTTCCATTACACTTACTTTGCAAAACTTCCACCTTTCCAAATAGCTGACTTTAACTAATGCTCTAAATAGTCCACTGTGTTGGTGACAGTGCTTCAAAATTTGCTTCTTAACTTGAGAATAAAACACTGCATCCCTTCATCTACTGTTAAGTTGAAAGTGAGAGTAGATATATAAGTAGCAATACAACAAAGCACATAGTAGGTATATAAACACTACATTAAGTTAATCACCCAGCTAATTGATAAGATAATGCAAATAGCTTACTATGTTAATTCACGTAATTTGCATCAATATCGATATCTTAGCTAGCCTAAAAAGTCATTCGAATTGGTTGACTGCAAATCCAGGCATCTAGATGATGTATCTGAGAACGTAGCAAATATTTTAGCCTAGTAAAACCATGGATTGTGGTTGAAGCTTTAATCAATGCAAAACTATATGCACGAAAACCCATTTTTGTAAACTTATCCTAACAAAATCATAAGTTTTTGAAAACTAACCCAATTGTCATCTTCGTGCCATGCCATGAATGTATAAACCAAATCTTAATGAATACCATGCATAATAACCAAGCTTATCATATTTCATCCAATTTTTATTCTAACTTCTGAATTAGCCTCTAATTCGAACATTCACTACATCTTAGTATAAATTCCCATAAGTTTCATTCATGACCAAATTCTAAGTACATTACGTAACTCATTTCCAGCATTGTATACACATAGTAGAACATCACATAAGGCGTTATACAACAAATCTAAGCAACATACAAACAGTCATCATAATCACATGCAATAATACTCACCATCTAATGAGTAGACATGAATATATTCCTTATAAACACAAATCCACTTACCCGGTCAATAGTACATTTTCAAACTAATTTGTTAGCATGAGCTCCTTCCTTGGTAGCTTCAACTATCAAGGTTAAATACTTCTAAGGTCAACTATAACTCATGTGTATATCTATTTTAGCTAAATTTTCCTTTATTGGTTGTTAGTTCGTTTAAACTATTTTTGACTTATTTTGTAACTCAACCTTTGATTTAGCATCTAAAATAACTTCTCAATTACTCCATGATTTTAGCTTAACTTCAAAAATTCTAAACAAATACCGTTTAACTTATATCCTCAGTTTACCAATTGAAAATCCCCAGTATTTTACTTAACTCAATCGTCTAAGTTTAACTTACGCAAAAACTCTTAAATACATCAACTTTTGATTTTGTCTCTAATCTAACTTTTAATTCGTCTAGACTACTATACTTACTAACAATATTTTCACTTTTCCACTAAATCAAGCTAAGACTATTATAGGGTACTACAAATATAATAACAACTAGAACTCCCTTATGCTATTATGCTAATTATACCAATTTACCTTATATTATCATATTTAGCCAAAATATGCACAAATAGTAAGAAAATATTAAAACAGCAAAAAATATATTATACTTAGAAAATGATAGTGATTATATTTTGGTAATTAAAACACTAGAATAGTATATTGTATAATATACTTTATAATGCTTGTTTTAACTTAATTTCATCAATAAATAGCTAAAAATAGGAAAATAATTATAATTAGCTTTGAAATAAGAATTTGATGTACAACTCAATACTAGTAATCACTAGAAGTTGGTTCAAGTTGGCTTTATACACAAAATACTTTGAAATCCCTTTATTTTACATAATCAACAAAATTGTTGACAAATACTAAACAAATTAAAACAAATAGTAAACATGATATTTTTCAAAAATTCTTATTACCACAATTTGGTATATATTGTAAGATTGATATACAAAATTTTTCAACTGAAAACAGTGCCATTTAATATATTGAAAAATTCAATTAAAATTCGTTATAATAGAGCATTTTGTTAAGCAAGTATCCTAAATTAATGTTTTTTCAACAAAATAAAATGATGACATGAAAGTACATATAAAATAAGCCATGAAAACCAATTTTCATAATTTTCTAAACTAATTTGACATTTTTAGAAAATAAAACAAAATCGAATACAAAACTTCAACTCACTAGCGCACATTGATTTAGCCACCCTTCGGTCACTAAGGGCTATCGGCCAAGCTTATCTACCTTCTAGAATCTTAAGTTCCAAGCCTCATAACATCAGGTCTTGGTTTGCTATAGGAACCCTAATTTCCCTATTTTATTTCGAATTTTTCCCTATTTTTGTTTAATTTCCTAATATGATTTATAGAGAGGATTTCTAAGCTCCAAAGTGGTCTAAAATGACAAAGAATAAGTTGTGGTTCCCCTTTTATAAAGCTTAGGTTGCTTGGGTAGGGAAGTGGATGTCTAAGTGTCCTTAGGTAATTTATTTATTAATTTCTCTATATTGCTTGTCTTGTTTTTAGCTTAAGAATTCACATTCCTAATATCTTACTGAATTTGGAAGTTTGCTACACTTGTTTAGATGTGTCAAGGTGTTATTATTATTTTTTCCATTTTCTAATTAATTTAATATAATTTTTAGCTAATTAATTAGTATAATTAGTAATATATTTATATATTAGTATATAGTGTGTGTACCGCATGACCATATAATCACATTATGGGTCATTTAACCCCTAAATATTATTTTTCTATCTTAAATAATTTATCTCTAAAATCTTGTTAAATTCTAAGGCTCAAACACTGAGTTCTCGATAATTATCAAACATACTTGATAAAAGTACGTTTTATTGAAATTAAATATTATATATACTTTATTTTAAGAAATTAATTTACTAGGACTTTTCATCTAACTTTTGTGACCTCATATTAGAATTCAGCTCAATTCGGACAAAATTGTCTGAAAAGCCTATTGATAGGCAGTTTCTACTCATTTGGCATACTCATTTATTCGGCCGTCAATAAGCCAAATATTTTGAATCTCTTGGCACACCTATGGAATGATGATACATGGCATTTATGTTAAGTATCTTAAATTCGTTCTTGGTTTGAATTCAACCCCATGGCGCGAATAGTTATTATAAGCACAGTTATATTACATGACCGCCTGCTTTCCCAACATATTAGGAAAGATGTTGAATAAAAAAGCTTTCATATGTCTTAACAGTTATTCTGATAATTTCCTTAGACATTACAGCTAGCTACATATATAGGAAAGAAAACTTCGTAAGATCTCTTTAACACTTCACTTACATATTTTTTATACAAAGTCATCCTACTAATTTAAGCATTGGAGTAATCGCACTAGACTGGTCCTAGTACCAAACATCTCATTCTCTTTTGCAAGATTTTTCTTAATCCCAAAATTCACTAGCAATAGTTGGTGCCGTCTGATTTTTCCTAAACATACCCACATGGTTAGGATAATAGTATCTAAGAGTGTAGGTGCCGACATTACCTCCAACACCTTAAAGTGGGGAGTAGGCATACTGATGAACAGTGATTAGCTAGGCTTGAGCAACTCTACCTTGACTTAGCTAAGGAAAACCAAGAATTAAACGAAAAACACAAGCAAGTCCTTATCTTCCTCCATAATAATATTGAACCAAATCCGACCCAAAACAAAGACCAAGGCGATTACGATGTTGAAAAAAGTGATGATTCTATTTATTTACTTGAGTTACAAAAAAAGCAAGCCAAGAATATGATAGGACCTTCAGCTCTTGCTTTCAAAAGGAATGATAAAGGTAAACAACTGTAGTAAGTGAACTATGTGGGTCCTTCGCATGTCAGCAACCCTGCTGCCCCAAGCAAGCAGTTCCAAATGAAAAAGAATCCCTTTGTTCTAGAAATTTTGGAGGAAGTAATGCCTTAGCACATAAAGTTACCATAGTTTGAGAACAAAGGACCCTAAAGACCACTTGGAGTACTATCGTACATTGGCTAAGTTGCATGGCTTAAATGATGCAGTAGCCTGTCAAGCTTTTCCTTTAGCATTGAGGAATGTAGCTAGTACATGATTTAAACATTTGAAACCAAATACCATTTCTTGTTTCAATGAACTAGCAGAAGTGTTCCTTCAACACTTCCTTGCGAGTAAACTTCCTATTAAGGACTCTTCAATCCTTAATACCATTAAACAAAATTCCGATGAGTCAATCAGGGACTATTTGGCTAAATTTATGGTCGAAATGGTCCAAATCCCAAAGTTAATCCCAAAGTTGGATATAAGTGTGGCCCTCAATGCCATAATCAATGGAGTCAAGCCTCATGGAGGTACGTGGGGACCATACTGATCGATGATGATGAGCATGTTGCAGAGGACAAAGTAGATTTTCTCGTCGTCAAATGTTAGTCCCCTTACAACATGATAATGGGATGGCCATGCCAACATTTATTCTACATTGTCCCTTCAATAGCACATCTCAAGGCCAAGTTCCCTATTCCCACGGGTGTCATTGTATGTAGAGGGGATTAGCAATCGGTACGATCCTTATATATAAGGGCCTTAAGATGAGAGGAATTATTTTAAGTTGAAACCTATTCAAAAGGTAAGTCAGTCGGCATAGAAAATGCCAAGAATAATACAGAGGAAATTCCTTTAGGAAATGATCCTAGGAAGACAACAAGGATAGGAAAACCTATGTTAGTAGAAGTCCGATAAATTTTGATTGACTTCTTGCAAGCCAATGCTAACGTGTTTACATGGTCACCTTTAGACATATTGGGTATCCCGAGAGACATTATGGTACATAAGCTCCAGATTGACTCAAATGTAAAGGTGGTCTAATAGAAAAAGAGACATTTTGCACCAAAGAGACAAGTGTCAATTGTTACGGCCCGAAGAGGCAGAGTCATAACAACCCCATAGTAGAAACTATTTTAAGATAGAAGTTGGCCTTACAACCACTATCCTAGACCTGATCTACACAAGACGTCTACGACTAACCCGCTTTGAAGTAAACAGTTTGTAATTTAAATAAATCCTTTAGCTAAGAAAGTGAGAAAATATATATATAAATTAAAATTCAGTTATTACAATTAACGTTTACAATAATTTACCGTAATATATTTCCTAGTTATTAAATTATTCAGACATGAAAAATTCTAAAATAAAAGCTTAAACCTAAAAAATATATGTTTGTTCTTCAAATGTTTTTCCTCACTCCTTAGGATCCAGTAGTTGCTAGCCTTAGGATCCAGTAGTTGCTAGCTTTAGGATAGTTGTATGCCGCTTCTTAGTTAGCACCTGCACGACGTCTATAGGGATGTAAGCAACCACGGCTTAATAAGTTAGGATGGAAGACTTAAAACTATAGTATAAACATAACAAGGTTATCAATCAACTTATTAGGTGCAATACATGTTCAAGCAAATGCCATCGCATGACATTGTCCAGCCTATCATGAGATTAGAGAAATTGCGCCCACTCTAATCTGGGTTGAGGAGTTTCCGTTAATGCAACAGCTTACGATCAAACCCAGGCTTGTGCAATGAAGATACCGCTCCTCCCGCAATTACCTTCGAACCATTAACTTTACTCTTGCCGCGACCTCTTCTCTTGTCACTTAGTTCGATTAAGGATGAAGAAGGGACCATTATGTAATCCTGCGCTATCCCTTTCGAAAGAGTTGGTATTTGGCCGGAAAATCCTAGGTTTCCTCTAAAGAGTTGCCATGTAGGTTTGATTATGATTACGGGTTGTATATTTGATTAGGTCCAGTTTAGGTGATTAATCATTTCATACAAATCATACAATACAAGCCAGAACAACAAATAGAATCATAGCATCACTCATAATCAAGTACTGCACATAACCAATTATCTAACAAGCACATGCACACAACCAACTATCTAACAAGCACAACTGAGCATAATCTCAAGCCTCCAAAATACAGCAACGTATTAATCCCAACTTACTTGGACTCCTCGTTCACTCACTCGAGATCCAACTCCCTTAGGCCATCATCGATCATTCCTATAACACATACGTGGTTTCAATTTTTCATATAACTATTAAGTTGGTTTTATCCTATAACGCTTATTGTTATGTTTTGTTTGGGGTTTAATATATCCAGTTATTTAGGTTCTCAAATCTTTTATAATTATTCTAGTTTTAGGGTTAGATTCGGGTTCTGTTTCTGCATTGATTTCTAAATTAGATTCTAGTTCAATTTTTAAGCACTGTTTTATATCTGAATCCTAGAAATTCATTTCAACCATAATGTGAAATTAATCACATTACTTCCAGATATCTTAAATACCATCATTACCCCTAGTTAGTCTTTTATTCCACTCGGTACACTTAAATCTTATTAGTGTACCGAATTTACTCCTGATGTGAGAAATTTTTACATTTTTCATATAGTTATATAAATTTAAGTTTTTTATCAGATTTATTATATATCCCTATTATTTTTGTAATATCAATTTTTATTTTAATATCTTCTATTTATTATATTTCTAATAATTGTATATTATGTACTATTACTTATTATGTATATAATACACATTTAATATTTTTATCATTCTAATTACCATCTCCCAATATCAATTATCATTTCAAAATGTATAAATTCATCCTAAATTAGATTTTATACCTAATTACCCTAATTTACAAAATTAACTTAAAATTTATTATTTTCCTTATTTTTTATTTACTACATAATTAACTTAATAATTACATCTAATACCCTAAATGCTACAAGTATTATACTTCATTAGATTTCAACATCTTAAAACATATAATTATTTACTAAATCAATAATTAACTATTTAATTACTAAATTACCCATTTTATGCCTCATTTTAAGGCCTAAAAATTATCTAAAAATTAAAAAAATTAATTTTTCAGAACGGACTTCATAGCACTATTCTATATCATCTAAGTAGTCTACCAAAAAATTTTAGACTCAAAACTATACTCCTAAGGTCATTTATTTATAAATTGAAACATGTTCGGTTTTGTATGTTTTCTTAAGGACCTTATATCACAGGAGATATTTTCATCAAAATAATATTTTCCCTAAAAACTACATACAAAAATATTTTAGAATAGCAAAATTCATAATTTTTTAAGAATATTTACTATTTTTAAAAAATTACACAAAATCGGGTTGGAAATTAAGCGCACTGATTTGGGTGACTCCGGCCACCATTGATGGCCATGGGTGTGTCGGCCCACCTGGGTGCTGCCACCTCCGTGTGGTAGTGGTGGTCGTCCGCTCCCAGTTGCTCGTCGGTCTGGGTTCTCCTTATAAGCCCTAACTACACAAATTTTTGCTAAATTTTTGTAAAACCCTAATTTTCTCTCAATTTCGCCTCTCTATTTTTCTAAATTTCTTGACATCCAAAATGAGCTTCTGAAAAATTTAGAGTAGTTATAGAGCTTTGGAGAAATTATTATGCATTAATTTGATTAGACAATTACCTTATCTTGTTCCAATTTAACTTTTGTATTGTTCTAATTTAATTGACTAATTTTTTTCTTATTTTCCCCAGCTGCCACAAACCAATTCTGGATCATTCCTTATTTTTTTTTATTTTTCATTAATTAATTATGAATTTTCTTTAATTATTTAGTATTATTTTAGTACGTTTCGTGTATTTTAAGTAATTACTTGTATTTCTACCCACATGAAAAATTCATATATAGTATAAGTAAATATTCCTAAATATCATTTAGGTCATTCTATAATTTTTAGTATACATAGAATTTATCTCTAGAGATTTTTTAATTATTGGAATGCATTTTACGCATTTTTTATAAATAACGAGTTAAATACTTAAAATTTGAAATTTTTATATTTTTTTATTTTATTGCTAATTTTCTTAAATTCGAACTTACGGGATCATTTTTATTAATATTTTTTGCTTTACTTATAATTTAGGTTTGATCAGATCTTTCAATCGATCAAAACCCTAAGTGACTGGTTACGGGGCTTACAGTAATAGAAGAAGAGCTCTAGAAATTATTGAAAGCGGGATTCATTCGGAAGGAGCCTTATTTGACTTGGCTAGCAAATTGTGTGTTAGTTAAGAAGTATAATGGCAAGTAGTGAATGTACATAGACTTTACGGATCTTAACAAGGCATGTCCTAAGAATTGTTTCCCACTGCCAAAAATTGATCAGATGGTAGACGTAACCACAGGACATGCGTTGCTTTCTTTTATGGACGCTTTCTCTGGTTACAATCAAATTAAGATGGACAAAGTAGATGAAGTTCACATATCTTTCGTTACCAATTTTGGAACCATAGGAATGTTGAAATATATGTGGATGAAACGATTGTAAAGAGCATAAAGGAAGATCAGCATCTCGTAGATCTAGAGGAGATGTTTGCTACGTTGAGGAGATATAGCATGAGACTCAACTCACAAAAGTGCGTTTTTGGCATAACATCAGGGAAATTTCTCGAGTATATGGTTGCACAATGTAGCATCGAGGCCAATTCAAGAAAGATTGAAGCTATAAAAAATATGAAATTATCTCGCACGGTCAAAGAGGTATAGGAATTGACTAGGAGAATTGTCGCCCTCATTAGATTCATGTCGAGAAGTGTAAATAAGTGCATAGAATTCTTTAAAATTTTGAAGAATCCAAAAGAATTTAACTGGACTAACTATTGCGAAAGAGCTTTCAACGAGCTCAAGGGATTTCTTACGTTACTCCCTATACTCTCGACACTCATTCCTAGAGAAAATTTATATTTGTATCTATCAATTAGCTGCCGAGAACTTTCCTTTGTACTGGTTCGAATTAACGACAAAGAGCATCGACCCATTTATTATATGAGTCATGTTTTGCAGGGGCCAAAACTTCAGTACACAAATTGAAAAATTTATATTAGCAGTGGTTCTCTCGACGAGAAAGTTGAAGCCATATTTTGAAGCTCACCAAATTATTATCCTCACCGATCAACCATTACGACAAGCATTTCAATGGCTTGATTCCTCGGGGAAGATAATGAAATATGCCTTAGAGCTCAGTGCCCATAGTATACAATATAGACCCAGAACGGTACTAAAGGCCCAAGTATTGGTGGATTTTGTAACTGAATTCACTAGAGAAGAAGACTATGTAGAGATTGCTGAGAAAATTATCTGGTTTCTTTATGTTGATGGTTCTTCGACACAAGAAGGAAACGATGCAGGCCTTGTTCTTTAAGGCTCCTATAATGTCAAAGTTTATTACACTTTGAAATTTGGATTCGCAGCCAGTAATAATGAAGTAGAGTACGAATCTCTAATCACTGGATTGAAAACTGACAAAAGAAATTGGTGCTGAGAAACTTGAAGTGTTCTTTGTACCCTATTGGTGGTACAAACGCTTGCAGAAGAATTTCTATCTTTCTCTATTCACAAAATCCCGAGAAGCAAGAATATTGCCGCCGACAAGCTGTTGAAGTTAGCCAGTATGGCATTCCTTGAGTTGAGCAAGAAACTTTTCATCGAGTTTCTCCTGCAGAAAAGCTTATCCAGTCTCTTGAAAAGCTGTGAGTTAGCTCCTTTCTCGAGAGAAGAATCGTAAATGGATTCCTTAGTGAGTTATCTAAAAGATGGTACTCTCCTTGATGACAAAAAAGAGGCGTGAAGATTGGCTTACCAGGATGCGAACTACATGTTCTTAACCCTACCTTCAATGCCTTTTCCTGAGAGATGCCTAAAGGGTGTTATGTGAACTACATGATGGCATATGCAATAACTACGTAAAGGAGTAAACACTGTACATTCGAGCTTTATGACTTGGCTATTATTAGCTGACTATGAGAGAAGATGCAAAGGACGTTGTTCGGTATTGTCCTTAATGCCAGAAGCATGAATCATCGAGTAACATGCCAAACATCGAGTTATGTAGTTTGACCAACTCTTGGCCTTTCGCTCAATTGAGGTTAGACATCCTCGGACCCTTTTTGATATCTACCGCCCAGTGACAATTCATCATTGTGGTTGTAGATTATTTTACTAAATGAGCTAAAGCTAAGGTAGTGGTGAAGATCACCGAGCAGAAGGTAAAAGCATTTGTCTTCGGTTCCTTCATATCAAGATTTGGAGTTCCTTATACAATAATCACAAATAACGGCCCGTAGTCTGACAATAATAAGTTTTGGGCATTTTTCAAGAAGCATGGCATTCGTTTCAATTATACGTCTGTAGCATACCTTCAGACAAATGGACAAATTGAAATTGTTAATAAGATCATATTACATGACTTAAGAAGGAAGGTAGATCAAGTTGGGGGGAGATGGGTAGACGAACTACCAAACGTCCTATGGAGATACAAAACCACTCATAGAATTGTAACGGGAGAGACACCATTTAAGTTAGCATACGGTATGGAAGTTGTGTTGCCGATTAAGCGGAACTTGCCTAATCTACGGACACATAATTTTGATGTTATGCTTAATTAAGTTGGACTAACAGTGAATCTAGACACTATTGAGGAAATTCGAGACATTGCAAGAGCTAAGGTCATGGCATACCAGCATCAAGTAGCAAGGTGCTACAAGTAGAGAGTGAAGCACAAGGTTTTCTAACCCGGAGATTTGGTTTTCTATAAAATGGAAGCCATTAGTGTACGAGCGACTCAAGGAAAGGTCGGTATGAATTGGGAGGATCCTGTGAGGATCCAAGAAGTCGTTGGCAAGGGGGCCTATCGACTAGAAAGGTTAGATGGATCAATCATCCTTCGAGCATAGAACGTCAAGAATTTGAAATTTTATTTCAATTAATTTGTTGGATGATTTCTGTCTTCACTCATTTGGCGATAGTCAACATGTTTATAAAACTGTAGTACTTATTTATGAGAATTATATTTAAAGTCTCATTATGTTTGTTTTCGTCATGATTGCCAAATTAATGGGTTCTAGGCTGTATGGTAAATGAATTGACCTAGGTTTTAGCTTAACATGGTACAAATCAACCTTACAGTCGAGTAATGTGGCTAGTTCATGCCTCAAACGGTTAACAAACAGTATAAAACGATGGGAATATGAAATAAAATATGCCAAAAGATAAATGAGCGTATGAAATAAAACATGCTAAGAAACAAATAACGTGTGAAACAAAACATGCTAAGTAACAACTAGCGTATTCGAAATCAGTCACTATTTTTGCTAAACGTATCATAAGTACTTGGCATTTCCTTGAATATATTTCAATTGATAATTACACAAGAATACAATGTGCCAATACAATAAGTCCTATGGCCTATCCTCAGATTCAGCAAAAGTGATTTTTAAATTAGTGGCTAGGGCTTCCTCAGTAACTAGGGTCTCGAAGTGGGCAACTTCCTCAGTATGAGATTCATTGTCACCTTGATTCATACTCTCGGCACTTATCTAGTCGCCTTCATCTTCGTCAGCATTACTAATTTTGTCATCGACATCAGCAAAGTCAAGACAAGAGAGATCATAATCAAGATGAAGCCTTAAGACCTCTTCTCTTGCTACTTGAACCCCCTTCAACAACTTCTTTCGTAGAAGCCTCTCGTATTGTCTACTGGGAGTGACTTTATCAAGACCTTCTTTAACTAATGGTCTCCTTCTCATAGTCTCCTCCAACTCGGCCATACGACTCTACAAGTTTAAGTTGTTGGTCTCCAACTCCTTTATCTGCATTCTTAGCTTATCTTCATCATTGCTCATCGTGCAAATAGTTCAGTCTAAGCCTTAACACTCTTCTTTCTTCTTCTGTAGCTCCTCTTTCAAGCTTTCAGACTTTTTGTACCATTCTTCCATTTTAGCCTTTAAGTTAGAGATTTCATTAGTAGCGAGGTCATGTGCCAATTTCTCGGCAACAAGTTCTTCCTGAGGCTTTCTGGCCTCTGTTTCAGCCTAATCCTTGCATTCTCGGTAGCAGTAGTTTGGGCCTTTGATGCATTGTATGCATCCTTAACTTTCTGCAGCAAATTCATTTAATACAATCAAGAATGATAGGGTATGACACATAAATACAATTGAAGATATTACCTTCTTTGCCTCTTTGTCAACCTTGTCTAAAGCCATCAAAATATGGCTACTCATCTAGAAAGGGAAACGTGTTAGTCACCTGAACGAATTCGATAATTAAAAGCAATGGTTACATCATATAATTTGGCCGCGATATGGGCCTTATTGCAACTGCTAATCCTGTTGACATCTTTCTTGGCAATATCTTTGTCTTTTGGAAGAATAATCCCTTTCATTAGAGCTAAAGATTTCGTCCTATCTCCCAAGATCGAGTTGGTGTCCAAAATTTGGTGGCTCCAGCAAGGGATGAACTACTTGCCGGCCTCTCTACTAATGCTGAGAGCTTTAGAAAGCATTGCCTCCCCTTTCTTCCATACCCTTGGACTTCTTGGTAAGTGGTTGGCCGGCAAGTTCCTTCCCTGGTCTTTTGTCACCACTCGAAGCCGCCGCAATCGCCAGCGATGAGCCTTTTGTAGCAGTGGCATTTTCATTTTCTTCACCAGAATGTGTACCTCAACGCTCACCATCCCTTAACTAGACAGAAGTTTGAATAATCTCGACTGGAGGCTCCTTAGAATGAACAACTTCGGTCAATAGTGTTTTCTCATTCTCCTTCAACCTTTCGGTAGGAAGAGAGATCTTCTATAGAATCGCCAGCTTTGTTGTAGCCTCCTTTATAGCCTTCTTTGCAACAGCAGGCCAAGTGGTATTTGCTGAGGTAGTTGCCCTTTTGTTAGCCTTAGATTTCTTAGCTTTGGCTTGAGCAAGTAGCTTAGCAGGATTCACCTTACTAGCACCCATATCTACAATACGAGTAAAGGAATTAATATAAAGACGGAAGAAAGATAAACTTACATTTTTCATGCCGAGTAAGGCTCAAAGGCTACAATTCTCTCCCCAATTATCAAGAACGATATTCCTTATGGCTATACTCAACATGGCGATAACTCATTAGCATACCTTCTTTTTCAGAAAATATTTGGTCTCTATTTTCATATCTCTTTATAATCCTCTCAGTGTCCTAAAAGAACATTTTGTTCTTCCTCCTCTCTTGAATTTTTCTCGCTGCTACTGCATTATTTGATATCAGATCTATATCTTTTGTACGGATCGGCTCAGTCCATTGGGTCCAGAAGTCCAAGTTCTCATCAGACACTATTAATACGAATTTGTCATGCCACTTGTGAATCTTAGATTCTAACCTATCCATGAACTTATGCCCATGCCTCGCAGTGGAGAAATATCACCCGTTAGGTTGCCTCTAGATAGTGAAGAAAAACCTAAGCAATTGAAGCATAGCCCTGACCTCAACTTTTTCACAAACTATCTTAAATGCCGCTAGAAGTTGATATATGTTTGGTGAGAACATATTTGGCGTGACTTTGAAGTAGTTGAAGGAGCTCCGAACAAAAGCCGAGAAAGGAAAGTGTAGCCCAAAATCTAGCTGTTTCAGGTATATGTAGAACTTGCGCTCCCTTAAGAAATATGCTCTCTCCCTATCTCTTGGCCTCCTCAAGTTCCATGTTTCAAGAAGATCTCACTAGTACTGGTTGTACTTTGTGACAAGAATTTTATCGACGGAACTAATTGTACCATCAGGAGAGTTGCGAGAGTAAGCTATTGTGTTGTACATATATCTTGTTGAAGACGTCCCTTCCTTATCTTCAGGATAATTATGCATAGGAAGCTCGTTAATCTGAGTAAGTTTATCCCACCTTATTTTTATACTATTAGCCAAGCCTCTTGAAGAACATGCTACCTCGCTCCTTATTTGGGGGAGGGAAAGTGACCTCAGTTTTCGTTGCTTTGGAATCAGATAGAACAAGTCAATGAGCAACTTTGCGAACTATACCTAAATGGTTATACGAAATGAAATAACACAAGTAGAATAATATGAAATTAAAGATGAGAAAGCGAACGAAAGTTTAAGATACGACTAGAGAAATGAAATCTGATTATGAACAGTACCTTATATATGGGCGATCCATTAGCCTCTAGTATTATATATATATATATAGATATATATATATATATCACTCCCTTTGTTGATTACTCGAATACGGGAGTTATGGGGCAAAAGTTGATAGTCAGTTTTTACTCATCTGGCATACTCGTTCATTTGGCTACCTATAAGTCAAATATTTTGAATCTCTTGGCGCACCTTTAGAATGATGATATATGACATTAATGCTAAGTATCTTAAATCTGTTCTAAGTTTGAACGCAAGCCCATGGCATAAACAGTTATCGTAAGCATGGTTATATTGTATAATTGTCTACTCTTCTTACATATAAGGAAAGATGTCAAATCAAGAAGCTTCTATGTGTTTTAACAGTTATTTCAACAACTACCTTAGACATTACAGCCAACTATAAATATAGGAAAGAAAACTCCATAAAATCTCTTTAACACTTCAATCACATACTTTTTATACAAAATTACCCTATTAACTTAGGTATCGGAGTAGCCACACTGACATCGGATTGGCCCCAATACCAAGTATCTCATTCTCTTTTGCAGGATTTTTCTTGATTCTAAATTCACCAATAACAAGGCCGATATTGTTTCGAATGCCCTAATATGTATCTTTAAGGGTAGTTAAGCAGCTAAGGTCTTACACATGGTATAGAGTACCTAATATAACCTACAGATTTTTTTTTTCCTTCATAAATTTCAATGTGACTACTTTTTAAAGCATAAAACTAACCTAACCCTTTTTTTTAAAGCAATTGCTCAATTTAGCCAATTTTTAAAATGATGCCAATGAATTGAGTCTATTGAAGTTTATTTCCAACCATTTTTTTTCTTATATGACTCTTAACCATTATTATTATGGATGAATTTTTACAGAAACATTATATAAAGCATTCTTTATATAAATAAAACATGTACTTTGTAATAAGTACATTGCAAGGATATTTAAGAAAACAACCACACCGTTTCAAAAAATGAAAGCAATAAATATTGTATTTAGCGTGAAATTTACAAAGTTTATTAAAATATGAATAAAAGATTCATGGGATTGTATAAATCGATAATTATGGATATGGCGATAATATAAAATCAAATAAATAGTAATGGGAAAATGTAGACATATTATGGAAAATAGAACAAAATATAAATTCAAATTAAAATATTTTGTTTCCTCAAGATATATACATTAATAAAATAATCTCCTTATATTTAGAAAAAAAATTATAGCAATTTTTTTGTCAAATATAAATCAAAGAAGCTATTTTACTATAGAAAACAAGTAATGGATGTACCTTATGGCTTGTAATTAGAGCTAGAAGTAAAAACTAAGAACTTAGATTCTCTTTTTCAAACTTTATTAGATGATGGATTTAGCAAATGAAGAAGGAATAAAAGGAAAACAACAATGAAGTAAATACTAAAGACAAAAAATGGAAGGGAAGAGACTGAACTAACAAGTAGTTAGTTTAGGGTTTTAAATAGGTTAGGCTTTACTTTTTCATAATAAAATAATATCTTTTATTTATTAACTTTATTTAATTACTATTATCTAGTAAGAATCCTAAAACTCGTAGCTTATGTGTTTTAAAGTATAAATTTCAAGATAGGTACAAAGAATTCTAATTTCTTATCCGTACCCTATATTGTAAGAACATGATTCCGAAAATTATTATCTAAAACCTATTTTATGGCATTAATCATTCACTCAGAATCTATCCGATTGAGTAAGATCCAGATGGATACCTTATATCATAAGGTTATCTGCTCTCCCAAGGTGTAATATTCAATGAATTTCCTTTTTTTTTTTCACTCAAAGCTTCTTTATATGTTCTTCTTTGTCTCTTAGTTTAGTATAGGTTTATGATAATTTTTCCTTTTTTTTTTTCTCCGGTTGCCCGAGGGAGGGGTAATGTTGTAGGGGTTTATTTTACTTTATATTACATGGCATTGCATCACTTATATCACATCTCATTTATATTTGAAAAACACCGGTCGTTAGTCTTATAAGATTTATATGATGTTGGAGAATCTAATAATTCTTATGTACTCTTTGGCCAAATTATTCTTCCTTCTTCCCTCCACAACAAGTTTTCTGCATTGATTATCATGTTTCTCTTTATTCTTATCTCCTTTAGATTACATTATATGTTATTTGACTCGCTTTTATGCTTCCATCCTAACTTAAATATTAGAAAAAGGGCAAATAGGAAAATCTTCTTCAATGTTGTTAATTTATATTTGCAACTGTTGGAGATTTATACCGCAATGGAAAGTGGTCCTGCTAATTTATAACTACTTATGTTACGGTAGCAATTAAGAAGAGCCTGTATGTGCCAAAGCCACGACAATGGTTGACGGTGGATGATTATAGTTGGTATAGGAACCCAAAGTGATGAAGAGTTTAGCATAGACATTTACACTTTTTCTAGAGAAGAAACCATGCTTGTCGATCATCATCTTAGGTTTAATTTGAATTCGTTTTATTGATTAGGGTAACTTTGTTCCTCAGATGGAAATAATACTACTAAGAAACATATACAATGTAGGAGAAAATGAGAAAAAATAATAAATAATAATAATTTATACAAGGAACGATGAATGTTTCACCAAAGTGTGAAAATAGATACTGAGTTTTTAGTGGACCTAAACTGCTAATAGATACATAGCAGACATTATACAAGGTGGTAGGAAAAATGTGATATATATGTGTTTGATGTTACAAATAGGTGACTGACGTTGTACTAAGTGATTCTTGTAAGAAAAGTTATATGTTAACACGCTGCGATTTGAGTGGATAATTTTGAATAATATTCATCATTTATTAGGATAGCTACAAACGAGTATTCATTTTCATACTTTTTATTTTTTTTTGTAAATAATATTCATCACCTATTGCTATCTTTAAAAAAAAGAAGAAAAAAACCCGTCATTATCTACTAAAAAGTAGACATACTTAACCTTTGGTACAATTATACTTTTAAGTTTGGACATATTATAATAGGGGTGATAAATATTTGGGTACATGGATATTTTGCTGGTCATCCACGTCTCGTGAGTTCATTAATGTTATCTGGGCCGAGGTAGCTTACGCGGGGACGTAAAAATCCAAGGTCGGCCCACCTTGGATGGACTTATATAAGCTATTAAGTAGATTCCCCTATTATAATAAATAAATAAAAAAAGAAAAATAAAAAGAGAATGGTAGAAACTAACAATGCATCACTGCACAAATCTTGGTTAAAGACTAAAAGTCATATCATTGTTTTTTTTTTCTAATTTACATTCTTTTATATATATATATATATATATATATAAATTTTTGTTCTATAATACTTAATATACTTGTGTTTTAGTTTTATATTTTTTGCAACATATATTTTATTTCTATCTATTGTAATTGATAAGAGTGTTAATTTTTAATGGTTATACTTTATATATTTAATTAAATATAAAAATTATCAAAATATATATAGAAAAAATGAAAATTGACAAAGAAAAAAGGAATGACTCTAACCACCACAGAAGTCGATGTGGGGGATGAATATCCACTACCTATGGGATCAAGCAACACTAGAGAGATGAATAATGACTATACTTGCCACCTAATTTTTTTTTTTTAACTAAGAGGAACATATATAAGCTTTCGTCGGTAAAGATTAGAAGTAATTTGAGCTTTGTTAGTAGGGAGAGCCTACAAAATAATAAACGGTGAATGGTGCCGAGAAGTTTTTTAGTATAGCTATTTCAATACTTAAATCAGCAAATTATATAGAGAAAGATAACAAATACACTAGATGGCAGGATATAGTTCAAGAGTGTAAAGTATTAAGTGGTTTACTATTGTGTAGTAGTCTAGTATTTATAAAGGAGTCGAGCCGATAATTGGAGAGCCATTAATAGGTAGAAGCTATGTTCGTAAGTTGTGGGTAGTGGAGCTACAAGGTCTAACGTGGTTCATAATTGTAGGAAGCAGTTGGTTGACCTAATTGTCCAGCCTTATTTGCAAATGCCATAGCTTGTGGACCGTTGCAAATGGGTAGGCCTTATAGGGGACTTGGGTTGAGGCCGACCGTAAAGGTCAAGAGACTGAATCTAGGGGAAGGCAACCTAGGTCATGAGCTTGATCAAGTTGACATAAGTCTAAGGAGTTTAGGTCCAAAAGGTTTTATTAATAAAAAGACAATAGGAGAAAGAGTAGCTATTAACATTTATGTTAAAAGGACAAACAGTATATAATAATGACATTACTCTCATCTTTTAAAATGTTAAATTACTTTAATATTCTTATCAATTGAAGTAAAATAACCCACTAAAAAATAAAATAAAACTGAGAAAATAATTATTAGAATAAATTATATGTTCCAAATTTTTTTTATAATTATATGGAATACTATATTTATAAAATTAAGTATTTTTTTCCTCTAATATTATGGTGGTGGATGTGGCAAAAAGTCTAATGTGATAGTTTTATGTAAAAAATGTTGATTTTTTTCCTTACAATAGAAAAAAAAAAAGAGTAAAAGCAAAATACAACACAGATAAAGAAAAGTAAAAAGGAATGTTGGACAATAGGACATTTATGTCCTAATGGCATACCTTAACCATTAGAAAAAAGATTTAATAATATTAATATACTATATAAATTAATAAGTAATGTACAAGTGTTAATAATATTTAAATATTTTTAAAAAATAAATATATTTTTTAAGAAAATACCAATAATTATCCCAACCATTGTCTACACTAATGCTAGCCACTATCTCCTCCAATTACATCGCCACCAACCTACCTTTATCTCCCTCTCTCATACAAAGACACATATATACATATACATACACAAGCAGTGCTTTTATTCAGTGTACCATTTTCCTAGTCCTCTTTAAAGCATATTCCTTACTCTTACATAGCAAATAAGAGCAAAATGGCATAAATTTTAAGGATATGGATCTTCTCAATTCATTTTTTTCTCAATTTTTTCTAAATTTATTCCATTTAAGATTTTATCGAAAAAGATGATATCATATTAATATCACGTGATATTTCAAAATATTAACTAATCTTAATAGTTAATTTGTAAATTAAAGGAATAATAAATTGAGAAAATTAAAATCTAATTTTTATTACCTATTCGTAACCCAATCAAATAAAATAGAGCAGGATTTATATTTCAATGGGTTATTCGACCACTCCTACTTGTATAAGAATTCTCTCTCTCTGTCGCTCTCTCATTTCCCCCTCCGAAGAGGACAAGTTCCGTCTTTGGGCGAAAACAAACATGAGCCGACCTGCTGCTTGACTCTTTTATTTACGTTCCGCCATCTCAAAAATGAAGACTCCCTCAAATTCTGGTGCTTTCACATGGCCAAGCGAATGAAGCAGTTGGGCCGTAGAATAATTATGGCGTGTACAAACTCTTAATGCAATACAAGGCCCATTTGATTCTAAGTTCAAATAGAAATGGTCGAACCAATTCGTTTTTCCAACAAATCTGTCAGCCGAACATGAGATGCTTGGACTCAAAACGAGACTTTACTCTTCTATTCTTCAAATTTTAAATTTGTGCTATGATCTAATTCTGCCATTGAAGTTAGTTTCCAGCCAACAACATTGGTATTTAAATGGGATGAATCAAATTTGATCTCTTCTTTCTAATGTTGTAATATAATGTGGTTGGGAAAAGAAGAAAAAGTTAGTTTCCATTAAAAAAAAAAAAGGTTTGATGTTGTCACATAGAATTCTTGCTAAAATTTGTCATTTTCACTTTTAAAATGAATTTAAAGGGTACATAAGTAAAGTAATTACTTGGGATTGATTTATTCTAGAAGTATATTATTGTGGTCTATGATTCAAAATAATATGATTTGATAACAGGGAAGCCTATCCGAATACATCCATATAAAATATGACAAAAGAAAAAAGATTTTTTAACTCCTTGAGATAAGACCTTTGTACCGAGACAATTGAAAAAAAAGGGCTTTTCTCCCTTCTTTTCTATTTCATACCTTGAAATGCACCCCTTATAAAAACCTACTTTTTGAAGATCTCTTTGTTCTCTTAGGGATCAAAGCAAATAATTTAAATACGTACTAATTCCACTCTTTCTCATTTTCTTCTAAAAAAAAAAGGGAAGAAGAAGGATCTTCTTCGATAAAAAAAGTCATAATGAATTTGATTTCTCACTTTTTCATTTCTATTTTTGGTAGGTGTGATCCATTGAATTGGAATCCAATTTAGGATTTTCATTGAAAAAAATAAAAAAAATTTATAGACCTAAATTGGATTCCATGATGTGGTGAAAATATATGGATACATACTAGATAAAGGACGGCTATATACATTGGGTTGTTTTGATAAATCTCTTGAAATGAATATAAAGTTGAAAGTTATGGCTATGTATAGAATTTGACTCTTAACTAGAAATCCATAAAAGTATCCTTGAGTTGATAGACGGATTTTAGGTAAAATCAAGATTCCAACCATATCAATTTCGTAAAAATTTGGGCACTAAACCTTTTTTTTTTTTTTTGCATAATTAGGGGCATTTTTGTCCCATGATAATAAATCTAGAAATTTAATACGAGAGGATTTCCTTAAAACTACGGATAAAATTTGGGTCCCTGTATATATAGTTTGTAATTTTCGAATAGCCATGTCAAATGGTACATGGGTATTGACTTAATAAAGGCATTTGAGTGATTTCATCATTACCCACCACAAAGAGAAATATGTAGCTTGTTCGTTGAAGTGGTGAAATATGTAGCTTGTTCGTTGAAGCCACAAGCAGCGTTGCTTATGAATCAAGCCTTATTTACTTACATAGGTAACGAAATGTTGCATGTAAATCAAACCCCAATGTTTCTTGATTTTTCGTATGTTTGAGTTTGGAGCTCATGAATAAGAAAATGGGTCGAGTTTAAGTTTGAGTCTACAGTCTAGGTATTAACTCTCTAATTTGACCTGACTGGGCCAATTCTATTGATGTACTTTTAGGTTTTATATAATTTTTTTTTTGTTTTAATGATTCAATGACAACAGTTATTTAGCAACTTTCATCTATATGATCTGGATAGATAGTAAAAGTTGTAAGATAAGGTTTTGAATATAAATTTTTCGAAACATATTCTCATAGGAAGAGAAATGAGTATGAGGTCCTTTCATCCTATACTTACACTGGAAGCTATACTATATTATATAAAATGTAAATGTTTTAAAATACCTTATATCTATCTATAAAAATAATTGACTAATATAAACAAATGGATAATAAACAAAATTATCGTATTTTTTGGCCAAGGAATTGTTTTTAAAAGAATAATAATAAAAAAGAGTCAAGCCTATAAGTTAATAACAAAAAAAGACTAAACCTAATACCACCTCTCTTGGTTTAAGTTTTCTATTCTTTTTTTTTTGTTCTTTCTCATTTTCCTCTCCAATTTTATATTTTTTTTTATTATTTTCCCTTCTTTTTTTTTTTTTTATTAAGCAATAAGATTATGTAAACTTCAAATAATAAATCACGGAGAAATCACTTTTCTTTTTTCCTAAAAAAATATTTCATAGATTTTGTTACATATTTAATAGGTTTTACCACAAAGAACTTATAATACAACATATGTATTTTTTTTTTTCATATCTCATAAACTCGAAATTTATAGGAAGAAATAGAAAATTTAGAGTTTTATAAGTACCTTGTATGCTATAAGTTTTATAGGATAAAATTCTAAGATGGTTATAAGGTGTTACAAGGTAATATTAGTTTCAAAATTTAGGAATTTATACCTCATAAGATAGGGTATAAAGAGATTCAATAGGTTTTATTTATGAAGAACTTATAACATCACATATAGATTTTTTTTTATACGTCATAAACTTGAAATTTATAAGAAGAAAAATGAAATTTACAGATTCTACAAACATCTTATGCCTTATCTGTTTTACAGGGTAAAGTTCCAAGGTATTATAGGTGTTATAAATTAGGTATCGATTTCAAAATTTGAGAACCAATACTTAACATGTTAGAGTATAGAATGAGCCTCATATTTTACTCAAAAGGTTATTTTATTATTATTTCTCTATCTTATTTTACTATTTTCTCTAAAGTTTTGTTTTTTAGGGGCGAAATAGTGATTTAGGTGTTTTAAAAGCACTTTTTTTTAGAGATATGTAATTCTAAACGGGATGGACCATCAGGTTTCGATCTTTCTAAGCTATATATATATATAATATGTGATGTAGTTGAATGAAAAATAAAAAAAAGAATAAAAAGAAGAAAAAAGCACTCTAAGTTTGATAATAGATAGTCAAGTATATGTAAAGCAAACATACAAAAAGTATATTTGTAATTTACGATAGTGCTTACGCACATTAATTTAGGTCATCATAACTATATATATATATATATATATATATATAGAGGAGGAGACAACAAATTGAAAACCGTGTTAGTTTATGTCTTTCAATTTTTATCGCAGAAGACAAAAAGAAACATTATTTCGGTGATCATGTACTTATACAATCTGTCTAACGGATTATATATATATATATATATATATATATATATATATAAAACAGTACATTAGATGTCCGAGGACGGTGCAAGCATCATAAAAAGATCAAAGATTCTCAGTAGGCAATCATATTGCTATTGTTGCATTGAATGGTCACAATCGTTTCACATAGCTGAAGGACAGTCCATAATATGATATTGTATAATACATATAGCGTATGATTTAAAGGTCGATATTTAATGATCATATCTCCAAATGGATAAAATAAAGTATAGATACAAGCACAGTACAATGCAAGTTGATATGGTTACAAAGGATTAAGTATCCATAATGTTTAATTAATTTTATAGAATTTTAACACGGATTCGAATTTGATGTGAAATGCAATCCGGACTTGACAACAAAACAAATTCGCCATCCCCATGCATAGCTGCCTTACTATATAAATTGAATAGACAAAAATTTAGTATCATGAGCCAGATAAAATATATTTAACAAGGACTTCCACCCTTATATTGAAAAAAATAAAATAAAAAATAAAAAGGCCTCGTTGTTTCTTAGTGACAGACTAATTTAATCAATTTCTCGGTAGAATATGGTATTTTGACCAGCAGTATCAGTTTGATTTGGCCCATTATTTGACCAGAAGAATCACCAGTATCAGTAGAATGGTGAGAGACTAAATATGGTAATCAAATTTATTCCTTTATACGATGCTGTCACTCTAAAACCAATGCATGAATTGTTTCGTGCTGATCAAATAATTCCTACAAGATCAAGGAAAAGACAACAATTAACCGAATAAGAATAGGTTCGAGCTATGACTTTTTGTGTTAGCTCAGGAAAAGGATTGGATATCCGTATCGAGATATTCGTGTTTAAAAATTTTAACTATAATATTATCAGTTTATTAATCATATTAAAAAATTTAAATCCCTAATAAGATTTATTTAATAAACATGTTCAGGGCTCTAGTTTGACCTTTTAACCAACAAAAAAATCTATCATTATAATAAAAAATCTTCACTAAATTAAACTAACTACTTGAACTTTTGTGATAACAAGATACAAGCGAGAACAAACAAACTCTTAACCAAAGTAATTCCAATTGAATATAATGACATACACGGTCATTTGCTACATCATATTATTACATTAAATCGAGTCACGTGCTATCTGGATATTAGTGCTGATGGTTGAATCCACCAGATCCTTTGCTAGCTCTTTATAACAGATCTCCAATAGGAAAAACTAATTATTATAATTATTATGGTGGTAAAAAGATTAATGAGAATGGTTAATCATCCTTTTCCATTACTTATAATATTTCTAGTCATTAAAGCATCAGGTGTGTACTAAAGGATCGTGGTGCCAAAAAGGCACTTGTGAACCTTTAAATCTATCTATTTATTGAGCACAAGTAAGTTCTTCTGCAACGAAATATGATCTTGCAATATAAACTTGTCGAAAGAAATAGGCTTATTGTTAGAAAGGTAAGATCTTATTCTAATTAGATATTAAAAATATAAGATATCTCAAAATGCAATTCATTCATTATATCGTATAAAACTATAAAGAAAGTCATATCATAACAAAATTGCTCACACAAATATGACCATGAAATTCTACAAGTAAATGGACTTCCTATAATAAGAAAATCCATAAGAACCTTATATTTCCACTTTGAAACATCATTTCTCAATGTAGTTTTTGGTGTCTGAAATTTGACTACCCAAAGTTTGAGTATATCATTTTGATATAATTATATGAATTTTGCATATTTTGGCAATTAACTACCTAGACAAAGTTAATTTTAGGTAGTATAAATGATCTTAAAAATTTCCACATATTAAGTTGACCTTTTAAACTATAGATAGTTAAATGTAAAAATGGGTAAAATTTATGTACCAAATGTCACACTTACCCTTTTCCAAAATATAAAATTGAAGTGCAAATATAATGTAAGCCACCTAATAATTAGTTAACAAAGATCTCCATTAGAGGATTAAAACTTAGGCTAAAAAATTAGACAAAATGTTATAAAGTTAATCTTAAATGGGTTGGTAAGTTTGTCGTTGGATTTAAATGATGGACCTAAATAATGATACGTCTATAAATAGGTTCAAAAGAATATGACCCCCTTATATTGCCCTTCAAGTGCTACTAGGTTGGTCTTTTCCTCATAACCCATTAAAAACCCTATAGGAGGGGTTTAAAACCTTATAGGGTTTTGGGATGTACTGTGGAATTTACAAAAAATTTGATGAGAAAATATAAACTTGATAAAATTAATGATATATATTGTAATTATGTTTAATTATTGATAAAAAAGAAGAAAAATAAATTAAGTAATAGTTGATAGAATAAACTTTCGCCTTTTTGTGTTTACTCTTATCTCTCCTCATTCAACACTCAACTCAGTAGTTAGTAGCTTACAAATACAAGTACAACACCTCCCTTTTGCCTCATAGCCCTTACCTTCGTCCCTCAATTCATGAATCTAGATCATAGTAAACACTTAACAGCTTATAAATAGAGCTATGATGCTTCTGTCTCACAACATTTACTCTTAATCCATGACTCCACACTAAATCACTTATGAATCGTCACTACACTCGTGAATTGCGACTCACACACTCAAACTCAGCCCTTATGACTTACTTGTCATTGTTGCTTCGCTGTCCTTATGACTTACTTACTCAATTTTTCACTTGTGAGTTTTATTTTGATTTTCAAATCTTCATGCTTGATGGCTATATCACCTTTATTCTTCATTTCCTGTAATTAAGAAGTTTAAAAAAGAAACATGTTTATTGTTTGGTGTCATTCCTAGGTTTGTTTGATTCTAAACTCAAGATTTTGATTTGATTGTTTTTTTTTTCTACTTAGATTCACTAATTCTCATGTAAAACAATGGTTGGTCTTGGTGATTATAGACAACAGTGGTAAATTTGCATAATTAGTACACACAATGGAGAAAGATAAAGTTTGAGTGTGATGTTATTTTGATTTTATCTTTTCTCTCTTTTTTTTTTCTACGTAGTGAGTTGAGTTAGGTTTTACAAAACTTTATAGGGGTAGATTTCGGAAATAGGATAAAAACTTTATAAGGTTTTAGGATAGGTTTTGAGATGTCCTGTAAGGTAATGGAATGAGTTTGAGTTTTACGAAACCTATCTCAAAATCGCTTCGATGGAATCTGCTTTGTCAATCTAAACTTGTCAGGCACCTAATTTTCAAGTGTACAAAATATACAATGTTTGAATTTGGATTTATAGTATGTATGGTTGTGCTTTAATCATATCTAAGTTACGGTTTTATGGTTAAGTTAATTTTAAGTAAAGTCACACTACATATGCATAGAGTCAAATTTTAAAATTTAAATCGGATGGTTGAATCATTGTTTTTAACTAGTTAAATTTATGAGCATCATGATTTTGTCATAATTCATATAGCATAATTTAAGGACTTGAGTTCACATATGATGTGTAAGAGCTCTTAGCAACTCGGCTAAGCTTATTTAAAACAATATATTTGACTAATGGTTTTAGATTTAAGTACATTTTCGTTAGTATGTCCATGAGTTTTGCTCATTCAAGAGAAAGCCTTTCAATTTATATCTTCAATTTACATGACTTTCTCATGAAAGAATATTTAGATTAAGAAAGAGGATAAAAAGACTAAATTGGGGATACTATATTCTTAGTAGATTTCTATTTCCTACTTTCTTGATACCTAAATTATTTCTTGTAATGTGTATTAAAGTTACAGTTCTTCTTTGTCTTATCTATCTATTATATCTATCTATTTGTATATAAATATATATACACACACATACATTAATACATACACATAAGTAAGTAAGAGAACAAACAACCTTAAGGTAACATTAAGGGAATTTAGTGCTCCACAAATTGTATCATTAATATTACATTATAGTAGATCAAATCAATCTTACTTGTAGTTTTCAACCCTTATTCTTTTAGAGTTTTCAATGTAAATCATGTGTGCCTCTCTTTTCTCTTCACTTGTTACATTTCTCATATTAGTGTATCTTGTGATTTCTAACCAAAACCATGGATTTTGAGAATTTGTGATCTATGATGACCACTATGGATAATATTAAGATGTTTGGCAATTGTATGAGTTTTGGTTTGTCGTAAATATGAATATGAAGGACCTTACTACAAGGTTTGAAGTATGATATGGATTGATGTCTAGAGCTACAATGGAAAATAAGTGGTGAAGACTTGATGAAAAAGCATAATCCATTATCCATATAAGTATGATTAATAGTATGATTAATAGGTATTGGTGGAGAAGACTATGAGGGATCATGAAAAAAAAAAAAATCGAAAGCATTTTGTATGACTTAGTCCCTCATGAATCGACTGGTGTTGGAGTAAATATTATGTTCATTATGTTTAAGTGACAAATCCTTTGTGTAAACACCTAATTTTTTTCCTCCGTAATTCTAATTTTTTTTTTGTTAAAAGGGTCTTAATTTTAAAAAAAATAATAAATAAAAATAAAAATAATAAATGATAAAAATTCAAAAAAATGGAAAAAAAGAAAAAATTATAAACATTTTTTAAGAAAGTAGATTTTTTATAAGAAAAAAAACGGTTTATGTTCAATTGATTTTAGCTTAGTTCAAATAACTTTAGAGAGTAACATAACTTAAGTACAATTTAATTGTGCTAAATGTTAAGGTATAGGCTAATGGTCTAATAGATAAGTATTTGAATATGGGCATTTGGTTAACTTGAGATCATGGATTTAAATCTCACTAGGCACATATGCGTGCTTTATTTTATTTTTCTTTCTTTCATTTTATGAAAATTAGTTGAGTATGCGAGATTCAAATCTAATTTTAAATCTTATCAATTTTTTTCAATTTGAGGCAATAAAGATTTGAGATATTCAAATCTAATTTGATTTTTATCAAATCGGATTTAAATCGATATAAATGATGTAAATTTAATTTGATTTTTGTCAAATCAGATTTGGGTCGATACAAAAGATTTGATTTTATATGATTTAAAAGATTTGTTTTCAAGCTTTAAATATACCGATCGCATGGCATAAAAGAAGAAAAGAAAGGATTACACATTCGAAAGAAAAGAGCCGAAGTCTACTTTCATTCAATCACATCTCCCATAAATAGCCACATAGATCAGACTAAGCATAGCTACCTAAACAAACCTAACGCGACAACAAAACACACTCCACTACCGATCACTATTCATTGAAGACCATTTATAAACCTTATAAAATCAGTAGTTTGAACTCTAATTTGAGTCTAAGTGCCTTAAGCTGTACATAAGTCGATAATGCTAGCAACGATAAAATTTTATAAAATTTAATATATCGAATATACTATTGATAAAAAAAAATAAAGATTAATCGAAACCTAAATTGCATATAAAAATCCTAAATCCGTTCTTCGCACAATTACCTAAAATCGAACCCGAACTTGATTGAAACCCTTAAACTATAATTTTAAATTTATAAAATAATTAACTATCACTCAATAGTAATATGATTGTAGTCGATTACAATTATCAATTAAATAGCATAATCGCATAAAACTTTTAACAAAAACACTAAAATGACTAGTAAAAATTATAATTATAACGAGTGCCAATTAAATTGATATATTTTCATAAAATTATAAAATTAATTTATAATTATTATTTTTATGATTTTTATGTTTAGAGAAATTACATATAATTATTTCTAATTTCTTTTTTCTTCTACTTTCTTTATTTTATTTCCTATCTTTTTTCTTCTTTTCTTTTCCTCTTCTATTTTTTCCTTTCCTCTCACGTGATTTACAACTGCAAAGTCAGCAACCCATGTGTTTAAATTTTCATTACAAGTGTCACAAATTAAGGGACAAATGACAAGATAATTAAGGAATATGTCTTGTCCAATTTAATGAAAAGATTAGGTTAGATTATTTTTCTTTTTCCTTCAATTTGTTCTTAAATTATAAGTGCTACACATATACTCGGAAGATTGAAATCAGAAAAAAAAAAGAAGGAAAGAAAAGAGAACCAAACTGAACAAAGAAAGGAAAACAAAAAGAAGAAGAAGAAGAAGAAAAAGAAGAGGAAATATCATTTTAATTAGTTAAAAATTAGGTAAGTATGTGTTTAATTTATTTAAACATATGTATATTATATAGTATGTGCATGTACATACTAAGTATTCTATTATATGTATATATATGTATGCATAAGTAGATAAACATATATGTGTATCTCTTTCAATTGTCTATAAATATATGTATGTGGACATGTATATATATATATATATATTATGTAGAACATATGGTATATATATATATATATATATATATATGCATGTATATATAAATAAGAATACGTATAGTAGAAATTTATAATTTTCACTATTTAGATATATATATATATATATGTGCATGTACACGAAAATATATATATATATATGTATGTATGTATTATATATGTATGGATGATTAGTATTTGTTATGTTTTATATATACATGTATTAGGTATTCTCGTATTTATGTATTCATGTAAGTATTTTTTTATGTATATATATGAATATAAAGGTGGCGTGATAGTATGTATTATATATAAACATAGTATTTTATCTTATATATAGGTATATGTGTACATGTAGAAAAGTATGTATGAGTATATAAAATATAAATACATCTATATTATACTTATACATAAAGTATATAATCTATAATTAAAGTTAGAATAATTTATCACATAAAATATAGTATACATATAAATGTACGTATATGACAAAAAATACGCGCATAATTAAATAAATATATAATATACGATAATATTAATTTAATAAATAAAGTAAGTTAAGAAATATGTTTATATATAAGAGTCCCGTAAATTAGGAAAAAGAATTAATAATTAAGTAAATTAGAAAAATTATTCAAATATAATAATAAGTATTTATATATATCATAATACAAGGAAAAATAATAAAGTAGAGAATGAATAATTCTAAAATCTCAAAAATAGGAAAAATAAGTAATTAGAGTAAAATAAACTTAAAATAAGAAAATTATTAATTATACAATTTAAATAATTATTAAATCGTAAATCTACTAAGAAAAAGCTGAAATTAATATTTTATAACTTTTTTAATTAAAATAATAAATTTAATGATATTTTTATATCATAGTCTAAACCATGAGTCATAACATTCAAAATGAACCTCGTTACAAGAAAATATGTTTGAAAATTATCAAAATGAACTATAAGTTCATAATGATCCAAGCTAAAACGAAAAAGTTATACGTGATTTGATATAAAACTCAAATCGACAATTTCACGTAACGAAGTAAAGTAAACAGTATAAATTATGATATTAGTTTAGCTTTAAATTCTCAAACTTACAATTTTCTACATTCCTTATTCTCAGGTGATCTCGACCTTGACCCTGAGCTACTATCGGACTATTACGACCCCGAAGTTGATTATGGCTGTGTGAGTTATCCTAATGATTTCATACTTATTTGTGTTTGTAATTAGTGAATATAAATTATGATTAATAATTGAATGTTATATAGGGCTAGGTTATGCTTGTGTATAATAACCATTTGTTAACGGTGAATTTACTTTAAAATACGATAACATATTAATTATTGCATTATAGATTTGCTAGGAACTGATTGTCTGTGACTTTGTTGATCACTGAATAATAAGACCTAATTTTACTCGACTTGAAAGAGTTAACTCGAAACATGCATAATCATACATCGCATAATTAATTTCGATCGTCACAATACACGGAGGTAGCGAGAGGCCATATGTAGGTTAATTATTTAATTGTTATAGATTTCGTACGGAGTATACGTACAATATGACCATACCCTAGCCTGCGGGATCACTAGGTGTTGGAGACGCCAATCGCGTAGCTAAGGGTCGAGTCCAGATGCCTCCATTTAGGGGTGAGTAAAGGCTGCATGAACCTACTCATAATCATACGTAGAATTCGTTTTTGATAAAACTGAGAATGAATATAACCTTACATTTTAAATACGAAACGCGAAGTTTCGTTATGAGATAAGTTCTAGTATAATATCCGGATTTGACTGTGCCGAAGTATCTCCAACCTTGACTTTAGAGGGTGTCAAATTTGAGTTGCATGCAGTAATTAGTCATCTGCATGTATTTGTTTGGCATACTAATTGACATACATTCATTTGATTGAATTTAATTAATGTATAAATTGTTGTATGGTTGAGGGGATTGTGTTATTAAACTAGTTAGCTTATACCCTTGTAGTTTACTTTCACAAGCCGAATTGTTCATAGTGTTGGGTCGCCACATGCTCGAGGTTAGTTATACATCAGGGGGTTGATATGGGAGTAAGACGTGATCAAAGTGTACTCGTGATAGTTTCTTTAGATTATGGATCTTATTATGTAATGAAATGATATTAGTTTGAGTTAAGAAGTATTATAGACTTCTTATTTGTAAATTCTTATATAAATAAGTTGTGTTTTATATTTTTTTAGCTTGTTATTATTATCATGAAATGATATTGTTTACACTTGCGCAACTCTTGGTTGTTGGTTATAGCTATAGCTTTGTATATTGCATAAGGGTTGTCGATTGTAAGGGAAATCAATCTACAATTCTTTGTACAGTATACGGAGACTGCCACGACTATCCCCCTCAGGTCATGACACCATCACTAGCAGTTGCTTACTGTCTAACAACAGCCACAGCATCCATGATCTCTCTCTTAAAGCCTTAACATGAACTGACCCCAAGACCTCTAACCTTCGTCCTTTCCTCACAAGTCCAGCTTCCCACGACAACTGTAGTAAGTCAACACCAACGCCCATCCTCTTCGTCCATCAGTACACATAGACGTGATCACCGATCAGATGTGATCCATGACACATCATAGCCTTACCCTCTCTCCCATACATACCTGACCATATCCTCATTACTACGCAACTTTGAACTAACGACACTAGACTTCATGCAGGTTGATATAGATAATAGAGCAACCATAGCTAAAAGCTCCATAAAGGACAGCAATTGTGATACACTAATAACCTACAACAATTTAAGTAAGTTTAGTAGCTATCCAAACACATTTACAGCAGAGACTTCACATTAAATTGATCAAGCTACATCTTTGACCAAGCGAAACAAGACTTAAACTAAGTTAATGCTAAGTAGCTGTTGAACTTCATCTGAGCTTACCAAGATTTCTACTAAGCTACAGCTATCCAAATTCTTTCTTTAATGCACTACTTAAGACATAGAAAGCTGATGAATACTACAACTGGACCACAATACATTAATAGTAGCAAGTCAATGCTAACACGAGCATCATGTATTTTAACTTCAGCCAAGTAAAGCAACCAAGCACCATCCTCTTCACAACCATGAACAGTAGACAACTTTCCACAAACATTAGCATGCCAAGTTTTCACCATACCAACAACGCTTCACACAGCAACAACAGTACATAACTTTGATTAATACACACTCACTGCAGCGCTACTTCAACACATGGTTGCTACTATGCTCCTCCCATGCCTATCCTTACGTAATTCACACTTCAACATTGCACATGCTGTCTACTCCTTGTATGCCCATAGCCCTCCCTATGGATGCACTCTAATCGAGCACACAGTAGTACACTTCATTATTACCTATAACTACTACACATCCTCTCCATGAGTACAACTTCACCGCATAATTCAGCCTCTAAATCAGGTTCGATTTTGCTTTATTATTAGATTATTTTTATTATTTTCACCTCTAAGTTGCATTAGTTGAAGGAGAGTGCCACCTAATTCGAATATTGTTTGATGCTTGTAACTCGATCCATGGCTGACCCGACTCGATCCAGGTCTAAGTCTGAACTAAGGTTGACTTGATTTATCCACGTCTAGGTTTTTTATTTTTTTTTCTTTTCTATTTTGTTTATTCATTTATTTTTTTATTTATGATGATAGTGGTTTAATAGTAATAATATATATATATATATACATGTATATTAGATTAGGAAACTTTTTTAACATTAAGTTTTTAGAATTATTTTCATTTAGTATATTATTCTTTTAAAAAATAAAAAAATAAAAATTAATAAAAGAACCTTCTAAAAAATATTAGGACATTTTGGAAAATTTTTATAAAATAAAAATATTTGAGGATTAAGGCCTTTTAGATTTTTTTGAATGGATTAAATCGGTTAAATACGTAAACTTGGTTGGTTTTCAAAAATTAAAATAAACCAACACACTAAAATTTTCATAAAGAATTATGGTTGTTTAATCCTGAGTAGTAGGGATGTAGGCATGTAGGCATCTTCGGGGCGGTGTTAAAATGTGTAGAAACTTAGTTTTTTTTTTTTAATTTTCTTTTTTTTTCTTAAGAACATTAAAAAAGGACGATTTAAAAGAATAAACCTAATTTTAGAAAATAGATTGTAGTACCCATTAGAGTTTAATATGTCAACCCTTGAATTCAGAACTCTTTCATTTTTTTTTTTATCAAATTGAAATTAAAGACCAGTAGCTAAATAATAGCCCGAATCTAATCAGATGGTGACTCCAAAAGTTTTTTTAAAAAACCGAAATTTCTCGATTCCTCTAATCGAGAATTAATACTGAATGGATTAGAGTTTAGTATTAATTAAAAAATGCGAAATGAAATCAAATTAAAATAAGAAAAACCGAAAATTCTGGCTTAACAGTTTAACGACTCCACTGAGGGCCCGTTAAGAGGTTTAACCAGTGGAATTTATTGAAAATAGGATTATTTTTCAAAAAAATAAAAATAAAAAAACACTTAAGTTGGTTATTTATTTTATTTTATTTCTTTTTGTACTAACATGTATGTTGCAACTCATCTAAGGGAGTTGTTTTGGTTTTTTTACTTTATTATTATTTTTTTTGTATCATACGTGTGGTAGATACCAATAGAATAAGACTGTCTTAAGACCACAAGAGGGAGGCCATTATGTAAGCTTTGGATGTTGTGGGCTAACTACCTTTTGGAGCCGATCGGGTTATCTTACTCAAGTTTAGATGTGACCATAGAACCGATGCTTTAAAAAATGCGGTGGTCCAAAACTTAAGGATCTTTAGAAATTATCCTTTATATACATAAAAAAATTTTTCAAAAAATTTTATGAGAACCTATAATGTGGCAGACTTAAATAGGTAAGGGAAGTTGTTCGTTGTAATATTTCCCTGTAAATATCCCGTAATAATTACATGTAAAGTTTAGGATAGGTTGTGATTTTTCCTTTAGATAGGTATAGCTAGATCGAGTCTAGAGGCTTTTGAATAGATCCATGTCCACCATCTTCATTAGCCTAAAAAATTACTCCGAATGTGGTTTCGACTTTTTGGCCTAAATAAGCAAGAATTTGTTAAAAATAAGATTAGGCCTGTCTTATCCCTATATAAGACTTGTGAATATTACCTTAGTGTGGGCTTTAGAACATCTATGGGGCTCAAATCTATCACTTTTTGTTAAGGTCCATATCAGTTGAGCCCAACCTTCGCAGAGTAAATAATAATAATAATAATAAAAAACAAAACAAAACAAAAACGACAAAACGAAAAGAACTACACCTGTAAAATAATTTTAGGTAGTTACCATTTTACCTAGTATTCTACCAACCAGAAATATTTATTCTTTTGGATAAATTAGCAATTTGTAAATATTTTTTCTCATTTAAAACAAATAGGATTCCTCTTTTGTAAATGCACTCTTAGTAGTATTGTTCTATAGGTAAATAAATTATGTAAGCTTGTATATAGAATCTTAAGAAAGCATTCTCCATTTATAATTTGATTACTTGGTCTCTATAACATAAAGGTCCTAAATTTTTCTCTCTCTTTTCAACAAAAGGAAAAAAGAAAAGAAGAAAAAAGAAATTTGTTAATAGTTACAAATCCTTATGGGACTCGAGACAAATACAATCACTTAGCCCATTAAGACAACTAACCTAAACACTTGGCCCGAAAAGGAAACCAACCAAACACAAACCCTTAGCCCATCAAGATCGTTAAAACAACTAAAAATTCCTAGCCCATTAAGTTTAAACATGAACCAAGTCAAAACACAAGACTATAAAATACTATCTTGAGCTTGATCTCCAGTATAGACAAAAAGGGCAATTTATTAGTCCCTTCCAATTTAAAAGTTGTCAATGTCGGCCCATTTAAACTTTAAGGAATTAGGCCTAGAATTACATATGGAAGCCAAGGGGCATTAAGACCTATAAGTCTAGGATAATTTAAGAACGCGAAAGTAAAGAGGCATTTGGTCTTTGAAATTTTATTTTGAACCCAAATTGAGTGAAAGTTATTGTTTCATAACTAAGGCATGTTTCAAGGAATTGGGAAGTAAGGCCGATCATTACCTTAAGGTCAATCAATCCCTACGTAGGGAACGGGTAATTTTTTTTTTTTTAAAGTTTAGAATGAAAAGAGGCAAGCTATATCATATATACTAACTCTTAAACACTTTAAGAGTTGAGAGACGTCATGGTGAGGGATTTTTAGACTCATTCCTCAAATGAGATCCATTTTGAATTTGATATGCAGACTGAAATGAAGTTAGGCATTCATTTTCAAATCCTAAACATAATTATCCTTTGTTAACCCCATTGAAACAATTTCGAGACCTTTCAAATGTATACCTTGTTAAGAACCACCCCATAGTGGGACAATTCGGAGGTTAGGGTCATTGATTAGGAGAAAAGGATAAAATTGATTTGTGCTTAACTTAGTAATAATAATTTAAGGATAACTTTTGTTTTTGACAAATTGTTCCCTTTAAAGAAGAGTCAATACTTTTCTAAATACCTCAAGACCACACATGCCTTACCTAAGCCCTTATACTTAGAATCTATGGATTTAGGGCCTTGAGTCATTTAAAGATAAAGACTCAACAATAGTGATAATTACTTCTGGAAAAAAAGAAGAAGAAATAATTGGGCAGAAAGGAACAAAAAAAAAAACAAAAGAAAGAAAAAGCAAGAAAGGCTTAAACATCGGGCTTGAGAAAAGCCCTAACCAAAGAAGGCTTAGAAGCTTAAGTTGCTTTAAAAATTCAAGGTCTTAAATCACATTCATAACCAAAAACACAAAACTCCATCTTCATTTTAGAACCACATTCTCAACCATAAACCAAAAACCCCATATTCATTTTAGAATCACATTTCAAGTCCACTTGAATCTCAAACACAAGACTTTCCCACCTACAATACCTCCCTACTTAAAGCTCTTCTGATTGTAAAGGATAATTTATTTTTAATAAAAATTATTTTTGAAACTAAGGTAGGTACATTTCTAGTTTTTCCTAAAGGTTCTTGACTTATACACTCAGGTTGAATAAAAGTATATTTTTCAAAATAGGCCTTCATGTTAAGCTCTTTTGAAACCGTTTAACCAAAAGCTTGATTCATAATACTGAACCTAAAAAAACCAAATAGATTGGTCAAAGTGTATCATTCGCAAATTGGACTTTAATTTTTGGAATAATGGTCAAGAATGAAATCTAGACTGAGAGTGCTTAAGGAAGTTCTCTTTGACTAAATTAATCACGAGTTACCTTTTCCTTATGAAATGAAGGATATAAGGCTTATCGAGAAGCTTAGTATTAGGGCTAGAAACTAGGACGGATATGAAATACCCCATGTGGTTACCAAGGCAGGAGATGATTATAACACTTGTTTCTTAAATAAGAATTTGTATCCATTAATAGAATTTCATGAAAAAAGATAAGAAACAAAAGAAGAAAGGAAAAGAGGGAGAGAAAGTAAAGGCATATTAAGAGTTTTGTCCATTCATTTTCAAATCTATGTTGGCCTTGATGGCCAAATCTTTAGTTGATGTAATAAACGGTTTTCACCAATGTCCTCCTCTGTAAATTTCTCAAATCAAGAGTCTTTTTTTTTTTTTCTTTTTCGATCATGTTCCTCGGTTTAACTTTCAATTTTCATATAGAGTTTTAGCGAGTTAGTATGATGCTTACCTTTTATTCATTTTCTTAAGGATCTAGCCAACTCATAGAGAACTATCTCGATCCATATCTTCATTTGGGTTTCAGCTGGCTCATGGAGCGCTATCCTCATCCATATCTTCATCATGGTTCTAGCTAGCTAATGGAGTGCTGTTCCCATCTAAATCTCTTTAGGGTCTTAGCTAGCTCAAGGGGCGCTTTGCCTGGCTTAGTTAGTCAGTCCATAAGGGGTACGACCAAGTTTTCAAATCTTTAGGGTCTTAGCTAGCTCAAGGAGCGCTTCGCCTGCCTTAGTTAGTTAGTTCATCAGGGGCACGACCAAGTTTTCAAATCTTTAAGGTCTTAGCTAGCTCAAGGAGTGCTTCGCTTGCCTTAGTTAGTTAACTCATAGGGGACATGACTAAGTTTTTAAATCTCTAGGGTCTTAACTAGCTGAAGGAGCTCTTTGCTTGCCTTGGTTAATCAGCCTATAGGTGGTACGACTAAGATTTCAAATCTTTAGGGTCTTATTCAACTCAATGAGCATTTCATCTACCTTGGATAGTTAGCCATAGGTAGTATGACCAAGTTTTCATGTCTTCAAGGTCTTAGACAGCTCAAGAAGAACTTCACCTGCCTTAGATATTCAGCTCATAGAGGGTACGACTAAGTTTTCAAATCTTCAAGGTCTTAACCAGCTCAAGGAACACTTTACTTACCTTAGTTAGTTAGCCTATAAGGGGTATGACTAAGTTTTCAAATCTTTAAGGTCTTAGTTAACTTAAAAAGTGCTTCGCCTACCTTAGTTAGTCAGCCCATAGGGGGCACGACCAAGTTTCTCGATATCTTTTTAGGGTCTTAGCTAGCTCAAGGAGAGCTTTGCTCACCTTGGTTAGTCAGCCTATAAGAGGCACGACCAAGTTTTCAAATCTTTAGAGTCTTAGCTAACTTAAAGAGCACTTTACTCGCTTTGGTTAGTCAGCCTATAAGGGGTATAACTAAGTTTTCAAATCTTTAAGGTCTTAGTTAGCTCAAGAAGCCCTTTGCCCGCCTTGATTAGTTAAACCATATGAGGTACGATTGAGTTTTCATCTCTTTAAGGTCTTAGCTAACTCAAGGAGCGCTTCACCTATCTTGGTTAGTTAGCCCATAGGGGACACGACCAAGTTTCTCAATATTTCTTTAGGGTCTTAGTCAGCTCGAGGAGTGCTTTGCCTACCTTAGTTAGTTAGCCCATAGGAGGCACGGCCAAGTTCTTAATATTCTCTTCAAGGCCTTAGCCAGTTCAAGAAGTGCTTCACCCGCCTTGGTTAGTCAACCCATAGAGGGCACAACCAAGGTCTCAATACCTCTTTGGGGGACTTAGTTAGCTTAAGAAGTGTTCTGCTTGCCTTGGTTAGTTAGCCTATAGGGAGTACGACCAAGTTCTTAATGTCTTTTTAGGGTCTTAACCAACTCAAGGAGTGCTTCGCCCACCTTGGTTAATTAACTCATAGGGGGCATGGCTAAGTTTCTCAACATCTCTTTAGCATCTTAACCAGCTTAAGGAGCGCTTTACTCGTCTTGGTTAGTCAACCCATATGGGGGCATAATCAAGTTTTTATCTCTTTAGGGTTTTAGTCAGCTCAAGAAGCGCTTTGCCTACCTTAGTTAGTCAGCCCATAGGGGGTGCGACTAAGTTTTCTATATGTTTTAAAGTCTTAGCTAGTTTAAGGAGTGCTTTACTCGCTTCGGTTAGTTAGCCCATAGGAGGCATGACCAAGTTTTCAAATCTTTTAGGGTCTTAATCAGCTCAAAGAGTGCTTCGCCCACCTTGGTTAGTCAGCCTATAAAGGATACACCAAGTTTTCAAATCTTTTAAGGTTTTAACCAGCTTAAGAAGTGCTTCGTCCTCCTTAGTTAGTTAACCCATAGGGGGTATGATCAAGTTTTAAATATCTTTCAGGGTTTTAGCCAACTTAAGGAGCGCTTTGCCCACTTTGGTTAGTCAACCCATAGGTGGTACGACTAAGTTCTCAAAATCTTTTAAGATCTTAGCTAACTCAAGGAGTACTTCACTTGACTTGGTTAGTCAGCCCATAGGGGGTACAACCAAGTTCTAATAATCTTTTAGGGTTTGAGCCAGCTGAAGGAATGCTTCGTCTGCCTTGGTTAGTCAGCCCATAAAGGGTACGACCAAGCTCTCAATATTCTCTTTAGGGTTCTTGCCAGCCTACAAGACGCCACCCTTACCTCTATTTGTTTTAAGCTTATCATCACTAAATCCCTAATGAATCAGCCTTAGGATAGTTAGCTAATTGTAGCATTTCTTAGGACAAAGTTAATCCTAATGTGAAAATGGTGTCTCTTTTATCTTTGTAGTAAAGTTTTACTTAAATTTCACTACAAAGAGGGAGTGTTATAGGCACCTAATTTTTTCCTCTCGTAGTTTTAATTTTTTTTTTGTTAAAAGGGTCTTAATAAAAAAATAATAATAATAAATAACAAATAAAAATATATAAAAATCAAATAAAAAATAATAATAAAAAAACAATAAAAATACAAAAAAATCATAAATATCTTTTAAGAAAGTAAATTTTTTAAAAGAAAAAAACGGTTTGGAGTCAATTGATTTTATCTTGATTCAAATAGCTTTCAAGAGTTATATAGCTTAAGTACAATTTAATTGTGCTAAATGTTAAGGCACAGACCAATAGCCTAACGAATAAGCATTTGAGCATAGGCATTTGAGTATAGGCATTTGGTTAGCTTGAGATCATGGGTTCTAAACTTACTAGGTACATATGAGTCTTTTATGTTATTTTTCTTTCTTTCATTTTACAAAAATGGTTTGAGTGTGTAGGATTTAAATCTTATCAATTTTTTTGAATCTAATACGGTAAAGATTTGAGAGATTCAAATCTAATTTGATTTTTGGCAAATCAGATTTAGGTCGATATAAAAGATTCGATTTTATATGATTTAAAAGATTTGTTTTTAGGCTTTATATATATCGATCACGTGGCATGAAAGAAAAAAAAAAGGATTACACATTCAAAGAAAAGAGTCGAAGTCTACTTTCATTCAATCACATCTCCCATAAATAGCTACACGGATCAAACCAAGTACAGTTATCCAAATAGACCCAATGTGACGGCAAAACACTTCACTTCCGATCACCATTCGTTGAAGTCTATCATTAGCAGTTGCTTACTATCCAACAATAGCCACAACATCCACGATCTCCCTCCTAAAGCCCCAATACAAATTGACCCTGAGACCTTTAACCTTCATCCTTTCTTTGCAAGTCTAGCTTCCTACGGCAACTGTAGTAAGTCAACACTAACGTTCATCCTCCTCATCCAACAGTACACACGGACACAATCACCGATCAAATGCGATCCATGACACATCACAGCTTCGCCCTCTCTCCCACACACAACTGACCAAATCCTCATAGCTATGCAACTTCGAACTAGTGACACTACACTTCATGCAGGCTGATATAGATAATAAAGTAGCTATAGTTGAAAGGTCCATGAAGGACAGCAGTTGTGACATACCATCATTCTACAACAGTTAAGTAAGTTTAACAGCTATCCAAGTACATTTACAGTAGAGACTTCACATTAAATTGATAAAGCTACATCTTTGAATAAGCAAAACAAGACGTAAACTAGGTTAATGCTAAGCAGTTGCTGTACTTCATCCGAGCTTACCAAGATTTCTACCAAGTTGCAGCTAGTCGAATTCTTTCTTCAATGCACCACTTTAGACATGGACAGGTGATGAATACTACAACTAGACTACAATACATTAATAGTAGCAAGTCAATGCCAACGTGAGCACCATGCATTTTAACTTCAGTTGAGAAAAGCAACCAAGCACCGTCCTCTTCATAGCTACGAGTAGTGGATGACCTTCGATGCACATCAGCACGCCAAGTCTTCACCATACTAATAAGACTTTACACAGCAATAGTAGTATACAACTCCGATCAGCACACGTTCGTTGCAACACTCTTTGTATGCCTATCCTCATGTAATTCACACTTTAGCACTATACATGCTGTCAACTCCTTGCATACCCATAGCCCCCCTATGAGCACACTTTAATCGAGCTCACAGCAGTACACTTCACTATTGCCAACAACCATCGTACATGTTCTCCATGAGCACGACTTCATCGCACAATTCACCCTCCAAATCAGGTTTGGTTTAGCTTTATTATTAGATTATTATCATTATTTTTGTCTCTAAATTGCATAAGTTGAAGGAGAGTGCCACCTAATCTGAATATTGTTTGATGCTCGTGACCCGATCTATGGCTGACCCGACTAGATCTAGATCTAAGTTTGACTCAAGGTTGACTTGATTTGTCCACATCCATGTTTTGTTTTTTCCTTTTCTTTTTTGTTTTGTTTATTCATTTATTTATTTTTATTTATGATGGTAGTGGTTTAATAATATATATATATATATATACATATATATATATATACATGTATATTAGATTAGGAAACTTTTTTAGCATTAAGTTTTTAGAATTATTTTCATTTAGAATATTATTTTTTTAAAAAATAAAAATAAAAATTAATAAAAGGCCCTTTTAAAAAAAATTAGGATATTTTGGAAAATTTTTATAAAATAAAAATATTCGAGGATTAAGGCCTTTTAGATTTTTTTTGAATGGATTAAATCGGTTAAACATGTAAACTTGGTTGGATTTCAAAAATTAAAATAAATCAACACACTAAAGTTTTTGTAAAAATCTACGGTCGTCTAATCTCGACTAATAGGTACGTTGGCATTTTCGAGGTGACGTTAAAATCTATAGAAATTTATTTATTTTTATTTTCTTAAAAACATTAAAAAAGGACAATTTAAAAGAATAAATATAATTTTGAAAAATAGATAGTGGCACTCATTAGGGTTTAATAGATTAGCCTTCGAATTTAGGACTCTCTGATTTTTCATCAAATTGAAATTAAAGATCGATAACTAAATCGTAGTTAATCTACCCAATTGATTACGATTTTTTTCCCCGACTTTAGTCGGGTGGAGATTCTAAATGTTTTTTTAAAGAACCGGAATGTTTAAATTTCTCTAGTTGATGATTAATGTTGAATGTGTTAGGGTTTAGTATTAATTGAAAAATGAGAAATGAAATCAAATTAAAATAAGAAAAACCAAAAATTCAGGCTTGATACTTAGTAATTTAATATATTTTGGATTCATGTTCTTGCTTAACAATTTTAAAAATATTAATGTTAATGTTGAAACTCAAGACTAAATGATGATCTTGCTATGTTCTCTATTATCTTTATCTTATGGAATTAACAGTACCATATCCATTTTTAAATATTGCTCGTTGATAAAAGAGGTAAAAAAAAAAATCTATTCCACAATGTATGGTTAGAGTGTGAGAAAGAATCCTTAAGTAGGACAATTAAATTGGTAGAGATCGATGGTCTAGTGGTAGTGAAGTTCTAGAGGGATATCTAAAGGCTACGGTATAATAAAGCTATGTGAGGGTAGAGTAGCGAAAGAGAAAAAACTCGATTAGGGTATAATAGAGCTAAGTGAGGGTAAAGTGTTCTAAGAGGCAAAACTTAGGTTGAAAATTGGATGATAGAGGTAAGGTTATTGCTATAGTAGTAGTTGCTAAGTCAAATGATGAAGCCTATATTGGCATTTGATAATTAGAGGGAATCTGTGGCTTAGTATTAGATTCCAAAAGTAATTTTCATGTGTATTTAAGGAGAGATTGGTTTTAGATTTATAAAGTGGTTTTATATAAATTTACAGTATTCAAAGGTTGAGGATCACTAATGTAGATGCAGCTTAGGTTATACTAAATAATGAATGGATTTGTGTGGTGTCCAATTTATAGTATGTGATGAAATTATCTTGTAATGCTTTATCTTTTATATTACTAAATCATATTAGTCATTTTAGTACATGAAAGTGTCCCTTTGAAGTGTAGTGGTAATGAGAGTCGTTAGGTTGAGAAACTTCTTCTCACAATGAATCTTGCTGAGTCTATTAGGGATGTTGATCCTATAATGAAGGATCTTAGTCCTTATGTTGTTGTCTATAACACGAAAATGTGTATTAGTTACATGATAGAAAAATCTATTTTACTTCACTTAAGTGCTACACAATTTCTTAAAGTAAAGAGGGTTTTGGAGGAAAGTTGTAAACCCCATAAGTTCAGCTATTTAAGTGTAGGATTAAGTTCAAATACTGTAAATAACTTTAGGAGTCGATAAGGCCGAATAAGATAAAATTTTTATTAAATTATAAATTTGAATATATTATAAGTAATATAAACCCTAGAGTTTTAATCACATAAAAAAAAACTTTAAATTTGATGTGTGCAAAAATACTTGAAATCGAACCTGAACTTAACTAAAACCCTAAAACTATAACTTTAAGTTTATAAAATGAATAAATATTAATTAATAGTGATATAATTGTAGTCAATTACAATTATAGACTAAATCGTGTAATCTTGTACAAATCCTAATGAAAACATCAAAATAACTTGTAAATATTATAATAGTAACGAGTACTAATTAAATTGATAAATTTTCATAAAATATTAAATTTAAATTATAAATTTTATTTTATTTTATTATTTTTATGTTTGGAAAAATTACGTATAATTATTTTTATTTTTATTTTCCTTTTACTTTCTTTTCTTTCTTCCTAAATTTTTCCCTTGCTGCACGTAAATCATAGTAACCCACGTGATATTTTTTTTCCTCCAGATGTTCAATTTATGTACATACACCAAGTGTAATGATTCTTAGGCACTATCCTAATTAATGTATAGATATGGTTAAGTACTTTTATAAATTGCTTTTATCCTTTTGCTTTGTTTTTCTCCTCCTGTCCTTCTTGTGTCTAGAACCTGGAAGATAAACAAACCGAAAAAAAAAACACACATACATACATACATATACCAAAACCGAGAGAGAAGAAGGAAAAAGAGGAGGAAGAAGAGAAGAATTTAGGGGGAAACTAAATCAAGTATTTTACTAAAATAATTAGGTAAGTTTATGTATTTTATTTGTACATATATATATCATACAATATGTACATGTATATTGAGTATTTGTTATTTTTCTTTTATTTTATTTTATGTATTACATGTATGTATGCACAAATGTATACGTATCTTGTATATAGTATAAAGTATGTACATGTATTTCTATATAATATATAGGTACATGTGAATATATATGTGTGTGTATATGTACATAGTATTTTTTCTTGAGTATAATATGTATGTATAAATGAATATATATGTGAATATACTTAGTAATTATTTTAGTATATGATATGTATATGCATGTATTATGTATTTTTGTATATATATGTACAAGTATCATGTATTTTTGTATTTATGTATATATATATATGTCTAAATTTCGTATTTCATATATATAAATGTAATAGGCGTGATGTTATATATATATATATATATCCATAGTATTTCATATTATATGATATATATATGTATACGTATATAATAGGAATATGTATTTATGTATATATACTTATGATTTTTGATTTATAAAAATTTTGTATATTTTGCATATATATATATATATATATATGGCTGGACGTGTAATATATATAAACTACTATTAATGGTATTTAGTATTATATATATATATACATATAACATAACCATATATGTACATATGTACATAAAGTATAAATACATGTATATTATGCTCATATATATAGCATATAATTAAAGTTAGAATAATTTAATACATAAAGTATAGTATAAGTATAAATGTACGTATACGAATAGTAACATATATGTAAAAATACGAGTATATGTAAATAGTATATACTATATACTATAATATTAATTTAATAAATAAAGTAAGTTAATAGATATATATATATGTAAGAATATCATAAATTAATAAAAGGATAATAATTATGTAAATTAGAAAATTTAATGAAATATAATAATAAGTATTTATATATATAATTATACCGTAAAATAGGAAAATAGTGAAAATTACGAAAAATATATAAGCGTGACACGTGGCACTCTAACGTGTTGCTATGCCATTATATATTTAAATTAAGCAATTTTTTGTAATTAATAATTAATTAATTAGAAAAAATAGTAAAGTAGAAAAATTTAATTTGATAATTCTAAAATCTTAAAAATAAGTAAAAAAAGGTAATTATAGAAAAATAGGCTTAAAATAAGGAAATTACCAATTATATGATATAAATAATTCTTAAATCATAAATATACTAAGAAAAACTTAAATTGTTATTCTATAGCTTTTTAAGTTAAAATAACGAACTTTGTATTATTTTTATATTACAGTCAAAACTACGAGTTATAACATCAAAAATAAACCTCGTTATGAGAAAGTACGCTAAAAAATGGTGGAAATAGATTATAAATTCACAGAGATTTGAGTTAAATTGAAAAGGTTATACACGATTATGTAAAAAGTTCAAATTAACAATTTTATGCAAACCAATAGTTAAATTAAGTAAGTAGTACAGATTACAATACTAGTTTAGTTATTTAATTCCCAAATTTACTACTTTTCGTATTTCTTAAATGTTAGGTGGTCTCAAAATGAATACTAATTTACCAAGTGAACTTTTGCAATCATTGATAAACCTAATAGCTAAGTGAGTACTCGCAATAACTCTATATTTGTTTTGTGCTTTTGACTCAATAACTAAGTGAGTACTCTTGATGATTCTATACTTGTTTTGTACTTATAGTTAGTGCATATAAATTAAATATTAATAACTTAATGCATGGGGGATGCATGTGTCTGATATTGATTAATTTCTGTGCAAAATATTGTTAAATGCGTTAATTAAAGATTTAGTTATATGATTAATTATTGCATACATTGAATGACTTGTTGATGATATTTGATCATCTTATAAATTGAATTAATCATATTTAACTTAACTTAAATTATCTAGATTATGCATAAAGCATAAACATTGCATATAATGTTTTAGCCGTCATCTCCGTGGTTGGTAGTGAAAGGGCTTTGAAGGAATGGATTTCTACATGATTTGATTAGTACGGTGTAGAAGTACTGGTATAACACGACTCTATCCTTGGTTCGCGGGTTTACTTGGCGCTAGAGACACTAACCGTGGGTGATTGGGGGTTGTGTCTAAAGATCACTACTGTAGGGTATGAGCATGGACTGTGAGACTCACCTCACTACTAGACTTAGTCATGTCTAAAGACACTACTGTAGGGTGTGAGCATGGACTGTGGGAGATACCTCACTATTAGACTTGGAATTTTGTGTATTACTGGATTCCTTTGAAAGGAAAACGTATTTCATGAAATAATTAATTTAAATTTATGGTTAAAAACCTTAGGTGTTAGAGTTCGGTTGTGATTAGTGCCATCTATCTCCAACCCTTACTTTGGAGAGTATTAAATCAGATGTTGTATGCAGTACCAGCCAACTATATATATATTGTTCGATATATTATTCGGTTATGCATTCATATGTTTGCTAATAAACTATTTGATAACTTGTTTGTTGGTATAGTATGAGAGATATCTCACTAAACTCTTATAGCTTACTTCCCAATAGTTTCTCTTGTAGGTTGTTAGATAATTAGACATGAGTTGAGAGTTGTGTGTTGAGTACTAGCGTTGAGATACATAGAAGTTAGAATTTGAAGGTAAACTGTATAAGTGGTTTAAATTATTACATATAATTATTGATACTATATTTAAATTTTATAACTTCTCTTAGTTTAAGATTTAAATCTTTATTACCTAATCTTATCGTTTCGTAGAGGATATTGATTTTTTACGATTCTGAGGAACTGTGAATTATTGGATGTTTTTAGTTATTTACATAATAAGATAAATTTATAAATTAAAAATTCAAAATCCTAAAAATTAATTAATTAGAGTTTTGCAATTTTCTGACTTTTAAAATGGTTTTCATATTACAGATACATACGTATTATGAAAATTTTAGATAATCCTATTAAACTCCTTTTATAGTCATGACAAAAGTAGAGCATAAGAGATCTAAGAAATACTTACTTTGTGAGTGCTCACTAAGTAGAGTCAAGAGATCTCATGATATCAACCATCATAGCTAGACACGATTGTTGAAAAAAACTTAAATGAATATTTTAATGTTTAGAATGAAACAATTGTACCATTGCTTTCATTATAATGGATTGATTCAATTTTACTGGTAGCTTTTTTTTATCCCTATTCCTTTGTGGTTTTCGATGTAAATTTTTCTGTGCATTTTTTTTTAAAATTCTTTAGCTACTTATTTTGCTTCTTATATTTATTTGTTCTATGATCGAAATATAAATCCTACAAAGACAAAAAATAAGAGGCACTAAAAGAGATTAAAAAAAACACAATTATATCTAAACTCATGTGAGATACCATCATTCTACTATCTCAACAAAGAAAGTGAGCAGTTAAAGCTTCGAGTTTATTGAATAATTTTATTAATCTCCCCATCCTCCACAATGCGTTATATATTTGTTTAGAATAAAACTAGTACGAGTACTTAAACTTTTATTTTATTTTATTTTAATACCTAAACCTTAAAATTATTTATTTTAGTACTCTAACTTTTTAAACGAGACAAATTGATACTTTTGCTATAATGACCGTTATTATAAAATGATAGAATAATAATATAAGTATATCAACTTTCTTTTTATTTCTATTTTAATGGTCAAACTTTATTTTTTTATTTGATTTTGGTACTTTAACTTTTTAAATTGAAACAAATAAGTATTTTTTTGTAACAACTATTATAACAAAAAAATTAATCTATCTCATTTAAAATTTTGGGTACTAAAACGAATAAATTTAAAGTTTAGATATTAAAACAAAAAAAATATAAAAGTTCAGATATTTTTAGTAGTTTTATCTCATATTTGTTCTTATTACATGGCCTTAATTTTCTTTAATAATGAGTAGTTAAAATTTCATATTTAATATTTGAGTCACACACAACGCCAATCCATATCCATCCGTAATTTCCAAGAGAACAACCGACATTTTGGTGGATCATTTGCAAGACGATGTGATATGATCAACAATGCAAATAATACCCCTATTGTCCTTGAAATCCATAAGATGTCAGTTTAATGAATAATCATGAGATTATAATATTCCCCAATTCTTGTATGTATTTCTTAGATGAACTTTCTTCTTCCTTTTACTTCGCGGGTTTTATTTCAGGTATATATTTGTATTTTGATTTTAATACTTTACATTTATACCTAATTATAAGCTAAAATAAGCATGTGGGATACATGTATGAAAAAAAAAAAATTGAGAACAATAAGGTTAGAGTCTAGAGAAATCTAAGAGAAAAGGCTTTTTTTTTTTTTTTTACATGTCCAACATATCTATTTTTTAACATCTAAGTATCACATACTCAATGGAAGAAGTGGTAAGTGGTATAGGATACATAAGATATTAGGCTCTACTTATACTTTATTTAATAGGCATAAGTTTTATTTCAAAACTAGATGTTACTGTGTAACATGTAGGAACCAACTAAAGATAGATCCTATAAGACCTATAAATCATAGAGTATCTTGTAAAACCTAGTCGAATTTTTATAATATATATATTTTTTAGCCATGTTACCTATATACTTATTAACTTTTTTTATATAACCATAATTAATCTATCCATCAACTTTGATAATCTCCAACTGATAAATTTCATATTTTTTAATTACATATCTCATGAAGGAAAATGTCATAAACCATATTACATAACTCTTAACAATTCATTACAAATTGCTGTTTTGCAATCTAATGTAATAGTATTTTGAGAAAGAAAATGAAATGTGCGGAATAAAGAAGATAATAGACTTACGATTTTCATTTTCTGTAATTTGGAAATTGGCTTGGGACATGAGCATGTATTGAGTTAAATATATGGTAAATTGCAAACACATTCCCATATTCTTCCTCTATGTGCATCAGCCTCTTTACTTTTTAAATTGAATATCTCAACCCTCTACTCTCGCAAAAAAAGTACATCTGGTTCCTATATGACTATTTTTCTCTTTAAACAATGATAGAAAATATCTTCGGTACTTTTTAAATATTTAAAGCAGTGGGATAGAGTCTAACAATACAAGTTTCAAAAAAAAGTCAAAGGTTTGAACGCTCAATTTCAAATATAAACAGCCTAAACTTAATGCCTATGGAGTAAACATACGGAGCCGCATCCCCAATATACCCTTTAATACATAATATTTTACTATTTGCTAAGAATTCTTATTGGATGGATTTAGGATATTCTAAAACTTATATTGCCTTATAATAGTGCTATATAAGTGAGATTGTTACGTGGGTCAGTTCATTTATCCCATAAAAATATGTTGTTAAGTTTAAAAATTTTGACTTTTTTAAAATATGACATTTTTTTTTTCCTCGCTCCGCCTTGAATCAAACAAATAATTAAAAATTAAAAAAAAAACTGTCAATTACATTATCAATTATTGATACATGTGATATATTGAAATTATTAAATCTTTTTTCATCATTAGTACGTGTAGCCGTGTAGGAAAGAGGATAGTTTTACGAACTAGCAAAGTAACAACATACTTTTGGAGATTGCTATGGTTGTCCAGCCACTTAGTAAAATATTTTCATTTGATATTTTACAAAATTTACATCTTTGGCACTATTTTTTTCATACTTGTTCATGGTTGTTAAAATCGTAATTTTACTATTTATTTGAATGTATAGAATCGATATAAAATTAATAAAATCATATATTAAAATTCATAATTCTATTAAAAATTATCATATAAATGATTTTATATATATATTAATTGAAAAAAAAATCATAAAATCATGAATTTGTAGAATCATATTGTTAATTTGTAATTTTAGTAATTATGCCTCTTCTAGCTAGACATAATTATTCAATAAAGAAGAAAACGTATGACTAATAGCAGCCTTATGCTTGAATATTTAATTACTAACGTAGGTCCATGTAATATGATTATGGAAAACAAAAATCAGTTGAACATACCCAGAAACACACTCTGTTTAACGCACTAATTAGTTCTATTGTTTATATTGTGCATTGTCGATATTGGTATATACCGGGAAAATTGGAGTGTGTTCCTGTAAATACTATTTTTCTAAAAAAAATTAATTTAAAATATAGTATTTACTTTTAACATATTTATTTTAAAATATTAAAAGTTGTATTAATTTTTTTTTAATAAGTTAGCAGGTTATTTAGTTTAAACCACTAACTTACAGTAAGGTAGGTTAGATCGAAAGTTTCAGCCAGCATAATAAACAAGCCAAAGTGAAGAGACCCTCTTGGCTAGTAAGTTAATGGAAGGCGGAATGGATGGCATGGTATGGATAATCTTACCTTAAAGTATAGATTTTAGAATGGAAAATGATATAGAGATTCACTTACTTTGTGAGGGTAGTTTAAAAAAAAATTGCAACCAAAACTTGCCGCAGAAACGTTAATACTCCCCGCCAATCAGTCATAGGACAACGAGTTCCAGGTTTTGGTAAGATTATCCACCGATCCCTTGGGAGAAAAAAAAAAAATCCGGATAATAGAATATCAAAAAGAATACATAAATGTGTAAAATGAAAAGAGCTTATATCTGGCAATCAATGACGATTGATTAATATTGACCCCACTCGCCACCTTTTTTTCTTATTAATTATAGAAGCTCAAAACAAAAATTATAAAGACAAAACTTATAAAACCCATTCCAATTCAATGTCACACTGAAAAGTTTTTCTTGAATCTTGATGGATAGAAATAGCATACGATGTAACCTTCCGATCCCTACTTTTCAGAAAAAAAAAAAAAAGGCCAATTTCCTTCGTGTTTCATATCAATCCACGTGAACCTCCTTAGTGTCTATATTTATATCTATATATATCTAAGACAGGAAGCATCTCGTGAGATGTGATATGGAGTAGTAAAATAAATTAAAGAGGTCGGACCAAATAGAGATATAATACCTTTTTAATCCCGAACAGATCTTCATATACAGGTACTCTTGGTGTAGTAATTGAGTAATGAGTAGAGTATGTATTATTCTAGCACAACAATCGTCATGGGTAATAGTGTATTAGTGGTCCTTCCATAGAATTTCTTGATGTTTTTGGCCATTTATTTAGTGATTACAAAGCTCTAACAAGAAAGTTCCATAATTGGCATCTGGTGGAAATATGTCTAGTTTTTTTGAAAAACCCTAATCCGTGCAGTGGAAAAGAAGTTCGCTATCAATTAATCCCACGGAATTTGAAGTGTTTCATGGGTTATAATCCACTTCGATGTGTTTAGTATATTCTTATTTAAACTGATTGTTCCTTAAGGGCATATCAAAGTTACCACACGATCTGTAAAGTTGGAAAAAAGCTTTCTTTTAATAAATAATGTTTTTACGATTTCACCTTTTATTTTAATCTCACGTTAGTTTACATATTTTAAAATCTAGACTGTTAAATTTATAATTAGCTCAATTATCTAAATTTAAAGATATATAAATTATGAATAGGATAAAGGATCATAACAGTCCTATAAAAAATAAAAAATAAAGATGAAACAGTAAAAAAATTAAATAATTTATTGAGTACAGTAGATCTAGCGATTTTTGCCAGACATGTTTCTTCATGGATTTTAATTTTTTTTCAATTCAAATACTATATCCCCCGAGCCGAGCTTGCGGATTAAAAATCTAGCTTGGTCACCTCTCTATGATCCGATAACCAACCATTCGTGCATCCTCCCCCTTCAGTGTAAAGTTCACGGATTTAGGTGCTCTGGTTTTTGAACCCCCATATTACCACTTTGAGGGCTAGAAAATCCAGGCCATTCCACTAAGTGATGATTGTTTATATTATTAAGTTACGTACAACGGATTTCACGTTTTCTTTTAATAATTAATTAATTACTTAATTCATTATCTTTTCCCTCCATAATCATCTCTACATTATCGTCGACTTAAACATCTAAATATGTTCCTTGTTTTAACTTCTCCATGGGAAAAAAAAAAAATTTCCTACCATAAAACAGGAACATAGGAAGGCGTATGAACACATTAGACCCACATGATCTTTGAAAATCTTCCTTATTACAATATTACGTTGACGATGAAATGAACGGTTATCATAAGTCCTTAATGATAACTAGAGTGTACCTCACTTGTCTTAAAACTCGGTGCCCATATTAAGCATGTTAGCTGGTTCTCGTCTCTATCTGCCAGAAACATTTTAATCAAAACCATCGTACATAGAAATGGGTTTTTATTTTAATATGTGCTCTACGTACTTGAGGACTGTTAAACTAATGAATCCCTTATGGCCCTTTCCATATAGTATTTCGAGAATAAATGGACGTGAGCATGTAATCTTATTATACAAGGTATTTATTATAATTCACTAAATTAAGTAGATTATAGATAAATATTAATGGTCACATGTTAAGTTTTAAATACATATTTTTTTAAACTTTTTTTACATGATTGGATATGGATACACCGTCTTCCCATCCAGTACTTGTCGAGGAATTTGTACTGTATTGTATAAAGAGTACAAGTTTTACATGTCATATATCTAAAGTTAAGCACCAAGCTGAACTAGTTTTGAACAGTCGGTTTATAAATTGGTAACACAATAAACTATGATTGGCTTGTGAGTTGACGGTTTTGGGGTCGGTTCACTAGGTCCGATAGTTTAAGGGTTAATTCGAGATCCTTAAATCATTTTTTAAATTTTTTTTATATATATTAATAATTTTTAATAATGTGATCTCTTTTTGTTTTTTTTTAAGTATACTAATTGATTAATAATTTCTAATTTTTGTATTAATTTTCAACTTAATGCAATTCCAACTTTTTTATTTTTTTCTCTTAAATTTTATTTTTCTCTCATATTCAAATCCTTAATATTTAATAAGTTTTATAAAAGGATTTATATTAACTGAAATTGAATTTTTTTTATATATTCTTAACACATAATTAACATATGATTAGCCATTTATTATTAGTTTGATGATATTATTTAAAAAAAATTATCATTTATCATCCCAAATAAAGTAACTTTGATATGTAATAGCTTATTAAATATTATTTAATTATTTTTTTTGCTAAATGCCTTTTTTTTTCTCTTTCTCTTTCTTTTTTTTTTTAAGAGGATGAACTGGTTGGACTGACCCGCTGGTTATATGGCAAGTCGGCTTGGTAGTTTGTGACTCGCCGGTTTGGGTGATTTCGCCTAAGCGAATGGCTTGGGTCTTTAATGCTTAATGGTTTGGCCCGACCAGGCCACTATTGGACCGAGCCGATTTTAGTTTGGAACCGGCCCTTGCCTAAGTCTATATATATCCACTCTATATAAATTATTAACTAATATTGATAAATGAATAATAAATAATAGTATTATATTTTTTAGACAATAAATGTTTAAGTGAAAGAGAAAAACAGAGACCAAGCCTAAAAGTTACTAACCTGAAATAGCTAAACCTTGTAATACATCACTTATTTTATGTATTCCATTCTTTCCCTTATTCTTCCTTTTTTTTTTCCCTCTAACTTCACATTTTCCATTTCTCCCCTTGTTTTCCATTTGCTAGGTAATAAGATCATATAAATTTAAAATAATAAATGTAGGAAAAATTAATCCTTTTGACATCACATATTTTGGCATAGATTCTATGAATTTTGCATATGAAAAGTTTGTAATATCACAATAAATTAATTTTTTTATATCACATAAACTTGAAATTTATAAAAAGAAAGGCAAAATTCATAGGTTCTATAGGTATTCTATACTGGTTCCTTATTGGTTTTATAGGTTATAAGTCTTAGGGTGCTATAGAGTAAGTTTTGATTTTAAAATTTGGAAATCTATACCTTATAAGGTGGGCTATGAGTAGAGTCTCATACCCTACTCATTATATACTCTACTCATCATATAGTAGCTTACTACTAAAATGGACCATATTATGCTGTTGTCAATCTTAATCCTTTAGTAACGATCACATTTAGGATATATTAATATATATATATATATTAACATAATATAAACTAACATATATTTTATACCCATATATATATATCTTATATATGTTTGAATGTGTTTAATGTTATAATATTAGAATATATAAGAAGTGTAATATGTGTATACACACATGCATACGTATAATATAAGTATGTCTCATATGTATTGCCCATGTATAACAAATTGCATATTACATATCATTGGTAAATGTGAAAAAGTATATACAATATATATTTTATATTATATACTGATATATTTATAATATACATTAAGGTCTATATTAAATGATTTATAAAAATTATAATATATCTTACAATATACATGATGTACCACGGAAAAATGCAAAGGTTTGCTTGAAATTAAATATTCAAAATAAAAAAGAAAAAAGAATCAAAAGATACTGCGAATTTAGGATTAATAGTCATTTTACATATGTATATTGCATTAACATAGGTGGTAAAAAAGAAAGCATACACACTACATATCACTGTACAATTGCAGTAATATTATCTTCACATTTAGTATTACAAAGATAGTACACATACATACAATACACATATATCTGTGTAGTTAGTAGCAACAATTTTTATTATAAGTTCCTTGTTTATAGATATGACTTTTGTAGTATCTAAATAGAAGAGATGAAAAAAAATTGACAATAATTTTAATTGATTATCATGCATGAAGGTAGATAATAAATGATAAACACACACACGTATATCAAGACTTAAATACTTTATCTATTGGTTTAGGCAATTATTTTTTCAAGCATAAACAACATAGGGAGAGTGAAAAGTAAAATATTATTTCTCATACATATAGGATCAATTGAAATATGTGACTTGTTTTGTTCCTAATGTGTGTATTAATAAGGTTAAAAACTAATATCCTGTGGGAGAAAACTTAATTAAGACAATGCTCTCTTTGTTTACACATTAATTATATACTTTCACATAGAAAAAAAATAAAAAATAATGATAACAATTTTTTATACATGGTGGTATATAATTAGATAAGAGGAAAATATAAAGAAAAAGCCTGCATTTGAACAGTTTTGTAGAAAAGAGCTTACATTTTTCTAATCAATCGTTCAAGAGTATATGTTTATAAGTTAACCTTATTTTATAGTGTAATAATACAAAAAAAAAAAACTATTTCCCAAGTCAAGGGCATTTTGGTCATCATAAGAGTTTAGAAAAACCCTACCTCTTAAGAAATCTCCCTTTGTAGAAAACCCTACCTCTTAAGAAACCTCCTTGAATGCCTAACTCGGATACACCCTAATATGCTTTATCCTATGCTTAGATGCCAAGCTCATGAACATTTCTAGTTTGGTCGACTTGTCAAGTGTTGAGCATCCTAACGCTGACTAGCCCAATACTAAGAACCCAAATGCCAACCTACTATATGTTAAGAACCTAAATGCCAGTATCCTTACTTCTTTATGCTGATCTATTACCACGCCCAAACAACTCAACCCCAATACATCGTTGCCTCATGTATGGATGCAATAATAGCACACTACCTATCCATACTTTTTTTAGTATTGTACTATATTCTCTTTCTCGTAATTGTCCTATTTGCCCCCTTTGGAAATGTATTAGGTTTCTTTACTTTGTGTTATCCCTTATGCAATTTCATACATTTTCTTGTTGCCTTAGAAGCTTACTATAAATAGTCTCTTTTCATTTGTAGCTATAATAATCCATCATTATCATACTATTAATGAATATTCTCTTTTGTATCTTGTAAGCAACCCTCTTAAGTTACAAACCCTCACTCTTATCTAATCTTGCTAATAACCTGAGGTTAGTGGCGAATGGACCTTAGTTCTATGCTTGTACATCATATCAACCTGAGACTAAATCATGTAATGTTTGTCGGTGAGTTATATCTAATAAGCAGCTTCACGAATCTATTGGAAAAGTCGGACCCATCCATTTATGCTTTCTTCAATATCTTGGAGGACCCATCTAACTTACTATGATAAGGCTTTATGATAACTGCGCTCCAAGGTACATTATATTTCCTAGTATTAGAGCTTAAGATTACAATTGATAGCTGAGTGTCTGTAGTGACTGGTTTTTTAAGTAGTTTACATACCTTGTTGTACTTTATTTTCTCTACTGCGAAATGGAGTAAGTGTTGAAGTTGCTATTCAATCATATTGTGTGGAATCTTTTGTTGGGTTGTAAACTTGTCGAAGTCTTGTTGTGAGAATGTTGAACTTTAGTGTACAAGGATAAATAGGTGATGTTGAGAGTGACACTCTTGGTCATGGATGTACTGAACAATAGACCCCTTGAGCCATGGATGAACAGATACAAAACCTTATTACCATTGTAACCAACTTAGCTATGATTATGCAAAGATTAGTGGAAGCTTGACCTTAAGAAAGAAATGTCGAACGTGAATGAGATAAGTCGAGAGGATAAGGTGTGGGAATTTGAGCTCTTAATGCTATTAATGCACTACAAGTATGACCTATTTGAGTTAAAGGACACACATAATGAAGACTTGAGTTAGGAGAAATTAAGGACATAGAAGATAGCAAAGATGTGGATGAGTAGTTCCCTGAATATCATGAGTGTGAGCTTTGAGCTCCTTAAGGGACTAAACACATCAAAGTACAGCTTTTAAGCTTCTCTAGATCCGGTAGTGCTAATGAATATATGGATTGGGAAGAGAAGGTTGAGAAGGTATTTGATTTCTATGATTATGAAGATGTAGTACATATTCGACTAGTTGCCTTAGAGTTTTCTGGGCATGTAGCAATGTGGTGGAAGAAGTTACATGCCATATGTCAGTGAGCCTGACATGAAAGACGAACTTGGAATGAGAAATTGAGGAAGCTATGTTAGAGAAAGCGTAAGCCCTTATGGCGTGCTCATAGTTCTCGTACCCAAAAAGGATTGCTCTTGGCAGATGTTTATTGATAGCTGAACTAATAATAAAATCATTATTAAGTACAAATATCCAATACTTTAGTTGGATGGCATGTTGGATAAATTACATGGTGCGGAATCTTTTCAAAGGTAGATTTGAAGTGTGGGTACGACCAAATTAGAATGAGGCTAAAAGATGAGTAGAAGACAACACTTAAGACGAAGGATGGTCTCTTTGAGTGGTTAGTAATGCCGTTCAAACTCATGAATGTACGAAGTACTTTTATGCAACTTATGAATCTTGAGATTACTACTAGGTAAGTGTGTTGTGGTTTATTTTGATGACATCCTAGTATTTAGTTCTAACCTCATCATATGTCAAGCACTTAAGATCAGTGTTTAACATTCTTCGAGTTGAACACTTGTTCAGCAACATGAAGAAGTGTATATTTTGTCAAAGGGAAGTTGTGTTCCTCTAATATATTGTGTCTAATGGAGGTATTCGAGTTGACTAGGAGACAGTCTGAGCCATACTTGATTAGCCAACTCCCACTAGTACTTCATATGTGCGAAGCCTTCATGTTTTAGTTTCGTTCTATTGGAGATTCATTTAGAATTTTAATTCTATAGTTGCCCCATTGACTGAGATGACAAAAAAGAACTTAGAGTTTAGATGGTTAGAGAAGGCTTAGAGAAGTTTTGAGAACAATAAGTCTAAGCTAACTTCTACCCCAGTACTTGCACTACCCAACTTTAATAAAGTCTTTGAAATAGAATGTGACACCTTTGGAGTGGAAATTGGTGTAGTTCTCATGCAAGAATGTTGACCTATCACCTACTTTAGTGAGAAACTTAAAGGTGCTGCTTTAAACTATTTATCAAATGGCAAGGAGTTCTATGACCTTATTTGAGCTCTTCAAAACTGGCAACATTACTTGTTATTTTGAGAATTCATCATCTACATGGATCATTAGTGCCTGAAGAATTTGTGAGATCAGTAAAAGCTCTCCCAACATTAAGCTAAATGGGTAGAATTCTTAGAAACTTTTTGATGTATCATCAAGTATAAAAGGGGAAGCTCCAACAATGTCATTAACGCTCTATCATGTCAACATGTGTTCGTTATAACTTTACAAGCTTTGATGTTTGGATTTAGATCCCATGTCAATATGAGCAAGATTCATACTTTGGACCCATAGTGGTTAAATGTAATTATGGAGAAGTAGTAGATGGATTCTATTTGAACCAAGAATTTTTTATGTAGGGTAGACAAGTATAAGTACCAAGTAGCTTAGCCAGAGAACTAATTGTTTCAGTAGCCCTTGCTGGAGGCTTAATCGACCATTTTGGAGAGAAGAGGACATTTGAGTTGCTGAAAGAGCATTCTTATTAGCTAAGGATAGTAAAAGATGTGCGTAAAGTTCTAAAACGGTATCAGGTGTGCAAGCGAGCTAAAGGAAGAAAGGAACCCTAAAGGGAATATATACCTCTGCCTATACTTAATTGGCCTTAGATTGATCTGAGCATAGATTTCATGCTTGACTTACCCTGAGTAGCTTAGAAGCGTGACTCTATCATGGTAATGATTGATCGATTCGGAAAAATAAGCCACTTTGTTCCCTACCATAAAACTGATAATGCTTTATATATTGTTAACCTCTTTTTGTAGAAAATCGTGTGGTTATTTAGGATCTCTAGAAGTATTGTTTCTAATCGCAACCTAAAGTTCACAAGTTTCTTTTGGTAAACTCTATGGAAGAAGTTAGGCTGAAGTCATGAATAGAATAGTCAGAAGTTTACTTCGAGCCACATTTGGGAAGAATCTATGTAATTGGGATTTATTTCTACTTGTCATTGAGTTTCCCTGCAATCTCTTGACTAATAGTTCAATAGTCCAATTAGCTTTAGAGATTATCTATGGAACTAACCTAAACTTACCTTTAGACATGACTGCTAACCCAACTCCTAGAGAAGAAAGTTAGATCGCCCTACAGTGTGCTAAGGAATTTCAGAGACTACATAAGAAAGTTGCTGAGCAACTAGCTAAAACAATGGTTCAACAGTGAGAGTAAGGAAACTAAGGGAGAAAGCGCATAGTTTGTAATCATAGAGATTTTGTATGGATTCATGATGTGCTTAGGATCTCAATAATCATTAGGGCTTACTGTAGGAAGTAGTAACCAGATAAATCCTTTGAGGTATCGAAGATAGAGAGAATGGATAGGTTGGTAAACACAGTAGCTTTTATAAAGCTACTTGTAGGATGTGATACACCAACAAATACAACATGACACAATATTTCACCTGATATGCGTACAAGGTAACACTAAGGTCTACTTACCACTAATCTCAAGCTACTCGTCATGATTACATAAGACTGTGACAAAGAAGTATACTTAGAGAAGGGTATTTCCTAAAACCAAGAATATTCTCTAACTGTAAGGTGTAAGATGATTTTGGTTACAAAAGATAAGATATTATTTATAGAAACTCCCTAGGGTAATGAAGAAACGTGTACAACGACAATAAAGGGCAATACAAGATTATACCTAGGACATTGCTAAAAAGGGTAAATGAGACAATTACTGTAAAGTGAATATAGTATAATGTTAGGAAAAGTGATTGATATGTAGCAACCTGTTAGTAGGTTCGTGCTTTGAAATCTTGGGGCATTATAGCTGAGTTGAGTTGATGTTAGGTTGCTATTGCTGAGCTGTATTGAGAGCTACCAAGGTGATTGGGTAAAGCTACAGCTTAGTAAGATGGAAAAGGAGAACTTGGCGTATAGGGGCCTTTAACTTGAAACTTGATAGATCGACCTTAGTCCTTGGTAGGTTAACATCAACATTTGGCAAGTTGGTAATTAGGCAAAAGTCTTTATAGAGTAAAGTGTCCAAGCTGGAGCTTTAGAGCGTTCACCTACAACTCTTCCATGTATAAGAACTCATCCTTAGTAGGTTGAGGAGAGGGGATCCTCTTGGTAAGAGATTATCAGCCTTTGAAGTGGGCGCGAGTGAGAGGTCTAGAGGTTAGCAATCCATTAGCTTCTTGAGGATGTTGAAGATTTTCCCTCAAATCTTGATTTTCTTCTCCTTTTACCAAAAAGGGCGTCAGGTCGGTGATGTTAAAAGTTAGACATTCCATATCCTTCTAGTAGTTTTAGCTTATAGGTATTGTCATTGACGCATTTAAGGATCTTGAAAAGGCCATCTGACCTGGGGGATGGCTTATTTGTTCTCTTCTCTAGGAATCGCTCTTTGCTGAAGTGAATCTAAACAAGGTCTCCTAGGATGTAAATAATTCTCCTCCTACTTCAGCTTCCCTGTTCTCTTTATCGGGCCATAGTCTTAGCTAATTAATCGGCAACCTTCCGATGCAGTTTCTAAAACTCCTTAACAGCTGCAGACCTAACCAACTTTCTTCTTAAGAGGTTAAGTTGGAAATCAGGTCTAATGGTAAGTTTGGATTAAGTTCATAGATGATTTTGAAAGGCGACCTTCTTGTTGAGCTATGGGTGGAGTGGTTGTAAGCAAACATGATGATGGGTAGACATAGATCCTAATCATACAGATTTTTCCCAATAGTAGCTCAAATGAGGTTGCCTACTTTCTGTTCACAATCTCTGTTTGGTAGTCTATCTGTTGATGGCAAGAAGTACTAAACATAAACTTAGTGCTAAGCTTCTTCTATAGTGTTTTCCAGAAGAAGCTTGTAAACTTCGAGTCACGGTCTAAGACAATACTCGTTAGAACGCTATGTAGTTGTATAATCTCCTACAAAAAGAGGCTAACCACAAATAAAAAATCATTAGTTTTGTGACAAGGGATGAAATGGTCCATTTTGATAAACTAATCAATCACCACCATAATAGTTTCATGTTTCCGAGGTGTTTTGGGTAGGCTAACCATGAAACCTATGTTGAGATCAGTCTATAGTCGTTCAGGTATGGGCAAAGGTATATATTCTTTATATGGCTCTTTTCTTCCCTTATGTCACTTGCATACCTCGTAATTTTCAATAATTTTGCACACATCCTTCATTATCTCTAGCCAATAGAAATGTTTTTTCAATAGCTCGATAGTTTTTTTCTCACTAAAATGTCCAGCTAAACCCCTAACATGGGCTTCCCATATAAGTAATTCCTTAGCAGAACTGCTCAGCACATAGAATTGTCTCCCCTTCATTAAGAATTCCTAACTTAAGTAGAATCCATCCATTACTCCTCCATCATTGCACTTGGCTACTAAGGGTCCAAAGTATGGATCATGTTCACATTGATCAAGTAAAGTACCAAACCCAAGTATCTTAGCACGTGATGTCATGATAAGAGCATGCCAAGGAGAAAGGGCATTGGCTACAATGTTAGAACTTTCCTTCTTGTACATGATGACGTAGCAAAAGGTTTTCATATACTCGATCCACTTAGCATGGTGTCATAAGAGTTTTTGTTATCCTTTGAGATGCTTAAGAGATTCATGGTGTGTGTAGATAATGAACTCTCTTGGTAACAAGTAATGTTGCTAGTTTTAAAGTGCTTGGATATGAGCATAGAACTCTTTGTCATATGTCAAGCAATTAAGGGTGGTACCTCTAAGCTTTTCACTGAAATATGTAGTTGATTAGTCCTCCTGCATGAGAATTGCTCTAATGCTGACTCCAAATGTGTCACATTCTAGCTCAAAAACTTTGCTAAAGTCAAGTAGTACTAGCATAGTGGCAGAAGTTAATTTGGATTTTATCTCCTCAAAACTCTTTTGAGCTCTCTCAAACCATTTTGTAAACACCCCATTTTTGTCTTCCTGTAATTTAAGAATTTTTCTTTTAAAAGAAAAAAGGGTCTTAATTTAAAAAAATATAAAAAAATAGCAAATTTCACAAAAGTATGAAAAAAATAGAAAGATAGATATTTTTTAGGAAAATAGAAGTCTTAGGTCATTTTTAAGGTCATCGAATCACATGGAACGAGTCATTTTTTTTTTTAGGGTCAAAAGTGCACATGTACGATCTAACGGTCTTGAGCTATGTTAGGAATATGGTTGATTTTAAATATTTTTTTTATAAAAATAAAATTAATTTAAGTTAATCATGTCCTGAAACAACACTTTGATTTAGCTTAAATTAGTTGATTTACAAGAAAAATCAATTTTTGAAATAGTCATACGACCAATGAATTGGAAATTCATAGAATCGTTAGATTGATCTGAAAATATATTTTAGCATGTGTATACTACATTCACTCATAGGAAATGTTATGGGTTCGAATTTTTCTTTTTTTTTTTTATTTTTTTCTTTTTCTCCTTTTTTTTTTATTCATAACCAAAAATAAAAAGGGGTTAGGCTTGACCAAGTCTTAGACTTAGGCTATATTTAGCCTTGTCTAGTTTACCATGCTCAAGTGCAAAAGTGCCTAGCTTTGTTTTTGCAACAAGCACATATAGTATACGTGCTTGTCTGGGCGTGTTAAGTACATGCCAGTGCTTGAGTTCCTCCTTTCTTTGCTCGATTTCTAGTTTTTGTCTCCTTTTCTTAGACACTGAGTCACATATTCAAAGAGATTTTTTTATGAGTTTTCCATACGATGTCACCTAAATTCATAGTAGAATTGTGTACTAGACACAGCACACTACAAATTGCACCCCAAACTTTGTTCAAATTCATCCATGAAATTCCCCAATTCAAGCCAAAAAATCAAGAAAATGCATTTTTGGATAGAAGCATCAATGGCATAAAATCACCATTAACGAGCTTTCTAAGCTCATAGAAGTTGGAAACACTATGTATAGAGCCTCTTAATCCCTTCCCAAGCATTAGCTCTAACCAATTCTTCCACTTTCACTCTCAAATATGATTTTCTCTCTCTGTTATGCCTAAGCCTTCTCTCTTTAGAAAATAAGCTAGCTTAAAACTTTTTGAGTTGAAATAAGGCATGCACAAGACTCCCCACGAGTAGAGCTTTCAAACCCAACCAATCCCATTCTTAGCCGTACCTTCAAGTTGCACTGACAAGTACTAATATTTCAAATTGTAGCCACTACATGAGCTCCATCTCCATTTCCATCAACCATTACTTCCTTACTTGCAAACAACCATCCTACGATGCTCGCTATACTCCAATACACTCGGATACACCAACATTTGACTTAGAAATACCCTAACTGCGAGTACATGAACACTAACACTTACCATCTAACTTTACACCACTACCAAACAACTGTTGTTGATTGAGGTACCACCACCAAAGGTCCTTTTACCAATGAAAGCCATATGAAAGTGGCTCTTCCCTTTCATTTTGGCTACTGGAGCTGCTCATAATGCATCTCTTAGTTGTTGCCTTCTTCTCCTTTATGCAATCGCTTGGTTGACCTAATCTGACCTGCAACTAAGTTTGACCTAGTTGCTATCCTTAGTCTGATCTTGTCTTATATTGTATTTTACTAATTATTTATTTATTTTCTTTACTTATTTATTGCAATGATAATTTTTAATTTCCAAAAAAAGAAAAAGAAAAAGAGAAACATAAGGAAGGTTAGTTTTTATTTTTCCAACAAGAATAAAATTTTAATTAATCCTTTTCAAAATTAAGGTTCTTCCTCTTAGAATTTTCCAAAACAAAATATTCAAAAATTAGGACCCTTTTTTACATATTTTTCTTAAAATGAAATAAATGGTTAAGAGATGTAAACTTGGCCAAATTTTCAAAATTAAAACTAATTCACCCAATTAAGTTTTCATGAATGAATTATGGCAATTCTGATCCCTATTAGAGGGCATGTATGTACTTGTGAGATGACTTAAAATAAGAAAATTTCTTCTCTTTTTTTTATTTATTTTTCTATTTGTAAATAAACTCTATTTTTCTTCTTTGTTGTTTGTAAATAGAGTTAATCTTATTTTTCATTCTTTTGTGCTAGAAGCGATATTTTAGAAAGATAAACTTAATTTTAGAAAGTTAAAAAGTGGTACCTTATTAAGGTTTAATAGGGTAATTCTCGAATCCAAAATCTCTGGCTTTCAAAAACCATTTTAAAAATTAGTTTTATTGAAATATTGGTAGCTAAATTATAATTAATTCACTTAATTTGTTATAATTTAATCCTTTTTCTCGATTTAGGTCGTGTAGTAACTTTAAAACAATTTTCAAAATAAAAAGAAAAACTAATTTTTTCTTTTAACTCATAGTCAAGGGTTGGTATTTAACAGGTTAGAGTTTAATATTAATCGGGTTAAGAAAAATAATCAAAATAGGGAAAAAGTTAGCTCGACAAATTTGAATTCATAGTTCTTCTTGATCAGTTATATTAGTAGGGTTGCTATGGAACTAAAGTTTTGAATGATTTTTTGATAAAACGAAGCTAAACCATGAAACTCCTTATTTCAGCAACACTGGTCGGTGTCAGTCATTCGAGAGTAGCTTGGAATTTCTCGTCATTAGCTCTAGTTCCTCTACCACAAACAACAAATCTAAGGAATACTACCTTGTTCTAATGGAACATACATTTCTTCAAATTACTGAAAAATCACTCAATAGAGTACTAACCTCTGTATTTGATATCATCAAAGATCTTTGATTGGTAAATGAGGTTGGCACTGTATACCAAAGTATCACCAAAGTAGATAACAACACATTTAGTAGATAAAATACACATTTACCAATCAAAGATCTTAAAACATGATTCATAAGTTGCATAAGGGTGCTTAGTGTATTTGTAAGCCTAAAAGGCATCACCAACCACTCCAATAGACCATCCTTCATTTTGAAGGTAGTCTTCCACTTATCTACTCTCATTTGGATCTAATGATAGCCACTCTTTAGATCGACCTTTGAAAATATTCGTACATCATGCAACTCATCGAGCATATCATCCAATCATGTGATTGGATATCGGTACTTGATATTAATCTTGTTGATAGCTTTACTATCAATGCACATTCTCTATGAGCCATCCTTCTCTGGCTAGGATAGCTAGTACGGCATAGGGGCTCATGCTTTCTTGGATATATCTATGCTCGATCAACTCGTTAACTTGTTTCTTTAGCTCGTTGCCTTTTCGGGATTGAGCATATAGGTAAGTCAGTTAGGTAAGGTAACTCCAAGCTGAAGGTCAATGCAATGCTTTATACCTCTAACATGAGGTAAAACTCTTAGCAACTCTACAAGAAATAAGTCAACATATTCTTGGAGCAATGTTTGATACTCGGTAGGTAATGCTTTGACTCCCTTTAACTCTAGTAGCCTTTTGACCAATAAGAATACACATTCTTTCATCTTAAAATTTTTAGAAAATTGGGCTCGAGAAATCACTAAGGACTTCCTCTATAGCCATTTGGCAACCTTCTCTTATGACTCATAGATCTCTTTAGGGCTCATTAGGGTTAGTATTGTCGAGCTTAGTTTTTCACCCTCTCGGTTCTTTTTATAAAATTAGGTCTTCTCTAAACCAATCAGTATTAAACTTTACCCCATTTAATACTAATCCTTGACTAGGGTTTAAAGAAAACCATTTTTTTTAAGTTGAAAAGATTTAGAGTCACCACTCGACCAAAGTTGGGAAAAGGGGTTAAGTTATAATCAATTGGTGGGTGGATTGGTTATAACTTAGCTACTGGTTTATCAATTAAAAAAAAAAGTTATAAAACGGCTTTTTGAAAACTAGAGAATCTGGATCTAAGGGTTAGGACTTTTAAATCCTTACAGGTACCATTGACTTTCTAAAATTAACTTTAATCTTTAAAAATCACCTTTTTTATTTTATAAGATGAAACTCAATTTAACTATTCTAATTGGACAAATGAAATAATATAAACTAAAGAAAAAGGAAAATTAGGTTTTTTCATTTTTATTGTCACCCTTTTAAGTGCTTACGTACCTGCTATTTAGGATCAAATGTACGTAGTTCTTTTTTGTAAAATTTTATTGGATTGGTTTTATTTTAATTTTGAAAAAAAAAATTGGGTTTACGTTTTACTCAGTTTTGATTGTTTTCCTAAAGCATCCTAGTTGGCGTTTTATTTTTTGGAAACTCTAAAATAGTCCTAGTTTAAAAAGAAGTCTATTTATTTTCATTTACTTTTAGAAAATCAATTTTCTAAGTGATTAAAAAAATTATTTAATCTTATTTTATTTATTTTTATTTTTTATTTATTACCTTTTTTTTCTTTTTTTTTTCACTTAATTTATGTCTTATTTATTTTTATTTAAACTAAAAAAAGTAAAGTTACTTTTTCTTTTCTTTCCCTTCTTTTTCTTTTTCTTCTTCTTTTTTTTTTCTTTTTCCTCTTTTTCTTTTTATTACATTTACATGACTAAACAAATAATTAAATAAATAAACAAAACAAAACAAAGAAAAATAAATAAATAAATAAAAAGCCTCGGACGAATGCAATAGGATGCATCGGTTGGGCCTGGGTTAGTCGAGTTAGGTCCGGGTTGTTGGATCGGGTTTGGGTTGCTGGGGGTGAATTAGGGTCGGGTAGCGTGGATCACTAATGGTGGTAATAGTGAGGCTTGATTTGGCTTGTTTCAACCACCAAAACAAGTGGGTAACGGTCTTTTTGTGAGTATTGGATTGGGAATAAGGGTGTAGGTTCAGTGCCTTGGTGTTTTGGAGCTATTTAGGTGGTTTTCGGAAGTTGGCTATGGGTGGCAATGGTGGTTCGGCTGTATAGGGGTTGCTGGCTATGAGAGTGGGGTGTGGTGTAAGGTTTAGAGGTGTAGGGAGCTTAGTTGTGCGTTTAGTTTAGGCTTTTGGAGTAGCTAGAGTGGTGGCTCGAGGAGAGAGAGAAAGAGGTAGCAGTAAAGGTTTGTATTGTAGTGGTTCGGCGTGGCTACTGTAGGGTACGGTAGAGGTTGAAAGAGGTCAGGTTGGAGAGCCTAAACTAAGGGGAGCTCAACCGTGGTGGTGATAAGGCTCGGTTTTAAGTGGAGAGAGAATTGGAGAGAAAGAATAGGTTAAAGAGAGAAAGTGATTGTAGGGAGAGAGAGAGATTGTGCTAAGTGATTCTGTTTGTTGTGTATCCCCTATGATTACCCCCAATACCCTTTATATACTTGAAATTAGCCCAAAAACATGGAAAGTTCAAATTGAAGTTGAATGAGAAAAATAGAAATTTAAGTTTTTTTTTCCAGTTTTTGGAGCTTGGTTTGATTGAGTTAATACATGAATCTGGACATGTTCTTGATCGCTATTAACACTAAGTTATGTATAGTTTGCAATTTCACCATTGATTTGGCGAAATTGCAACAAGAAAGGGTCTAAAAATTGTATGGAAGTGGGCGGTCTGAAGAGAAAAGTGCTAGAAATTTAGGGAAAATGAAGGAAAGAGGGGGAAAGGGAGGGAAACGAAGGGAAAAGGAATGAAGGGGAGGTAAAAAATGGGCTAATGTGGCATCACGTCAGTCGTATTGGCCAACCCCAACGTACCATGTGTCATTTGTGACTCATGGCAGTTGACGTAGCACACCATGTGAATGCCACATGGCTGCATGTCAGCAAGGTAATCCAATTTGATGATGCCACCTGTTAGGATGTATGGCGTCATAAGATCCTAATACGTGGCAATATGTTAGTAAAAAAAATAAAAAGAAAAAAAAAAGATCATTAGCCTATACCTTGTCTATATGTACAATCAAATTGTACATATGAACTTGGTTAACCTGAGTTAGATTTAAATTTAAGCCTGAGTTTAATGGCCTAACTTCTAAACTAAAATTAAAATTAAAAACCTATCCTAATAATATGCTATTTTCTAAAATCTTTTACTTGATTTTAATTTTTCTATTTTTTTTGTAATTTTTCAAATTTCTAAACTTTTAAACTTCACTTTGTAACTTTTTATCATTTTAGGGTTTCTTTCTAAAATTTTCTTATTTTTTTGTGCTTTTTCTTATTTTTGAAAATTTTTTATTTTTCCATGATCCTTATTTTTTCTAAATTTCTTAATTTTTTTAGGGTTTTGTCTAATTCTCTATTTTTTGAATTTTTTTTTCTAATTTAGGGCCTATTGAGAAAAGAAAGAAAAATAATAAAAATAAAAATAAAAGGGGAAAAAATTAGGTGTCTACAAGTACAAACTTCTTCCCATCTTTTTGGATTAGATAAGCAATCCTATATACATCATAGAGTACCTCAAGATTAAATAGCCATGTTTGGCCTAGTAGTATGTATGAAGCACACATGGGTAAGACATCATACAACACCTCATCTTTGTAAATATCACCAATAGTGATTCACCCTCTAACTTGCTTGGTAAGAGGAAGGCCTTCCTTCTCATTAAGCTAATGAATTTTATAGGGCTTAGGGTATGGACAGGTCGGCCAATTCAAAGGCTTCACTACACTTTGCACTATTACATTGGTATAACTTCCTCCATTGATGATCATAGTATAGAGAGAGCTATTCATTCGGTAGTTCATATGGAAGAGATTCTCTCTTTGTTCATTTTCATTAGATGTAAAGGTATTGAGAGATCTTCATATAACCATATGGTATCCTCCCATTTCAAGTTAGATTTAGGCATCAAAGTCTTCCTAAAACTTGTCTAACAAGTGAGTAACATCCACCTCTTCTTCCTCGCCTTCACTAGCACTTTCCATTTCAAAACGGGGCTTGTCTCCCTTGATTGTCATGATATCTCAATTCGAGTAATGATTAGCCACATATCTAAAACCAATGCACTTGACATACTTTATCTTTTTAGTCTTCTTACCAAAGCTCTAACCTTAATCCTTTCTAACCTTAAGCTCCTCGGCCATTATCAGGTTGGCTTGGCATTTGACTTTAGCGATCGACCTCGAAATTATAGTGAGTCATAACCAGGTTGGCTCATCATATTAGTTCTACTCGATAAGCTAGGTCGGCTACTCTATGCTTGGCCGAGTTGATTTCACCTCAACCTCTTGACCCTTTGCACCACTTGGATGGTCTCATCCGGATTTCCAAGCCTTTTTGCTTCTACTACATTACCAATCTTAGATCTTAATCCAGAAATGAACTTAGTTACTGTCGTGCCTCAAGCTTATCAACTTCACATCGGATCATTAGCAACTAGAATTCTCAGACATACTCGTCCATAGAATGGCTACCTTGCTTAAGTTCTTGAAGACGTTGAAAAGTATCTTGCTCATAATTAGGAGAAAATCTACTCCTCAAAGCTTTCTTCATCTCATTCAAGGTTCATATTTCTCGTCAGGCTTGCTAACATACATTTTACAATTTCTTTCACCACATTCCTGTATACTTAAAAATTCTAAAGCAGCTACTCTAATACGTATACAGTCTTCATTATCATAGAAGTTGAATATTTTCTTAGTCTTTTCCTTCCAATCCAACTAGTCATTAGCACTACCAAACCTATTAAAGCTTAGAATCTACATCTTGAGGTGTTCAGCTCTTTTGGGAACATGAAGCTCTCACTCTTTAAGTCCATCATACTGTTCTTCCTCCTCTCAATAGTCCTCAACTTCATCCCACTCCTATCTCCTTCTCACAAGCCTTTCAACATGTTGAGGTGGAGCTAGGTTCACATTAACAACTTTTAATGCTCTATGCTTAGCTATTTGTCTTTTTGACCTTTCTTTCACATCTTGGCCCCATTCATTAACTTTCTCTTGAGGCTTAGTCTCTTCTACCCTCTATACTAATATAGCCAAGTTGGTTATAATAGTAGAAAGGTCTTGAAATTGCTCATCAGTAGTTTGCAGGGTCTGTTGGGTAATACGACCGCAACCATGAGCATCACTTTCGACATCATTAATCTCTCCTTGAACATTAGGATTCGACATTCTCACTGTAGACACTCAAGAAGTTTAGTACTCAACAGAAGATTTCACATAACTTTGATGATATGATATTGTAAAGTGACTTAAGAACTTGCTCTATTTTTCCTACTAGAGAATAGAGTATAACATAATACATACTATAACAAGAAGAATCTACTACAATACTTAGCTTTTGGTTGCAACCTTAAGTTTTGATACCAAGATTATATAATATGCCTAAAAACATAGTAATCACTAGCACTTACCACATGAAGTAGTAACTAGGTGGGTCTTAATGGATAGGTTGGCAAATATAGTAGTTTCCATGAAGTTGATCGTAGGATGTGACACATCAATGAACACAAAATGACTTATTACTTAGCCTAATATGACACATAAGCTAATATTAAGGTCTACTTACCACTAATCTCGAGCTACTTGGTAAGATTAGATAAAAGTGTAAGAAAGGGAAGTACTAAGAGAAGGGTATTTCACAAGAATAAGAATATTCTTTAATTGCAAGGTACAAGTTAATTTTAGCTACAAAAGATAAGAGATTATTTATAATAAGTCCTTAGGGTAGTAAGGAAATGTGTGCAATTATAATAAAGGGCAACATAAGAACCTAATACATTACTGAAAAGAGCAAATGAGGTAATTACTATACAGAGAATATAGTACAATGTTAAGAAAAGTGATAGACAAGTGGCAACTTATCAGTAGGTTCGTGCTTTGGAATCTTAGGGTGTTGTAGATGAGTTAAGTTGATGTTAGGTTATTGTTTTTAAGTTGTGTTGGGAGTTGCTGAGGTGATTGGGTGAAGCTATTGCTTCACTTGATAGATTGGCTTTAGTGCTTGGCAAGTTGGCTTCAACAATCTGTAGGTCAATAATTAGGAAAGAGTCTGAATAGAGTAGAGTGTATCCAAGTTAGGGCTTTATAGTGTTCACTTATAGCTCTTCCATGTACGAGAATTCGTTCTCAGCAAATTAACAAGAGAGAATGCTCTTAATGAGAGATTATAGGCCTTAGAGGTAGATGCGAGTAAGAGGTTTGGAGGTCAATAATCCATCAATTCACCTTAGTAAAGGGTAATTGTTAGGGAAGAGGACAAAAAAACTTTTGCTTAGGTTAAATTGTCCATATAAATTTTTGAGGAGAATAAATGGCAATGCATATAAGTTGGAATTTCCAGGGGGATATAGGGTATCACCAACATTTAATGTCTTTGATCTGTTACCTTATATCCCAAAAGAAGAAGTTGACTAAGAATTGAGGGCAAATCTTAACAACCTTGTAGAGCTGATGGAATGCCGACCTCTAAACCTTTCACCCAAGCCTGTCTTAGCGGTTTACAGAATCTTGTAAGGAGGATCTTATCTCCATAGTTTAACCATGATGAATTCTAATACCAAGAAGGCTTGCTGTTGAACTCCTTGAATGCTTAGCTCGAATACACCTTGATTTGCTTTGTCTCATGCCCAAATGCTGAGCTTGTGAACATTTTTAATATGGCCCACTTATTAAGTGTTGAGCATCTTAATGTCAACTAACCCAGTACCAAGAACCTAAATATTGACCCGCCATATGCTAAGGACCCAAATGCTAGCATCCCTACTTCTCTATATAGATTTGTTACCACGCCTAAACAGCTCGGCCTAAGTACATTATTACCTTATGTATAGATGTATTGATAGAGCACCACTTGTCTCTAGTTTTTTTTTTTTTTTTTTTGACATTGTATTATATTCTCTTTGTTATAATTGTTCCATTTGCCCCTTTTAATGATATGCTAAGCTTCTTTACTTTGTATTACCCCTTATGTAATTTCATGCTAAGGACTTACTATAAATAGTCTCATGTCATTTGTAGCTAGAATGATCCATCATCATCATACTATTAATGAATATTCTCTCTTATGTCTTGCAAGCAACCTTCTTAAGTTACAAACCCTCATTCTTTTCTAATCTCACTAAAGCTCGAGGTTAGTGATGAATGGACCTTAGTTCTGTGCTTATGCATCATATTAAGACGAGAATAGGTCATGTGGTGTTCATTGGTGAGTTATATTCAATGAGTACCCTTATTAAGCTACTGGAAAAGTCTAACTTATTCATTTGTGCTTTCTTTGATTACTCGGAGGACCTATCTAACTCACTACTATAAGACCTTGTAATAATTGTGCTCTAAGGTACATCAACTTAGGTGATATCAAAGCTTAGGTTAGGGTATCATAAAGGGAAATAGGTTGAAAGATTAAGAAGAGAACTAGGCTAATAACCATAAAGACTTTAGGAAATGAATTATGTAGTTACTTAAGTCATTGATTGTTGAACAAATAGGAAGTGATCTTTGAAGTAGGAAATATGTTATATTGAGACTTAGTTTATCGCCATCATTTGAGTTCTTGGTTCTTTATGTTAGTATGTGTTTTTTGTTTCTATTTACTAGTCATTAAACTGTTGAACATCCTATTCTTCTTCCAATCTTACTTTCTTCTAACTTTTATGCCCTTATCTATTGTTTCCTTTTCTTTCTTGTAGTATGCCTCCCAAATGGATTTCAGGTTCTGGTTCCTCTTCAGCATGAGGTCATGATGACCTTAATGATCGTTATATGCAAAGACAAGCCTAGTAGGGAGATCCTAGAAGGCTAAGGAGATAAGGACAGGTCAACCCCAAAGGACATTAGGGTCAGGAGCAGATGCCTAAGATTACTAGACAATTATTGCAGACTATGAATTATTTAGTATGGGTGATAACCTAACAGTTTGCCAATGCCAATAGAGACAAGATCATCGTCTTGATAAGTTTGCCCAATAGGTGGAGAGTTTTGATCCTAAAGGAGAGGATCCCTTTGTTGCAGATAAGTGATTGGTAGTATTGAGATGTCTTTCATTGCCTTCTACATACCTGATGAGAGGAAGGTTAATTGTTGTAAACTCTATATAGTCGGTAGAATAAACCCTAATTTAGGTTCAGGTGCTCTAGATGATATCATGGGTCAATAAGGTTAGGTAAAATAAAATTTTTATTAAATTGTGAAACTAAATATAGTATCAATAATAAAAACCCTAAAAACTTAATCGAAACCTAAATCTTGTACAAAAACCTTAAATCTAATGTATGTGCAAATATCCAAAATCAAACTCGAACTTAACAAAAACCTTAAAACTATAAATTCAAGTTTATAAAATGAATAAATATAACTTAATAGTGATAAAATCGTAGTCGATTGTAATTATCGACTAATATGCGTAATTGCACATAAATCTTAACGAACACATTAAAATAACTCGTAAATATTATAAACATAACGAGTAACAATTAAATAAATAATTTTTTATAAAATCTCAAAATTAATTTATAAATACTAATTATATAATTTTTTTATTTGAAAAAAATTACATATTTTTATTTTTATTTTCTTTTGCCTCCTTTTTCCTTTCTTTTTCTTTTTCCTTTTCTTTCTTCTATTTTTTTTCCTTGTTGCTATGTTGATCTTCAAAAAAATAAAAAATTCAGTAAACTACATGATTATTTTTCTCCTCTATATGTTGTTTCATTAAGAAGAAAAAGAAAAAAGAAAAATGATTACCTTATCCCATCCCATTAAATGCACAAGATACCTTAGGTTTGTTTCTTTTCTTTCTTATTCTTATTTACTTTCATCTGGTCTTGCAAAACTTAATACATCTGAAACTTGAAAACAAAAAGAAAACAAAACACACAAATTTAACGAACATATTAAGAAGAAGAAGAAGAAGCAGAAAAGAAGATCCTTATCACCCTTATTTGATTTAATTTGCTAAGGAAATAGGTAGGTATTTTTTTTTTGTACATATATGTATTCTATAACATGTATATATATATTAAGTATTTTCTTTAATTATTTACGTGTACAAATAAGTATGCATAGGTATACATATATTTTATACATAGTATTTTTATTATATAGTATATATATGTATGCGCATATAATATATATATATACACTATGTATTTCTTTACTTAGGTATATATACATATGTATGCGTGATTATATCTATATATATATACATGGTATTTTTATTATATGATATATGTATGTATGCATGAATATATATATATATATCCATGTACTTAGTATTTTTATTATCTAATATACATATGTATGCGTGTATAATATATATATATATTTGGTATTTTTACTATATAGTATAATATATGTATATTTAGATTATGTGTATATATATACTCTTGGACATGAAGATTACGTATATGTATTTATGTATATTATTATTTATCTTACATATTTTAGTATATATATAAATATGTAATATAATTGTATATGTACATATGTATATAAAGTATAAACACATGCATATTTATAGTCATATGTATAATATATATATATATATATTTAAGGTTAAGATATTTTAGTATATAAGTATATTATATGTATAAACATATGTATATGAATATTATCGTATATGTAGAAATAAGAGTATATTTAAATAATACATATATAATATACTATAATATTAATTTAACAAAGATGAAAGTATATATATGTATGTACCGTAACATTAGGAGAAAGTATAATAGATAATTAATTTAGAAAATTTAATAAAATATAGTAATAAATATTAATATATAAATATATTATAAAATACAAAAGGACACGTGGCACTTCTATATGCTGCCACATTACTACTTAAGTATAAATTAATTAATTCTTGTAATTAAACCTAAAAAATAGCTAAAAATTGGTAATTATAGTAAAATAGACCTAAAATAAGAAAATTACAAATTATACGATCTAAATAATTATTAAATCATAATTATACTAAGAAAAAATTAAAATGATATTTTACAATTATTTAAGTCAAAATGATAAATTTTGTGATATTTTTAATCACAATTAAAATTGTGGGTTACAATGTTTAAAATGGACCCTATTATAAGAAAGTATGCTCGAAAACGATTAAAATGGACTATAAGTTTATAAAAATTCAAGCTAAATCACTCGAATCGACAATTTCAAACAAACAAATAACTAATTTAAATAAACACTATAAAATACAATATTAGTTTAGTTATTTAATTCCCATACTTACTATTTTTTGTATTCCCTAATGTTAGGCGATCACAATATCAACACTAACTTACCAGTCGACTATTGTGACCCTTGACTTCAAGTATAGCTGAGTGAGTATTCCTAATAATTATATACTTGCTTGTGTATGTAGATAGTGAATATGAATTGTTATTAATAATTGAATGTTGTGTAGGGCTAGGTTATGCTTATGTATGATACTCTTTGTTAATAGTGAATTTGCTTTAAAGTAATATTGTACTGTTGATTGCATAGTGAATTTGATATGAATTGATTTGTCTGTGACTTTATTGATCACTATATAAAAGGAATTAACATTATTTGACTTGAATGAATCAAATTGAAACACGCATAATCATGCATTGTATAACTAATTCCAACCGCTACATCACACAGAAGTAGCAAGAGGCTATACGTGGGTTAATTATTTGTGATTATAGTATTTCATACAGTACATACATATAATATGATCTTACCCTGGTTTACGAGAACATTACGTGTTGGAGGTGCCAACCGCATGTCTAAGGGTCAAGTCTAAAGGCTTCCATTTAGGGGTGAGTGAAGGCTGCATGAACTTACTTACAATCATATGTAGAATTAGATTTTTAACTAAAAATTGAAAATGGATATACCATTATATTTTTGTATACGAAATGCAGAGTTTCATTGTTATGTTAGTTCTAATATGATATCCGGATCTAATTGGTGCCAATATATCTCTAACTTGGACTTTGGAGAGCATTAAATTTGAGTTGTATGCTATAACTGGTTATTTGCATGTATTTGTATGGCATACTAATTGTTCATGCATTTATATGATTGAAATAAATTGCTGTATAACTTGTTTGTTGTATGGTTAAGGGAAATATCTTATTAAGCTAGTTAGCTTATACCCTCGTAGTTTGTTTGCGTAGGCCGATTTATTCATGGAGCCAGGTTGTAGAATGCCTAAGGTTAGTAATTCCTCAGTAGGTTGATGTAACAGGAAGATTAGTAATAAGAGTAGACTTATGTTATCGTACTTAGACTTTGAATCTTATTATGTAATATAATGTATTATCAGTTTACAAATTAGTGTATTGTAGACTTACTATCTGTAAATATTCATATAAGTGTTGTATACAATTTAATAGTCTTGTTATTATAACTATACAATGATATTACTTGTGCGTACCTAACTTTAGATTGTTAATTATAATAGTAGCTTTATATATCGTATGAATGGTTGTTGATTGAAAAAGGAAATTAATCTACAATCCTTTGTATGATATATAACGACTGCTACGACTAGCTCCCTCGAATCGTGACAACTTTGGCATTTATTGAGGGAGGTTCTAACTACTTGGTAGACCACTAAGCTTAAGAGAGAGATTGGACCTGTTGATTGGTAAGGGTTAAAAGGTTTGTTCCATGCTAAGTTTTTCCTAATGAGCATCAAAGATCATATGTAGGATGCATACTTCAGTTCTTAGTAGGGCAATCATTTGGTTGATGAGTGTAAGGCTGAGTTGATCGTTTGTTCAAGTTCTTACCACCTACCTTGCAAGCTGATGATAGTGTTAGAGCCCGTAGATTGTGAGTGGCTTAGAACCATAACTCTAATGTATCGTAGATGCCTTCCAACTTGAGATCTATATTGAAAATGTAAAAAAGGGCATACATATAGAGTAGAGTTTGAAGAAGAAGGAGGAGAAGTTGGCTAGAAAATCAGGTTTCGCAAAAAGGAAAGGACTAACTCCAAAAGTTCTTAGTTGATGTTAACTAAGGTGCTACCTCCCATCCAAATCGGACCCAATGCTTATGTACCCCTAGCATTAAATTCTACTCTTAAGTGCTCGAGGTGTTTTGGATTGCTTAAGGTAAAAGAGTATAGGTAGTCAATTAGAGCATGTTTCTCTTATGGAAAGAATGGACATATCTGTAAGGCGTGTAGTGAGAAGTCAGTCCCCATGCACTTTTGTTATACCTGCAAGCAGAGATGACATATGGTAGTTGAGTGCTTAAGGAGACCTACAAGGGGATAAGCTAGAACAGCACAATAGGGAGTAAGGCCACTAGTTAGAGCTTAGGCTGGACAACTGTAGCTTTAGTAACCCGCATCATATGGCCCCAACTAGAGTTTTTGCACTCCATCAGCAGCAACAACATACTCCCGAGGAGGATACCATAGCAGTTACGCTCCTTATACATTCTTGTAGTACCTATGTGTTATTTGATACGAGTACCACATACTCCTGTGTTTCCAATATGTTTGTGCAGGCTTGTGTCTTGCTATTTGAATGCTTGTCTAAATCATTAAGTGTGTGTACTCCTTTGGGAGTGGGTTGATGTGAGACTCCTTTGAATTTATATATTATGACTTATGTTAGTTTTGGAATGTACTCCCCTTATCAAAGATTATGAATTACTTTTTTTTTTTATTCAAGACCATTTGGGATATTTTAAGTAAATGTTACTATGTCTAGTACTTTTGATTTTAAAGCCTTCGCATATTTGTGGATAGCAAGAGTATGTAGTAGGTTATAATGTCAATAGAGTTCCTAGGGCGTTACATACAATTTCTATCCAATACTTCATTAAATGTCATCAATGTTAGATGAATGAAGGCCTTGAAATGAGGGTAATTTCTGTACACAGGCCCTTGAACATGTAAGAAAATCTAGGCTTTTTTTTCCCACATGTCATTCCTCTACATTTCACTTGATAAAACGTAAAATGACTTTAAGTTTGTAAATCTATTGTAGTTAATGAAGAACTTTAGTAGTTATAGATTTCCTTAAACATTTAGAAAACTATTCAAAAGTTCATAAATTTACTCAACATTTTTACATTAATTTTTTCATAACTTCACATACTTCATGAAACAACTTTAATTTTCATAAGTATATTTCATAACTCTCCATTCAGAGGTCCATAAAATGCCATAAGCTCATAAATTGATATAAAGTTCATAATTTGACTTAAAATTTGGTGATTATTTGTAGCCGATTGCATGTTTGTAATTTTATTTTATAACTCATAATTTTACACAAGAGTTGGTGACTACTCGAAAGTTCCTAAAATTTATTGAACCTCATGAAAGTAATTTTCTTTTATCTTATTTTTTTCGATAAAATCTCAGTGTATGTTATAAATGCCTTAGAGTTAATAAATTTATATCCAAATATTCCTATCACTACTCAAAACTTGTAATTTCCCTTATAATCTTTAAAAAAAAAAAAACTCAAGAATAGTCATAACTAGACTAGCTTATCGCCCTGGCCTTAAACCGGCTTGGAACCACCGGTTCATGGGCTTGACTACAGTTGAATTGTGATTGGTTGGGGTAGGGGGTGTTTTGGGTCAGTTCAATCGACTCGATAGCCTTTTTTTAAATTTTATTAATTTATTTTTTTAAAATACATTAATAAATTCTAATAACATAATCTTTTTTCTCTCTCTTTATTTTAAGTGTACTAATTCATTAATAATTTTTAATTTTTTATTAATTTTCGACTTAATGTTTTTCTTCTCAAATTTTATCTTTTTTTCATATTCAAGTTCTTAACATTTAATAAGTTTTAAAAAAAGATTTATATTAACTTAAATTGAATTTTTTATCTATTATTAGTACATAATTAATTTATAATTAGTTATCTATCATTAGTTTGATGATATTATTTTTAAAAAATTATCTTTCACTATTGCAAAGGAAGTAGTTTTGACATGTGATGATCTAATGAATAATATTCAATTATTTTTTTTAGAGGTGAATTGGCCGGGTCGACCCATCGGTTCAATGGTTGGTCGGCTCGGCAATTTATGAACCACTAATTTGGATAGTTCAGCCCAGCCTTTTACGGGCCAAGATAGTTTGATGGCCTACCGAGTTAATTCATGGTTCAGAATCGGCTCTTATATGAGTCTAGTCATAACATGATTTCTTAAAAATATTTAAGTAACATTGCTAACAAAATTGTTAGGGGAAATTGCTGTATGTTTCAAAAAACCACTTTCTTTGTAATTTTACTTAAAAGGTCATAAAATTACTCTCATAAATTCAAATAAAATTTCGTTAATTCACTCTAATTTGTAAAATAGCTCTTGTAAAATTACCAAAATTGTTTGTTATTTCTCTCCGTAATTCATAATACAACCCAGGAATCTTCCTCGAACGGAATTTGAAGGACTCTATTAAGTTTAGTAAATCTAGCTCAACACGAATTTTGTAGGATGATTTTTTTTCCCTCATGGATTATTCCTTCAATAACCTTTTGTAAATCCTTGTAATTCAGTGTTACAACTTCATGGATGCTTTTCTTAATCTTTTTTTTTTTTTTTTGTGTTGTGGGGGGTGGTGGTGGTGTGTTGTGAGGCTTTGCCTTGCTTGATAACCATGCCAAATCAATATTAAGTTAGACATCCTAACACGTTTCTTCATATTCTTTAATTCAATTTTTTTTTTTTCAAAAAAAAGAAAAGATGAAAAGAGAGGGACATATAAAGATGTGAACAAGTTAGACCCACATGATCTTCACAAATCTTCCTTGTAATATTTTGGTTGTAATGAAACGAAAAGTTAAAAGTTCTTAATGATAATTAGTGTGTACTTCTTTTAAACTCATATTAGCTAGTTCTTGTCACTATGTGCCAAAAACATCTTAATCAAAACCATTTCACTGAAATGGAACATTTACAAAGTGATTTTCTTTTCCTAAGATAACTGTTGCAAGCAACTAATTCTAATATAAGTAGTGAAGCTTGATTCCACTACGTTTAATAGAAGTAATTCGGTATTTGAAAAACCCACCGTTATATTATGGCTTTGGCATCAAGTTTAATATGCTTTTCGACCGGACACAGTACATGTCGGGAAAAATTAATTAATCTAATTGTTTACTTGCCGTGATCCATCTAAGTCCAAATCATAACGTGACATGTAACGTATACTAATATACATTAAAATAATATAAATAAATTTATATAACATATCATAAATGCATGATGTTAATAATGAATATATTGAAAGTTACATTAATGTACATATATATTTATGCGCACATGCATGCATACATATATATATATATATATATATATAGTATGTATCAACTATATCTCTTTATACAAAGTATATATTAACTATGTCACACATATAGAAGATAAGTACAAGTCATGCCCCGAAAGGGACGGACCCAAGATTAAAAGGCGGGGAGCTAATGTTATCATTTTATAAAGGAAAATGTATAATCTTAAGATGTCAAATTAAAAAATAAAATCATCAAAATCTAACTCATTACCTATCCTCATCATAAACTCATTTATTATGAAATCTATATCAATTTTTTAAGTGATACTTCCTTCTCTTTAAATTAAAAGATAATTAGTGGGAACCTAATATCACATATTATCTAATAGATTATACAATGTGTGATACATTTTATTCATTATGGTTTAGGTGTCATATATTACAAATTATATATAATTATAATATATTATATGTAATATGTATATAACTTTATCTATAATATATGATATAATTTATTACAAAGATCAAATATTGTAAAATGTAATTGATTTTATATGACTTAGATGATACTTAATTATATAATTGTATCTATTATTTATGGTGTTTCTAATAAATGTAATGTGGATGATGATGGCAATGTCTAAGTTTGTTTGTGGTATTTCAATGTTTAAAAGCTTATGATATTTAATTGCGACTCTTACTCTTGAAAATGATACTTTTGTAGTCCAATGTGATAACTTAAATTATGAATACTATATAATATTTATAATTGATCATTCCTTATAAGTAAGAGAAAGAGAGAGTATTTTTCTACCAACAAATAATTTAGAGGTGGATTGTTGATATATTTGCATGTTATAAATATAATAAGTTATAATTTTGAAATTACCTTTAAATAGAAAAATAGAAAAAGTTACTTATTGATATTATTAAAACAAGAGTTGCACACTAATTGATTTTGGAGTTATTTATTTTTATTAACAAAACATTAAAGTAATATTATAAAAGGGACAAACAAAGAAAAAAAAAATCAATGGACATTGTCATCTTATAATTTTTCTGATAGAAATTACAATGATTTGTTTTATTGCATAGCACCTGTAAGATAAAGAAAAAGTGACGAGGGGGGCCAACATTAAGGGTTGCTCTAATGCAGCTACTCTAGTGTCTAAGTCAGTATGGTGGTTATGGATGAAAACCTTAAGGAGTTTAAGAGAGTATAGAGAGAAAGCCCTATGCTTGAAGGCCTCATCCACTATTTATAACAAATGAGGTTAAGTTAAATCTAAATTGGGTTATTAGAGCTAGATCTTCATCATAGACTTATTGGTTTGGGTTTAGGAGACTTATGTCTAAAAAGGTCTATCAATAGACATCAAATATGATAAATGTGGAAAAAAAATTTTGGTTTGATGGTCAATATATAGGAACTTGGATGTTGCCATGGAAATAGGTAATAGTGCAATAAGGAAGGATGTAAGCTACATTAAATGAAATTTTTTAATGAGTTCTTAGCATGGAAGATAGTAGAGTGGGCTTTGATTGATGAGCTTCTATAGGCTTGACTTCTTTTTACTTTTCATTTTTGTCTAACAAAAACAAGCTTTCTTGGAGATAACTTTCTTAAGCTTTAGGGGAGGGGGGCAAGGCCCCTATAGCCTGTCCTTACCTAAGACATATATGTAATTTATGTGGGTGCATATAAAATATATGTACAAGTCTATTTTATTGTTACTTTAACATCTTGGGTATAATTTATGTAGGCGCTTATGTAATAAATATGTAATTATAATTTAGTGTCACCTATATTTATCCAATTGATAAAATGAAAATTCTGATTCTTTCCCTTCGTTTCTTTTTTCCTCTAAAAGTTAATAACTTGAATAATGCATTATTCAAGAAATGAAAATTGAAGTTTATTAATATGGATATTTATGACCATTCATCCCATCATTTAGTACGATTAGGGATATATGTACAAGGTGTTTGGGAGAGGAAATAAATCAAAAATTGATATTAAGCTAAGTTTATAAAGGATACTTGTACAAATTCTCGTGCCAAGTGCTATGGTTTGTGAGTTTGAAGGCAAGTAGAGGTGTTTAACTCTGGCTTATTGTGAAGTGAGTAGCATTGGTGAGCAATTTGTTTGTGGGGTGAGATATTCTCTTAAGGCGGGTTTAGCTATCTATAAGCAAACTGGTATAGAGTTGATATTGATTTCTTGATAATGGCCATGGTAGGTCAAAATCAATTGAGATAGTTGAGCCTTCTGAACATATGGAGACCTATGACAATGCCAAACAGTATTCCTAAAGATGAAAGGGTTTGGAATAGTCTTAGGTTAACAGGAAGGAAAAAGATTAGCTCTCTATCCAGAATATCAGCAAATATAAAGAGATAAATGATGGTCGAGCTCTATGTGGACACTGTAAAAGGGGTGAACCTCTCTTCTCGTGATAAGTGGTATCAGAGCATAGAAGTTCCAACTCGATGAGCCATCTAAATACTACCAATGTGCTACATGAAACGAATAGTTCTTATTGATAATGAAAGTTGTGTGAATAAAGCTCGAGAGGAGGAACGACCATTAGGTAGAAGACATTGTTGCTAAAGTAGGCAGTTGTGTCATAAGCTATATTATAACAAAACTCTACTCAAATCTTTAGAAAATGAAATGAAATTCAATGGGTAAAGCCTATTGTTGGGTTACTTAACAAGCAAGGACTTCGGAGATAAAGGAATAGGTAAGGGTGTGAGGGAAGCTTGTGGAAGCCCAAAGTCCTAGCAAAAGCGATCTTAGTTGGAGTTGAGCAACGAGTTAAGTAGGTTTGGTTATCTTTCAGTGGAAGGTAATACTAAAGAGTTAGCCCCACAATGAGGGCATCGTATTTTTAGGTGAGGGAGAATGTTACGGTTCATGAGTTTGAAAGCAAGTAAGGGTGTTTAACTTAAGCTTAGTGTGAAGTAAATGGCATCAATTGGTGATTTGTTCATAGGTAGGATATTCTCTAAAAATAGATTTGACCTCTTGTAAGCAAACTAGTTGGGAATTGATATTGCTCTCCTATTAATGGTCATGGTAGGCTAAAACTAGTTAAAATAATTGAGCCTCTCGAACACATGGGGGTTTGTGACAAATTTGGATAGAACTCCTAGAGAGAGAAGAGTTTAGAATAGTCTTAGGTAATCAAGAAGGGAAAGGTTAGTTCGCCATTTAGAATACGAGTTAATATGAAGAAATGAAAGATTGTCAAGCACTGCAAGGACACTTTAGATAGGTAAACCTTCTGTCTCATGACACCAAACCAAGCACCCCTCATCTACTTATAATCATGAAGCACTAAGTGGTGCTTAAAAGAGATGAGGTGCGTATTTAAGCATTCATTCTCTTTCTTGTTTTGCTTGACATTATGTCAGGCTTTGTAAGCAATGACCCTTCTTATTTTTTTTTCTTTTACTAATTTTTTAAAATAATAAATAACTACTATTATAATATATATAAATAATTAAATAATCTTTTATATTGTAAAAATTTTAAAATATACTTAGATATCGTATAATAAGTAGTGATAATATTGGCTGTTTAAAATATAAAAAATTGATAAAAAACTTTGGTAAATTACTTCTTTATAAAGTGAACAGTTACCTAGAAAGAGGAGTTGCTTAAAGTGTTGATGTAGCATTCTAAGAAACTCCTTAAGTATACAAATGATAAATACACTCTTAGTATTTCCAAGTGACTAGCATTCTAACATTAGCAAACAAATATTTGTTATCATAAAATCAATAGATCATGATGTTCAGGTCATAGGAGAGAGGACTGACTTCAGCATAAAAAGCCAAAAAGCTTATTCCTTGAGTTTAGTAGTTAGCCTACTTGATAGACATTATTTGTTTAAGGAAGAATATGGCTCATTTTTTAATCAAATGGATGGGACTTAAGAACTTATTTAGGTGCTCAAGAATCGTTGGAGGTTTTAGGCTTGTTTAGTATCTTGTGAGTTTGTGACTAGTCTCGCTTGGTGCTTTGGTCTACTGCACTTGGTTCTTGTCACTTCCTAAGGTTCTTGAACCAACAACCTGATCAATTGTGTGATTGACTTGCTCTTCTTAAAGCAATCTTATTGAATTGATTGTTGGTATGCTTGCTTTAAGGAATTTAAGGAATGCATTTTTCTTTAAGATAACTTATTACTATGGATGATTGCCTTAATTATAATCTTAAAGAAATACTGGCTAATATCTAGCTTCATGTCTTATGGTAGATAAGTAAACTCCTGGTCTATCATTTTGGAGTATAGTGTTCACTTTACTATAGGTAGTCCTTTTGTTTTTACTTTTAACACATTATACATGTTTCGAACTTAAACTAAGGCTATCTCATAAAATATACTTCAATAGAATTCCTTGTCCATATTTTTCAATCTATTTAAATTATCTATCTTCAAATCTCCATCATATCATAGATGGTACGTAAATGGATAAATGAATGTAGGATTATTCTTGATTTAAGATACGTTATACTTGTCCTTTTCCTAAGAATAACTACAAGTCAAATTAGGACTAAAATTTTTATTGCTATTTTACAAAATTCATTCAACAAATTAGACAATATTGATAAACTACTAGTCACCTTCTTTGAAGTCTCTAAATATCAAAATATTTAAAATCTATCTATCTTCCTTATCCACTATCCTATAAATAAAGCTATTGTCATACCTAATTTTGTAAGAATAAGTAGTGAAAGTATTAACCTGGAGACTTACATAGGTTTGGAATGTTACAAGATAATTATGGTCTTTAGACACATTAAGGCTAATTCTATCCATTCCATTCTCTCAAATAGCACCCTACTGTTTTCATTTTCAAAAAAGGGACTAAGGAGGGAAAGTATGTGATGTATGTAAATGTGAGATAGGGAGATACAACAAATATAGTAGTTAAAAAGAGGAAACAAGTATAGAGTATGGGTGAAATGAATGTGAAAGAGTAAGGGGGAGAAAGCTATATCAAGGGGTTAAGGAGATTTTTTTCCCCCAGGGTGGTAGGGGGTGCACGAGTGGAAGAGAGGTTGGTCAAAGGATGTGGTGAGAAGAAATAGATATATGAGAGAAAAATTTTCTTTTAAATTATTAATGGAATTAAAATTATAGTATTTTTTAGGGATTGAACTTAGAATAAATTAATTAATAATCCAAATACACTTGATTGAAGCTTGTGAATGGCTAATGAAACAAATACAAGACTATAAGTATTTATTTGATGTGATAATCCTACATAGGGAAAACGTCCAAATCTTTGAGTACATTGAAGTTAGTTGCACTATTTGTGATTGTAACCAAGTTATACAGTAGTTAGTAAGTAAATGAAAATTCATAGTTTTTAATAAATCCCTTGAAGTGCCCTAAAAATCAAATTAAAGAAAAGGAAAAATGAGTAATTCACTCTTAAATATTTTAAGAGAATTCATTAATGAAGTTCTTATCTTTCTTTTCATTGCAAAAATAAGACTAATAGTTAAATCAGCCCATCAATCGATTTATTTCTTACAACTCTTCATAAAAAAGAACTTTTTTTTTTTGAGAAACTACAGTAGACCCTTTCTATATTCTTCCTCTTTAAGGTACATTATTTTTCTTCTAAGAAGTTGTTTTCTTCTTGTTCTTCTGAAACATCTATTAATAAAGAGAAACAATTAGGCAAAGTTCCATTCGTTTGAATTCTTTCTTGATTTTCTTTACTATCTATCAATTTCTAATTAAGGTTTAGGTTAAATTCTTAATTTATGATTTTATGGTGTTGGATCATTAGAGTAGAAGTTCTTTTGTGATAGAATCAATGTTTGTTTTGTGGTAAGTGTTTCTATCTTCTCTTTGTTGGTAGAACTTATTTAAAAATCTTAAAGTAAATCTTGATTCTTAAAGGGTTATGAATTTAAGACTTCATCTTTAGGTATGCTAGGAAAAGGGTGTTGAATGTTAGAAGGCATGTTGTAGGTTTGATCTTCTTTTGCATCGTGTGTTTGTAGATGTACTTGTTACGAAATGTACAAAACAAGATCTTAAAGTTGTTGTAGTTCTTTGTTTTTAATAATTCGTAGTTCTTTATTCTAAAAAATCTTTAACTAGTTGTAATTCTTCCGAGATTTTCAATAATCCTTGTTAAGATATATTGTGTTTATTTCCAATAAGTATAGAAAAATTGTTGGTGATAAAAAATTGAATATGAGAACAAGCACTAAAAGTATTCTTAAAAGTGAATCTTGAAGTGCTTTTAAAAATTTTTGGTTTTAGTATTTTTGTACAAAAACTTTCTAGATTATGTTTTCTTGCTACAAACCAAGTTAAAGGGAGCCATTCAACCAAATTCCCAACATGGGCCAACCGTAGCCATAGAAAGGGCTTAACCAGCTAGCCATTGCAACTGGAGGCTAGTTGATCAGATCGACCAATCTAAAGGCAATTAATCATGATTAATGTAACCCTTTTATGTGCTATTCTGTAAAATAAATAAATAAATAAATACTACTAAGATAGGGCCGATAAACTAAAATAGAAGGTATAAGCAATGTTTTAAGGACTAGACTGGCTCGGTCGATTCAACCGAATTAAACCAGAATCATCCTTAAAAGCAGGTCAATCCAAACTCTAGGCTCATTTTTACAATGGACTAGATGGACGCATGTGACTTGAGTGATTCGACCTTGACTCGATCAACTTGATCGAGTCAACCAAGTCTTAGCGTAGTAATTTTATTAAAAGAAAAAAATTTGAATAAAAACTAAAAAAGAATTATTTTACATAAATAGACATTTGGGATTTAAGTATTTAGGAGCCTAACAATTGTAAGTCTTAAGGCATTTAATGCAATTAATGCATTGCACATGAGGAGTCCTTTTATATATGTTGCCTTCTTAGTATATTGATAAATTACCAATGTGGGAATAAGAGTTACTATAAAGTAAGAAAACTAACCAAATATTTAAAAGAATATTCAAATTTGCAATTGTTTCCTAATTGGATTAACATATCCATCACTAATTATTTGCTCATAATCAAACAATACTATTACGTTTATCATTCTAAGAAGAATTGTCATTGTAATATAAAGTAAATGACGCTAAATTAAATTAGATAGAGGACCTACTAATCATCTTTCAAATATATGAAGGGTTATTATTATCCTATAGATGACTAAAGAAATAAACACAGGACTAGTAGAAATTTACTATACATGTATAAGTTCCGAAGATAATATATACATGTATGCGTGTAGTTAAATATGTATGCAATCATATATATATATACATATGTATAGGTATATATGTATGTATGTACTATTATATCATAGCTTGTTAATAGAGATGGGGTATATACCCTTTATTCTTGTGTGCGAACTTCTAATAAAAACTGCTCATCATGATTAAATGTAACAAATTCATATATGTAAAACTTACATTTTTGCAATAAATGATAGATTTAATATTTACATTATTCTTAGTAATATATATATATATATATATTTACCAACTAAGTTACAAACATTGGGAGATAAGAGATTCAAATCTTGATAAATCCCAATGGGAAACTAGTGGTAATATCATTAGGTTACAATGGTCTTATTATTCCTAGTAATATCAAATATAAAAATCTAGCACATTGATAATTTATCAATATCTTTTGCAGGTGGGGGTGGGGTTGGGAAATACAATAATAAGACTTTTTGTAACATAATCTTAGAATTTTTACTTCTTTATTGATCATGGCTAGGGTTGGGTAGGTAACATTGGGTGGGGGTGGTGGAAATACAATAATAAGACTTTTAGTAACATAATCTTAGAATTTTTACTTCTTTATTTATCATGGCTAGGGTTGGGTAGGTAACACTATTGTACAGGATACCTACCCAGACCCTGCTCACTTGGATAGTTTTAAGGTAGGTAATTAAGGCTATAAGATAGGTTCTGAGTAATAATTTTCTAGAACCTATTCTTGCAGAGTAAGGTACAGATAAGAAGTCAAGATACCTTATACCTACCTTAGAATCTGTATTTTGAAGCATACAAGGTATGGATTCTAAGGTCCCTACCCCGTACTGATAATTAAATAAAATTATAAATGAATGATACCATCTTATTAAATAAAGAAAAGCCTAACCTATTGGAAATGCTAAATTAAATGCTTGTTAATCCCTTTCCTTCCATTTTTTGCATTTAATCTTTACTCAATTGTTATTTTCTTTCTACTCCTTCCTCTTTTACTAAATCCATCATTTAGTAAAGTTCAAAAAAGGGAATATGAGTTCTTAGTTTCTACTTACTTCTAGCGCCACCTACAAGCTACAAGGTACATCTATTACTTATTTTCTATAATAGAATAGTTTTTTTTTTTCTATCTAACAAAAAAATTAATATTATTACTAGAGTGAAATCTAATTCTCTTAGACTATAAGGATATTGTTTTACTTATGCATATACTTTGATGAAGAAAAATATTTTAACTTGAATTTATGTTTTGCTTCATTTTCCATGTTATGTTTTTATTTTCCCATGATAAATTGTTTAATTACATATAATCGTTACATCCATAATTATTCAATTATATAATCTTATGAATCTTTTATTCAAATTTTAATAAATTTTGTAAATTTTGCTTTAAGTACTATGTTTGCCGCTTTCATTTTCTAAAGGAGTGTGTTTATTCCCTTAAATATCTCTATAATGTGGTTATTATAATGTTTTATTTAATAAAGAATGTTTTATATAATACTTTTGTAAAAATTCATTAATAATAATAATGATTAAAGAACCATTTAAGGAAAAAAATCGATCAAATATACATTTCAATAGACTTCATTCTTTAGCATCATTTGAAAAATTAGCAAAATTGAGAAATTGTTTTTTCTTTTTGAAAAAATGGGTTAAGTTTGTTTTATGCTTTGAAAAAAATAGCAATATTGAAATTTATAAGGAAAATTAAAAAAAAAATTATAGGTTCTTGAGGGTACTATGTACCCTATACAATTTACAAGTTATAGGGTGTATAGTATAGGGTACAGGGTGGTTCTAGGGTAATATAAGATAAGATATGAGTAGTAAGGCTTTAAAATATATACTCATAGGACAAGGTATGGATAAGACGCTATACCCTACCCATAATTTACCTACTCACCCTTAATCAAATCCGTTTCAACCCCTTTACACTTAACCCTCTCACATGTCTAAGTCAAACCCTGGGTTAGGTCTAACATCACTGGGTATTTGTACTAATAAATAAAGTAGGAAGAATGAATGCTAAAATAAAGGTAAAATGCTAAACTAGAAGATATAATTGTTAATAAAATAAAGTATAGGAAGTAAGTAATTTACTAAGTACTAGATACTTCGAAGTGGGAAAAGTCAAACATTAGCTATAGTCTTGAATGTTTAATTTCCTAAATACTTAACAATAACATTACTTTGAATCGGGATATGAGATTTTGAACTATAATTTATAATCAATTAGTACAATTTAAGTAAGTACTACATTGCTTGTTCGATGTGCTTGTTAAGGAAAAAAATTAAAGGAATCTAAGCATATCTAAATCTTAATTAAATATTGTTTGTACTTAGCAAAGGCTAAAAGATCTTATGCTAATGGTGATCGAATAGGCACTCATTGACCTAAATCTATCATGCCTTGAGTGGAGTAGTATATTAGAATTATGTGGTAGTTAAGTGTTGCCCTGTTCAGTGGATTATGCACTAGGAAAACTATTGAGGTTATAAGTTAAGGTGATAGAAACAAGCTACAAGCCAGTTGTACTAATGATATAGAACATCATATGGATGGCTATAGTGAGCTAGTATCATTAATGGTCAGTTCAATAGTTGTTGTAGGATAATGCAACTAGTTGTTTTTGGACTCATAAGTGTATAACAGTATCCATGCTTGATCTTTGCATGTTGGGAAGTCATGAGATACTTTAGGTCTTAAGATGCTAAAGTTATGCTAGTTGCATCTTGGTTGTTCCCTAGCAATATATTTAAGTTACATGCGATTATATATTGTTTGTCATGTATGTGTGCTTATAGTGGTTATGTATTGAGCTATGACTTACCCTATTGTAAGTTCATATGCTTCAGATATAAATGTTTGTTAATGAGTAAGATTTGTAAATGATTTTATGTACGACTATATTATGGAAGTAGGATGGGTAAATAATTACTTAGATTTCTATGATAACTAGATGGTAGGTAAGTATATATATGTTCGTTACGTGATAAATCATGTAGAAGATAATATAGAGGGTTTGTTACTTTTTGTTTTGTAGATTTAGTAAGATTATGTGTAAATCCTGAAAATTTAATCATTCAAGTATAGGATTAAGCTCGAATAATATAAGTAACTTTAGGAGTTGATAAAACCAAGTAAGATAAAAATTTTATTAAGTTATAAATTTGAATATATTATAAGTAATAAAAATCTTAAAATTTTAATTGAAATCTAAATCGTATATAAAAAACCCTAAACCTGATGTATTCGCAAATACTCAAAATTGAACTTGAACTTGATTAAAACCCTAAAATTACAACTTTAAGCTTATAAAATGAATAAATATCATTTAATAATAATATAATTATAGTCGATCACAGTTATCGACTAAATTGCATAATCGCGTATAAATCCTAACGAAAACATTGAACTAACTTGTAAATATTGTAATTGTAATAAGTACCAATTAAATTAATAAATTTTTATAAAACCAAAAAATAACTTTATAAATGATATTTTTATTATTTTTATATTTATAAGAATTACATATTTTTATTTTTATTTTCCATTTTCTTTTTTTTTTTCTTTTTCTTCCTATTTTTCCTCTTGCTGCCATGTTGAAGTGTACAATAGCCCATGTTTTTCTCAAAGTTTTTTTTTTTTCATTCTCTAAGTGTTGCAATTACAAAGAAAACAATCAAAAGTAATGATTAGTATGTCCTATCTTCATTAATCAAGGATTTGGTTACTTGATTTATAAATTGCTTTGTTCTTTGTTTTTTTTTTCTCGTCTCTCCTGCTCTTCATAGACACGTCTGAATCCTAGAGGCAAATAAACCAAAAAATAAAAAGAAACAAAACACACACACATACAAAACCCGAAACAAGAAAGGGAAAACCAAAGAAAATATTAAGAAGAATAAGAAATTAAGGGAAATAAATTAAGTAAATTACTAAAGTAATTAGGTAAGTATTTATTTAATTTTTGTACATATATATATATATATATACTTTATAGTATGTACATGTATGTTGGGTGTTTTTTATTTTATTTTATTATGCATGTATGCATAAATATATATATATGTAATATATATAGTATAAAGTATGTACATTTATGTGTATATAATATATATATACAAGGTATTTTCTTATGTGTATGTACACGTGAATATAGGTATATGGGTATATATACATAGTATTTTCTTGAAAATATATGTATATAAATGGGTATATAAGTGTATGTACATAGTATTTATTTTAGTATATGATATGCATATACATGTATTATGTATTTATATATATATATATGTACATATGTATATATTTTGTATTTCCTTTATGTATATATGTATATATTTCATATTTTCTAGATATATAGGCGTGATGTTATATATGTATATATATACATAGTATTTCATATTATATGATATATATATATATGTATGTATATAATAGTGGGTATATGTATTTATATTTATACTTAGTATTTTTAATTTATAAAATTTTTGTATAATATTTGTACATGTATAAGTGCTGGATGTGTAATGTATATATAATACTATTAATAGTATTTAGTATTTTTGTATATATATATATATATAACATAACCGTATAGATACATATGTAAATAAAGTATAAATACGTATATATTATACTTGTACATAATGTATAATTAAGATTAAGATAATTATACATAAGTATATTATACATATATATGTATGTACATGAATACTAACATATACGTAGAAATGCGAGTATATTTAAATAGTGTATATAATATACTATAATATTAATTTAATAAATATAGTAAGTCAATATATATATAAATAATTATGCATACCATAACTTTAGGAGAAATAAAATAAATAAGTAAAATTGAAAATTTAATAAAATATAGTAATAAATAATAATATAACTTATACTGTAAAATACAAGAAATAGGGAAATAATAGAAAATTATGAAAAATGTGCAAGTGTGATACGTGGCACTCTCACATGTTTCCATGTTATCATATATATAAATTAAGTAATTTTTTGTAATTAATAATAATAAAATAATTAATTAATTAGAAAAATAATAAAGTAGAAAAATTTGAATTAATAAATATTAAATCTCAAAAATAGGTAAAAATAAGTAATTGTAGTAAAATATTCCTAAAATAAGAAAATTATCAATTATATGATTTAAATAATTATTAAATCATAATTATACTAAGAAAAGCCTAATTTGATATTTTATAGCTCGTTAAGTCAAAATAATGAACTTTATTATATTTTTATATCATAATCAAAACTGCGGGTTATAATATCTAAAATGGACCCCATTACGAGAAAGTACACTTGAAAACAATTGAAATAGATTATAAATTCATAAAGATCCAAGCTAAATAAAAAAAAAATTATATGTGATTCAATAAAAAACTCAAATCGATGATTTCATGTAAATCAGTAGCTAAGTTAGGTAAATAGTACGAATTACTGTACTAATCTAGTTATTTAATTCCTAAACTTACTACATTTTATATTCCCTATTGTTAGGTGATCTTGATTTGCCATCAAACTGCTACGACCCTTAAGTTGAGCATGGCCGAATGAGTTTTTCATAATAATTTTATATTTGCTTATGTATGTAGTTAGTAAACATAAATTGTTATTAATAATTGAATGTATATAGGGCTGAGTTATGCTTGTGTATAATACAGTTTGTTGATAATGAATTTACTTTAAAGTATAATAACGTATTGGTTATTGCATAACAAATTCGATAGGAACTTATTTGTCTGTGACTTTGTTGATTATTGAATAATAAAACTTAACATTATCCAACTTGAAAGAATTAAATTAAAGCCCACATAATTATGTATTACATAACCAATTTCAGCCGTCATATCATAAGGAGGTAGTGAAAAACCATACATGGGTTGATTATTTGTTGTTATAGATTTCATATAATGCATATGTGCGATATTACCTTACCTTGGCCTGCGGGATCACTAGACGTTGCAGGCACCAACTGCCTAGCTAAAAGTCAAGTCAAGAGATTTCCGTTTAGGGGTGAGTGAAGGTTGCGTGAACTCACTCGCAATCATACATAGAACTCGATTTTAGCTAAAATTGAAAATGGATATACTATTACATTTTGTATACAAAACGTGGAGTTTTGTTATTATAAAAGTTTTAGTATGATACTTGGATTTGACTAATGCTGATGTATCTCTAATCCTGACTTTGAAGGGCATTAAATTTGAGTTATACGCAGTATCTAGTCCTCTACATGTATTTGTGTGGCATACTGATTGTTCATGCATTTATTTGATTGAATTTAATTGTTATATAACTTGTTTGTTGTACGGTTAAGGAAAGATCTCACTAAGCTCGTGTAGCTTACTCCCCAATAGTTTTCTCTTGCAAGTTGTTAGATAATTTAGCATGGAATAAGAGCTGAGTGTTTAGTACTAGTGTTGAGATGCATAGAAGTTAGAATTTAAAGGTAGATTATCTAAACGGTTTGAATTATTACATATACTTATCGATGCTATATTTAGATTTATATAACTTCTCTAAGTTTAAGATTTAGATTTTTATTATCTAATCTTATCATTTAATAAGAGATACCAATTTTCTACGGTTCTAAGAAATTGTGGATTATTGGATGTTTTTAGTTATTTATATAATAAGATAAGTTTATAAATTAAAAATTTGAAACCTTAGAGATTAACTAATTAAAGTTTTACAATTTCTGACTTATAAGATGATTTTTGTATTACGGATGCATACATAATATGAAAATTTTAAACAATTTTACTAAACTCCCTTTAGGGTCATGACATTATGGTATAATTTATTATTTTGTAGGGGCTATATATTGTATTATTGTACTTCTTAGAGAATATTTATGGTATTTATGTTATATTTGTGGATAACACTAGATACTTTTATCTCTCTCTATATATAGATATTGTGGCAAAGTTATCACACCTCCTTTCTAGTATGATTACATTTAGAACTGTAAATGAGTTGAGATGATATAGTGCTAAACTAAAACTCGTTCGAATTTAGAATCTTAAGCTCAAGCTTAACTTAAAATAGGACTAAATAAATTCGAGGTCGACTCGATTAAGCTCGATTTATTTTAAAACACATTTTTTCTGATTATAATAATTTTAATATTCAAAATTAACTTGAACTTAACTAAAATTTATATTCAACTCAAGCTTGATTAAGCTTGTGAGCTAATCGAGCTAAGCATTACAATTTTTAAGCTCAACTTGATTAACTATTCAAGTAACTTAAGCTTGAGCTCAAACTTAATTTAATTTTTTTTCAAATTAAACTTAAGTAAATATAGAATCGAACTTAATAATTCATGAATAATTTCATTCTTTTACACCCCTAATTACATCATCCTAAAAGATTATCTCTTTACACTAAAACAATACGACCCTCGACTATGTAATGTGGCCCACACGTTGAGTAATGTCATGACTTTGTTGCATTGGGTTGTAGCCCACTAAATCAGCACATGTGTGCTTACATTTTGATATATGATACTGCAAGTATTCATTTGGGAAAAAAAAAAGAAGAAGAAGAAGAATTTAACAATGTTTACGATTATATGGACAAAAACATCAAAGGTTTGATTCAATTGTTTATTCATTTATTATGTTTTTCGAAAAGTACTAATTGCAAGTGTAAGTGGCAGAAAGTTATCACCGAATTAAAAAAAATAAAAAAAGAAGTGGCAGAATCTGTCCCCAAGATTAAGATAACATCGTGTAAATTAATTAATATATGGATTTCTCTATTTGGCCTTGTTCATGCGTACGAAGCCTGTCATTCAAATTTGTCTCTATATAAATTTCCTTTTGTCAATTCCTCCTATTACTTATCGATTCGTTACTTGCACTGAGCAGACCATGTGATCTTCTCTGATTCAGTGTAAAATATATGATAATAAAGTAATCAGTTTTACTTTAATCATTTTTGCTTACAAGCTTCCATGACATTCACTAACTGTACATATTTGAAAAGAAATTTTGTAAAATAAAACTTAAATTATTTGTTAAGTATTAGATAAATTTTTTTAAATCTTTAAAGTATGGTTTTATTTCTCTATAAATTTTTAAAATATTCAAAAAACTTTTAAACTGTTATTAAAACCCTAAAATTACCTCTAAAAGAACAGTAAATAGTTGTAGTTTTAGTGCTTTAACATAATTTGAAGTGTAAATATACTTAAGTCATTTATGACATATTTATTAAGAGACTGACTCTGATTATGCATGCATTTCATGGATAGCAGAAGTAGCATCAGCTGGAATATGTAGATCTCTTTATTAGGCATGGTTATTCAGGAAAAAAAAAAAAAACTTATTAAAAATTTCCTACTTAAAAAACAATTTGAGTCTCACGAACTTCTTTACATTGCGAGGTCCGACATACAGTGCCGCAACAAACAACATGAATTAAGCATATGGAAGCTAAGCAAAACCTCCCAAATTCGTCAGTGAGAATATTATTCTTGGTCTAAGGATGCAGCATTCCTGTCTTTTTACCTAACCCTTCAATTAATTAAATCAAATTCATGTCTTGATTTCTACATTCTGACCATTTTCTACTTGTATGGTATTTGGTCAGGGAACCCTTGCTTAGTTGTTCGCATCATTTTTGTTGTCAATTAGGAGAGTCTAATTACTGTCTCTTCAGCTAAAACATTGAGAAAAAGAAAAAAAATTGTCCCCATGTTAATAATGACATTAAGGAATTGGACGTATGCAAGTAAAGATAGATTTAATGTCTCTTAGTTAATCCCTAATTAATCATAACGTCTCTGAATTCTCTTATAGGAGGATTACCTCTAGTATATAAGCACTCATTGGTGGATAATCATGTTCAATAAAGAAATATAATTTTTAATATATTAGCTATAGCCACGGTCTTACCCAATTAATAGAAATACCGTACTTGAGTAGTGATGGAACATATCTCGATCTCCACTTATCTAACCATTACAATATAAATATGTGTTACAAGAAAGGCTCATGTACTTGAAATACTCTGTTTCCATGAAATTGAATAGATAATATAATAACAAATAAAGAAATAAGAGAATAAAAATAAATAATAACTACATGTATTAAAGATAGACTAAATTTTTATATAATGCAGAACTTAACAAAGAATTGGATAAAGATAGAGTATAATTATTAACCGAATAATTATTAACTGTAGAAATCATAATATTAAGAGGTAAGATTATAATGATCTGGGTCCTTTTGCACAATGTTCTCCAGTATGAAAAATTCTTACCGCAAAAAGAGGTTAGGATGCATGCTATACTTTGTAAGTCCCCAATCCTTTAATTATTAACTGTAGAAATCATAATAAGAATTAGTAGAAGGAGAGAATAAAATATAAAGACAGCATTGAGTTGCTGAGGGGAATTAAAATAAAGTCATAATAAAATAATGATTTTATGGGAACGAAAGGAATTTCTATTTCTAACTCCATCGAGTAAAGTGTACTACCTTGGGATGGAGAAAGATTAAGAGGTAAGATTATAATGATCTCGTCCTCTATACAGCCCTTCTACTTGCACCATCTCTCCGCTATGTAAGTTCGAAACCACCAGTATACCATACATCATACATTGAGGGAAAAAAGAAAACGGACAAGTGAGGCAAATCACTATAAAAGAAATCAGGAATATCCAGTTGAGTTATACGGGATAATATCTCTAGACGAACATAAATAAGCTATTTATAGCATCTCGATCTCCCATTGAGAACTCTCTAATTATTTGCATTTATACTCATAAAATTTACGCATAAATATAAACAAAGAAACCGAAAGTAAGGGGAGGCGCATTCCTACCTACAATGGTCATTGGGGTCATTACTTGTCCATGATGAAGGCCAGGTTGGTCGTCTTCACAAGTGATCAATTACCACTTTTCTTGTTGGGTTGTAACTTGAGAATCTAAGGGTGCTACAACTTGTTACCTATTACTACTAGTTAAGTACACGTTAAGATTCTAACTAACCTGCTACGATCTCCAAGTTCACTTGTAATAATTGTCATGATAGTACAATAACATATCTCCATATTGATACAATTTGAATGACTTATAGGCAAATCATCCTAACTACAATTATAATTATCAATAAGTTTCTAGCTCCTATAGCTATTGAATCAATTAACAAGTCTAATCAATTTCATTTCTTATAATTACATGAATCATCAACTACGTCTTCGCAATATAGTATTAATCACCTCCACAAATCTACTCAACACCATAGATGATATGCCACGACAAGAACAAATAAGCACGGCAATTTTAGGGGTAGGTTTAATCTAACTATGGTTTGTACATGGATAAAGTGAAGTTAAGTAATCGAGATTTAGCTTTGGATATGACTTATCACAATGACTCTCGAACTTAAGCGCTAACTTGATATGACACTCATGTAGCTAATGAGGTTAGTTGTCACCTGACCTTACTTAAGGAATGGGATAAGAGTTAATAGGAGTAAAATGCACTTAGATTAGTAAGCACAACTTACAAAGGAAATAATCAAATATATTTAAGCGCTTATACAATAAAATAGTATTAATAACCCCGCCATACCATAATCTCTTATACACATACATAGATAGATATAGATATATGTCTTTCACTTTACTAAATCCATATGATAGTGTTGGTAAACTAACCTCAACATTTAAGAACATATGATCCATGATCCACTTAGATCTAATTGCATCATCTCAATGTATGAGTTTACTGGGGAATTCTCACACGAAGATCAATATTTGTCCTTTAGACTTAGGATGGGCCCAAGCATAATTAGCAAATCAAGTTTAGGGTTAGATATGTGTTAGTTTGGTTATTTATCTAGCCTAGTAAACACATCTAACAAACATATATCACATATCTAAAAAGTCAAATCCAAACTAATTACAAGGCCTTAATCAATCATGAAACCCAAATCTAACAGCTTAATAATTATAACAATAAATCCATCTTAATCTTTCATTCATTTCAATCCAACACAAGATTTTATATTTAAAACTCCTAACTTCCCCTTAAGTGACACTCACTTGTCCTCTTGGAATTCAAATCTATTTAGGTTTCTAAGAATTGACATAAATAAAAATGATTGGGTCTTTGGATAGGATTAAATGCATAAGACATTTGGTTAAAGGTTTAGAATCAAAAGAATCAAAGGAAAACAAGGTCTGGATGCTATTTGTTAGCATCTAGATGCTAAGCTTCTAGTCATAAAAAATGACCTAGCATTAGGATGGTAAGCTAATATCCTCAAAGGGTATCCTCATGTTCAACCTTTTTCCCCAAGTCAAAACAAGTGTTTGAATGTCATACAATAGTACATATACACATAACTTCTAGCTAATCTTAATACTCACTACTTTAACTTTAGTTCTTCCTTACACGAATTTATCCACGTACCAAGCTTCTTTAAGCCTTAAATACCTAACCTATAAACCACAAAACTTAGCTTGATATTCCAAAACCTCAACTCAACTCTAAGAAAACCACTCAAACAAGTTAAACAAGAGAAAGGTTGAAAGATAATTACTTAAATAATGAAAATAATTGGAATCTAAATACGAGTTAACCCAAGTCCAAGAGTTGCAAATGAAAACATCTTAAATTCAAATTTCCTAAGAAAAACTAATGAACTACAGCAAAATGAAGGCTTTCACTAAGATTAGTTAGAGAAATGTGTCTTAAACGCTTAACCTTACCTTTAGACTTGTTTAGATATGATTCTCTTGAGTAAATGAGAGTTTTATGAGCCAGTATCAACTGGGAATAAAAAGGTATTAAAAGAAATAGACAAGAAAGAGAGGGTTACAGAGAGTAATGAGAGTTATATTAAAGGATTAAGGTTTTAGACAAATAAAGTGTAGTTAAGGTTTTAAGATGTAAGGTTTAGGCCTACATGAGCGAATTACATAAATACCCTTTTCCTTGAAATGATTTTCCTTTAGGATTTTTCTTAGGCATTTTATGGGTTGACTAATCTTCTAGTCCATACAAGCCTTGTTGAATAGACATGTACCGTAATGTCCAAAGATTCAACTCATGAAGGTTTTAATAAGAAAACTTTAGGCTTTAATTGTTAATAAAAACATTTGCCACTCTCCTTTGAGTATTGATGAATCTAACTTGAAGTTTAATACTCTAATTTTTGTTGAGAATCGGCAACTAAATAACTGCTTTAAAAATTGAAGAGTAAAACATTTGTGTTAAATTATTTGGTATTTCTATCCAATAAACTCAATGTCACTAAGATGAGTTTTAGGTCATCAACTCTTCTTTAAATTCTATTGGTAAGTACTAAACAAGTTTCGAAAATTGGCTAATGATTAGAAAATTGTAATTGAGAATAGTTCTATAAGGACTTTTTATTTTTAGAAAATTATATTAAATGCATAAATAGTGATCCTACTACACATAAGAGCTATAAACTACATCTTCATTCCTTAAAAATTTAGAACACTACATAATAATAGTATAAGAATAAGTAAATCATGTTGATATGTTGTGTATCGTGTCGATGCTTGAACTAATTAGTGTAAACCTCAACTTGTAATATGATCTTTTTGTTTATTGTATATGAAAGCCTAAAACCGTAACCTAATTTGTGTAATAAGCATGTCTTCTATCCCCATTTAGCAAAAGTTGTAAATAAACTTATGAAGTAGTTAATAAATACAACAAAAGAAGAGCAATAATAAAATTAATGTCAACAAACTTAAACATAAATATACAACCCAAAAATGTTTCAGCAAAGTAAAATCTAGACTTAGGCATGGACAAGTTTGTACTTACGACATGGCTCGAAACCAGCCTGCGTGGAATTAGAATTGATATTGCCAAGATGAGTCATAACCCATATGTGGAAAAAGAGAAAGCATTTAGTGAGTTGTCATCAACAACAAGAGTAATAAATATGTCTGATTTGGTACATATAGACTTTTATCTAAAATAATAATAATAATAATAATTCTTTAGTAAAGTGGGACTAGTTTTTGTCTTTCAATCTTCTTTGTAACATTTAAATTTGTTGTTCCACATTGTTAATGTTATAATTCTAATTGGATGCAATTGTATATATTTAAGTACACATCCTCGACTTCCTCGATAAATGGTCTAAACTAAAGGCAACAAGCTCTTGGTCTCAATTCTTTTTAGACTAAAATTTAATTATTATAAGTTTTAAGTTCTTTTTTTTTTTTTTTTATAAATTTAGGGGTGTTATGGTTGTTAAGTCTAAGAACTGGACCCATGAATTGGCTAGCTGTAGTCGGTATTGGTTCCATACTTTTTGAACCCGAGAACTAGCGGCTTGAGGTTCGTAAATCTAATCAAATATAATAAGTCCAAAGATTTATTAACTACACAATATCATTGAATTCAGTTAAATCATGATCTATTACACTACTAAAAATAGTCTTAACATATACTATTTGAAAAAGTAATCACCAATAGTTGAGGAAGAATGAGATTTTCTATTTGGAAAATGTTAATTGTCGTATGTATTTCTCTATTTTTTTTTTTTTTTAGATTAACACACTCGACGCTCATTAGAAAGGTCATTTCTATTTTACAATAATTTTGTGTGAATTTTTCATCTATATTTAGAAGAATCTGCATTTTTTAAGTCTTCTAAATGTTTCTTCTTTTTTCGTTAAATTATGTTGCTAATAATAGTATGTGCCATTGTAGAATAATTTATTCTAATATGAGAAGAATTTAGTAGCACTATGTTTTCTTAAGAATATAGTAATTCCAAAGTATGTACTAAGATAAAAAAACAAAGCCAAAAGTAAAACTAAATTACATCATTAAACATATTTCAAGATACTTCTGCTAGAGTTAATAATTAAAAAATGCACTGAAGTCAAAATATTGATCATGCAAAATTAAAAAAAAAAAAAACACATCAAAAGCCGATAAGGTTAAATTATTATAATTAATCATGCTCAACGTCAATTTTTTGTACCTTGATTAAAAGAGAGTAGGTAGTAGCGACCACTAAAATGAAAAAAGAAGAAACAGAAATTGAAAATGAAAATGTAAGAATAAAGTAAAAAAGCTAGACCTTGAGGTGATTGGCGCACGTTGGAGCCATGTAAGGAAAAATGAAAGAAAACATTACTAATATTAACAATAAATAAGATTTGTTTAATAAAGTGGTTTGTAAATGAGTTTATGAGTTGAGCCTGGCGCTGAAAATGACTATAAACAGATTTGAGTCATTTATTATTTGTGTCAATTTTACCGATTGAAACCTATTCACAATAGTGACGTGTATCATTGAAAGAAAAAAAAAATTGTGACATGTAATGTACAAATTTACAAGGTCATGTCTTAAATTGCTAGCCATATAGAAGATAATATAACTAACAAAGACTTTCAATTACTTTATGAATAGAACTACATAGTGCTGTTAATTGATGAGAACAACGTGAAGTAATTGTCTATCACAAAACAAGTAAAAATAATCTTAAAATCAATAATAATTGTAAAGAAAATGTTAATACCTAAACTGTACTATATTGAATGATGTCTTAGGTTAGCTACTAGGGTTTTGGGTACAAATGGGTACAAGAGAAGTATTTATACTATCTGATAATTTCGGCCAAAAAAAAAAAAACTAGCTGATAACTTGGTAAAAGATGGTCAAAGTAGTATTTGGCTCGACTGAGATCGATTAGAAGGCACTCGATTTTCAATGCATGCAAGACTTTGGTGGAAAGATCGGTTGTTGTCTGATGCTTTTCTCGTAGGGTTAACTTCATTTGACAGTTTTTTCACATCTCAACATGAATACAAATTGCCACTCAAAGTGAATGGGAGGACTTTGATTGCATGACGAAATTCCTCTTTCTTTCGATCAAAATCAAGTATCTCCACTTTCTTGCTCTTGGCCTTCAATCCAAGCATTCATTGTATTACGTGAGCTTAAGAAAACCTTTTTATTGGTTTTGCCTAGCGAAAACACCAATCTTGCGCAAGTAAAAGCCAATAAACGGAGAAAGCATGTATGGAAACATGGAAAAATTTCTTATGTTATCGCTTTGTTCTACATGTTTTGATCTTTTAAATTACAAAATGTCCCTCAACTGATCACATTACTTATTCTCTTCTACACATGAGATCCAATCTCTTGGTCAATATACTCTGATTACATAGTGTACAACAATAAAGTGCACATAATATTAAACTAAAAAAAGATGTTACTATTGAATCACATTACCTCATTAACCACCTTAATAACTACCATATGCTCAGCCTACATAAAACTTGTTTCAGATTTCTTTAATCCAAATCCACTAAAAATTCTAAGTCTATAAATCTATAGCCAAAACATAAGATCCTTTTAGATACTGTATGGTCCACTTAACACGATTGTAGGGTGTCACCAAGATTAGCCAAATGATGACTATAAAAGCTTACAGAACATGCAAAGGATTAAGTGTGAATTATAATATATATTATAATACCTATCACATTGAATGCAACAAGATGAAATAGTACTTTGTTTGGCTGAAGTGATCTTAGCAGAAGATGAAGGAACTTTAATTATCAATATACCTTTTAATGTAACATCGTATAGTTCATTGGAACTTTAAGGTTAAGTGTACTTAGGGGAGTACTCTTAGAATGGGTGATTTTTTAGGAAATAGTTGACACTAAGGATAAAATTGTACAATGTACTAAATCAAAGTGGACAATATCTCGGTGAAATGAGCTTTGGTAAGGTTATTGTAGGTGATATCAAAGTCGTTATCTTGCTGAAAGTGGAGGAACTAACTGCCATTGTCATGACTCTAGGGGGGGGGGGGGAGTTTAGTAGGATTGTCTAAATTTTTCATATCATTTGTGCACCTATGATACTAAAATCGTTTTATAAGTTAGAGATTACAAGACTCTAAATGATTATTTATTTAGGTTTTCGATTTTTAATTAATTAACTTACTATAATAGATAAATGACTATAGAGATCCGTTATTATACAGCCATTTAGAACCGTAGAGAATCGATATCTCTTACCAAATATTAAAACAAGGTAAAATAACTTGATAATTTATAAGAGATACCATATTATACTTAATTCTATCATGTAAATATTCTCTACATAAATTACTTCTATACCACCTATATACATTTCAATTAAGTCTAAAAATATCAAATATATGTCTAGTTTGTACTTTGCTCTCAAGATTTCTCTCAATCCCTGCTTAAAAATACCTGTACAAGAAATTATATGGGAATGAGCAAACCATGACCCAATGAGTTCGTTCTTCACCATTAACGTTTAATTAAGTTATCAAATATTATTAGCACACATGAAATCTATCTACAAACGAAATAAATGCATATATAATGAATGCAGGCAATACATCTATAAGAGTCTAGAACTATGGAAGGTATAGATTTATGTCGTCTATACATCGATTTTTCGTCCATACTTATTTGCACGGACCACCTCACTTTAACCACATGAGGCTACCTTGGGGCAAAGTCTTACCAGACAGCACTCAACTATTACCATAATCGAAAAATAATAATCAATATAAATGGACCTAACTAGGCTATCTACTGAACATATCAAAGGCCCTTTGAGTACACAAAGTGAGTTCTCTTGCTATCAACATATATCCAAAGTCCTACGAGTACAAATGTGTAAGTCCTCTCGCCATCCATTGGAGATACTATGCTAACTTTGTCTTGACAATAAAAATATCATTTACTGGCACTAGGAGCTCTATAGAAATCATACAAAATTTATTTAAGATTAGGAAAACATTAAAAAAAATACTTTTCTCAAATATCTATAAAGCTAGCACTGTTCATTAGTATACTAATTAGGTCACAAACATGTGACAAATATAATTAGTTATTTTAGTTGAATAGTTATATTTACCAATTTAAGAAAATGATTACACGGATAATAACACATAAAGTAATCGGTCATTCAACAAACAAACAATATTAACCAACAAACAGTATACAAACAACAAACAGCAAGTAGATAGCAGATCATAAGAACTCATTCACCTAGGTTAATGCGTACTCTCTAACCCTTTGTGATTTTCAATATTTAATAATTGAATACCTAAAAGATAAATAGATTTATAAATATTTTGAAAAACTAGGTTCATCAATTAATTAAATATTTCTTATTATTTGCCTAGTTTCTTACTAAAACCTAAGTATGGTATATATATAGTTTAACTTAAATCTTTTACTTATTTTTCTCGGTTTATCATAAATTTTTAGTCACATATAACTTTTTCATTTTAACTTTGATTTGTATGAACTTATAGTTAATTTTTAGCATTTTTTAACATATTTTCACGTAATGGGGTCTGTTTTAAATGTTGTAACTCGTATTTTCTATTATAGTGTAAAAAATATTATGAATTTTATTATTTTGACTTAAATAATTATAATATATTATTTTAATCCTTTTCTTTACATATTTATGATTTAATAAATATCTAATTCTTATATTTTATAATTTTCTTATTTTTTCTTTCATTTTACCATAATTTATGTATTTTTCCCTTTTTAAGGTTTAAGACTTATTAATTCATTTTTACCAATTTAATAATTTTCTAATTAATTAATTATATTATTATTTTTTTAATTATGAATTTAATTAAATGTTGGTGTAACAATGTAGAAAGGTGCTACGTGTCATTTCCAAAATTTTTGCATATTTTGAAGTTTTTCCTATTTTTTATTTTTACATAATATATATAATTGTATTTATTATTATGTTTTATTAAATTTTTTCAATTTAATTAATTTCCATTTTCTTGAATCCCACGACATAAATACTTACTTATATATTTATATATTATATTATCTTAGCTTATTTATTAATTTAGTATTATTGTATATTATACATATAATTTTTATGTGTACCCATATACTTAGATATATATTATACCCTTAACATACATATTTTTATACGCATACGTATACATATGTAGTTGGTTTTCTTCACTTATTTATACATATATCCTCATGTAATTAAGTAATATAATCCTAAATATACTATATGTATTATATACATATATATAGGCATATACTATACCTATATATATACTATACTAGTATTTTTGTATTTTAGTCATATATATCTATATATGAATTTGTAGCCACTTATTTATACATATACTAATATAATAAAATTACCTAATATACACTTATTATACACGCATACATATATATGTACCTATACACTAGTCTTTATATTAAATATTTGTAGATCAAATATGAAATGTATGTACACTAGAATATACCTATGTATTTATACCTATATGAACATAAAGAAATACTAATTTAACATATAATTCCATTTCATGTACACTTAATCTTAATACAAGAAAATTGCAAAAATCCATTGTAATTACAAAATCCTTAAATATATATATTTCAACAAAATATATATATATACATAAAGTATATAAAATTTAATAAAGTACATACTCTAAAAGGCTACTAAATTGCTCTTTTTGATGTCTTGATATATGGTTATCCCAAGTACTTTATCTTTTTCCTCTTATATTTGTTGAGAATCAATAACAACATCGAGAACAAGAAAATTAGTAGAAGAGGAAATGAAAGGAATTTTTTTTTTTTCGGTGGAGTATTTGGTGTTCTTGTGGGTTTGTTTTGAAAGAAAACAAGGGGCGATTTACAAGAGTAGGTGGTGTCTAGGAGAAAGAAAAAAAAAGGCAATGTAAATAAAGAAAATAAAAGAAGATAAGGATGTATTTAGGAGATGTGATTTGTACTTAGTGATTATCTTGTCTCTACTCCCTCAATTAAGCACATGATGAAAATGAATTACACAACTCATTAGTCGAAACAAGATTCTAGAAATTCACATAGTAAGAAAAAAAAAATGGAGAAGAAAGGGAAAAGGAAAAAGAAAAGGAAAGAAGGAAAAGAAAAATTAGAAAATTAGAAATTTCTAAATATAAAAATTATAAATTTATTAATTATAAATAATGTTGAATTCTTATAAAATTTATTAATTCAATTGTTAACCGTTACATTTTATGTAATTACGTATATTGATTGATAATTGTATTTAATTAGGGTTTATTACCATTAGGGTAAATTTATTTATTTTATAAGCTTAAAGTTATAATTTTAAGATTCTTATTAAGTTCGAGTTCAATCATGGATATTTATACGTATATAGGATTTAGGGTTTTCGTACACGATTTAGGTTTTGATTGAATTTTTAGGATTTTTATTATGTATAATATATTCAATTTCTTAATTTAATAGAATTTCTATTTTACTTAGTCTTATTGACTTGCAAGATTATCTTTAGTTTTAGAATTCGATTTTATTTTTAAATAACTAAATTCGCGAAATTTACGGACATATAAAACAAAGTACTACAATATGAAGGAAAACTCTTTAGCATGTAAGTAGAGCACTTCTAGAGTCTTTGCTACGTCATGGTAGTCTAGGAACCCCGTAAAATAACTAACTAGGATGTTAGCTTTGTAAATGGGTTAGATTATAATATTTATTTAAATAAAAGTGATGAAACTCTAATAACCAAGATATTTTTTTTATAATGACTTGAAATTCATCGGAACTCTAAGATTAAATATGCTTCTCAAAGGAACCACTCTTAGGATAGATGGTCTCTTAGGAAGTAGTCGACACCAAGGACAACATTGTACAACATACTATATCAAAGAGAATAATACATCTGTACAAGGAATATAGTTAGATCCTTACCGTATATATTTCCTCTCTCGCCTAGCATTCAATGCATTTTGTGAGCTCTGGTCAACTTTTTATTGATTTCGTCTTGCAAAACCACTAATTTCTACTAGTAAAAGCTAATAAATGCAGGAAATCATGTACGGAAGCATGGAAATTTTTTTTACGTTACTAGTTCGTGCTCTATAAGTTTGATCCTTTAAATTATAGAATATCTTTCATTAATCACATTACGTACAAAAAGATATTGGACACTTGGTTTGTATTAACAAAGTAATCGTATCCTGAAGTCCTCAACCGTTTTTTTGTATGGGTCAGGAAAATTGGGAGTAGAAAATAGACGGAATATGATCCTATTCCATTCTGGAAAGTTAATTAATGAAAGCAGAAGCCAAAAAAATAAAGGAAAAAGGAAAAGCTTTTCATTCGGATGACTGAATACACAAAATTTATTTCCTCTAAATTAAAGCGATTAATTTTTTTTTTTTAACTTTTAGGTAAGATAATAATGATTTATTAGATATCAACAATACACTAAACTCAAAATCTGCAAACAACAAAAATAACAAAGGAGATAAGAGTAAAGATCTCTTTTTTTTCCATATATAAAATCTATTTGATATGCGCATTTGCTTTATGACTAATTACAAAAAAAAAAAGGCATGGGAAATAGCAAATTAATGAATTGTAAAAATAGTTATTGAATATAGCAAGCCATTTTTTTAAATATTATTTTACAAATATACCATGTCCAACTTCATTCCCATCTCATATTTAATTGTCTATAGACTATAGATACCCTACCTTTCATTCCCCAGCTTTCTTTTTCTTCATTTGTTGCCCTCTTTGCTTTCTAAATGCAAAACGCAAGTCTAACACGTTTAGCGTGGCCCTTTCGAGCAATTACCACGTAGAAAGAATAAGACAAAAATTATTACTTTTATTATTCACTTTCTTTTTCTTTTAAAAAAATTTCTCTTTTCACGTGTTTGGCTTTTGGTCATCTTTTTCGGTACAAGAACAAACAATGGGGCGAGTATGATCTTTCAGATTTACTTTAATCCACGTCTGAACAGTGTTCGGAATCAAGCCAATCATAGCACCATATTTCCTCGATCACTATTCACCTCAAACAAGGTTTTGTCATCATCTGAAAGTATATTCCGATAAAACTTTCATGGCTTTTTTTTTAAAATAATTTTTTCATCATAATTCATGCACGTATCTTTCCAAACATATATATACTTTTTATTATCAAATATATATATATATATATATAACACTTATCTATTTGGTATATATACTCTTGGGTGCTAATTGGTATTAGTGTATAGATATATATATTTAAAATATTTATATTAATTTTTCTTAAAATATATCGTATAAATAAAAATATTCTCCAAGTAAATTATATACCTAGATAATATAAAATAAAAACTCTAAAAAATCTTCTCAAAAAGGATAAAATTCAATTAAATCATTTCTATTATAATCTTTAGTTTTTTAAGATAATAAACATTATATTGATTGTTTTTGGTATGTAGCGTTATCTTACAAGAAGCTTGAGGTAAATTTAAGCCTCCTTTGGACCAATAGCCCTATAGTTGTCGGGTTTCCAATCGATATATCAAAAAACTTTTAAAAATTTTAATTATCCTATTATTTTACTAATACTACTATTTGGTATCAATATTAATTCTAAGTATATGGCATTGTTAGCGTTTTCTAACGTATCTACCTTAGAATTGTATACCTCTACAGTCCAACATTATTATCGGCACCAAATATGGTTTTAAATTAATAGCAATTACTATTATTTAACACAGTATAATTCTATTCAAGAAATTGTAAAGCATTATCTAAATAATCATAAGCATATGCATAAACAATATATTATGACATAAAATTAAAACAGGAACATAGACCACCAAAACCTGGTTTTATTACCAGTATATAATGGAGTCTTATATAAGCATAAATATAGATAGAAAACCACTACTGGCAGTAGTGCTAAGGTTAGTAAGGTTTTATGTAGAAATATTAAAGTGCATAAACATTAAATGCATAGAATAAATGTTAATATGAAACCACCATAGGCAATAATACCAGCCGATTATGGGGTCCTGTAACAATTAATAATAAATTATCAAATTTTGTGGAGTTACACCTAATTTAATTAGAGATTTCTTACACAAAATGTAATATAAAAAAGAGAGATAATAAAACAGTTAAAATTTTTATTTCATTAAAAAGTTTGTATAAAATATAAGAGCATTACATTTAAATCTTTTAAAGAAAATTGAAACTATTAAGAGGTATTAGTATTATACTTCAAAATAGAAGTATAGGAACGCTTCAAAAAAGAAAAGAAGATTATTTGTGAAAGAAGAAAACTAGATCGAATGAAGATAAGAGAAGAAAAAAAAAAGAAGTAAGAAAAGATAAGAAAGAGTAGAGATGTGTGTAGAAAAAACAAGTAGTCAGGTAGAAAGAGGGTAAGAATAAGTGTCTGCGAGAGAGTAAAGTGTATAGGAGGAAGAGAGAAATGTGTGTATGTATTTGACCTTAATTCTAAATGAGATAAGGCAACATTTTATAATTGAGGAGGTCAACCAAGTACTATAGTGAATAATGTCATTATGGTTAACAAGTTACTGTAAAAATAGTAAAAGTAGAGATATTCTACTGTAATGAATAGTAATATGTCAAAGTAAATGACATCATTGATGACTTAATTGTACATTATGATACATTAGTGTACGTATACGAAATGTATTTTACAGTACAATATACATACAAGAAACAAAATCATACATTGATTAAGGGTCGTCTAGATCTATCCTATAACAGTTATCTTCATTTGTACTTTTACTGTAATGAGATTTTGATCCAGTTGTTGAATCTGAACTTGATCCTTGTATTGATTTATTGATGGTAGCTAATGCTTTCTCTAAAATTTGTTTCATCTAACCTAAAGAACTAGCACAAGCTAAAGAAGACATTAAAAATCCTTTATCATGGAATAGTAGAGCTGAGACATTGGTTGAAATAATTTATGGATCTTGATCCAATTTAAAATTGATTCTTCTTCAACCTTATTCTACATTTTAAAGCTATCTTACCATTTGGCTTTACACATTTTGACTAAATTTATGGTATTTGTGGTACTATCAAACTTGTAATTGAAAAACCACATCATAACCCGAGACACACTGATATACATGAAATAAAATATTTCTTTTGGGAAGCATTTCTCATTTGGTGTTGGGTTATAGTTTTTCATAAAAACATTGAAACCATTTTTGGCCTTTTCATGAACAATCTCAGGGACTGCTCTAAATTGTTCTTATTAGTGTACAAGCTAGTGAGGAAGGGTTTTTGATGAACAATTATAAAAAAAATGAGCCATGTGTGTTATCGTTTTGCATTCATTTGGTAAAAAATATTTCACTAAGTCTATTTATAATCGTAATAATTATAACTGGCTCGATAATTTGATTGGGCTGACAAAGGGTTCATATTAAACTTAATCGGCATCGTTGGATGGGTTCGCCATTCCTTAAGGTTAAAGGCCTTATGGATTCTAGCTGTAGAATAATAAATCATTTTATTATTTTCAAAATGCTTGAAAGAAATTGATTTAATGTCAATTAAAATTCTTTCATAAAACTGGATGGGTTTGTAAAAATCATCTGGATAGAAAAAATATTTTGTAAAAACTTTTCTTGTAAATTCAAAGGGATCCTTTTCAAACATGTCTTCTTTAATAGAGAAAATATATTTAGAAATGGATTTTTTCTAAAAAAAAAAATTTCTTTTGAATTGCAAGTTTTAGCTTTGAAGGTATTGAGGATGTTACCTTAGTAATCTGTACATTCTAATTCTTTCTCTTGTTGTCCATTTGTTGAGGAATTCCTGAAAGTACAGGATGTACATTTTTTAGGTTCATAGCAATCAAAATTGCTCTAAGTAATTCTGGAGTAATCATTATATCAGCCAATTTAGAAAGGTTTCCATTGGATTGTGTTCGAATATTATAAGATTGGACATTTTGGTTATTAGAAGACTGGGCATTAAGGGACATTGGTTGAGTCATTGAAAAGAGATCCTCCTTGATTACAAGAGGAGCATTGGATGATTTACAAACATCCAACTATATTTTGACATCAGTTAATCCCTTTTAGGAGATTAACAGAGCTCTTTATCCTTATCCTTTTAGGAGGTATCCCTATAAAAATTCACGTGTAAGGAAATCAAGAACGGAATTTGATGATCCATTAATATGCTCAATTTCAAAATAAAAAATAGAAAGAATAGGTTACCATCTTGCAAGAATTTGTTTTGATCCAATATTGTGAACATCTTTAATTAAAACATTTTTAGTAGCTTTACAATAAATTTGTAAAAGAAATTTTTGGTTTAATAAATCTCCTTAAAACTTAGAGATAGTTAAAACACTTGCTAAAATTTCCTTTTTGATTGTTAAGTAATTATGTTGGCATTCATTCCAATATTTGGAGACAAATTGTACTACATATTCCTTATCATTTTGTTTCTATTTCATAACTCCTCTAAATTCTAAATCCGAAGCATTAATTTCTATAATTTTTGGCAAAGATGGTTCAGCAATATGTAAGCAAGGAATTCCACTAATTTTTTGTTTAATTTGTTTGACCACATTAGTATGGATTTCAAACTATGGTGCAAGTTTCTTTTTCAGTCTTTGAAACAAGGGTTTACAAAGAATATTAAGATTGGGGAAAAAATCAACAACATAATTCAAACCTTCTAGAAATCTTTGAAGTTGATTTTTATCTTTAATTTCATTAAGAATTTTAGAATTAAATTCAATTGATCTTTGAATTGGGATTATTGTTCTATTATGAATATTGAATCTTAAGAATCTAATCTTAGTTTAGAAAATATTAATCTTAGAAGGTGACACTACTAATCCATTTTTTTTTTGGAAATATTAATAAAAATCTTAATATGTTTAAATGTTGATCTATATTTGATGAAAAAACTAAAACATCATTAATATAGACAATTATGAAATTTGTAAAGTCATTAAATATTTCATTCATTAATTTTAATTTTTTATTTCTTATTTCTGGATATTAATTTCATTGTAAAGGTCATTAACAGAAATAGATTCCTTATGTCTCATTTTTCTTTTTTCAAGGATTTCATTAAGGTTATAAGGTAATTTTGGCGTAAGTGTAAAATTAGTTTTATTAAAATTTTTTAAACAATTAAGTCTATCATTGTTATTAAATAACTGGTCAATATTGTAAAGAATTCTTCTTTTTCATTTGTTAGAACATTAATTTCATTATCTTCTTCAACTGATGAAGATGATGTGGACTCAATATCATTAACTTGAATTCCATCATCACAATCATTTTTTGATGAAGAAGGTTCATTATCACAAAATATTTTCCATTGTTTTTTTATTAAGGTTTAATTTATTAAGTTTATCGTTGATTTTACAAAAGTTAGCTATATGACTAATTTTTTTACATTTATAACATCTTAATTGTTTATAAGATTTTCTTTTATATTTTTTATCTTTTGGTTTCCTTTCACTTTTAAGGTTTTTAGATAATTTCTTCTTAAAATTTCTATAAGACTTTTTGTGTGAACATTGGGGAAATTGTGAGTTAGAATGTTTTACATTCTTTTTCTTCTTTTTATCAACAAATGAGGGATTGTATTGAGCATAAATTGGTTCCTATTTTATATACATAAGAAGTTAATTCTTCATATGATAAGTTATCATAAGGAATTTCATCATTTTTTTCTTCTTGGATTTTATTTCTAACCTATTTTTCTGTTAACTTAGATAAATCGACTAAAAATTTTTCTTTCCAGAAAAGTTGATTACAATCATTTTTTAGTAAGACTCTCTGAAAGAAAATGTCTTTATATTGTTTAAATTCTTAAGGAGATTTACATTTCATGTTTGATAATAAATCTAAGGTTTTGTCTCTAATATATGAAGGATCTTCTATGAAATATTGGCTTAGTGAAAATATTAATTTATTAACCATGTCTTGGATTAGTTCACCATTTTTATTAAGGATTCTTCTTCGATTTTCATTAAGGATTTTTTTTTTCTATTTTCATCAATTTTACATGAAGTTAAAATATTGATCCGTTGTTCCTCAATGAGATAGTTATCTCACCACCCTTTTAATTGTCCAATGAAACCAGAAATTAAAAAGAGAGCTTCTTGATAATTAGTAATATTTAGAACAGTTTTATTAGTATTTGAAAATATTATCATTTGGTTAAGGATATTAAGGATTTTTTGTTCAAAACATCTATCTATATTCCATTCATAAGTGGATCCTATTGAATACTTATTTTGATCATTATTATTCTTTTCTTTAAAAATTATATTAGGAGGCGTTGCTCTTTGGTAGTATAATTTTTTAGGTTCTTTCTAATTAATTTTATTAATTTCATTATTCAACTCATTAATAGTTAAATTTCTTAAAAAAACTTTGGCCATTGTTTTATTGATTAGATCATTATCTATTTCATTTAAGATATGGATTTTTTTTTAAAGGGTATCATCTATAACAATTCCCCTTTTGAGAAGAGTTTATGTATCTAAATTTAATATATTAGTGGGCTTTGAAGAGGAAGTTTTTTCTTTAATCATTTTATTTTTTAGCATTCCTTTTTTATTATCTAAAGCTTTTAAAAATTCATTACTTAGATTTTTTAGCATTTTAAAAGGCTTAAACAAAAGCGCATTTTTATTAATTTTATTGGTTAATATTTTCTCATTAGTTTTGCTTATTTTATTGTTAATTATATTTTCCATTCTATCTAATTGTTTTCCTATAGTATTAAGTGTTGATTAGTGAAATTATTTTGATTTATTATTATTTTAATTCTTAGGCCTTTTTCCTCTATAGTATTTTTAAAAGGTGCAAGAGTTATTTCAATATTTATATGGGTAGTTCTTATATTACTAAGTGGTGGATAATTAAATTCTATTATTTTCCCATCACCTAACTTCTATTTATAACATTCATTAATAACATTTAATTTTTTAGGCCTCTAATAATATTCTTCGAACTATTTGAAGAAATATATTTAAGTACTAATTTCATTCACAAAATTATAATATTCTTCTTTTATTTGTTGCTTAACATTATTAAAAGTATTAAAATACCATCTTTTGATTTTTTTTTTTCATTTTTAGGTGAGTTAAATTTTTTGCTTAATAAAATTCTATTAAGCTTAAAGGGTTTTTCTAAAACATTAAGTTCATGATCACCTATATCCAAAAGTGTAGGTTCTTGATGATCTAGCTCATTGGTTGGTTGGTGTACTAGTTTAGTTATATTTGACCTATTATTGACTATTCTAGAAATAGATGGGTTATCTTGGACATTAGGTTGCACATTTGGCTGAACATTGTATTGAGCATTAATGGTGAATAAATTATAGGGAGGTTAAGGAATATGTAATGATCTCCTGGAAGATGATGATATTGATCTTATTTCTAAGGGTTTCTAAATTGATTAAAATATCTCTTTGCAAATTGGATGGTAACTTTTCCATATGGTAACTTTTCCATATGGGTGTTGGATAACATTTAATGGTTCAGTATTATAGACAGGTTGTTTTGGAAGTGGATTTTCTACTTCTTAATGCTTAAGTAGGTTGACTTAAGGCCTCTGAATCATTTTAGATACATAAACATTAGCTTTGGTTAGGTCTGTTTGAATAAGAAGAGCCTAGCCTCTCTTATTAATCTTGTAAGCTTTGAACCAAAAGCAGTTTTTATTAATTTAAAATATATTCTATGGATTATATCCATTGGTATTACTCCTTCTATCATTCTATAATTATGAGTTTTAATTTAAAGAATTAAAGAACTCATTATGGTTTTGTCTCTTAGACCTAAGGTAATATTTGGATGACAATCAAATTGAATTGGTCTGCTACTAAGGTTGGTTTCAATAGTAGCATGGATTGATCTTTCATAAACTAATTCCCTAGTATCTTTTAAGGACCATAAAACAAAAGTATTTAATCATAACTTAATTAGAGGTTTAACTCTTACTTGGACTAAACTTATGTGCATATAATTTTAATCTTTTGCATATCTTTTAATTAAATAAGCATTTAACAATTTTATTGTAGTTAAACCATTAGAGATTGGAATTTTTTTTTCTTTTGTGGCTATAACATAATTATTTTTTTAAAAAAAGTTTCTATTTAGCCATATGATAAATTTGATCATAAGATATTTTTGGTATTTTTCAATAATGTATTGCCTTATTAAAATCTTTCATATGTATTTCATTCCTATTATTTAACATAGATTCTTCCGATTGCTCATTAGACATAAAGCTAGAAGAGGATATAATTCTTCTAAGTAAATCTATATTTTCAAAAGAAATTAATTTTTCTAATCTTATAGATCTAATTTACAGGACTAAATTTAATCCTATGTCATGATTTCCAATTTATGACCCATTGCCACTATTAACTCAAAACAAGATTTATATTAGACCTCAGTAGGCTTATCACAACACAAGGAATTCTATACAAAAATTGCCCTAAGTGAATGATAAATATAAGATATAGATATATATGTTATATACTCCAAGTATATAACTTATATATACTCCATATAAGCTATATACTAACTTATCAAACTAACTAATCAAGCTATACATGTATGTATGTTTGGAAAAAAATGAACGAACTAGAAGGAATGAAAAGTAGAAGAAAAGAAGTAGGAAGGAAAAACAATAGAAGGAAATGTCTAATACATGTTCTTATTTAGATTAGAGAAAAGAATATGGAAGGAATGCTTTTTAAAATAACATTGAAAAATATTTGTGACTATTTAATTATTATATTGTTCTAAAAATGATGGTAAGATTTTAAAAAGTGAGGGTATAATTGAAATTTTAATAACTTTTTATTCGCAATGGTATATCAACATCTTGTCTGTGGTGAAGGTTAGGATGGGCCAAGTCACAGTTCAACATGACGCATGATTTATTAGATGATTGAAATGATTTGTTTTGTACATTAACATTAGTTATAGCTTTTGGTGTAGTGATAAAATACTCAATCCTACAAATGGCATAAGCGCCAAGGTCATGGGTTTGATTCCCATTATGCATAATGCTTGTTGGTAATGGTATGTTAGTATCATGCTTGTGGTGAAGGTCAAGATGGGCCAGTTACAATAAAAAACGGTACTTAGGCTGCTAAATGATTTGAGTTCTATGTCACCATTAGTTATGACTTTTAGTATGGTGATGAAGCATACAGTTTTACACTATCCATTGAAGAGGAAAACAAAAATGTAGGCCCTAGGAATAATTTTCTCTCCTAAATCCATCCCCTCTTATATTCCTTTCATTGGGGTTTCTATGATAATGTTAGTAAAATAATGTTATCGTAACGCTGATCAATTTAAACCATTAATTTATGAAAACTTAATTTATACCGTCTATCCTATTAAAATAGCCTAACCTGATACTTGAATAATAGTCAAGTAATTAATTAAATGGGAAAGGTAGAGAAAGAAGGTAGCCTACAAAACTTCTATAGCAGATTACCTTGGTTGGTATTATAGTAGTGCCACATTACTAGCGTTATAGAAAAATCCTCTTTCATAACCAAAAAAAAGGAAAGTTTCTTGAAATCCTTGATTTCCTTCCACTTTCCTTTCCTTCTCAATTCTTTCCGTCATTCTAAACATAGTGCAATACTATATCGTATGACTTTTGATGGTGCGTTGAAAAAATGTAATAGTATAAATATGTCAAGAGAAGAAAAAGTGAATATTTGCTTATATACAAAAGCTTCCCCTTAAAAAATTAATCCAATGTCAATAATGTATATCAATTTGAAATATTATTCTTTGTAGATTTGAATACTAAATTATAAAACATAATAATGCACGTATAATTCTTTTAGTTAGCCTTTAGCTGTTAAAACTAAACAAAATATAAGTAACATTTGATTGCTAAAGCTGGATAAGGTAAATAAAACTGGACAACATAAGTACAATGAGTATAGGACAATATAATTTTATTGTATCACGTTTGATTTATATAGTGTTAGACGTAGTTTTTGTGATGTCACTTATTTGTTATATACAAGTACTGAACTTAATATTGTATATCAATATGTATATTATCAATATTATCTAATATTTATTTAATTACATATTTATATTATTTAAAAAGTATAATTTTAAATATTTTCTATTAATATTATATAATACTTATTTAACTACATTTATATCATCATACTTATATTTTTGTCTAATGAAGTTAACTTTTGTACGATATTTTTGATGGGATAAATTTTGAATATTTTATTAAGTTATTTAAGCTCAATTGCAAACCAAATATTAGATAAAAAATTTCCCCCAATCTAATCTTATAAATTTTTGTAGCTAAACAATGTGAAAACTAGATAGCATAGTATAAGGTGTACATGATAATACAACTCCATTGTATCTTATTTGGTGTACGCAGCATTGAACATAGTTTAAGTGCATGAAAAATTAAAATATTTAATTATTCATAATATAATTAATAATAAAGTTCAATATTGTGGTTTGGGAATTCAATCTAAGGTTTTTTTTTTTGGAATTTTACAAATATTACTATTTTGTATCATGTAAAATAGATTTTTATACCATCAAATTTATAGTACAAACTTTTGAGCTTTTCTCTAGTATTTTAAGACCGCTTTTTATCCAATATTATATATAATTATGCAAACTAAATAGGAGATAAAAAATTTATCCAATTCAATATTATAAGATTATAGTAACTAAATCATACCTTAAAATCTTCTTGTTAGTGTGCCTCTGAAGTTAACCAAAATTAAATCATAATTTATGATAAAAGTTGTGATTCACTTTCAAATGGGATTGCTTTGGATGATGTGGAGAAATAAATGGCTTATCCAGCCTTATGCAATATATCCATTTTCTTCTCTCTCTCTCTTCTTTTTCTCCCTTCTTACATTATCTTTTATTTTTTATTTTTAAATATCTTATCATTTTACGTATATAAATAGAGTTTTGACTTTTTAATTCTTTTATTATGTTCTGATAGTATAAATAAACTATATATAATATATATATATCTATATTATTCAAGCAAATGGAGTGTTAAGTAACTGTTTTTTTAAATTATATATTTACTCTCTATTTATTATATTTAAAAAAAAACTAATGATAAAATAAACTATTAAAATTATAATTAATTAATAAATATATCTACTTACTCATTTTACTCTCTCCTCATTTCTTTACTTATTTTATATTTTCTCTCTTTTGCTTTTTCATGCTTTTCTATTAACTACATCTAATCTCTCTCTCTTCTTATTTTATATTTTTTACGCATGTAACGCGATGCATCGTCGCTGATATATGTAACCACATCAGAGAGGCAACTATACGCCGAGGGAATGAGTAGTAACAGCTTTTAGGGTTAAGAGTGCTTTACCTTCGGAGATAGTAAAACAAATGGTTCTACGTAAAGTCAAGGGTATAGAGAATAAAAATGACACTCCCATATTTTATTTTCCTTGATTTAGCGATTTTGTTCAACTTGGGAACTTGTTCAATAATTCTTCAGCCACAAAATCACGAATATACGGAGCTACATCCCAAAAGAATATATATATATATATATATATATATTACAATTATGTAAAACCCACGAAAATTATGGATGCAACAAAGCATAAGTAATCCCATAATTTTAAAGCAATTTACCTACCCCTTGTCATTTTCACAGTTGGATTCATTTTGTGAGTGCGATTATGAATAGATATACGTGTTACATAGTACTGTACCCATATACTTACTGCATTTTGAAATTGGGCTCGTAATTAGTACTTTCTATTCCCCAATCCCTTTTAATTATTACTTAATCTAATATAAATCGCATTGTTTTCACAGATAATCTGAGTGAGCGAATTAATGAGGTTCCATGGAAGCCCAATGCAAAAGGAGGGGTCTTTCTTATAGCCTATTAATATTATATAATTTTTTTTTCTTCTTACTTGTTTTTCTTTTTTTTTTTCTTTTTGTTTATTTCATCTTGATAATTGCATATGTGACACCTATATCAATTATTGAAACAATAATATAAAACTTATAGAAGGAACTATCGACAAAATGCATAAGGTTTAAAAAAAATAAGAATTCTTAAACCATCGATATAACAATTCAAGTAATTTTTCAAAAAAGATACTCCTCAAACATGGTTAATGGATATATCTTTAACTCCTTCAATTGGAAAAAAAAAAATAAAAATCCTTCTTATTGTATTTTAAATTATTTCCGTTTCGTTGTCTAAAGTCACAAGTTTATGGAGAATACTGGGGCTTATATGAGTTCTTACGCTACTTTTGAGTAGTCAAGGGTATACGCAGTAGGTCTGCTCCATTCCTTGACATAAACGGCAACATCGTGTCCAAGACCCGGACACGTAAAGGATACAAACGGATCCACGATGTGAGCAGTATTCGCCCTTAAATGACCACGGACTTGACGAGTCTTAACGTTTGCCGAAAGAGCAAGAAAAAAGATAGTAAAATAACAAGGAAAAAATAAGACAAATTTGTTGGAAAACAACCACAAGTTAGATGGTTCGTAAAGTTGTGAACCGGCTTCGGAGGACCTAGCGGATCTTTTGATTTGTAGGGTCCTTGTACTCTTAATGAAATCGGTAGGATAGGGGCGCTCCTACTTTGCGCTTTCCCAGGCCCATGACTCCGCAGCTGTACCTAAATCAAATGAAAAACAATTCAATAGTAATAATACTTCATACCTTCGTATGTTTTTATGAATAACATGGAAATACTGATAAGAGTACACAATTTTTAAAATATTACTATTTATATTATCACATATTAAAATTTTATGGATGCTTTCCTATCATTAATTAATTTAAGTGATATATTAGTATTTATTGTATATTTATTTCAAATAAATTGAGTTGAGTTGGAATACTTGTATAAAATCTATATATAAGAGCACATTTATTGGGTGAAGCTTGACGTTTTGTTTTACTTACTATTATCAATATTATTATTTTGGCCAGAGTGTATAAGCTAATCATTTAATCATGATAATTAATATGGGCCAAACCACGGTAGATGGCTTTAAGGCCTAATCTATCGAAAAATAAAAAAGCTCTTTACCACGTGGGTGTATATACCATGTCTCCAAACAATATCTATTTGACAAAGAGCAGACTCTCTCTCCATCCCCCTCTTCCTCTCTTTCAGTGTGTGAAACAAAACACAAGCAGAACTCCATAAAAATGGAAGCTCATAAAACTGTATGCATGAAGAAGAAGCCCGGTAAAGGAGCATGGTCTGAGGAAGAAGATCGCAAGTTAGCAGAAGCTATTGCAATTAATGGTGCTAGAAGGTGGAAGAGCATCGCAATAAAAGCAGGTTAATTAATTAATATTGTATTTTCTTGAAAGTTATTAATTTTTATGTTATTGAACATGGAATATGATTAATCTTAATTAATGTTTGTTGTTGACAGGTCTTAACAGGTGTGGAAAGAGTTGTAGACTGCGGTGGATGAACTACCTAAGACCCAACATCAAAAGAGGCAATATCTCAGACCAAGAAGAGGATTTAATACTCAGGCTTCATAAACTCCTAGGAAACAGGTTCACTTTGTGACACATAAATTTCTTTTTTCATTTTTTTTTTAAATACAATGCTTGCAAAGGAAAGAACAAGATTCATACCAATTGTATTATAAAACTTCTCCGATTTCTCTATATCTTATTACTATTAAAAATTTTGATCTCTTACTTAGAAAGAAAATTTTGGAAAAATATAAATCTTGGATTATTTTTATTTTAATCTCATTCCAATTACGTTTTAAATATTTTCTCGTGATAGATGGTCTTTGATTGCTGGAAGACTGCCGGGTCGAACCGATAATGAGATAAAGAATTATTGGAATTCTCATTTGAGCAAGAAAATAGTTCAAATGGAGAAAAGTCCGCGTGAAGGATCCATAAGCAAGCTTCCATCATCGAATTTCAAGCCACATGAGGAGGCTTATCATGAAAATGAAAATGTTAGAGAGAATAAGAGCAACACCAACAAATCAGAGAGCAAGGACTCCGCCATTATTGATAGCTTCAATGTGGATGATCTCTTTGATTTTTCAACAAGTAGTTTTCCCAGTTATGACTGGTTTAGTGAAATTCTTCTACCTAAGGAAAGTGCATAAATGTAGGCTTATTTATTAAGCTTACCAATTACATTAATGTCATTTTAATGACCATAGATTTTTTTATTTGGGTTCTAGACGGGTGATGCGTGTGGAAAACTAGCAAGTAGCTAATTGTCTCTATTTATGAAATTCTCTTTCGTCAAAGCTTAGAAATAGATGTTTGATAAACATGAGCATTGATAAATATATGTCATGTTGTTTGGACTAACTTTACAATTGGAGACAAATTGTGGGCAATCCCCGTCTTTCAAAAATGAAATTTCCTTGCTATATTAAACTTTATGGTTATCCTTCATAATTTTTGTAATAGAGCATCCGGGACATATCTAAAGGATATTTCGAAATGACGGTTTTGAAATGAGCGAGGTTTTTTTGAAAATGGGGAGAGATATTTGCAAATGCACCAGCAAACGATTTTTGTTTCTTTCCATGTAATGTTTTTGCATTTTTATGGAATTGTCAATTATAATTAATAAACAACTCGACCACACTAGAAAACAAAAATTCAGAAAAAGGGTGTGAAATATATGTGCAAAGTATGTATTTTGTTATTGTAAATGTCATATCGTGGCAACTGTGATAATTTAATCACGTCAACTGATAAATATGGCTTAAAGATGGTGAGTAAAGGTAACACGCACATGTGTTGGCAACAAAAGAGCAAGAGAGCATTAAAAAAAAAAAAAAGAAAAAAGAAACTGACATGTATTTTAATGCTTCTACAAACAAGTGATTAGGGTTTTGATTTTTGATAAATATACTATCTATTTTTTTTTTAAATATTGTGTTAATGGAAGAATATTGACATGTGGCAAGCTTTTACTAATTTATAATAATATTGAATGACTTGAATAAATAATAAAAATAATTTTATAAAAAAAGACCAAAAGAATAAAAAAAGAGTAGAAAAATTAAAAAAGAAAAAACTAGGATGTAACTGAGAGTATTTTCTGGTGATTATAAGGCCAGACGAGTGGCGAGCCTCAACTGAGGGGTTACGTGACTCCTACAAGAAAAACATATATACAAAAAATAAGAAATAAAAAGGGCAAAAAAACGCTAAGAACCTGATGGCCAATTTTACCCTTCTGATGGTTATCGGTTATCCCATGGCTTCAGGATAATACTAAAAAATTATCAATGTTCACTTAATTTGTTGCTGAAATACTAATTTTATTGTTAAAAGGATTATAGATAATGACAGTAATGGGCTTTTATCAATAGTTTAAGAGCATATATATATATATATATATATATATTTCAAAAAATTAGGAAAGATAAAAACATACTCAAAAACTTTAAAAGCCTATTCGTACCAGAATATATAGTTGTTGGAATGTACCTGTGATTGAAAAAGAAAAATGAAAAAGGTAAAGTTGTACATGAAGTTCAAAAAACCACCGATGCGTTAAGCTTCATAAATGCAATATGCCATCGGAAACTCAAAAGTAAAAGTATATATAATCACACTAATAATAAGTACACTAATAATGATCTTATAACTGATTCTTATATCAAATTAAACTTACCCACCCCACCACCATCTCTCCAACACAAACAAACATAACCTGCCCATTGCGGAAAATTCTCCCCTACTACCTCTCGTTGGAGTTTGTGCAGTGTCTTAGTCCTAGTGTTTCCAAAAATTGAAGACATGGATTATGAAATTGAATTTCAATTATTTGTAGAAACATACCAATTAGTGGGCCCTTTGATAAAAGAAAGAGATGTTGTATATGAATTACTCACATATTCTTCTGAATTATATGTATCGGTGAGATTAATTTGGAAAATCAATAGGGATATGCAAGAACAAACAATTTTTCTGGGAAACATTCCTCTAATGAACTCTTGAATCTCATAAAAAAGATAAAAATTAATAGATATATTTTTTTACTAGTTCTAGTTATTACCCAAAAATAGAAAATTTAATTAAGCAAGTTAAAAAAGAGATGGTTGAATCAAAATAATTTCCCTTAAAGTTCTATTTCTCTTAGAGGGCAATATAAATATGTTATCATGTTTCGCTAGCACACTAGAAAGTTTATATGATATATCGGGTGTGGAAGTAGGCCAACATTTCTATTAACAAATAGAAGAATTTCAAGTCCACGGCTAAGTACTTATTGCTTGGGTTGTAATTACTATCTTATTAAGTTCCGCTAGTATAGCTGTTCGTAATCTACAAACCATTCCAAATGGTAGTCAGAATTTGTTCGAATATATCCTTGAATTCATTCATGATGTTAGCAAAACTCAGATTGGAGAAGAACATGGTTCACGGGTTCCTTTTATTGGAACTATGTTCCTATTTATTTTTGTTTTGAATTAGTTAGCGGCTCTTTTACCATGGAAACTCATAGAGTCACCTTATGGGGAGTTAGTCACGCCTACGAATGATATAAATACTACTGTTGCTTTAGCTTTACTCACATTAGTAGCATATTTCTATGTGGGTCTTAGCAAAAAAGGATTAGGTTATTTCAGTAAGTACGTTAAACCAACTCCAATCCTTTTACCTATTAATATCTTAGAAGATTTCACAAAACCTTTATCACTTAGTTTTCGACTTTTCGAAAATATATTAGCAAATGAATTAGTAGTTGTTTTTCTTGTTTCTTTAGTATAATTAGTGGTTCCTATGCCTGTTATTTTTCTTAGATTATTTACATGTGGTATTCAAGTTCTTATTTTTGCAACGTTAGCGGTCGCTTATATAAGAGAATTCATGGAGGGTCATCATTGACTAGTTTTCAAAATAGTCATTTATGTAGCTTATCCCAAGCCGAGGTAATGTATGTGTGTCTTAAGATAATCTACTTAGGGAACATCAAAATATACAAATATAGTTTTAGGAAAAAAGACTCCAACATTTATGGAATTGTAATAAAAGAAAAGAGATCTAAAAGATCTTTTTCCAAAAATGTAAAAAAAAAAAAAATCAAATTTCAATATAATTTAATTAATTTAAATTATTGTATTATATAACATTTACTCCAATAAGCAATAAACTAGAATACACTAATCGAGAAAATAGAATAGAAAAAGAAATGAAAATAAAAAAATTAATTAATATTAATAATTAAAATAGGAAATAATAGAATAAAAAATAAATCAGATAAGATCTAATAAATAAATATAATTATAATAAAAAATAAATAAATAAAACGAATTAAAAGAAAAAATAAATCAAATTAAAAATGAAATAGAATTTTCATTTTCTTTATTTTTTAAAATTTTTATTCTATTTCATTTTTAATTTGATTTAATAGAAATAAACATGATAGAAATAAAAAATTGCATAAACTTTAAAATTACTCAAAGATTGTATACATACGAGATAATGAAAAATAAAAGGAAGAGAAGAAAGGAAAATCATAAAAAAAAATTGGTTAGTAAGAACGGTTCAAAATTAGGTATATGGAATATAATGGCTAGAATTCAACTCTTAAATATTTTCAAAATGATTGTCGAATCTAATTGAATCTAAGATACAAATAATTGGTTTACATTATGGAAGAAAGATACGTATATGTGAGATCAGATATTGATGAGTTATATAGAAACAAAAACGAAAGATATTAGTTTTTCAAAGAGAAGAGATTGGGTTATTCATATTTCATTTCATAGTCAAAGGTGAATTAAAAGCTAAGTAGTGGTAACTCGAAAGATTCCCAGGAGAAAAATAGAGATGTCTTCTACGTTACACACTTGGATAGTGTAGTACAGTAGAGAGTTGTATGCTGTGTTCAAAAAGGGTGAATTGCTCTCGAAAAGGAATCTATTGATTCTCTCCTAATCGATTGGATCATAGGTGCGATGATTTACTTCATAGGAAAGGTCTTTAGTTCAAGTCCAGGATGGCCCAGTTGTACTAAGGAAACAAAAGAATAGAAGAAGCACCTGAATCCTTCATGCATGCTCTACTTGGCTCAGGGGGATATAGCTCAGTTGGTGGAGCTCTACTCTTGCAATTGGGTAGTTGCGATTACGAGTTAGAAGTCTAATTGTCCAAGCGGTAACAATAATATCTTGTACCTAAACCAGTGGCTCACTTTTTCTAAGTAATGGGGAAGAGGGCCGAAACATGCTACTGAAAGACTTTATTGAGACATAGATGGGTTGTCAAGAACATAGAGGAGGTAGGATGGACAGTTGGTCGGATTTAATATAGACCTTACATGGATGGTAGTTAGAGCCAGCGGTTCTCCTAAGGTTCCCTCATTTGGGATCCTTGGGGAAGAGGATCAAGTTGGCCCTTGTAAACAGCTTAATGCATTATCTCCCTTCAACTATTTGAACGAAATGCGGCAAATGGAAGGAAAATCCATGGATTGACCCCATCATCTCTACTTTGTAAGAACTAAGAGATCGCCCTAAAGGTGCCTTCAGAATCTAAGGGTCACGGATCGACCATAGAATCCTATTTAATAAGTGGAACACATTAGCTGCCTGCTCTTAGGTTGAGTAGAAAGGGTTAAAGAAGGGTAATCGCTCATTCTTAAAACCAGCATTCATAGGACCAATGAGTTAGGTAGAAAGAGGAGGGAGATTAGGGGAAAGCTCTTCGTTCCTAGTTCTTCTATACCTGAATGCCCCAGAACCATAAGAATCCTTAGTTAGAATGGGATTCCAACTTAGTACCCTTTGAGATTTTGAGAAGAGTTGCTCTTTGGAGAGTACAGTACGATGAAAGTTGTAAGCTATGTTCGGGGGGGGAGTTATTATCTATTGTTGGCCTTTATGGTAGAATCAATTGGGGAGGGAGGGTGGAGAGCGGAGAGGTAATGGTTTACCCTGTGGCGAATGTTAGCGATTCGAGTCCGCTTATCTCCAACTCATGAACTTAGCCAATAGAAAGCTATATGATAGCACCTTATTTTTCCAATTTAACAGTTTGATCTATGATTATTATTCATGGACGTTGATAAGATCCTTCCATTTAGCAGCACCTTATGATGGCATAGCCTTAAAGTTAAGGGTGGGGTTCAGATGAAGAAAGGATTACGGTAGATACTTAGGCACCTAGAGACGAGGAAGGAATGCTTCGGGGAGTTGAAAATAAGTGTAGATCCGGAGATTCCTGAATAAGTCAACCTTTCAAACTGTTGCTAAATCCATAGGCAAGCAAGAGATAGCCTGGAAAACTGAAACATCTTAGTAGCTAGAGGAAAAGAAAGCAAAAGCGATTCCTGTAGTAGCGGTGAGCGAAATGGGAGCAACCTAAACTGTGAAAACAAGGTTGCAGGTGAGCAATACAAGTATCGTGCTGTTAGGCGAAGCAGTGGAGTATTGTACCCTAGATAGTAGTAGTCTAGTAACCAAAAGCATCACTAGTTTACACCCTGAACCCGAGTAGCATGAGGCACGTGGAATCTCATGTAAATCGATAAGGACCACCTTGCAAGGATAAATACTCTTAGGTGATCGATAGCAAAGTAGTATCGTAAGGGAAAAATGAAAAGAACCCTAATCGGGGAGTGAAATAGAACATGAAACCATAAGCTCCTAAGTAGTGGGAGGAGACCAAGGCTCTAATGGCATGTCTGTTGAAGAATGAGCTAGTGACTCATAGGCAGTGGCTTGGTTAAGAGAACCTACCGGAGCCGTAGCGAAAGCGAGTCTTCATAGGTCAATTGTCATTGCTTATAGACTTGAACTTGGGTGATTTGTCCATAACTAGGATAAAGCTTGGGTGAAACTAAGTGGAGGTTCAAACCAACTGATGTTAAAGAATCAGTGGATGAGTTATGGTTAAGGGTGAAATGCCACTTAAATTCAGAGCTAGCTGGTTCTCCTTGAAATATGTTGAGGTGCAACAGTTGACTAGACATCCAAGGGTAAACCATTGTTTTGGTGCGGGCCGTGAGAGCAATATAAAATTGAGGTAAACTTTGAATACTAGATATGATCTTAAAATAATAAGGGTTAAGGTCGGCCAGTGAGACGATGGGGCATAAACTTCATCGTAGAAAGGGAAATAGCTCGAATCACCAGCTAATGCCCTTAAATGACCACTCAATGATAAAGGAGGTAAGAGTATAGAGATAGTCGAAAGGTTTGCCTAAAAGCAGCCACCCTTAAAAGAGTGCATAATAGCTCATTAATCGAGCACTTTTGCTCCGAAGATGAACGGGGCTAAGTAATTTGTCGAAGTTGTAAGATGTAAAAATACATTAGTAGGGGAGCGTTTCGCCTTAGAGGAAAGCACCTGGAAGAATAGGGGTGGACGAAGTGGAATTGAGAATGTCAGCTTGAGTAACATAAACATTATTGAGAATTGGAAACCTAAGGGGACCTCCGCAAGGTTCATCCATGGAGGGTGAGTCAAGGCCTAAGATCAAGCCGAAAGGCATAATCAATGGACAACAGGTAAATATTCCAATACTATCCCTTATTGGTCTCGAGGGATGGAGGAGGCTATGTTAGCCAAAAGATGGTTATTGGTTCAAGGACCCAAGGTGTCCTTGCTTTTTCAAGGTAAGGAGGGGTAAAGAAAATACCTTGAGTTAATGTTTAAGTACCAGACGCTATGGTGTTGAAGTAAACCATGCCATACTTTTAGGAAAAGCTCAAACGACCTTTAACAAAAGGGTACCTATACTCAAAACCGACACAGGAAGGTAGGTAAAGAATACCTAGGGGTACGAGATAACTCTCTTTAAGGAACTCAGCAAAATAGCCCCGTAACTTTGAGAGAAGGGGTGCCTCCTCACAAAGAGGGTTGCAGTGACTAAGCCCAGGCGACTGTTATTAAAAACACAGGTTTCTACAAAATCGTAAGACTATGTATGGGGGTTGACGCCTACCCAGTGCTAGAAGAATAAGGAAGTTGGTGTCCTGATGATAGGGGAGTTGGTGATTGAAGCCTTACTGAATGGCAACTGTAACTATAATTGTCCTAAGGTAGCGAAATTCCTTATCGGGTAAGTTTTGACTCACACAAAAGGCGTAACGATTTGGGCACTATCTCGAAGAGAGATTCAGTGAAATAGACATGTTTGTGAAGATTCAAACTACCTATACCTGGATAAAAAGACCTTATGAAGCTTTATTGTTCCTTAAGATTAGCTTTGGGCCTTTCCTGGGAAGCTTAGGTAGAAGGCGAAGAAGGTTGCCTTTTGAGGGGGCCCGAGCCAGCAGTGAGATACCATTCTAGAAGAGCTAGAATTCTAACCTTATATTAGGACATATAAGCCAAAGGACAGTCTTAAGTAGACAGTTTCTATGGGGCATATGCCTCCTAAAAGGTAACGGAGGCGAGTAAAGGTTTCTTTGGGTCAGACGAAGATTGGCCCTCAAGTGCATAGGCAGAAGGGAGCTTAACTACAAAGCCCACCTGTCGAGTAGGGATGAAAGTTGGCTTTAGTGATCCAATGGTGCTGAATGGAAGAGCTGTCGCTCAACGGATAAAAGTTACTCTAGGGATAACAGGTTGATCTTCACGAAGAGCTTGCATTGATGGGAAGGTTTGGCACCTTGATGTCGGCTCTTCGCCACTTGGGGCTATAATATGTTCTAAGGGTTGGGTTGTACGTTCATTAAAGTAGTACATGAGATGGGTTTAGAACGTCATGAAACAGTTCGGTCCATATCTGGTGTGGGCGTTAGAGCATTAAGAGGACCTTTCCCTAGTACGAGATGTTTAGGGATGATGCACCTCCAATATATCAGTTATTATGCCTACGGTAAACGTTGTGTAGCTAAGTGCGAAGTGGATAACTATTGAAAGCATCTAAATAGTAAGCTTACCCCAAGATGAGTACTCTCCTATTCCAACTTCCCTAAAGTCTTCAGTCGCACAGCCGAGACAGCGACAGGTTCTCCACCCTATGGAGATGGAGCAACAAAAGTTTTGAGAATTTAAGAGAAGGTTACAGTAAGATGAGCCGTTTGTCATTATGATAGGTGTTGAGTAGAAGTGCAATGATGTATGCAGTTAAGGCATCCCAATAGATTGGTAAACTTAAAACTTGTTCTTTCATGACCCTATCAATTTGATTTGGCATTTGCCATCTATTTTTCTTGCGGAAAAATAGCTCGACATTAAGATGATAAAAAGCCTAACACCTCTCATTTGTATTACTACTTTTTGAAAAAGAAAAAAAAAATGAAAAGGTTGTTTTATTCAAAACCCCAATTATGAAATCCCTTCTCTCCTACAAGATTTTACTACTCAAGCTGCCTTATATACTCATTACCAATACATTGCAGGATTCATCATGACAGGAGCTTTTGCTCATGGGGGCTATATTTTTCATTAGAGAATACAATCTGGAACAGAATGAGGATAATGTATCGATAAAAATGTTAGACCATAAAGAAGCTGTCATATCCTATTTAAGTTAAGCCAGCCTCTTTTTGGGGTTCCATACTTTGGGACTTTATGTTCATAATGCAGGTTGAAGCATATGGTTGCCTGGCTAGTTAAATGTTGTTAATGAGAATAGTAATTCACTATTATTAACAATAGGCCCTAGAGACTTCTTGGTTCATCATGTAATTGCTTTAAGTTTACATATAACTACAATGATCTTAGTAAAGGGTGCTTTAGATGTACATGGTTTAAAGTTAATGCCAGATAAAAAGGATTTCAATTATAGTTTCCGTGTGATGATCTGGGATGAGGTGGTACTTGTGATATTTCTGCTTAGGACGCATTTTATTTGGCTATGGGTTACTTTTTATTGGTATTGGAAAAACATCATATTATGGTAAGGTAACGTTTCACAGTTTAATGAATCTTCCACTTATTTGATGGGATAGCTAAGAGATTATTTATGGTTAAACTCTTCACAACTTATCAATGGATATAACCCTTTTGGTATGAATAGTTTATCAATCTGGGAGTGGATGTTCATCTTTAGACATCTTGTTTGGGCTACTGGATTTATGTTCTTAATCTCCTAGCATGGATATTGGTAGGAATTGGTTGAAACTTTAGTATGGGCTCACGAATGCACACTTTTGGCTAATTTGATTCAATGGAGAGATAAACCAGTAGCTCTTTTGATTATGTAAGTAAGATTGGTTAGATTAGCCCATTTTTCTATAGGTTATATATTCACTCATGTGGCTTTCTTGATTGCTTCTACTTTAAGCAAATTTGGTTAATTTGTTATGTGTTGTATCTGTGAGAATATCTTTACTTTGATAGATAGGGCTATGCCTTCTTATATTTTTACATCTAGGATCTGACTTGTCTCATCGATACTAATAGGAGAACTGAAACATTATGGCAAGGGAAAGTTTATTTTAGAGAGAAAAGAAGAGGCGAAAATTGGAACAAAAATATCATTTGATTCGGCAATCCTCAATAAAAGAAATAAGCAAAGTTCCATTATTGAGTGATAAATGGAAAATTCATGGAAAGTTAAAATCCTTACCATGCACCTATACGTCTTCATCGACATTGTTTTTCGATTGAAAGACTAAGAGCTAATTATCAAGACTTTAAGCTTTCGGGACACATACTTCGTGAAATGGTTCATGCTTATTTGTTGCCAATAGCAACAAGATCAAGTTGGTAAGGATTAAAATATTCTTTTATTTTAATTTTTATGGTCATTTCTATGATCATCGATCATAGATAGGGTCCCTTTACCATTTTTGTATAAATAGATTATTCTATTTATATACAGATATGGTTAAAGGGGCACATTCAAGTCTTGTTCTTCTTTATCCATTAGTTCTCTTTCTTCTCTTTATTTTGGGGTATAGTAGCTTGATAGCTCACAAGGCTCATAACCTTGAGGTCATGAGTTCAAATCCCATCTCCACAATATTTATTTTTTTTGGTCAAAAAATTAGGTTTGATTCAGGTAAGTAGTAATCAATTACTAGTTTTTATTACCACCATTTTTCTTCTTTTTTTGAGGAAGGAGAGGTAGAGTCACTTGCTATATTATCACAATCAGTTATACTAAATCCCTTGTCCCATTAAATTAATTACATTGCTTGAATATAGGTAAGTAGTGGGAATTAAACCGGCATCTTATCCTTGGTCAACATAAATTTACCATTCACCTATATTTGTATTTTTTTTTTATCTTGACTTGATATAAAGTGTTTGGATAATAGTTATCCTCAACTCAGCAATCACATTGAATTGAGTATGTTTGCGACATTTTTATGTGTATATGTATGTATTGAAAAAAATTGAAAAGAAGAGAAATATGGGTATGATATGCGTCAGGCAATGATTGTAGAGACGAAACAATGAAAAATGAGCGTGAGAATAGCCACTTCTTGCGGCCAAGCGGATTATGGAGAAAGTGACACATTATTTAATTAACTTATGTGGGCGGTGTACTGGAGTGAAAATAAAGTAGGAGGAGTAATGGGAAAAGTAGAAAAGAGGTTTATGAGCAATTATTGTATGGAAGAAACATTAGAGGCATTCTCTTGATGAAAGCCAAGAGCATTATTTAGCCATAAAAATGTTGGTGTCCATAATGGATTGTAAATAAAAAAGTTTGTGTGTAATATGTGGAACACGTTTTTCGAACATTTTTTCAATTTTTTACAATAAAAAATTTGTACTAGTTAAATATTCTTGCAATAGTGGCTTGTTGCAATAATTGGTGATATGGTGGCAGTAGAGGCGAAAACTTACAGTGATGCTTCCTAATCGTAGAAAATACTAGTGGAAATCGAGTAAAATGAATTTCATTTTAAAACAAAGAGAAATATTTTTTTCTCCATTTGTACCGAAATGTTTCTAATGGTTTGTCAGTTGAGGTCATTTACCTCATTAGTTACCAATAAAAGCCACTAATAACCATAGTTTTTGAGGTTGTTACGGTAAGATTTTATAATTTTAATATTCGATTATGGAAAATATAAAAAGTAGAAAAGAAAAAAAAGGGGAAAAGATCATTTTCCGTAGAAGGCGCACGGTAAAGGTGGTTTATGAGAAACTATTTCGGCCCTACCTAACATATGTTGAATTCAAGTTATATTCAATTTATCTGAGTTTTATAATGCATTCAGCTTGACGGGCATGCAGACTTTATTGACTTTAGCTTTCGTTTTACGTTTTTCATTCCTTCTAAGGCAATATCAAATTCAAATAAACCTCTTAACAGTCAAGGGGGAATTCCTTTTCTAGAACATGTCGGCAATAATCTACACCATAACAAAATCCATTGCCAGATCGACTCACATATGCAGTCTATTAGTTTTGCTTTCTTTCCCCAACCCACCCCAATTCATTTCAACTGTAATTCAAAATCATAAAAATTGATGCGGCATTCTAAATTCCTAAATTATAGTTCTTAAAAAATATTGATACCATAGAATTTCTCTTTCAATTACAGTTTTATGTAGTCTTTTATATAAACATGCATGTAAATAATTTCTTAAGATCAACTCATCGTCTGATTTAGGAATCTTCTAATTTAATTTGATATGACCGCCTTCAAATTGAGTGGTAATATTTGGTTCATAAGATAATTGTGACTTTTCTTGTTTGTTTTCTTCTTAAGCAATAATGACAAGCATGTAGAGAAGTGCGTTAATGGTAATAATGATGATCATGAGGTTAATTGTTTCGTAAAGGAGAGATATATATCTAGAACTTTTTCTAAGATGTGCCACGGAAAGGGCTCATGGTGTGTAGTAAAAAACACAATGTTTGAAGTGGGTTTTTCATTGGTTTAATGATACCTCTCATGAAACTTAGGAAAAGTGGAATGATTAAGCTTTTTTAGTCGCAATAGTACGTGTGAGCATTGAATTGTGCTAAACAGATGCACTCCTTTTCTAGCTAGTCCTTATTTTTACCTAATGAAAAAACCCCCCTAGGGCGGCGGAGCCATCAATCCTGCTCTATATCCCTCTTTCCCTATTCCATCATCTCCTCTTTTCTCTTTCCCATTGGTGATAAGCATATCAAGATACAGCATTTTGCGTTCATTTATACGCCGAGGTTTACATTAAAAATGATAATTAAATTTTATCAAAATATACAATTACTATCGGTCTTTTAAAAAGATCAATTTGCTATTTGATGAAAGTTTTCGTAATCATTTTTATTATTTGAATTAACTTTGTTAAATTTGTTTACTAACATAGATAAAAAAACAAACTACAAATTAACTCATAACTGCAGGTGAGTTGAAGGTCTTGCCTTTTATAGTAGATTGTGACCTACTACTTTACCTTAAATGACTCTTGTATCCACCTTAGAGCCAAGGGGTGGCCATGGGGAGTTAGGTAACTCCCTACGGGTAGCTATTGTCCTCTCCCTAGCATTAAGGTGGTCGAAATGCCTAATTTAAGTTTGTCTTTATGTCTACACTAGCAAATGAATTTAATAACAGGTGGTTGAAATGCCCAATTTGAGTTTGTCTTTATGTCCACATTAGCAAAAGAATTTAATAAAGATAGTTCGAATAGTAAAAATAACAATAAAAACTTCAATTGGATAGTGAAATGATATTTTTAAAATACAGGTAGTAAATTGCACATGTGATAAAATTTGGATTCATTTGTGACATTAACCCTATTTGTTATTACTTCCCCATTGTTAAGAGGAGAAAGTATTTATTAGGTATTATACGTAGTGTTATGAATTATAAAGTACCTCAGTTTGAATAATTACAGTGTTGTCTCTGGATACTAATCGGTATAGATTTAGTTAAGATTAGGCTTCGCATAATAGTGAGCCTACAAGACAAAGAACAGTATGGGGTGCTAAGGGATTGCTTAGCGTGGTTACTCTGATGCTTAAGTGAGATTAGTATGTAATAGTATGTAAGGAGAGTAAGAGTACTCGAAGGTGAAAGTAGGCTCTAGTAAGCAATGTATCAAGTAGTTTACCATTGAGTGATGATCTTGTATTTATAGAAGAGTAGAGTCCATAGTTGGAGAAAAGTTAGTAAGTAGAAGCCACTAGGTAGAAACGTAGGTAGTGGAGCCACAATGTCTGATGTGGTTCGCAAATGTAGGAGGTGGTTAATGATTTAGTTACGCAACTTTATTTGCAATATTTTAGTAGTAGGTAGCCATTGTAGTTGGGTAGGCTATGTCATAGGCCTGGATTGAGCTCGACAATGAAGATGGGGAGGTTGAGTCCGAAGAATTATGGCTTAAGCCACGAGCTCAATTGAGTCAACATAAGCTTGAAGGGTCTAAGTCCAAAAGGCCCTATCAACACTAGCACACAACAACCCCTTCCCCCTACCCAAGTACAGTCTCATTGCTATTATGGAGGTAAGGATAGGGAAAAATAGGCTCTTTAGGCATGTGATCGATCTGGTCTTGAGGTGCTTACATTGGCCAAGTATATTGGTGATAATGTTGTGGTGTCGACTTAACGATGATTGGAGTTTGAATTGGTGAAAGGATGAGGCGTAGATGTTTGAGCTGAGTGATACAAGCAGCGAGCATGCATAATTTAGTTTAATAGATCGCCACCTAGATCAAGGTAAGTGCTTTAGCCTCAAGGTAGGATATAGGAGGTCTAACCTCCTTAATCGTTAGTGGGTACCAAATAGTTGGCCCTCTACTAGGTCATAGTAGAATGCTTGTTTGTTGAGTCAGATAGGTGACCCGAGGTAGATACTCAACAGGTTGAGCTAGGCACTCTAAGCCGAGGCTAAGGTTCGGTAGGTTAGGGACTTCAAATAGTAGGGTTATAGAGTGGAGGTATTAAAGTAGATAGAGGCATCAAATGATCTAGGCTAGTAGGATGAGTTAAGCTAACCATTGTCCAAGAGGTTTCCCTTTGTTTGTATTGAGGTGTCGTAGTGTTAGAGTGCTAAAGAATTCTCTTGGTAATGTAGAAGTCAAAAGGGCCTTGGAAAAACTTCTTGCGAAAGTAACTTTTCGAATTCTTGCTTTATCATGCACTTTCATAGTATAGTTAATGTGATGTGACAAGTGTCCTGCCTCTATAGAGTTGCAAGTAATTGCATGCATTTTATCTTTTGAATGTAGCCATCTAATCTAAACCGTCTCCATGTGTTTGCATCACAACATTACATAAATCCCTATAACCATTGATTCACTTTCCAAAGCAATGGGCCTGTAAATACCATAGTTGCTTGGCTAGATCACTTTTTTGCAATTGCTCTCGCTTTCTTTCTACAATCTAAGCAACTTCTCTCACTTTCTTTTTGCCAACAAATATCAACTTTCTTCAAAGTTCTTTACACTTCTTTGCTTTTTCAACATCAAGATGTCAAATAATAGTAGAGCAAACACAGGTGAGATGCCCTCTAATGCATCTAAATACAATTTGAACACCAACTCTGAAGTTACAAGGAGTGACCCTCCCCATGGAAGAGAGGATAAAGCTAGATCATTGGCACAGTTGGATGATGAATCAAGAATGGCAGTTGAGGTACTATACAAGATAAGGTTGATTAGTGCCATCTTAAGGGACATTTATGTATGTGATCCCTTACCCGAGGCCATTGATTAGTTTACTAAGCTTGGGATAGATGGGGGGTTGTGTGGTCGAGTCAGCAAAACTAACCTTTTGTCATTAATTAAGTCTTGGGAAACTTTACGGTTGGGCCAACTCTTAGAGTACGATTGCCAATGAAAGAGGAGAAGGTACCTTTGTTATGGGAGAGGCACTTTGTAGTGTTTGAAAAGTGATTGGAGTATGAGATGCGCCTCAGTGACTTCAAGAAGGAACTCTTTCATATCTACTAGTGTAATCTGACGTAAGTGTCTCCTAATGGGTGGAGGGTGTTAAAGGCATTTTAGGGACTATGTGAATACTTATACTTAGTAATAAAGGTTACCTTAGAACTCTTCAACTCCTTCTACATGTGGAAAAGTTTAAATGGATGGACATACCTCCAAAATCGTCTAGGGAAGAATCTATTCCCAAGTTTGGTAGACTCCGTCAAAGGCTAGCAGGATAAGTTCCTAGTGGTGGAGTTGCCAAATTAAGTAGACTTTTGAATGGGGTAGACTGCCCTAGTTTGAACTAAAAGTCAGAAGGAGCTTAAGCTTAGTGATTCTAAGGTTACCAGGGAGAGAAAAGCCTTTATGGTCCTAAGAAATGGCCAAGAGATAAACGTTGCAAAGGCAGTGGAGAGATACTTCAAGTTTCCAATCTCTAAGCTCTTCCCTAGCATAAAGAAGGCTGTGTTGAACAAATGGACGGTAGGTATGAGTTCATTTTTCATGAAGTTCTTTTATCTACTATCATAAGTGTGTAGAACTATGCTTCGTCTAATGTCCTCTTAAGGAGAAGGGAGGGATCCTCCTTGTTCATGCTGGTCATAGTGGAGTTAGTAAATGATTGTGCTATACTTTTCTTTGTGTTGACAATTTGTTTGATTCTTTGTAGGTAAGAAATTGGCTGAGGAGATACCCGTCTGTTGGCCTCTAAGTTGCTGAGACAATGTTAAGCTAAGGCAAAGCCAACCACCAAAGCAGTTGACCCTAACGACAATGCTGCGGGGCCAAGATCGGGGGTGGGAGAGACTACTAGGGTCGAACTAGTTGCTTTGTCCTAGAAGATTCCTCTTGTTGGTCTCCCCATAAGGCTATTAGCTATCAAGTTTTAAGTACGGTCCCCCCTCTATTGGTTTTGTCCCTACATTTGCAACTATAATGGTGGAGGGTGAACTTACCGGCACTGAAAAGTTGAACATGGTGATGCTTACCCCCTCTTACAAGAGTGAAGAGGGGGTAGTCAAGGCTGGTGCCTTGGTGAAGGTAGCTGGGCCGAAGAGGAAGGTTGCGCCTTTGAGGGGTTGAGTATGAGCCTAAGAAGGCTAATGGGAGGCTCCTAAGGCCAAAGTAGAGGTTCGCAGCAACAACATTACGTTGCGCTACCAAGGTCTTAGCCTTTAGGCTTCAATGGGATCATACACCCTTAGTGACTGAGCCATCTTCGAAGAGCTATTGAAGATAGGAGGGGAAGCTCCCATGGAGATGGTAAGTTACTTGAGCTTACTCATTCGGCAGGTAAATCTTTGTCTCTTTAAAATGATATCTTTCCTTGTTGACACTACTTTAGTCACAATTCATGTGTTTCTTTACAGTACTATGGCCAAGTGGTGCTTTAGCTTAAGAACTATAATGCATGCTAAATGAGGTAAAGGGATATTATGCTATGGTGTTTAGCATATAGAAGGGCCTAAGGGTGGTAGAGTCCTTCTTTAGTAAATATTTAGAAAAGTTTAATAAGGCTAACCAACACTTGCATTGCTCTTATATGCAGATGACTGTGCTTAAGGTGAAGCTGCAGGAGGCCGAGTAAGGTTAGGCCGATGCTAACAAGAATTCTGAGTAGCCTGATGAACTCAGGACTCAGCAGAGGACAAATAAAAGATCTAGACTCAACTCTTTCAAAAGCTAGATGAGGAGAGGAAGGCTAAGGAAGAGCATGAAAAAGAAAATGCTAAGTTGAAGACATTAGTCTCCAGGCTAAAGACTAAGCTTGTAATGAAGGCGTCTAAGTGTGATAATGTTAAAACAACTTCATTGAAGTTGGCTAGTGAGAAGGTTGGGTTGGAGTAGAAAATCCAAGAGCTTTAGAGAGAGACTACTGAGATGAAGGAGATCATCTCCAAATTGAAGGGTGGGGAAGTGCTTAGCAAGGTTGTTACTAATAAGTTCGTGGAAGACTACTATAAGACGGATCAATAGTTGGAGGAGCTAGAGGACCTCTCTATTGAGTACACCTAGTTTATGCAAAATGATGTGTTCTCCCATCATCTTGAGCTCAACTTATGCTTTTAAGGCTGGTTAGATGCTCTAACTCATTAGGAGAAGAAGGCTACCTAAGCAAGAGAAAGAGAAGCTGCTTAAGCAGCTAACATAGTCCTATTGACCCCCTTTATTGCTGGGGATGGTCAAGACATTACTCCATCCACTTCTGCCTCGATAGCTCAATGGGAGGTCACTTTTGAGAGTGCTTCTCAGGTTGATTAGAGTCGAGGTGAACCTCCTATTAACCCAAGCCAACATATCTCAACCCCTCCCTTTGTAGCCTTAGGCTAGTCATCTCAAGATTAGGGGCCATCAGTAGATCAACCCTCCAAACAAATTGAAGTGTTAGATTTTTTAGAGCTTTTAGAGTTTGCTAATCTAAGACAATAAGTAGTTGTCCTCCTTCCCTTCTTTTTGTACAGCAGGTTGGGATTCCGACCTCAATTTTGTAAATCCCCTTTTATTAATTGAATTTGAATTTCTTTATTCGGTATACTTCTTTGTTTTTTGTACTTCAATTGCTATCAATACATTTTTCTTTTTTGTTCAGTAGCATAGCCTCACACTTAAGTCATTTGTGTGTTTGGGGTAAAGTCAGATGCACATCTATAAGAGAGTTCCTCAGTTGTATGAGGTGTATTTCCCCTTACGAAGGTTACTCAAAGGGGGTTAGGTCAGTTGTGTTTCGACTTGCTTAGATACTAGGAGTTCCATAATTGGGAAAGAGATGTTTCCCCTTGCTGAGGTTATAAGAGGGGGGTTAGCTCGGTGGCATTCTAGCTTGCCTGGCTAATGGGACTTCCTCAATTATGTAATGGGTATTTCCCCTTGTTAAGGTAACCTCGGAGGGGAAGGGTTGGGGTTGGGTTGTTGAGTTTCCTATCTATCCGGTTAGTGGGAGTTCCTCAATTGTGTAAGGGGTATTTCTCCTTACTAAAGTTACTTGAGGGGGATCAAGTTAGCAGCATTTCGACTTACCTAATTAGTAAGTTCATTCACCCCTTAAGGGCCAGGACTTAATATGAGAGTAAGAGAATGAAAAGTACAACCAAAGATAGTACACATGAGAAATAGAACTTTTATTGATACTTTATGAAATGATTTACAAAGAAACTATACATTAGTCAAAATATGGCCGAAGGTTATTGGTATTCTAAGTGTGTAGGATGAGCCAGCCATTTAGTCTTTCAAATATTTTAATTAAGGTTGGGCAATTGATGTGAAGTGTAGCGTAATGTGGTGTTTGGCACAAAATTCTCTAAACTTAGGGTTATTGAATTGATGCTCGTTATCCATGATGAAGGTGTAGAGGACCTTAAATCTATAAAGGATGTTGTTTTGAATGAACGACTCAACACTCCTCTCTGTGATCTTGGCTATAGCTTCAACCTTAACCTACTTGGTAAAGTAGTTGATGGCTAAATGATGTATCCCAACCTCCCGAGGCCTTAGGGAAGGCATCGACAATGTTGATGCCCTACTGGGCAAATGGCCATGGATTAGTTAAGGACTAGAGATTGGTACCAGAGGCGTAATTGATTGGTGCATGCTTCTAGCACTAGGGCCACTTTTGGGTTATGGCCTTAGCATCCTACTTCATGGCTGGCTAGTAATATTTGAGCTATAGAATGTGAATGTAAAGGGCTTAGGATTGGATGTAGTTATTTCATACTCCAGTGTGTAGCTCTTTGATGACGTATAGGCTTACGTCTGCTCAAAGGCATTTAAGTAGGGGAAGGATGACTCCTCTATAGTATAGGACATCATTAACTAATATGCAGTTATTGGCATAGTATCTTAACTTCTTTGCCTCTCTCTTGTCTTTTGGCATTGTGCCTTACTTTAAGTAACTCAAAATGGGGTCTATCCAGCTCAACTCTACTGGTGCCATTATAAGCTCTAATACCTCAGCCCAACTCAGAGTTATTCTCTTCTTTAGCAAGTACTCTATGAAAATTTTCCTATCCTTCTCCTTAAGCTTTTGTATCCCCGTAGAAGCAAGATTAGATAGCCAATCTATAACTGAGTTTTTTATTTAGGAGACCTTCGTGATGGTCTACAAAGGAAACTTAACTAGAAGACTCCTTACTCTCTCTAAGTACCTTGCCATGGTATTGTCCTTGTCCTTTACCCTATAAGTCCTTAATGTCGATCTCCTTAACCAGCTTAAGACCAGCTATTAGGGCCTTATATTGGGATTCGTTATTGCTAGTATCGAACTTGAACTTGAGGTCATTGCAATATGTGATTTGTATGGTTTGATTAGTACAAGACCCGTACCTCTACCCCTCGAAGTGGATTATCCATCAACGTAGAGAGTTCATACCTGCTTATCATCTCCTAATGGTGCTTCCTCCTATCTTGTGTATTTAACCATAAAGTCAGTTAGCACTTGTGCGTTGTAGGTTATCTATGGTTGGTATTGGATTCTATACATGCTTAATTCTATGGCATACCTTACCATCCACCTAGATGCATCTAACTTCTGTAATAGTATGTGTAGCAAATGGTTTGTAAACACGATAATTTGGTATGCTTAGAAGTAAGGCTTAAGTCGATGTGCTGAGGTAATGACAACCAAAACAAATTCCTCTAATCTAGTGTACCTAACCTCAAGCCCCTAGAGTATGCAGTTAACGTAGTATACGGGCCTATACTCTCTCCTTTCTACTTTGACTAGTATAAAAGAGAGAGTATGGTCGTTAATGGCCAAGTACAAATGTAAGTCCTCTCCAGTGATGCGCCTAGGAGCTCAGTTATCATGAGGACTTACCTTTGCAAATTTAAACTAGTGGGTCCTTTGAGATATCGAAGAAAATAGAATGAGTAAGTCTACAAACTAGGTAGGGTAACTAACGTGGAATTGCTTGGAGGATATGATACACTAACAAACGCAACACAACTTGACACTTAACTCGATATGACACACAAGTTAATGCCAAGGTTCACCCGTTATTAATCCTGAGCTACTTGACAAGATTAGATAAGGGTATATGAAAGTGGACTTATAGAAGATTGTCTCACAAGAACAATATATTCAATGCTTATGTGTAAAGTCAAATGATCTGGGCTTATAAGGGGAGGGATTATTTATAATAAGTCCCTAAGGTAACATTACAAATAAAGAAATTACAAAAAGGCAAATACAAAAAAGGGATTCCTTGCACATACTAAAAGAGGTAAAAAGGACAAAAGACAAAACGGGAAAAATAGTATAATGTTAGATGAAGAGGATAGCTGGTAGTGTGACATTGGATCCGTACAAAGATTCTTTGATAACTATAGGTGGGAAGAACCGAGGTGTTACGGCGATAAGGATACTGTGAGAGTTGAAAGGATGCTGGAAGAGAAGTGCCCGGCTAGGAGTTAGCTACATTTACTCAGTAGTTGAAAGTTTGGTCACTTGGCATAGAGCTCTCGACCAGAGGAAGGTGGGCATTGGCACAGGATAATGAATAGAGCATAGTATAACCACTATAAGCTCCTAGGGAATTCAGTTATCTTCCTTCAGCATACTGTTTCCTATTATCAATGGGTTGATGAGAAAGAATCCTTTAAGTAAGGGACTGGAGGCCTTTAAGGCGTGCGCGAGTGATTGGGTTGGTAGTTGGTAACCCATCAGCTCCCCAAGGTTGTTGGAGATTTGCCCTTAAATCATGATCCTTGTCATCGTTAGGCACATAGGGAGTCAGATCGGCAGCGTTTAATGACATACTGAAACCTTTGGGTAGTTCAACCTCATAAGCGTTCTCATTAATGTGCCTAAGGATCTTAAAAGGTTCATCAGTTCTAAAGGATAGTTTGTTTTTCCTCTTGCTAGGGAAGCGTTCCTTGCTAAGATGGATCTAGATAAGGTCCTTAGGGCTATAAACAACTCGTCTCCTTCTACGGCTTCCTACTTCTTTTTGTCAGGCTACAGTTTTGGCCAATTGCTAGACAATCTTCCGATGTAACCTTTGGAATTACTTAGTACGCTGTAGGCCGAATTGGCCTTCCCCTTGTCAAGTTGGATTGTTAATTAAATCCAAGGATAGGTTCAGTTTAAGTCCATAAATAACCTTAAATGGTGACGTTCTGGTCGAATTCTGAGTTGAGTGGTTGTAGGTAAATTCATTGACAAGTAGGTGTCAAGCCTGATTTTTCGTTTTTTATTTATTTAAAATTAATTTCCCATTTCTTGATTAATACTAAACTCTAACCCATTTAATATTAATCCTCGACTAAAGAAATTGAGAAATTCTGGTTTTTTATTGAAAATAATTTTTGGAGTCACCACCCCACCGAAGTCGGGAAAAGAAAAAGAAACTGTAACCAATTGGGTAGATTGATTACGATTTGGCTACCGGTCTTTGATTTCAATTTTAAACGAAGAACTAAAGGGTTCCAAGTTCGGAGGCTAACCTATTAAACCCTTAACGGGTACCACTATTTATTTACCGAAATTAGGATTATTTTTCTAATTATAATATTTTAAAATAAATAAGTAAATAAATAAAATCAAAAGAAAAAAGAACCTAAGTTTCTACATATTTTATCGTCACCTCGAAGGTGCCTACGTACCCGCTAGCCGGGATCAGACGATCGTAGTTCTTTCAAAAAATCTTTAGTGTGTTGATTGATTTTAATTTTGAAAACCGACCGAGTTCACGTTATTATCAATTTAGTTTTTCAAAGAAAACTCTAAAAGAGCCCTAATTCACTAAGTCTTCTATTTTATTTTGTAAAAACTCTCTAAAAGTACTATTTTTTAAAACGAGATTTCTATTTTTTATTTTTATTTATTTACAAAATAAATTTTTTTAAGTGAGAAAATCCTAAAGTCATAATGCTAAAAATATACCTAAGCATATAAATATATACGCATATATCTATTTACCTATCATGTCATAAACTTAACTAAATAACTAATGGAATTATAATGATAAATAAAGAGAAAAATAAATAAATAAAATAAAATAATCAAAACCGAACCTGACTTGGGCTGTTCAGTGAAGTGTTGGTGTTGGTTCGTTGAACGTAGAGACGTGACGGTCAGTGCTGAATCGTGTGTTATGATGCTGTTGTACAGAACTACTGCTGTTCGCCTGGTGTTACTGCTGTCCGTCTAGTGTTGCTGTTGTCCGTTTGGTGTTGCTGCTGTCCGTCTGGTGTTGTTGCTGCCCGTTTGGTGTTGTTGCTGCCCGTCTGGTATTGCTGTTGCCCGTCTGGTGTTGCTACTATCTGTTAGGTGTCGCTGTTCTGTTCGCTATGCTGTTGTTCTGTTTGCTGCCGTTCGCTGCGCTCTGTCTTCACTGTCGTCCGCTGCGCTGTTGTTTCTGTTTTTGTTAGGTTTCTTTTTTTCCTGTTTCTGTTTCTGTTTTGTTGCTGTTTTCGTTTCTATTTTTGCTGCTTTTCTTTTTTTTTTTCTCTCTCTACATGAAGTGCTTATATAGTCTAACCAAATCATATCATATCCTATGCAATTATATTTGATTCGTTAATTAAATTATTCAAATTTAATTCAAATCTGATTTAACTAATAATCATATGATTTGATTAGATATGAATCCGATTTTAAATCTTTCTTTTGCAAGGACAGAAAAATAAAGACATAGGTACCTGCTGAGACTCTTCATTTTCTTGGTTTTTTTTTTCATTTTCAATTTCATTTAATAGAAATAAAAATGAAATTCATTAAAAAAAAATGGGTTAGTAAGGACGGTTCAAAATTAGGTATATGGAATCTAATGGCTAGAATTCAACTCTTAAATAATAAGTCCCTAACTAATCAAAGATACCGAGAAAGAAAGTATGTTGATAAGAACCCTTTTGAGAAATCCATTACAAGACATCAAAGAATGATTGAAAATCGAAACAAAAATCATAACCCGTGACCTCCAACTAAATCCGCCCAAATACTCCGCTACTTATCCGTTAGGTTGTTGGTCTGTATCTTGACATTCATTACAATTAAATTATATTTAAACTATTGGAATCCCTAAAATAAAATTTTTAACTAAACTAATACTAAAACTAATTATTCCTAATATAAATTACTTCCTAAAAATCTACGAAATTTTTATGATTTTTTCTTTTCTTATTTTTTTTGTATTTTCATTATTTGTTAATTCTTATTATTTTTATTAATTTTTTTTTGAATTAGGATCCTTTTTGTAAAAATAAAAATTAAGACTATGGAAGGGTAAAAATTAGGTGTCTACAGTAGGTATAAATCCCAGTCATGAGAATTCTTCCCAATAATTGCACACACGAGGTTACTTGATAAGGATCAAAGCAGTGGATCTTGAAAACTTATAATAGGTCGAATGGGTTTGATGGATAGAAAGTGAGCTGGTTGGTTTCGATAGTGAATGTGAATGGATATTACACACCAAGATACAAACACAATCATGGGTTTAAGCTTGAAATAGGGTTCGATATAACTCATAAACACTAAATGTTGCTTGAGATTCAAATGAGGGTTAGATGCAACTTACTAACTAGTTTAAATAAGGGAGTTCACCATAATCTTAAGGTCAAGATCGATAAGAACGCGGGAGAGATTAAAGTGCTTAATCTACACTCAATAATTCAGCAAATGCTAACTTAAGAGTAGCCTCGCTTAAAAGGAAAAGATTCTAAAATGTAGGAATATACTCCGTCTATCTAATTTCGTATATTGTCGTAAATCTGATGTTTACAAAAGTTGTTATCTATAGCAAGTTATAAACCTTAGAGACAAAATTATAAATAATGTACAAAGCCTTAAACCCTAAAGAATTGGGCCTATAAATAAAATAAAGGAAAACATGTACAAGAATATAAAACTGTGCATTTAATAGAGGTTGGCATGCAGTTACTCAACCTGTTTAGGAAGGAGTAGGATTCGAACTAATCGGGGTCAATTGTTGGATGTCTGGGTTTGAGGAGGAGCTCCTGAAGTCTCGCAGTGCTTAGTTGAGACATCAGAAAGATTGGCCCATAATTGCTGAGTGCTAGAATTAGTTGGTAATAGTTTTTTGGGACCGTACCAAGTGATTCTTTAGTCCTGAGTCCTCGGCTACGTGCTCTCTCATCTTCTCGGAAGACAACAGACTTATTACCGAGTGACTCCTTTTCTTCCTCTTAGTCTTCTGTCAATTGCTCGACTGAAGCCGCTTTAGCGAAAGCTGTTTGGCCTTTACCTTAAACTATTCGACTTCAGGTTAGAATAGGTTGACATCTTCTTCTAGAGCGTCGACGTCAGCTTCTGATAGGTTGGCCTCAGCTTGGACATAGTCGGAGTCTGATTCCCATCATTACTGCAAGTTTGAAAGGAAGTCATCCTCGACGTTAAGTGTTGGGCATAGGTTAGGATGCCGGATAAGCTACTTCTCCCTTTTCACTTTACCATAGGTGCCGAGTGTCTCTGGATTTCCTTAATGCTCATTGGGGTTAAGGAATAGCTCTTCCCATCCTTCTGAACAGCATAAGTGTTGAGGAATCTGTCATGGATCACTTTCCGATCAAATTCCCATGGCCGACTAAGAAGTAGATTCGCGACATTCATAGCCACTACGTCAAAGTCCATCTCATCCTTATACTGCCCTACCTTGAATGAAATCCGTACTCTTTTATGCACATGGACCATACCCTTATCATTAAACCATTTCAACCCATAAGGTTAGGGGTATGAGTAGGTCGGCAATTTCATCTTTCCTACTAACTCGATAGAAATGATGTTGGTATAGCTACCTCCATCGATAACTAGGGAACAGGTCTTCCCATTCACTAGGCATTGCATGTGAAATAAATTTTCCCTTTATTTGGGATCTGCCTTTAAGTAAGCTTATGTAGCTATAGCTAGGAGTTTATCCAAGTCTTCAGGATAGACATCTTCTTATATCGACTAGTCTTTTAAACTCCTCTAACTTTGACTTTCTACTTAAGCATTGGGCCCTCCACATTTTAAGACCATAACCCTCTTATTTAGACATTGAGAAACAATGTGTCCATAGCTTAAGCATTTGAAGCACTTCACTTCTCAAGTCTTGTTTCCGAGTGCCTTCTCTTTCTTGGAAATTTTTTTCTTGACATGGATAAGTCAGCTAGGTTCTTCTTTCTCTATCTTCTTTTCTTGCATTCTTTCGGCATACTTGTCAAGCTTAAGGTTGCCTTGTTGAGGTCAGCCAGTCAGCCTTTAATGTCTTCTCCTCCTCTGTCTCTCTACTTTTAATGCCAAATCAATTAGCTCATCTAGAGAGTTAAATGGCTACAATTCAACTGTGTCGGCAATATCATCTTGGAGTCCACTTAGGAACCTGGCAATGGTGCAGTCCTATGGCTTAGAAATCTTACATCTCGCCATTAAGGTTTCAAACTCTTACAAGTACTCTTCAATAGTATTTCGATCTTGTCTCAAGTGTTGGAACACATGGAGCATCTCTTGCTTGAAGTAGGTCAGCACGAAGTGCTGATTCATTAATCGCTTCATAAGCCTCCCAGTTATAATCGGCTCCTCTCCTTCAACTTCTCGCTTAGCAACTAATTTATCCCACCAAAGGCTTGCATATTTAACAAGGGATAATGAAGCCAGCTTAACCTTTATTTGATCATCACACTCGTAGTACTCGAACAACTTCTCGACTCGGGGAACCCAATCAAGGAATTCTTCAGATAGACTACTTCCACTAATGGTTGACAACTTAAGCTTTATATTGTTAAGTCCTCGGCTAGGTGTCCGGGGTTCATCCCTTACATTCCGAGTTAGTTAGTTCACCTTGGATCGGCCACTTCTATTAGAGCTTTGCTTAGTCATGTCCCTTCTCGACCTCAGCTTTCTTCTCTAGGCTCCTTGATTTGCTTTGGAGTTAACACTCCTTTCATTTCTTATCCTCGATTTGGGTTGGTTTTCTCTCCTTCTTGGCTCGACAACTCTTATCGTTGTCAAGTTCATTGGAACTACTTTAATTGGTAGGTGTTTGCTCCCTTTTTTCTTCTTGGCCATTACGTCTGCGACCTTTGACTAATCCAGTGAGTTCTTGGATAGAGTCAATGAGATTTTGAATCTCAAATTCTAAGTTATTAACACGTCTCCTCAAGTTTCCGTAAGGACTATCACCGGTATTGTTGATACTATCCTCCGATATTCTTGTCTGTACAGTAATTTTTCAGAAAATTGAACAAACAACAAAACACAATTATAATAACCCAGAAACAACCACTACTCAGTTTTTGTAGTTACCACTACTGACAAATACTTCCACAACAACTAGAATCTATTACTAAAATTGATGTTATTGGACTCATGATATCTGGCAAGTGCACTTATCAGTTTTAATATAACGGATGTGAGTCCGAGTCGATCCCTCAGAGACTTCGAGCACTAATATTAACCTTAGCTTTATTATCTAACCGGAAAATTATGAAAGTTTGAATTAATTAAAAATACTTAAATTAACAAACTAACTTAATTGTAAGACTTGATTAAGCAATTGAAAAAAACGATAAAATTAAGAACGACTTCAAGAAAGTAATAACGTATTTAGGAATTATTTCCCCTAGAGTTAATCATGTGATCGCTTAAAATATATTCAATTCAGTTTCTATTATTCTTGACCGGAGGGATTCACAACTAAAGTTAATACCTTTCTCAAGCATATTAACCCTAATCCTAAATTATTTACCGGAATCTCTTCACTTAGTAATATAACTTAGAATTGCATTAATGTATAACGAATTCCCTCACAATTAATTAATAGTCTAAAAGAAACATGTATCTTATCTCTAAGTATACATGTAATTCTCTCCAATTATGTAAAGATCTAATTACACATGCAATTTCTCAATCAACATGCATAATATCATATATTGATATTCTAGAAATATCAATTAACAATAAAACGACATAATTGAATCAAGCAAAGATAGAAACTTTATTAAGAATTCTAAATCAATCCAAGAATCACATGAAACCTTAGGTTCCATAATCCTAAATACACGAATTCTAAGCTATCATACTGAATCTAAAAACGAGTTCCATAAAAAACGTAAAATAAAGCATGGAAAACCCCTTTAATTGATGAACAATCTCTCTAATCTTGAAGTCGGTGTTGTTCTCGCCTTTTCCTTCTCTTTCTCCTCAAGTCTCTTGTCTTCTCTAATGTCTCTTCTATCTTTTGAAACCCTAATATGTCCTTTTATAATGTATCAAAGGATTTTCGTTTTCTTTGTTCGACACGACCTAGGACATGACCATATTCCCAAGTCGTATAACTTTCTGCACCTAACAAATTTTTCTGCATGGACTATGTAACTTCAAATCTTTGTAACTTATTCGTTTAAACTCCAAATTGAGTGAAATTTGATTCATTTTCTTCGTTTTCGATCCTAGAACGCGTTCAAACCTAAAAATAAAAATTTTACTCAATTAAGTATCAATTTCTTTAAAGAAAACAAAAAATGTGAGGAAAATACTATAAAATCACCGTATGAAATATGTTTAAAATCAGAGTTATCAACTCAACTGCAGCACAATACCATGATTACTAGAGACATGAACAACACAATGACTATTGAACGATGATTATCAGAAATGTTCAAACTACGAATCAATTTTGAAGAACACTAGCACGCATGTCTCTCTAAAGGTCTGATACCAATATGATAAGGATCGAAGTAGTGGATCTTGAAAACCCAAAATGGGTTGAATGGGTTTAACGGACAGGAAGTAAGATGGTTAGTTTCGATGGTGAATGTGAATAGATATTTCGTACCAAGATACAAACACAATCAAGGATTTGAGCTCGAAATAAGGTTCGATACAACACATGAACACTAAATGTTGCTCAAGATTTAATTGAGGATTAGATGCAACTTACTAACTGGTTTAAATGAAGGGATTCACTACAATCTTAAAGTCAAGATCGATAAGAACATGAGAGAGATTAAAGAACTTAATCTATATTTGATGATTTAACAAATGCTATCTCAAGAGTAGCCTTGCTTAAAAGGGAAAGATTTCAAAACACAAGAATATACTCCTTTTGTCTAATTTCGTATATTGTCTTTGTATATCTGATGTTTACAAAAGTTGCTATTTATAGTAAGTCCTAAACCCTAATGGGAAAACTTTAAATAATATATAAGGTATTAAACCCTAAAGTGTTGGGCCCATAAATAAAATAAAGGAAAACGTACACAAGAATACAAAATTATATGTTTAATAGAAGTTGACATGTAGTCACTTGGACTATCTAGAAAGGAGTAGGATCTGAACTGGTCAGGGTCGGTAGTGTGATGTCTGGGCTCAAAGAAGAGCTCCTGAAGTCTTGCAGTACTTAGCCAAGACACTAGAAAGGTCAGCCAATAATTGTTGAGTGCTAGAATTAGTCGGTACTAGTCTCTCAAGACCATACCGAGTGGTTCTTTGGTCTTAAATCCTTGGCTGTGTGCTCTCTTGTCTTCTTGGCAGCCGATAGATTTGTTGCCGAGTGGCTCCTTTTCTTCCCCTTGGTCTTCTATCAATTGCTCGGCCTCAGTGAAAGCTGTTCAACCTCGGCCTTAAACTGTTCAGCTTCAAGTTAGAATAGGTCAACATGTTCTTTTAGAGGGTCAGCATTAGCTTCGGGCAAGTCCGCCTTGACTTAGACATAGTTGAAGGCTGATTCCTATCACTATCAATGGTTCTATTCACAACTTTAGTTTGGCCATCTATTTAAGGGTGACAAGTACTGAATAGGAGCTTAGTGCCGAGTTTCCTTCACAAGGTGTTCCAAAAGAAGTTTGTGAACTTCGAGTCATGGTTAGATACAATAATCCTCGGCACTCTATGTAGTCACATAATTTGTTGCAAAAAGAGGTTAACGAAGAATGAAGCATCATTAGTTCTGTGGCAGGGAATGAAGTAGCATATTTTGTTGAATCGATCAATTACCACCATGATTAAGTCATGTCTTCTTAGCGTTTGGGAAAGGCTAAGCATGAAATTTATGCTTAGATCGATCCATGGCCGCTTTGGAATTGGTAGGGGTATGTATTCTCCATAGGGATTTCTCCTCCCCTTTACATATTTACATACGTCATACCTCTCAATTGCTCGGTGCACATCCTTCATCATCTTAAGACAATAAAAATGCTCCTTTAATATCTTAATAATCTTCTTTTCACTAAAATTGCGAGCTAAACCCTCGACATCAGCTTCTCGAATAAGTAGCTCCCTTGTTAAACCACTCGGCCCACAAACCTGCTTAACCTTCATAAAAAACCTGTGACTCAAGTAGAACCCTTCCACAACTCCTCCAATACTACACCTAACCACTAAGGGTCCAAAATATGGGTCATGCCTATACTAATAAGGTAAAGTGCCAAATCCAAGTAACTTAGCTTGCAACGTTATGATGAGGGTATGACGGCGAGAAAGTTCATCAGCCACTATGTTGGTGCTCCCCTTCTTATATCTAATGACATAGCAAAAGGTCTCCAAGAACTCGACTCATTTGGCATGATGATGAGAAAGTTTCTATTACCTGCAAAGATGCTTGAGAGATTCATGATCTAAATAAATGATGAATTATCTCAACAATAGATAATGCTGCCAGTTCAAGAGTGTTTGAACAAAGGCATAGAAGTCCTTATCATAGGTTAAGTAATTCAAGGCAGCACCTCAGAGTTTTTCATTGAAGTAAGCAATGGATCGACACTCCTACATAAGGACAGCACCAATGTCGACACTAGACACATCACATTCAACCTAAAAAACTTGCTTAAAATCTAGCGAGGTGAATACTGGAGCAGACATCAACTTCAAAACTCTTCTAAGCTTTCTTTAACGACCTAAACTCAACGTTCTTCTTAGTTAATTTAGTCAATGGTACAGTTATGGAATTGAAGTTTCGAATAAATCTCTAATAGAACGAAGCTAATCCATGGAAGCTCCTGACTTCGACAACATTAGTCAACATAGGCCACTCAAGAAAAGCTCTGACTTTTTGGTCATCAACTCAAACTCCCTTCCCTAAAACTATATATCCAAGGAATATAACCTTACTCTGACAAGACAAGTATTTCTTCAAGTTGCTAAATAATCTCTTGGCGTAGAGTATGTTGAACACTAATCTTAAATGCTCAACATGAGTGATGAGGTTGGCACAGTAGACTAGAATATCATCAAAATAAACCACAACGCATTTACCAATCAATGTTCTGAGTACATGATTCATCAGCCACATAAATGTACTCGATGCGTTAGTTAGACCAAATGGCATCACCAACCATTCGAACAGATCATCCCTTGTCTTGAAGGCCATCTTCTATTTATCCCTAGGTCTCATTTACATCTGGTGGTAGCTACTCTTTGAGTCAATCTTAGAAAAGATGCAGGCACCATGTAACTCATTAAGCATAACATCAAGTCGTGGGATCAGGTATTGGTATTTAATGGTGATCTTATTGATGGCTCAACTATCAATGTACATTCGCTACGTTTTATCCTTTTTCAGCATGAGCACAACTAGTATGGTATAAGGGCTCATGATCTTATGAACATATCTGTGATCTACTGACTCATCCACTTGTTTCTTCAATTCAATTGCTTGCTCAAGATTGATCCCATAAGCGGGTCGATTTGTTAAGGCAACTCTTGGTTATAGGTCAATGCAATGTTCAATACCTCTCAAGAGAGGTAAACCTTTCGGCATCGTGGCAAGGAATAGGTCAGCAAAGTTTTAAAGTAGCTACTGCACTTCGGTAAGTAAATTCTCAACTTCTCTAACCTCTAAGAGTCTCATGACTAAAATAAGAACATATTCCTTGGTCTTGACTACCTATACAAACTAAGCTCAAGAAATCACCAAGGACTTCTACTATAGAGATTTGGCAAACTTTTCTTAGGCTTCTTACACTTCCTTTAAACTCATAGCTGTCAGTATTATTTTCTTCCCATCCTTCTAGAACATGTATGTGTTTCTATACCCATCATACAACACCCTCATATCAAATAGCCATGGTCATGGTTGACCGAGTAATATGTGAGAAGCGCACATGGGAAAGACATCATACAGCACCTTATCCCTATACCTATCGCCAATCATAATCGATACTCTAACTTACTCAGCAACATGTAAGCTTCCTTTCTCATTCAACTAGTGAATCCCATGCAGCTTAGGGCATGGGAAGGTCAACAATTTCAGGGCTTTGACTAGCCCTTGTGCAATGACATTGGTATAGCTCCCTCTATCAATGATCAAGGCACATAGCTTGCCATTCACCCGGTAATTCGTATAGAAGAGGTTCTCCGTTTGCTCATTCTCTTCTGTTACAAATGTACTAAGAGACTGTGCTTTTCTTCACTAGCACTTTCTACTTTAAATTGAGGCTTATCCCCTTTTATGGTCATGACTAGACGGTTCGGATATTGACTAGCTACATGTCCATAGTTGAGACATTTAAAACATTTAATTTCTCGAGTCTTTCTTCCTAAGCTCTGACTTTGGTCTCTTCGAACCTCAGGTTCTTCAGTCGTCTTTTGATCGGCTTAGTGCATGCCCTTGATGTTCCATCTCGAAACTATTGGATGCTCGATTATTCCTTAGTCTGTTCGACATGCCACTTCTATTTGGTATCCTGTTTGCCTGGTTCCGGCTCTACCTTCAACTCTCTGTGCCCCTCGAATGGCTTTATTTAGTGTCATAAGACTATAGTTCAACTATGTTACCAACCTCTGTTCTTAGCTCAAAAATGAACCTTACAATGGTTCGTGTCTCGGGTTCATTGACATCACATCGGAGCATAAGTTGTTGAAATTCTAGGACATAGTTGTTTACCTGTAGACACCCAATTTTTGTCTCTTTTACTTTTATTATTTTTCTTTTCTGAATAGGAATTAAATTAGGAAAAACACAAAAAAATAGGAAATTAAAGAAAACCTAAAAAATTAAGAAATTTAGAAAAGAATAAGAATTTTCAGAAAATACAAAAAAAAATCAAAAATAAGAAAAAGCACAAAAAATTAAGAAATTTGGAAAAATATTAAAAATAGGAAGTTTAGAAAGAAACCCAAAAAATAAGAAGTCTAGAAAATAAAATTGAAAAAATTACAAAAAATAGAAAATTTGAAAAAATACAAGATTTTAGGGAGTTTAGAAAATAACTTTTTATTAGGATAGATTTTTTAATTTGAAATAAGTTTAGAAGTCGGGTAGTTGGGCCTGGGCTTAGATTTAAATCTCGCTCTAACCCAGGCTGACCTGGTCCATTTGTGCAATTTAATTATACATATAGACAAGACACGAGCTAACTGCCTAATGGATAAATACTTAGACTTAGCATGGGTTTAAACTTAGAAGTCTTAGGTTTGAATCTTGGTAAAGGCATGTACAAGGTTTTTTTTTTTTTTATCACATTACGAACTGTCATGTGTCAAGATTTGATTGAGTTACATATCCTAACACATAGCATCTTCGGATTGGAAACGTGTTAATGTAGCGCCACGTGTCATGCTACATCAACTGCCACATGTCACATCATAACACATGTAAAGTTAGGATTGGCTAATGTGGTGCCACGTAACATACCAAGTCAACAGGCTTTCCTTCTCTTTCTCTCAATTTTGCCTCCCTTTCCCTTGATTTCCTCTATTTTCCTCAGCTAAGAACAAACTTAAGCCCCTTACTTTGGCCCTTGATTTCACACATTTTCCTTGCTGAAACATACTAATTAATAGTGCAATTTCATCCTTTACATGGCTTACTGTGAGTTAATACCAACAATGTGTTCGGATTCAGTCAAATGAGCATTCAAATCGAGCTCCAGAAAGTGGAAAACAAAAACTGAAAATCTAGAATTTACATTCAAATCCGAATTCGAGCTTTCCTCGTTCGTTTGATGAATTCATGTATAAATAAGGGGCTTACAAGCATTCAAAGGACATACACAACCATCCATAACCAAAGATCACGAGCTCTCTCCCTCTTTTTTCGATAGCTTTCTCTCTCTAACCATAGCTCTATCTCTTTCTTTCTCTCTTCGAATCTCTCTCTCTCTAACTCAACATCACGCCTTGCCACCCTAGGAACACTTCTAGGAGCTTAGGTACTTGAAACCAACTACCCTATGCTTCGCTGTAGCCTCTAGCATTTCCACCAAACCACCTCCACGGAACCTTAACCATTGTACCCCGATCACGCCCGTGATCAGTTGAAGACAACAACCATCCACCCCCACATCAAGCTCATGATCAGTTGAAGATAGCAGACATCTACCCCTGTGTTATGCCTGTGATTAGTTGAAGCCTCTCGATCACGCTCGTGACCCCTTCCCGGTGACTACCTCAATTGATTTGATCTAATCCGCCACCGACTCAAAGTTCACTCCAAGTCCAACCCACATGCCCATTACGTCTAAAGTCCAATTTCTTTTATTTATTTATTTTTATTTATTGTTTAGTTATTGCTTTTTTTATTATTTGTGAATGTAAACGTAATAATAAAAAAGAAAAATAAAAAAGTAGTTTATTTGGTTTTTTTATTTATTTTAATAAAAATAAGTAAAAATAATAAAAAATAAAATAAAACTAAAATAAGTAAGTTCATAAGTTAAAGAATAAAAATTGTTTTTGACACTTAGAAAAATCAAGTTTTCAAAAAATAAACAAAAATAAATTAACCCAGTTCAAATTAGGATTACTTTTAGATTTTTTTTTTCAAAAATAAAGCTTTCAATTTAGGACCTTCCATTTTTAGAACTTAAAAAAAAACGAATTGAATTAAAAACGTAAATCCAGCATGTAATCCAAAATTAAAATCAACATCACCCGCTAAAGTTTTTGAAAAAAAAAAAACTATGTATATCTGATCTCGAATAGTGAGTACGTAGGCACCTATGGGGCAATGATAAAAAATAAAAAATAAAAATTAATTTCCCTTTTTCTTTAGTTTAGATTATTTTTATTTATCTAATTAGAGTAACCAATAATCAAGTTTTGTTTTTTAAAATTAAAAGATGGTTTTTAAGTTTAATTCTAATTTTGGAAAGTCAATGGTACCTGTAAGAGTTTAAAATTTCTAACACCCGGATCTAGATTCTTTGGTTTAAAAAAAAACTATTGTATAAAACTGGTTTTAATTGTTAGACTAATAGATAAGTTATATCCAGTCTACCCAATTGGTTTTAACTTAACCATCTTTCCTGACTCCCTTTGGGTGGCGACTTTAAATTTGTTTTCAAAACCAAAAGGAATGGTTTTCTTTAAATCCTAGTCGATGATCAATATGAAACATGTAAGGTCTAGTATTGATCGGTTCAGAGAAAACCTAAATTTTAAAAAGAACTAGAAGGGTGAAAAACAAGGCTCGACACCACTGTCCGGTTACCCTATCTCAAATCTTATAGAGATCAGAAAGTGTCCAACTTATAGTACTGGGGAACAAACCTACTTATCAGAACTCTCTTCATTTCGTTCCATGTTCGAACTTCACATCGAGCCTTGAGGTGAACATTTTGTAACTTCTTCTACCACATTGTTGTATATCCAAAAAATTCTAATATGGCCACTTAAATATGGATAGCATCTTCATAATCGTAAAAGTTAAATATCTTTTCTATTTTCTCCTCCCAATTAAGGTAGTCATTAGCACTACTAGATCCATTGAAGCTTGGATCTAAACTCATGCTCATCAATCCCGACGTATTGGTCTTCTTCTTCTTCATAATCTTCCACTTCGTCCAGCTCCAACCTTCTTCTCGCGACTCTATGGGTATGTCAAGGTAGTGCTTGGTTCATAGGAAAGGCTTTTGGTGCTCATTCATTCATCTACCTTCTCGACTTATCTCTCATCTCTCGGCCTTATTCAACAACTCTCTCACGTGGCCTAGTCTCTAAAACTCTCTGTACCAAAGCAGTTAAATTAGCCACAATAGCAATAAAGTCTTGTATATGCTCATCAGTAGTATGCGGTGTTTGTTGGGTCCTACAACCACTACCATGAGTATTGCTCTCAACATCGTTAATTTCTCCTTAAACATTAGGATTTTACATTCTCACAATAGGGTTTTAAAAGTACTCTCCACACAAGAAATCCTTACACACACACACAAATTTCACATAGCTCTCGGTCTCAACCTCAAGCTCTGATACTAGGATTATATGATGCACTTAAGAGTTCAATTATCACTAAGACTTACTGTTGTAGATTTGAACCAATAAATCCTTTGAGATATTGAAGAAACTAAGATGAATAGGTCTACGAACTAAGTAGGGTAGCTAATGTGGAGCTACTTAGAGGATGTGACATACCAACAAACACTTCACTTAATATGACGCACAAATTAATGCCAAGGTTCACCCACTACTAATCCTAAGCTACTTGACAAGAATAGATAAAAGTATATGAAAGTGGACTTGGAGAGGGTTGTCTCACAAGAGCAATATATTTCATGCTTATGTATAAAGTCAGATGATCCTGACCTATAAGGGGAAGGGACTATTTATAGTAAGTCTCTAGAGGAACATTATAAATAAAGAAATTATGAGAAGGTATATACAAAAAGGGGATTCCTTATACATACGAAAAGGGGTAAAAAGGACAAAAGATAAAAAGGGAAAAATAATACAACGTCAAATGAAGAGTATGGGTGGCGATGCGACATTAGATCTGTATAAGGGTTCTCTAAGCATTGCAGGTGGGAGGAACCGAGGTGTTACAGTGACAAGGAAGCCAAGAAGTAAAAGGATGCCATAAGAGTTAGAAGGAGTTTAGAAGAGTAATGCCCAACCAAGAGCTAGCTACATTTACTCGGCAATTGAAAGTTTGGTAAATCGACACAAAGCTCTTGGCTAGAGGAAGGTAGGCATTGGTACAGGATAATGATCAAAGCATAGTATAACTACCCGAAGCTCCCAGGGAATTTAGTTATCCTCCTTTAGCATACTGTTTCTTATCATTGGTGGGTTAATAAGAATGAATCCTTCGGGTGAGGGACCGGAGGCCTCTAAGGTGTGTACGAGTGATTGGGCCAGTAGTCGGTAACCTATCATCCTAGAATAGGCTTAGAGAGGATTAGAGGGTATGCTAGGAAGTCCTGCAACTGCTTGAAGGTTGTCGCATACTGAGGAGTCCATTCAAACCTTTCGAATTCTTAAGGATTTTGAAGAACTCAATTCATCTGTCTATGATCTTGCAAACAAATTTGCTTAGCGCCACTACCCTACCGATGAGCTTCTATATGTCTCAAACTAAGGAAGGGAGCTTCATATCTTTGATAGCCTATATCTTTTTAAGGTTGGCCTCAATTCCTCTCTGGCTGACCAGGAAGCTAAGAAATTTGTTAGAGTTGACCCCAAATATGCACTTTTGGGGGTTCAGCTTCATATTATGTTTTCTCATCTGGTCAAACGCTTCTTGCAGGTCCTTTACATGTTAGGTTACTTGCGCTTGACTATTATGTCATCAACGTACACCTCCATGTTCTACATGAGTTGGGGCTTGAACAACTTTGTTACCATACGTTGATATGTTGCCCCAACATTTTTTAGGTCAAAAGGCATGACCGTATAGAAATACGTACTAAAGTCAATTACAAAAGTGGTATAGACTTTATCCTTTGGGTTTATCTTGATCAAATTATAGCCTAAGAAGTTGCCCATGAAGTTGAGCAGGGCATATCTTAAAGTGGAGTTGACCAATTAGTCAATCCTAAGGAGAGAGAAGCAGTCTTTTGGGCAGGCTTTGTTGAGGTCGGTATAATTGACACATATGCGCTACTTCCCAAACTTCTTGACTAGCATGACATTGGCTAGCCAGGTCGGATACTTCTCTTCTCTAACAAAACTGGCCTTAAGCAACTTTAGTACTTCTTCTTCTATTGCAGCTTGCCTTTTTAAGTGCGAAGTGCCTCTTCTTTTATTTGATAGGTCAGTCGTCAATGATGAAGCTGTTGGTTGCTAGGCAGGGGAGATCTCGAGTATGTTTGATGTTAACCAGGCAAACCTGTCTGAGTTAGTTTATAGGAGGGTAACTATCTCCTCCTTTACCTCGAAAGGGGTTTCGATTTCGACTTTAGTGGTCTGGTCGGGAGAAGAGCTAATCTACACCTCTTTTATTTTTTCACTTGGCTTACACCTCTTAACCAGCTTCTCTTATGAGCTCATCTCTAGAGTGAAGATGCTGTCTACTCCGGCAGCCTTGATGTAGAGCTCTTGGGAGAGCTTTTGATTGCACCTACAAATTCCAACCCTAGTAGAGTCAAGAACTTCGCCTTCAAGTGGACAGACGAGGTAGTGACTCCAAATACGTTCAAGCTTAGTCATCTTAAGAGAGTGTTATAAGGAGACAAGTTGATGTGAACCACGACCAAGAACAGATAAGGCTGGTCGCTGGATGGGTTCAAGCTTGCAGAAAGCTCAAAAGGAAAGTGCTAAGGAATGTGCGAAAGGACAAATACGAGCAAAGAGTAAGTAAAAACCTACGAATAGCTCCAAAAGATATGATGCAACAATGGAACTTTTAAAGACTCACGGCATAATTCAATATGATGTACGAATTGATCTAGTGAGGTTACTTATCACCTAACCTTACTCAGGGGTTAGGATAAGAGTGATGCTGAGAGTAAATAGGTAGTATTTATGCAAGGAATAAAGGAAAATAATTAAGTGTATTAATGATAATTTGCTTGGTTCAGCTACAATTATAAGGGTATTTATACCCATAAGTTAGGGTAACTTGCCCAAAAGGGAAAATACGAAAAATGGTATTTCCTAAGAAAGTAATGTACAAGATACAAAAGGGTAAAAATGAATATTCAAGAAAAACAATCATTGGATTAATGGATTCTACATATGATTTTGTACACGTGGCGATGCTGTATTGGTAATGCTGTTAGAAGATGTAGAAAAGCATGGTTAGCTTACTTGTCCGAACTGGGGTGGCTTAGTCAATTCAGACTCTCTCTCTCGTCACCTTGGCAAAGGTGATGCTGAGTAAGTGATTGGCCAAGCATATGTGAGAATGAGGGTTGGCTGTTGTTTTGGTTGTTCACTTCTTGGCACACTATTTGTGACAAATAGGTAATCATCCAGTTTGGCATGAAGAACAGGTCAGTTAAGATATACTTAGCCTTGGTAGGAGTCGGCTGGAGTAGAAGAAATCGTCTTGCTAAGTCTTCTAGTCCTCGGGTTCGGTTGCGGGTTAAAGGCCTAGTAACTTGATTCCTATTATTCTCTCCGGGTTGATTTGGATATGGGATCAAATCTGAATGGTTTCGATTAGCTCTCTGTCGGGGTGATATGGATTGAGGTTAGCGATGTTGAAAGTGTCAAAAACCCTATAGTCCTCAGGAAACTCTAATTTGTAGGCGTTATTATTAATCTTCTAAAGGATTTTGAATAGTCCTTTAGCTTTAGCAAATAATTTGTTCCTCTTCTTGTTTAGTAACTGTTCCTTATTGAGGTGCAACCATACTAAGTCTCCCTATTGGAATTGTTTAGCCATCCTACTCTTGGTCTTCATTCGCATCCTTTTAGCAACTTAGTCGATGTGTCAAGTGACTTTTTTATAGATGTGCTGAAGGGATTGTGCTTTAACTCTTGCATTTGGGTCATCTTACGCGAGCATAAGTACAGGGGTGTGATCAAGGGGTAACTCAGGATTGAAACCATAGACAACCTTAAAGGGAGTTTACTTACTAGTGTCATGTATAGTTTGGTTGTAAGCGAATTCAACCACTAGTAAGCAAACGTCCCTATCGGCCAAGTTCTTGCCCACTGTAGCTCGGAGTAGTGATCCTAAAGTGCGATTAACCATCTCTATTTAGCCATCAGTCTGGGGATGACAGGAAGTACTGAATAGTAATTTACTCCCCATCTAATGCCATAAGGTCCTTCAAAAGTGGCTCCAAAACTTCAAGTCTCTATTGGAGACCACACTTCTTAATACACCATATAACCATATAATCTCTTGCAAGAAAAGAGAAACAATAGCTAAAGCATTGTTAGTTTTGGCATAAGGCACAAAGTGCACCATGTTGCTTAACCGATCTACCACAACCATCATAGAATCTTTGCCTTGAGCAATTTGTGATAATCCGAAGATAAAGTCCATGCTCAACATAGTCCATGGTTTTGTCGAAATAGGAAAAGGCATTTCTTTCCTTTTTTAGATTGGCACTTAGCCTTTTTGCATACGGCATAACTTGCAACAATTCAGTATACATTTCACCTCATCTTAGGCCAAAAGAATCAACTACACAGTAACTCATATGTCCTTTTCTCCCCATAATGTCTAGACAATCCTCCATTATGGCTTCCTTGATCAACAGCTTCTTCAGGGAACAAGTCAGCATGCATAATTTTCCACCTCGAAACAAGTAGCTATTCTCCACATGATACTCATCCATTGTTCTTCCATCGACGCATCGCATAACTATGGGTCTAAAGTGTGAATCCTCAAAATACCGTTCTTTGATACTTACAAATCCAAACAGTCTGGTCTGTAGTTTATTCAAACACGCATGTTTTCTTGAAAGAGCATCTGCAACTACATTACCCTTTCCATGTTTATATTTTATTACAAAATTGAATCCTTCAAGGAATTTTACCCATCTTGCTTGCTACTTAGACAACTATGTTTGGCTTCGAAGATACCTCAAAGACTCATGGTCAGCGAAGATGACATATTCTCTTAGCAATAGATAATGCTGCCATACTTGCAATAGTCGGATCAATGCCAAGAATTCTTTATCATATACATAGTAATTTAACTAGGGTCCCCTAAGCTTTTCATTATGGAAGGCAATTGGTCAGCCTTCCTGCATTGAGACAGTGCTTATTTCAATGCCTACTGCGTCACATTCTAGCTCAAATATTTTCTTGAAGTTAGGTAGAGCTAATACTAGGGTGGAGGTCAATCTTTCTTTTATCTTAGCATAGCTTTCCTCCTCCCTTTCTCCCCATCGAATGTCAATGTTTTTCTTTGTTAGCTTAATAAGTAGTGCAACAAGGGTGTTGGAATTCCTGATGAATCTTTTGTAGGAGGAAGTTAGTCCAAGGAAACTTCTCATGTCGACACAATTAGTAGGAGTCAGCTACTCGACAATAGCTCAAATCTTCTCGTCATCTACTCATAAGCCTCCTCCATTGACTGCATAACCCAAGAAGATCACTTCCTCCTAGCAAAAGCAACATTTCTTGAGATTATCGAATAATCTCTCTGTACGGAGGACATTCAAAACAACACGGAGGTATTCATAATGACTCGACATGTTGGCACTGTAGACTAGAATATTGTCAAAGTACACCATAACATACTTTCTTATTGGATGTCTCAACACATGGTTCATCAGTCTTATGAAAATGTTCGAGGCATTCAACAAGCCAAATGGCATGATCATCCATTCATATAATCCATATAGAGTCTTGAACACAATTTTTCACTTGTCTCTTAACCTCATGCAAAATTGATGATGGCCAGGCTTAAGATCAATTTTGCTAAAAATCTTGGCTCCACTTAACTCATCCAACATGTCCTTCAATCTCAAGATAAGATACCTGTACTTATGAAAATGTTCGAGGCATTCAACAAGCCAAATGGCATGATCATCCATTCATATAATCCATGTAGAGTCTTGAACACAATTTTTCACTTGTCTCTTAACCTCATGCAAATTTGATGATAGCCAGGCTTAAGATCAATTTTGCTAAAAATCTTGGCTCCACTTAACTCATCCAGCATGTCCTTCAATCTTAAGATAAGATACCTGTACTTGATTGTAATCTTGTTCATGACTTTACTATTAACACACATTTGCCAAATTCCATCCTTTTTCGATACTAGAAGTGCCAGCATAACATAAGGGTTGAAACTTTCCTTAATATAACCTTTCTCTAATAGTTCATTTACTTGTTGTTGGAGTTTAGAAGTTTGTTTGGGACTTATTTGGTAAGCAGGCTTATTCGGTAGTATAACGTCGGGTATTAAGTCAATACAGTGTTTAATGCCTCGTAGTAGGGGCAACCTTTCAGGTAACTTTTCTAGGAATAGATCAGCATATTTGTCTAGTAGTACTCTTACTTCTTAGGGTAGTTCACCCCATTCCCTCATCTCCAACAGGTGCCTGACCGACATTAAGGTCGGCTAGTTAACATTGATGACTTTTCGGAGTTCAGCTCTACTCATCACCAGAGCTTTCTTCGATCTACAAGCAAGTTTAGTCTACAGTTTGTTAACTTCTATCGGCAGCATTAGGTTCAGTGTAATCTTTCGGTCATCTTTCTCAAACATATACGTGTTATGTACCCGTCGTGGATAACCGTCCTATTAAACAGTTATGGTTAGCCAAGCAACATGTGTGAGGCACACATGGGAAACATGTCACATAGAATCTCATTTAAGTAATGGCTTATTGTAATCGATAGTAGTACTTGCCAAGTAACATGTAGTGCTCCGTTCTCATTCAGCCAATGCAGCTTGTATAGCCTTAGGTATGTAATAGTCAACAATTTCAACCTTGTGACTAGATATATCGATGCTACATTTGTACAACTTCTACTATCAACGATTAGTGCGCTCACCTGATTGTTCACTCTACAGGTGGTATGAAACAAATTCTCCCTCTGCTTCTCCTCTCGCAAGGGTTCAACATTCATTAAGCATCAGACAACCATGGCCAACTGGTCTAAGTCCTCAACGAACACATCCTCTTCAATAAGTTCTTCCTCAGCGTTTTCTTTCTAGGTAGTGATCTCCTTCTCAAGTTCCTCATCTGTATTATCTACTTCTACCTTCGAAACATCTCCCTTAATCAATATACGTCTTCGGTTTGAACACTAGGCAGCCATATGTCTAAACCCTTGGCATTTGAAGCACTTGATCTAGCACGTCTTCTCACTTGATCCTTGCCCCTTCTCATAAGTGCAGGTCAGAACTTCACCGTCAGGTCAGCCTTTCTGATCGACTCCAACATCTATTTTTTGGCTCGATACTCAATTGAGCTCGATGATTGACCTATCCAGGTAAGCTAGTTGGCATCTTAGCCGGTACTCAGCTCCTTCTTTGCCTCTCTACTTGTTGAACTATTCTGATAACTTCATCTATTGTGGTAAATCGTTAGAGTTCCACAATGTCTCAAATGTTACCTCTTAACTCAATAATGAATCTTGAGACTGTTCGAGTTGGTGGTTTCTCTACTTCATAATGGATCATAAGCATTTAAAATTTTTTAACATACTCGTTAATAGTTCGAGCTCCTTGTCTTAACTTCTGAAGCCGAATGAAAGCATTTTGAAGATAAGTTTTCGGCACAAACCTTAATAAGTGTAAATTACTCTATACTTTTAATGCATGTTTAGGCATAGAATTGATCATAATTATGATTTAATTCTTAAGTTTTGGTACTTAATTGTATAAAATATTGATTTCAAGTAAATCACGAGCAAGGAAATGAAATATATACAAGAACAACAACTTTTTAGTCAATTACAGTTGTGAGGAGAAGAAATCAATAAACCAGTATCAAGAAGTATCAATCATGGGCATGATAATAAAGTAATGAAAAATCTAGCCCTGATTACATGCTCAATCATGGCTATGGTTGAGGAAGTACTAACGATCCCCTTGTCAATCACGGTTGTGATTGTATAGGAGGAGGATGATTACAACCAAAGTTGTAGGCGTAATGCAATTTAATAAAGTGATGAGGAGTTTACGACATTCATCACAACCGTAATTGGTGAACAGAATTATGTTTTTGAGACTAACATGCCCCGAGTCACAGGCATAATGGAAGGGGCACAACTGTTCTTTTCAACTTTTTCACACGAACCAATATGTGGAAAACGTTAGGTGGTGCCTTGAAAAGGTAGATTTGAGTCCTTTGACGGGAAGAATATAAATATACCGCAACTTGTAGATAAAAAAAAAAAGGAATCAATAAGAATATCAATTCAAAAACAAACACCTAATCATTCGCATCTTTACCATTGCATTCCCATTTTACAATAGAGTTTGCTTAAGTGTTGTAACATACATTTCCCTGAACAACTCGAGAAGGATGATGGGATTTATTGTTTGTACATTGTAAAGACTTCTATAGTGAAATTCAAACAAGGTTTTATTTCTTACTTGTCTTATGTTAATTTCATTGTTATCTTTGCGTTGTATTAATACACTTTATTATTTTATCATATGTGAGTGGTATGTTAAGACTTACTACATCACTTAGTATGATCAAGTATAGAGAATAGTGGTTGCTTGATAAATGTCAATTCCAATGAATTCCACTTAATAAATCTAAGTATAGTATAGTGCAAGACATCAACTTAGGCTAGATTTCAATAGAATATGTCAAGAGACAATTCTATTGAATAGATCTAGTTTATTGGAACAACTTTTTCCTGATAATAGAGATATTATAAGGAAAGTTATTGCATCCTTAAGGGAATCGATATATTAACATGACATTAATGCAATCTGAGTTGGCTATTAATTAGGAAGAGATTTCAACAGACACAATTAAGATTACAAGTAAGTAGTTCTAAGAAGAATACTTACATACTGTAATTTTCCGCAGATAACAAGTATTAGGATAAAAAATAATTTGGTAATATTATGCTAAGTGGTGAAGTAAGTCTGCACGTTAAATGTGTTGTTAGCAATTGTTTTATAACCATTGTGTTAGTGGCATTAGTTTGTGGATTAGTGTAATTTAGTCAACAATTTAGAGTTTCAATAATTAATCACTTGATAAATTTGATTGTTAGATAATAGGAAGAATAATAAGTACTAGTGTTTCAATCCTTTTCCCAGTAAAGATGACCCTATACTCATCCGTGCTATAAAATGATAGATACACTTACCTATTGAACCAAGTTAAGGATAGAATATAGAAATTAAATTTGTAAAACTTGGAAGCTCTATTTAGAGGTGATCAAACCTGTTTCTAATTATTCTCTTCATCTCGAGCCAAGTATTCATCTCTTGGTATTCCTCTTGTCTCCTCATGGCCTAGAAATTATTCCACCACATAGCGGCATATTTGGAGAACTCAACAACATTAATTATCACTTTCTCATAATTCTCGTATTGATAATAATAAAAAATACACTTCACCTTCTCTTCCCTCTCCAAATACTTATCAATATTCCCAAATCCATTAAAGCTCGAAATCCAAAGCTTCACATGGCCAGATGCTTTGGGGACTCGTACATGCTCTTCTTCAAATATTCCTCCTTATCCTCTTCATCTAGTTCTCTCAAGTCTCTCCTTCATCTTACTCGTTCACCTACTCCTTCACCTCGAACGGGTCAAGTTGGGTTTTGACTTCTAACGGGTTAAGCAGCTTGTAAGGTATTTTGCATGACCTCAGCCGGTCAACAAGCTAATGCATGAACAACTCAAGTCAAATATACTAAGAGATTGGCCACCTCATCCAATCTCTCGTCAGTGCTTCTAAGAGTTCCTTGAGACTGTCAACCATGATGAATAACTCCACTATTGTCATCTCCTATACCAACATTCACACTTAGATCAGTCATTTTCTTCACACATTCAAAGCTCAAACAAACACTTTAGGAAAGTAACAGTTAGCAAACACAACAATTAAGATGAACACAATAACTTGCTTTATTTCACACACGTAAAACAGAGTATAAATAGAACTTCAAAAAAAAACTTTAACTCAAACAAAACCTTTGCTCTAATACCAAGATGATGTGAACCGTGACCAAGAATAGATAAGGTTGATCGCTGGATGGGTCCAAGCTTACAGAAAGCTTGAAAGGAAAGTGATGAGGAATGTACGAAAGGATAAATGCGAATGAAGAGTAAGAAAAAACCTATGAACAGCTCCAAAGAATATGATGCACCAATGGAACTTCCAAGGACTCAAGGCACAATTCGATATGATGCACAAATCGGTTCGGTGAGTTTACTCTTCACCTAGCTTTACTCAAGGGTTAGGATAAGAGTGATGCTGAGAATAAATAAATAGTACTTATACAAAGAATGAAGGAAAACACTTGAGTGTATTAATGATAATCTGTTTGGTTTAGCTACTATTACAAGGGTATTTATATGCATAAGTTAAGGCAACTTACCCCAAAGGGAAAAGACGGAAAAGGGTATTTCCTATGGAAGTAATGTATAAGATACAAAAGGGTAAAAATGAATATTGAAAAAAAAAATCATTGGTCTAATGGATTTTATACATAATTCTGTACACGTGGCGATGCTATATCGATAATGCCATTGGAAGATGCGGATAAAAAAAGTATGATCAACTTACTTGTCCGAGCTGGGGTAGCTTAGTCAATTTGGACTATCTCTCTTGTCATCTCAATAAGAGGTGATGCCGAATAAGTGATTGGCTAGGCTTGAGTGAGAATAAGGGTCAGCTGTTGTCTTGGTTGTTTACTTCCTGGCATACTATTTGTGAGAAATAGGTAGTCACTTGGATCAGCATGAAGAACGGGTTAGTTAAGATATATTTGGCCTCGGTAGGAGTCAACTGGAGTTGAAGAAATCATCTTACTAGGCCTTTCAATCATCGGGCTTAGCTGTGAGTCAAAGGCCTAATAGCCTAATTCCTATCATAAGTAGTCGACTATGATGAACTCCACTGGCTATCATATGACGTTGTCATCATCGCTAAGTTCCTTATCAAAGGTGATGATTCCTTTGGCTCAAACAATGCTCCCATTGAAGCCAATGATATTATGGTGCTAAGGCTTCATTTTGATAGGCAAATTGCTCTATATCCTCTCGTATGTATGTAAGAAGAGGATGTAAGTGGATTTGCTAATGTTCACCATAATCTTGAGGTCCTTGAAATTAGTAATCCTTGCCATTATTACAAGGGTGTCTTGATGATAGGTGTCTACCCCCTTTAGGTCCTTATCAAAGAAAGAGATTGAAGTGTCTACCTTCTACCTCTTTTCTTTGATAGCTAACATCTCAAAATGGGTGTTAGCTAAGTTATTGGTGCTTAGTCAGCTCCCTAGGTATTACCCCTTAATTATTACATTAATCTCACCATTAGGGGGCTTAATTGTTGCAACAAGCCTCATTTTGCTCTAATCGGGTACCTTTAGCTCACTACCTCCGAGGCATCTTGTGTTCATCATAATCGGAGTGGTTGTCATTCCTCTATTGAGCTACATACTTACCGAAGAAGCCCAATTGAATGGCATATTCAATTGTGCTCTTCAGTCGGAAGCACTCATCTATGGTATAGCCATAGTCTTCATAGAATTGTCAATACTTATTTGAGTTCTGACAGTTAGGATTCCCCTTTATCTTAGGGGGCTTCTATAGTAAGCCTTTGCTTTGCACTTCGGCGAAGACTTAGGCGATGAGTCAGCTTAAAGGGGTATACTATGTGTAGATGGGAGGGGAAAGTGGGTTTTGCTCGATTCAGCGCTTCTTACTACTCAAGCCTTCTCCCTCAGATTGCTTGGTGCCTCACCACAAAGGCAATCCTCGATGGATAATCTCTTCTTATCCTCCTTTCTGCCTGACCTCTCTTGGTTAGCATCACACCTAGCGTTAATATTGTCTTCCTAATCCATGTATTTCTAGGCTTCATTCTAGAATTCGACCAAGTCTTTTACTTAATCGTCACAAGTGATTGGAAGAAGTCTCTCGAAGGTTGTATGCTGAGCTGCATAGCATGCACTACTACTTCCACATCTAACTAAGGGATCCCAACCACGATATTATTGAACTAGGCTACATATTCAAATAGAGTCTCCCCTTTGCTCTACCTTATTAAGTACAAGGATGATGTGTCCTTGGATACGGGCTTGCTAGCCCTAAAGTGAAGGCTAAACCTCCATGCCAGATCGTCAAAGGAGTCGAGAGAGTTCTTAAGCAAGTAGTTAAATTACTTTCGAGCTACTTTCCTCAGCATACTTAGGAAAGCCTTACACATAATGGCATCCCCATCATCATGAAGATTCATTAACTTATGGAAGTAAAGGAGGTAGTCAGTAAGGTCACCAATGCTATTATATTGGTCCAAGGTTAGAAGCTTACTATTCGAACGGAATACTTCATCTTAGATACCCCTAGTGAAAGGGGTCTTGTTGTTATAAGCCCTAAAGCCAAGTCAAGTAACCGTAGGATTGAACTTAGAGCCCAAGGTTTAGGGCAATCGGTTAAAGGATCCGATCAAACCTAAATTACAAACTATTGAGAGGAATATTATTAAAAATGACCCCGTAAACTTAAATTTAAGAAAATAAGTAGTACAATAGGAGACTATAAAATTTTTAAATTTTAAGCATAATAATTGCTAATTACCGAAAATGCGAAAAGTATAATCTAATAATTATTAAATTACTAGAGATAGATTATATGTATACTAAAAATTTTAGAATGACCAAAATAATAATTAGGAATATTCACATGTACCTCACATGTATTTACGTGTAGATAAAAATGTGCAAAATTACCTAAATTGGCCAAAAACTAAGTAAATAATTAAAGAAAATTATAAATTAATTATGGAAAAATTAGAAAAAAATTAGAAGAGAATAAGATGATCTAAATCAAGTCATGGCATGTCAGGATGTGCAAAAGAAAAATCAACCAATAAAAATTAGACAACATAAAAGCCAAAAATCAAGGAAAATGGGTAAAGTCTTGTCAAATTAATGCATATTAATTACAACAAACGTCTATAAATAGGGGAAAATTTTCCAGAAGTCATTTGGACAGTTAGCATTTGGGAAAAATAGAAAAACTAAAAAATCGAGAGAAAATCCACAAAAAAAGAAAAAAAAAAAGAAAATGGTGCAAATTCGTGTAGGGAGAGAAACCTATACCTCACCACCACCCGGGATCGAGCCGCCACCACCAAGCCACTCTAGCCCCACCGTCTAGGCTGGTTAACAGCCTTGGACCGGGTTTGGACTGCCAGAAAGCTTTGGACCGGTTAGTCTCTTACATTTCCCGATTTCGAATAATTTTGTAAAATTAGTTATTTTTCCCAGAAAATTATGAAACTTGTTATTTTGAGGTTTTATTGTATGTAGATTTAGGGAAAAATATTGATTTAGTTTAATTACATCTGTAATTATAGAGTTCTTAACAAATTGCTCAAAACCAAGCATGATTAGAACGAAAAATAAATAGGCTTAGGAGTGTAGTTTGGAGCTCAATTTTTTTCTGTAAGATGCTCATATGATATAGAACAATGCTATGAAGCTATTTTTTTAAAATTAATTTTTGAAAATTTTAAGTTAATTTTTAGCCCTAAAATGATGGAAAAATTGAGTGATTTGGGATTAATTAGGTAATTAAGGTGTTAATTACTTATTTAGATATTAATTAGATGTTTAAGGATGTTAATCCTTGACGTGGAACCCTAATCCTATCCTTTGGAGTATTAAGTATGGTTAATTTAGGAAATTATGTAATTAATATAAGAATTTATTAATATGTGAAATTGCAAATTAATAAATCTAAAAAAATAGGGTTATTTAGATAATATTATAATAGAAATCAGAAAAATAATAAATCTGAAAATAACATTTAATCTTAAGAAAAAGTCTCAAAATGTAAGATTTTCACACATCGGGAATAAATCCGATACCGTAATTAGGGTTAGTGTGTACCGAATAGTTTAGAATACCAAATTACGACCCAATAGGATATTTGGACACTCAAGCCTAATGTGATTAATTTCACATTAGGATTCGAGCATATTTAAGGCTTAGAAATCAAAGTTTAAAATCTCATTTAGGATTTGAACATAGAAATAAAATACAACGAATCATTAGGACGTAATAGGTATACACAAAAAAAAAATGAATTAAAATATAACTTAGAATATGAAACCGTAAATTTTAAGCACTAAAAAGACCTATTTGTATCATAGGACACCCAAAGACAAAATCAGCTTGCAATTAAGGGATCGAGCGATCGAGCAAATCCAAGTAAGTTGGGTTATTTCTTATTGTAATAGAGTACTAGTTTTGTAGTACTCGGAGACTTAGGCTTATATATGATTATAATTGTAAGTAGTTTATGCATGTATTTGATGTATCTGAATTCGTGCTGAATTTGAATTGTGAGTGATTTTATGACTGATTGAATTGGTATAAAATTGTTTGAACATCCTAAATGGAATTTAATCTTAGTCGACCCAAATAATTAATAATGTCATGCATTGCAACCCGTTAGGGGATCGTAAGATTCTCTAACCAAATACCGACCTCTTCGAAAGGGATAGCGTAGGATTGCAAAATGGTTCCTTCTTCATCCTTAGTCGAACTAAGTGACAGGAGAGGAGGTCGCGGCAAGGGTGAAGTCAATGGTTCGAAGGTAGTCGTGGGAGGAGCGAGGTCTTCATTGCACAAGCCTGGGTTTGGTTGTAAACTGCTGCATAACATGGAAACTCCTCAACCCGAATTGGAGCGGGTGAAATTTCTCTGATTTCACAACGGACCGGACTACGTTGTTCGATGACACTTGATTGTTGCATTGCATGAAAATATTTGTTTGATAAGCCTGTTTGTGCTTATACGCATTCATGAGTCTCCAATTCAACTTACTGAGCTGTAGTTGCTCATACCCTTATAAATCCTTTTGCAGATTCTGATTTCTGAACACTTCAAGTACTATACCGCCCTACAACTACCTAGAGGTTAGTCCATTGGAAGCCAGGGGTGTGTGAGGATCAAGTACTTAGTCTAATGTGTAACTAGAGTAATCATGTAAGTAGGGATGAAAGACTGATAGTTATTATGTAATCAAGTGAACTGTTATGTTTATGTAAAACTTTCTAGGAAGCTCTATGGACTTATATATATAATATTGTACATGTTATTAGAAAATTGCACTATTTATCATAATTGTAGTTTAATCGTTAATTGGACTGTTTACTTCAAAGCGAGGAGTCGTCAACACCTTGTGTAGGTCATGTCTATGGTAGGCACTGTGAGGTCAGTTACTATCATAGAATAGTTTACACGGCGGGACTGTTGCGACTCTACGACTCTACGACTTCGGGGGCGTAACAGTTGCTAGTAACCAACCCAATGTTGTTAATTGCTTTAATCCCTTACCACTCAGAGAGCCTTCTTATGATTGCGTAGAGTTCACTAAGGTCAGCATTATCTATCGGGTGAGTTTAGTATGCTACAAAGTATACCAGTGCTCCATGGGAGTTAACTACTTACTCATTGCTAGTAAGGGTACGGTTGTAGGTGGCTACAGATTACGCCAACTGTTCTTATACTGGAGGATTTGATTATTGATACTTGTCATATTCCCGTTACTATTGTTGGTTGTTTTGTCCAATGCAGGCATCAAAAGCTTCAGGCAAATGAGTCTGCATGCTACGCCTTTCAGCTTCTTCAAGGCGAGCATGAAGCAGCCTATTTTGGTTAGTAAACTCCTCAAGTAAGCGCTTAGAATGCTCGAAGCACTGTTTAAGCATTTCCTTAGTTAGGGGCTAGTTTTTTGTAGGTTGGTTATTCACCAACTAGTTAATCTCAAGGTTGTCAATGCAAGACATTTTAAGTAGTCAAAGGTGGTATTTAGGAGAGTATTTAGTGTATATTTAGGTAAGAGACTAGATTGGTTTCCAACAAATAGTGCTAAATGTTGTCTTTAGATATTAGTCGATAGAGATTTAGTTGAGATTAGCTTTGCATAACAGTAAGCTTGAAAAAGACAAAGAACAATGAGAAGCACATTGGGATTGTCTAGCATGATGACTTTAATGCTTAAGTGAGATTGGTACGTAAGGAGAGTAAAAGTATTCGAAGGTAAAAGTAGCTTTTAGTACGCAAACAATCAAGTAATTTAGCATTAGATGATGGCTTTATATTTATGGAAGAGTAAAGCTGTTAGTTGGAGAGGAGTTAGTGGCAGAAGTCATATCCATAAGCAATGGGTAATGGAGCCACAATGTTCGACGTGATCTGTAAATATAGGAGGTGGTTATTGATTTGATCATTCATCCTTATCTATAGTTTTTTGGTAATAGATGAGCATTGTAGTTGAGCAGGCCGTGTCGTGAGCTTAAATTGAGGTTGACAATGAAGATGGGGAGGTTGAGCCCAAAGAAGTTTGGCCTTGGCCACAAGCCTAATCAAGTTGGCACTGGCTTGAAGGGTTCAGCTCCAAAAAATCCTATCAACATACAAAATCGAATTACACGTCATATCACATAATCGTTATATATCATGATTGTAAATGCACATAATTTTATACAGAATTATATGTAAAAAAATTATTGTATGTACATGATGCATAAGCAAAGATAATCCTTTAAGTCATATTGTGTATTATAGATATATATAGTTTTCTTAAAAGTTTGCTAAAACAATATGTTCTTTTCCCTTGTGAAATTTGTTTGATATTATACATCTACAAAATAATATTTTGTTGCAAAATTGGATTTTTTTTTTTAACTATAGATGTTCTAGTATACTCTAGCACCATGTAAGATTTATTAACTAACGAAGAAAAAGTGCTTGGAATTGGGTTCTGGGGCCTCTGGCCTTTTTGATATTGTTAGTCTTATGATACCTTTATATGTATTTGTTGTATTGGGAATTTTATGGTTTGGCGAAATAAAAACCTGCCTTTCAAAATAAACAAACAACGCAAAACACTAATTCTTAAAGTAAAGGTATAACCTAATAAATGAAAATTAAGAGGTAAATTTTCTTTTATTTTTAAAACAAGAAGTCCTCTGTGGCAAGGCATATACATGGACTTTGAGGTCAGGTTTGGATGAAATAAAATATTATAAAACGAAAGGTAGAGTTAACAAGGAGAGATGATGAATTAATTATGCCCTCTAAATCTAGCAGAGGAAGAGGGAGGGATGATATTAGTTTTAAACCTTAACTGTGAATACACACGTATGTGGAACTATGTAATTTTTTCTTATCTTAGACCGATAAGTAAAACATGTGATTACATAGTTGAAATAATTTTAATTTGAATGGCAAAGTCACGCTTCCCCTCCTCTTCTTCCTTGGACTAACTGAGCTATCATACTTCATATTTATTTATTCATCTTTTTGCCAACATATTTGTCTTGTTTGTATCTCTCTTGTCTGTTTCCTTTTCCTTTTTCCTTTTTTCTTTCTTTTCCCTCTTTGAAATCGTTTGTCTACTTATCTGAAGTGGGTGCTGTTTGCACCGACGCGTACATGATATTTACATCAATAACTACGGAATGGAAAGAAAGAAAGAACTTCATCGATGGTCGTTACAACAACCATTTTCAGCAATTTACATCAATTAATCAAGTTTAATAGTTATTACAAATAGGTACAGATCTCGGCAGGGATCAAACGGAAAAAATATTGAATAATGACATTAATACATTATATGAATGGATGAGTAATATGTAAGTAATAATGATAATTAAATACTTGAAAATGAAATAATACACATTTTAATAAATATTAATTATATTTTTATATATTAAAATTTTGTTGATATTTACACGTTATTTATCAATTTACATCACTTATTAATATCCTTGAAGCCTTTCTCAATCAAAAGCGCTTTACGTCCTTAAGCTAAAAAAATAATAATAATTAGAAACAATATGATTTATAAATTTTATGAAACAAGATTGCTTGATTCTACATCCGTTCCTGTACATTCCTATTATTGACATTTGTATACTCAATAATCCCGAAAGCTGTTGTTAATAGGTATGTTTTCTATGGACCAAACAACCATGAAACATGCATTTCGGATAATCATATTGAATCCGGAGAGTAAAATCCTACCCGTTTGATTATTCTTTGATTTTTGAAAAGTGAGAAGTCATTTGTAGAATATTCTGTAATGATTCTTAAATTAGCAAGTTACATACACTGCAAAAACCACGATATACACGATATTTATTTATTTATCTTCTTCTTCTTTTTTTTTTTTTTTTTTCCCTTTTACATAAAAGAAACTTAGACTTATGTCACGTAGCACAGGCAAGTTGTCATATGGATAAGGGGAGAGATACGTTGTCTTATTTTTTCCACCTTCCGTGGAATATGAGTATTGAAATTCAAATGCATTATTCCGATGCGCTAGAACTTGCAGAAAGTTTTCGACAATGTTTATTATTCTCTCAAAAATTACATAACTACATTATTCTGTAGGTAAAATAACTATCTAGCTGAAAACCTACATAAGAAGGGTTTTATATATATATATAACACCAAAAACACTTAGACACGTGGTTCATAAAATGGAATTAAGTATAATAGAATCGAGACTCCTAAGGAATAGAATAGAAAAATAACATCTATTTTTTATATATTTTTTTTTAGTTTCATAGGTAAATATGAAAATATGTTAGAAATAACTGAAAAATAGCTATTCTTTTGGCCTTATTAATGTTTAACAAAAAAAAAAGCTGGAAATTACCAAAGAATAATTATTTTGATAGTCTTATCAAGCAATTGTAATCCGTCATTTTGCAATAATAATAATAAAAATAATTTTGTAGAATAGCTTTTGCATTGAGTAAATGCAGGAATGAAAAAAAATAATTATATTAATATACCGTATGAATTGATGAGTAACATATAAATACTGATAATAATATTAAAATATTTAATAAAGAATATATTTAAAAAGTACTAATTATATTTTCACGAGTTAATATTTTATTAATACTTATATATTGCTTATTAATTTACATATGTTGATACTATCAAAACATTTCTCTAGGAAATTGATATGAAAAAAAAAATAAAATAAAATAGTTACTCTGTTGAAACTCCTAACCATACTAGGAGCGAGTTCAAATTGATATAACACAAGCTCCAAGGCACGCGAACATACCATATATAGTCTTCTGTTTCACATTACATGCTCTTATGTTTTTTTACCAAATGCGAAACGAAATGCTTTGTCAGCCATCAATAATTGCAAAGCAATTTTATCTAAACCCATAACAGAATTTGGAAAAAATCGACACTAGCTCCAGAAAATTCTAACAGATGGACTTGTCAAAGCAACAAAATCATGGGAGAAGGGGAAAAATGAAAGAAAAAAAAACCTATTATATTTCACTACGTAGCTTTCGTCTTCTATGGGGAACTACTGGGGCACTACTCTGCCGTCAACGTCTGAATTCAATGGCATGGTAGCACTTTCATCACCGTGTAAAGGGAACGAATTTAACCATTAATGGTATTCCGATCCGTATCATTGCTAATCGCATATTGTTATATAATAGGAACATTTTATGTAAGCATCACTTATATTTTTTTCTTGATACATAACAACATGTGACCGGTTGAAACATAAATATAAATATCATTTTAGAATAGATTAGTTTTACTAGAAATTCTATGGTTTTGGATATAGGTATAAATATATCATACCAAATTGTGAGTAATTCAAATTTGACTACACAATTGCTTGAGTTCGAGTTCAATCCAATCAAGTAAGTTTGATCGAAAAGTCAAACTATTCAAATAAAATATCAGATCAAACTCTATTTAATATATTTAACTCAATTTTATTGTGAGCTTAAATGCTTAATGAAGTTTGAATTTAGTTTAAGCATGATTGAATTTTATCGAATTTCAGTCAAATTTGACCAATAATATACACTTAAAAAGAAAAATAAAATTCCTTAATTGATAAATGAACTTAACCGAGTGGAACTCAAGTTTGTTAAGCAACCTTACGAGTCCAATTTGAGTTAAGGTGGAAATTAATACAGCTCGACTCCATTCGGTTTCTTCATTGTCTAATTCATGCATACCCCCAGTTTTGGACTCGGCAGACATATGAACCACGTAATATCGTACACCCACAGTTATCATCATATCTCCATATAGGATTCCTCACTAATGCAGACTTTTCTTTCACCATGTCAGAGACATACCATTCCCATCGAAGTTTGTATGAAAACGCCATTAAAAGTACCTAGATGCTGATCTGGAAGCTTTTAAATCTTTTGCTATTGCAGACGTTGAGATGCCCTAGAAACTTGTCTCCTTGTATATGTACAGTGATCGCGGAAAATGAGCTTTCAGAATTTAATGCATTCAACTACAAGAAGCTAAATCTATTAAAGGTTCCTTAGCTCAATTTGGTACGCACCCACCTAACGTGGAAATATAAGGAGCACGCACAGGCCTATAGAGAAAATTGTCGTGCCATCCGACATGTACGGAAAAAAGAAGAAGCTAGAAACGTCATATATCTTCAATTAAGTATTCATCTATAGGCCTTCGTCCGGTATTTTGAAGTACTAATTTTTTTTTTCAAATGTTTTATTACCGGACTTAATTTTCTAATCAAACCTTAGGAGGAAGCTATCAGACAGACATACAAAACAGTTAAAACTGCCCGTTGATTTCATTGCATGGAATAAAGAAAGAACTGAATTGTTATTCAGTAAAAAAGGAATAAAAACCTAATAAAATAATATAAATTGAATGGATTGATGTTTGTTGCTTCCAAAATGCTATCTCAATGGTGTCTCAACCAATTATAATTAAATACGTAAAAATATGGTATAAATTCCAATGCTTACCGTTTCTATCATATATGTATTTGATTTTGATTAATTAAGACACCATTGAGACAGAATTTTGAAGATAACAAATATTCATCCAAATTAAATAGCCTATATAAGCAATATAGCTTCATAAGATTCACATTTTTCTAGTTTCTTTTTTCGAAATAAGTTATGGAAAAAGATTATTGTTAGTATTAATATACTATGTATTTAGATGAATAGTAGACAAATATCAATTAAATTTATACATGAATTAGTAATATTGAGTAGTTTTTAAAAGATTTTTTATCGTTTCTTCATTTGTGAGGATTTTAGTACCACTTGCATGCCGTTAAACTATCCATATGCACATATAATATGTTTATTTCATAAAACAAATTTTAATATGACTCTATATTCCACTTTCAATTGCATGGTCCTACGTTCCCCCTATCGTTATAAACGTTTCCGTTGCAGAGGTACAATACTTTTGTTGTTTCCCCGTGTCATATAGGGTAGAAGAATTTACGCCAGATCCAAATCAAGTAATAGTCTCTGAGTCGCAATAAAGTAAATTGAATTTGAGCACAGCAATCGTATAAGAATCGAATCACTGGGAGATCATGCAGGACTGGGTCCCTACTTCCTACTTGGGTAATTGATGATCCCAATATCCCATATTGCTTTCGTACCAAAATATTTGAAGTATGTATTTACTGAGATGGCCGCATATATGGATCTCATGCAAGGATTCTCATGGAACCGAGTAAAAATTGTCTTGATTGTGCGTCGAATTAATCGGCAACTTCATCGGTGCACCGCATATTTTATTTTATTTTTATATAAAAAAGGGTCAATCAAGGTGCTAGATTTAATGTTTATTTATGCCTTTTTTAATTTTCTTTATTCTCATTTTAACACACATGGCTAAAATGAAATTGGTTGATGGATTTTTGAATCAAGTTTTGTACCTTTATCATCTCTAGACTTTTATATATAGAAGAAATGTATGTTTTAAAATTAAAGGCCATGCTAGAATATAATAGCTTGAATGCTGATCTCATAGCAAGATGGACCGTTCAAATCACCTCCTCCTCCAATCGCAAAGAAGAAGAAGTGGAATTGCTAATAAAGTTTTGAGGACCCTCCTCTAAACTTTGATTAGGTACAAAGATATGTTACGAACTTGTAAATGTTGTAAATAAATTCATAAATTTTGATAAATTGATAGTATAAAGGATATTTATCTTTTTAGTTTAAAAAATGTACCAAGATTAAAGTTTAGAGAGTATTAAAATACAATTAGATAAATTCAATAGTATACTTCCACACTAAGCTCAAAGTTTCAAGGTTGAAACTTTCGGAGGTTACTTTCCAATTTACTAAATTTTGAAATGTTTATTTATAATATTTGAAAGTTGAGCAATATTTTGTATCAAGTTGAAGTTTATTGGGATATTTACAATTTTCTGCCAAAGTTCTAATAGCGCTGTATTGTCATTTTGGTCTATTATTGTAGTAAATTTTTAAGTTAATACCTAGTTGAAAATAAGGTTCAAGAAAAATATATATATATTGCAGCACATGTGCACTAATCTACGACCTTCAATAGGCAAAAATGGTAAAGGTTTGGCTACAACGTAACGATATTAATTGGCTTTATTATTTAGCAGGGGTTAGAAAAGTATAGTTATTTACATAAGTTTAAGAATTTTAAAACTAAAACCTACATGTAACACATGGGAATCATTCTTAATCTACGGGATATTATGTGAAACTTACGAAATTTTAAAATTTTATAGTAAATTGCTTTAAAAAAAAGGTCAAATTTTTCATTTTTTGTAATTAATACCCTTATCAACTTCCTAATCTCCGAAAAATCTAGTCACACATTTTCAGTTACATAGTTCACATAAGTACACATCATAAACTTGATAATGTAAGTCTAAACAATTGATCACATTATAGTAACATAAACTCATAATTTATCATAAGATCTATGCTCACTTGTTTAGTTAATAAAGACATAAAATCCATTATATTACTTTTACCAATATAAGAACATTCAATGGAAAAGGACACAAAATAAACCGAACTTCAATTAATTTCGACTCTAATACAATGGCAAATGAGCTTGGGTATTGAGCATTTGTTAAATAAAAAGTATTATGTCTTGTTATGTTAACTATCGCTATTTAAGAATTTTTAGAGGGTGTGTAGAGTGTAACATTAAATCTATGCCCTCCACACTCTAGAGCACATGTTTCAGGATTAGGATGTGTGTAAGTTATAAAAATTTTATGTAAATCTTGAACATATAAATTTTTGGGCTTTCTTTTTCGGTAAACGAATATATAAGATTTTCATCTAGGCCGTTTGTTTCTAAATTAAGTGCCGCTTTACGTAGCCCCAATATTTAACCTTAAAAAAAGAGTAATTCCACCGCTCTTTTTAGATGGAAAGTAAACGAAGATAGAAAAAAGGCATCAGGAATGACCTTTTAATTTGGGTCACGAGTCTGCAATTAATTGTGATGTACCATGACTAATATTAATAACTAATAATTGTGTTGAGCTTAAGAGATTTGTCTTAATGTCGTTTTATGTAAGTGTTAGAACTAGAGTCGAGGAAATGCAGGGAGACAGAGAGGAGACATATTGTTGCTTAAGTCTTTGTTCATAATTGAGGGCATGTGAGGTAAGTTTTAGGCGAAAGGTAAGTTATTTTTACTGTATCCACGATGGTTGGCGTTGTTAAAGTTGAAAGAAAGAATTAATTTATAAGGCTTGGAATCTTTTAACAACGTTAGGTTTCAATATGTTTTTCTATTTTTTATTTATTTTTTTTAGATAAGTGGATAACTCTACTATATAGGATATCATTTGAACCCTATATTATCGAGTAGATTTTGAGTGGATAAAAACAATCATATCATAGGTTTCAAATAACGATTTTTTGAAACTTACTTTGACAAAATATAGTATAAATACAAGTATAATGTCCGGAAACTTTATGTTTACCATATAACATATAATTTAAAGTATATAGAGTACAAATTTTAAAATACCTTATATCTATCTTGTAATATTAATAAATAAAAAATTAATATTATTACAATATTAATTATTTTAACCTTAAAGAAAATAACTACAAAATCCCAACGTATAATTAAACCGTTAAACTATGCTTTTATGTCTACTATCATATCCACACCACCCTATGCCCCTTCCCTCCCACACTGCGCCCCACACCCCCAACAACACCAGCCTCTTTTCTTTTCTTTTTTTATTCTTGTAAAACATTTTCTCTTTTTGTATTATCTTATTTTTACATAGCTGTCTTCATTTCTTATTAACCTTAATTTAGAAAGGTATTAAAGTATTCTAGCTCTGAACTTATTATCTAATATATTTTATTAGAGTTATTTAATAGGTGGTTTTTTTGTAATTTGTGTATAATAATTTATTATTTGACAAAAAATTTATTTTAATGATTTAAAAAGAATAAATAAAAAATCATTTAATATGGCTCAACTAAGAGTTAGAAGTTTCTAATTGTAGAAATATTATGTGTTTTACCCACTAAAGTTTTATATTATTACAGTTAGATTTGTTATAAATACGATAACCTTTTAAATTATTACTATTTGATCCATTAGTGTAGTTATAGGTTTGATATTAATTATGTATCTACACAATATTTTGAAAGAAAATAAAGTTGATAAAAATATAGATTTTACAAAGTACTCGTTATCTTGTAAAATTTTCATATTAAAAAATATGAGATGGTTTTAATGTACCACAAAGTAAGTTTCAAATATAAAATTTTAAAACCTATAACTATATGGTAAAGTATAAGTAAAGTATTACATTCTATCAATCTTATACCTGCTCACCTTTGTTCATTTTATAGACTGACAAATATAATTGTTTATTATAGATTTTAGGCGAAAATTTCAATTCAAATTCAATTATTCTAAAAAAAAAACTAAAACTTGGGTTAGGTTTTTCCGATCTACTAATTTAACTTTTTTTAGTTGTTAAATGACACTTATATATGGAATAAAATACATAAAATGTATCAAATTCCTTTTTATCTTTACAATCGTATCTCCTGTCATATCCCAATCAAGTTTGTGTGATTGTATAGTATTAGAAATTACTAATCCTAATTACTAGCATATGATTTCCAATTCTTAAGAAACAATTAATTTCAAACATCTTTTCTCCGTATATCAAATGTAGTTGGGGATTGCATATTGTATTATGTCATGATGTCGTAACACATTTACTGTTTCTGGACACTCTGCTAAGATTTGGTTACCATGTGGCCTTATCAATCACACAATTTTTGAAATCCATTTCATATATAATGATTTCTCTTTTTCATGGTAATTCTCGCCAAACTTTTGGAGAAGTTGACAAACATAAAGTAGTTTTATAAACTGATAAATCAGACCATAGTACAAATTTTTAGGGAACACATGAATCAGGTGACCCTATCATTAATGACTAATAAATATGAAATGCAATTAAATAAAACCATATCTTGAAATTTTTGTTTTGCCAATCAATGAAGGGTGGACTACTTTCCAACCACTCCTTATATTAATATATTATAATTGTTTTTCCTCTGTTTAGTGTTGACGGGAAACCACATACTGCGGACATTTTCGAAAGCTATTATAATATTGTTCTATTAGGAACCCACATGTGAAGAGTACCTCCGACTCACTCTAACACTGTAGGGATTCCTCCTCCTTCTTTGGAAAAAAAAATGGAAGGAAGGAATGACTTTTGAAAACTTTTTTAATTTTCTTCGATTTAGAGAGAATTAAGAAGGAAAATTTAAAATTTTACTTAAATACCTTTATACTAAAAATATATTTAAAAAATTTAAGGATATTTTACTAATTTAATAAGTTCAAAAAATATATTTTATATACTTTCTATCGGTAGGTTTCTTTTTAATCCCTTCTTATTCAAACAACAATTTTCCTTTCATTTTCTTTCCTTCATCCAAAACATATTGTTACTTTATCTATCACATGTAGCTATATATTCACACACCGCTACGCACAAATAATATTAATATCCACATAAGGTGATGTCACAAAAGCTAAGTTAGGTTTTACCATTTCTTGACTTTCATAGTTATATTATTATTATTTACTTTTCAAGTTATATTAGCAGGTTTGCTTCATCATATGAACATTATTTCACTATTGAAAGAAGTAGGTCATGTGTGTATGAAGCTTTGAATTAATCAAATTAACAATGAACTTCATTTATTCAATACTTAGGACATGTTTCTAAGACTATTACTATGTGATATTTGTTTGACTGAACATATTACTAATCTACCAAAAGTTATAGCTAATTGCAATGTACAACTCAAATCCTTTTGTCTATATAATAATTGAAATGTTATGTTCGATAGTGACTTGGCAAATATTTTCATCTTCCACAAGCCAGATGCTGAATAATCCTTACTAGTAATCTCCCCTCAACATGATGTAGGTAATTGAAGCCATGAGCTTAACTCTATTACTAGTTGTTAACTCCTTGCATGTTCTTATTGTCTAATAAGCACATACAAGGCATAAAAATAATGCTCTCATTGTCTTCCTCATTTATAAAGTCTTCTAAATTTGAAACATTTTAAGATGAGTCCATATCAAATGAGTTAGAAGCCTAATAAGTAAACGCACTATCTACAAGAAAATGTTATGCTATAGCATATGTAATCATACATTTGTCTAAATACAGTGGTGTGAACATTGCGATCTTCATTATTGATTGTTTGGAGTAGAGGGAAACACTGATAATTACAAACAATACATACAGGTATCCTAAAGTTAGCATCGATTTTTATAAATCGATATCTAAGAGTAACCAATGGCTAACAACATAAAAAATTTTCCTCTTAGGTCCATCACCTATATAAGCCATTAATAATCTAGTATACTACTTCAGTATGCACAAATGAATTCTAAATTTAGAAGGTAAAATTACAAAATCTAAGTTGGGTTTTACCACCTTTTTATTTTCTTATTTATGTCATTATTGTTTATTTTTCTAATCACACAAGTAGGCATCTGTGACACCCTAAAACGGTAGAGTCATAATATCCCTTTCGTGTAAACTAACCTATGATAGTAACTGACCTTATAATCATTATCATAGATATAATTTATACAAAGCGTCCATGACTTTTCGCTTTAAAATAAACACTTCATATAAGATTATCAATAAAATTACATACTAAATTATATATAGACATATATATTGACTTATGGTTCTAAGAAATATTTACATAACAAGACAGTTTAAAAAAACCAAGTAATATATGATTACTCCTGCTCTTTTCTATGAGTCCTTAGCAAAACTCTCAAGACACAATTGTTCATCCAGTTGATCCTTACTCCCCCAAAGTTCTTCAAAAGAACACTAACCTCTAGATAATTCTAATGTGGTATTTGGATTATCACTTACAAGAAAATCTATAAAGGTATGAGTAATCAACAGCCTAGTAAGTTTGAATGGAGAAATGAGATTGCATAGCAAACACAAACATGGTTTTCGAATAATTAATTAAATACAATGTAACACGCATATGCCATTACATAATGTGGTTCAGTCCGTTGTGAAATTAAAGAAATTTTACCTACTTTAATCTAGATTGAAGAGTTTCAATACTTATACAACAACTCATGACTAAACCTAAGTTTATGCAATGGAGGCACAACTCCTCCCATGACTATCCTTTAAACCAATACTCTCATCCTTACCATAACCTCCATTCTTGTCACTTAGTTTGATGAAGGATAAAGAAGAAATCATTATGCTATAGTGCTATCCTTTTCGAAGATGTCAGTATTTGGATAGAGAATTTTAATTATCCTTTAAAAGGTTGCAGTACATGTTTAATTAAGGTATTAGGTTATGTAAATCTTGTAAATTTACTCATTTAAGTGTAGGATTAAGCTTGAATGTTGTATATAACCTTAGGAGTTGATAAGGCTGAGTAAGATAAAAAATTTATTAAATTATAAATTTAAATATATTATAAGTAATAAAAATCTCAGAGAATTAATTGAAACCTAAATCACATATAAAAACCCTAAATTTGATGTACGTGTAAATACTTAAAATCGAATCAAAACTTTATTAAACCTCTAAAACTATAACTTTAAGCTTATAAAATCAATAAATATCACCTAATAGTAATATAATCATAGTCGATTGAAATTATCAATTATCAATTAAAATTGCACAAGTGTGACCCGTAGCACTTCTACATGCTACCATGTCATCACTTATATATAAATTAAGTAATTTTCATAAATTAATAATAATTAATTAATTAGAAAAATAATAAAGTATAAAAATTTGAATTAATAAATTTTAAACCCTAAATATAGGTAAAAATAAGTAATTATCATAAAATAAGCTTAAAATAAGAAAATTACAAATTTATACAATTCAAATAATTATTAAATCATAATTATACTAAGAAAAGCCAAAATTGATATTTTATAACTTTTTAAGTCAAAATAATGAAATTTGTGATATTGTTATATCACAGTCAAAACTGTGGGTTATAACGTTCAAAATGGATCCCGCTACGAGAAAATATGTTCGAAAACAATCAAAACGAATTATAAGTTTATAAAAAATCAGAGTGAAATAAAAAAGTTATATGCGAATAATAAAAAAGCTCAAACCAAGTATTTCATAAGAATGGATAACTAATTAAGTGTTTAGTACCAAATATATGAATGGCTTAGTTATTTCACTTAAATACTTATTATCTTTCCTATTCCCTAAATGTCAAGTGATCCCGATACAGATAATAACTTACCCAATAGACTATTACGATTGTCGATAGACTCAATGACCAAGTAAGTACTCTCGATGACTTTATACTTGTTTTGTGCCTATAATTAGTGCATATAAATTAAATATTAACAACTTGATACATAAGGGTTTGGGTTATGTATGTGTTCGATATTGATTGATTATAGTGAAAAATGCTATAAATGTGATAATTGAAGATTTGTTTATATGATTGATTGTTACATAATTTAAATGATTTGTTGATAATATTTGATCACCTCATAAATTGACTTAATCATATTCAACTCAACTAAAATTAAATGAATCATGCATAAGCAGGAACATTGCATATAATGTTTCGACTGTCACCTTATGCGGTTTATAATGAAGGGCCTTGGAGGGATAGATTCCTACATGATTTAATTAGTATAGTACAAGAGCATTAATACAACAAGACCCTACCTTTGGCTCACATATTTTATTGGCGCCGGAGATGCTAACTGTAGGTAGCTAGAGGTTGCGTCTAGAGACCATCACTGTAGGGTATGAACGTAGATTGTGAGGGTCACCTCACCGTTAGACTTGAGATTTTATGTATTACTGAATTCCTTTGAAAGGAAAACGTATTTCGTGAAATATGTAATATAAATTTATAGTTAAAAACCCTAGATGCTAGAGCCTAGTTATGATTAGTGTCGATATATCTCTAATACCTACTTCAGAGGACATTAAATCCTATGTTATATCCAGCACTAGTCAACTACATATATATTGTTTAGCATACGACCTATTTATGTATTCATATGTTTGTTAATAAACTATTTGATAATTTGCTTGTTACTATAGTATCAAAGATAACTCACTAAACTCTTATAACTTACTCTCCAATAGTTTTCTCCTGTAGGTTGTTAGATAATTGGGTATGGGCTAAAAGTTAAGTATCAGTGTCGAGGTGTTTAAAAGTTAGAATTTGAGGATAAATTGAGTAAATGGTTTGAATTATTGCATATAATTATTATTACTATATTCAGATTTTATGACCTTCGTAAGTTTATATTTTAGAACTTTACTAACTAATTTTATCGTTTGGTAGGGGATATCAATTCTTTGTAGTTTTGATGGGCTGTAACTTATCGGATATCCATAGTCACTTATATATTATAGTAAGTTAATTAAATTAAAAATCGAAAACTTTAATGACTAATTATTTAGAGTCTTACAATCTCTAACTTGTAAGACGATTTTCAAATCATGGATATACATACGATATGAAAATTTTTGGTAATTCTACTAGACCTCCCTTAGGGTCATAATAGGTTATATATGATTAAATTCAGTTTAAGGTGACCAAAAAATTTCACTCCACACCATTCATAATAAACTACCACAACAAAGCATTAGTATATAACCAAATGGCCAGAGACATACAAGCTTTCACATAAACATCTACCTATAAGTACAAATAACATAATCCTAAATCTTGGAGTACTTTAATATAGTACTTCAAAATACATGAATATATTGATCTCAACTTATCTGAAATCCTTAACTTGCTCACTCAACCTTGATGTAAGGTTAACTCGCTATCGTTTGGTTCTATAATATAAATATCAATTTTGTATTTATACCCTTATTATATATATAAGCTTTTAAATCATAGTTTTTACCCAATTATCCAAGTTATATATTTTACTTATTATTGATATATTATAGGCTAGTTTTTGATTTAGTTCCTGAATCAATTTTCAATTTAGGCTCTAATTCAGTTTCTAATTACGTGTTTTATATGTAAACCCTAGGAACTCTTTCTAAATCAATATGTGAAATTAATCACATTACATTTAGATATCTTAAATTTTCTATTTAGCTCTTAACCAGTATTTTGGTTTACATGGTATACTTTACTCCTAATCTAATTACCAAATTTGCTCTCAATATGAGAATAATCTATATTTTTTATATAATTATTTAAATACATATTCCATGTTAGATTTATTTTATATTATTATTATAATATTATCAATTTTAACCTAATATTTCTACTCATTTAATTTCCTATATACAGTATTATACATTATTATATAATCTAGACTTAAAACACATATACAACATTTCTAACACTAGAAATATCATCTTTCATCACCAAATAACATATCAAGATGCCTAATTATGCCCAAAATCATAATTTATACATAATTAACCCTAAATCATAAAATTAACTTAAATATACTCTTTTACCTATTATTCATTTATTACATAATATGCATAATACATACAACTAACACCTTAAACTCTAGAAATACCATCCTACATTAGCAACCATCATTGAAGGATATCTAATTACAAGCTAAATCAAGAATTTTACCAAATTAATATTAAACCACAAAATTAAGCCCACTAATTACCTTTTATGCATGATTTTAGGGCCCAAAAATTAAGTAAATTAAAAAAAAAAAATCTTCATAGCACCATCATGAATACTCTAAAGAGTCTACACTAAAATTTTGAAATGAAAACTACACTATTAAAGTCGTCTAAATCAAAATTGAAAACTAACTCGAGTTTAGAGATTTCTTATACATTGTATATCCTGAGATCTAATTTTATCAAATTGATATTTTTCCTTAAATTTACATACAAAAATACATCAAAAAATCAAATTTCATAATTTTCCATATAAATTTGATATTTTTAGAAATTAAACAAAATTGGATGAGGAAATTAGACTCACTATTAGAACGGCCTCCAGCCAATAGTGGTGGCTCTACCAATGTCGACAGCTCTAAATAATGGTCCAACTATCTAATGGTGGTGGTCATTGTGTTCCAAGTGATCGTTGAGTTTGGTTTCCTTCTTAAAACCTTAATTACACAGTATTTTACTAATTTTTGTAAAATTATTCTTTTCCCTCTTTTCTCCTCTCCTTATTTTTTTTTTTCTAAGCTCTCTCTGACCAAGATAAATTCCAACAGTAATTTGCTAAATTTATAAGGTTGTTTTGTTGAGTTAAGGAATTACTTTATACCATTTGTCTCTTATTTTCACTTCTTTTTGCTTTCTATTTAGGTTATTTTGATTAGTTAATTTTCTTTCTTCACTTCACAACATGCAATGTCTTAATTATAGAGAATTCTACATTTTTTATATTTTTTCTTGATTTTTATTTTATTTTTTATGAATTTTCCTTAATTATTTAGTATTATTTTAGCATATTTTAAGTATTTTAAGTAATTTTGGATTTTTAACCTACATGTAAATACATATATGGTACAAATTAATACTCCTAATTATTATTTATGTTATTTTATAATTTTTAGTATGTATATAATTTATTTCTATCAATTCATTAGTTATCAGAACTCGTTTTATGCATTTTTGATAAATAATGGATAATATACATATAACTCAATATTGTACTATTTTATTAATTATTTTGCTAAATTTAAGCTCATGGGATTACTTTTACTAATATGGTAGTTTCGTCGTAAAGCTTTGGTTCAATTGAACAATTTACTCAATCGTCATAAATTTTACGTACCAAACCCCGAACACCTGACTATAAGGCTTACAACTTCGCTCCATCATAAAAACATCAAAAGGAGTAGATTATGCATATATGAAGCTATAATTCCTCAAATTAGTTGTGAACTTCATTTATTTGATTTTAGAGAATGCGTTTCTAGAATTGTTGTTACATTACTTGTTGGATTAAGCATGCTAGTGTCTAAGGAAAATTGTACAAGAGATTGTCAAGTTTGAAGAAATGTTTAAATAAGAGAATGACGTTTGAAAAAATTCAAATAAGATATCAATATTTTTATAAATGGTTAAAATAAAGAATCACAATTATAATACTATTAGTATTAGCTAATGTGTTCATTACCATGTAGCACTTACATAGCATATGTGTGGCAAACACGTAGCGTTGACATATATATATTACTAATAGATAAATAGAAAAATTCATAAAGACATATAAAAATAAAGAATGATTAAGTTTAAGGGTGAGTACCTACTAACATTCATATGTTAATAATGATGAAGGAATAGATGAAACAAAATTAAGTGGAATGGTTATTAAGTTTGAGGGTTAATCATTTGAAGTAGTAAACTTCTAATAGCTCTTAAGGATGGAACCTTTTAAATTCCACGTGGTTAGATGAATGTCCCTATAACACAATAAAAAAATTACAATTTTCATTAGATCATCAAAGTGGGACATTAAAATAAGAGGTAAGAAACTTATGCTTAACACACAATCCCGACCTTCTTCTTCTTGCTTGTTAAACAAATCAAAGGGTAAGGGTAAGTTTAAGTATCTAATAAATTAAAATAACAAAAGTATAAGAGACTTACTACTTAGTAAAATAGAAGCCTTCTTAGTTGAAGATCTCTTTATCCTCTTACCTTCGAGGATTGGAAGACCCATAGAGTTATTACTTTAAGCCTTATCTCCTCCTTGTATAGGCTCATCCCCATAGTAATATGCTACTTGAAGTTCTTAACTAAGGAAGATGTAAAGGCCTCATCTTATGTAACATACAAAACCCTTAGGAATTTAGAATGGACCTCTAATATCATGACAGAGCAGATGATAAAAGTTATGTGGTGGACCCTCCATGTCCTTTGGAATAAAGTGATTTAACTCCCATGAGGCTAAGTATAGTTGATTATTACTTAGTGAGAATGTAGAAAAATTGGATAGCCATTGCTATATCAACATAAACTACATAGTTAACAATATGGGGTTGCCTTACTCCACCATCTATTGTATTCCATAAAAGATTATGAAATCTTAATAGGGGGAGAAATCAAGTAGAACATCTAATAACTTAGGAATCAAGGGTACATACTTATCTTCCCCATAAGATTGATGTCCTTAAACTTGTCAGGACAATAATCCTACCTCCAAAGGGGACTCAAAGTTCTTTGTGTACAAACTTTCCTCCTCTACCCTCTCAAAGGGAGACTTCTTGATCATCATCTTCATGATTAACCACATATGGGTGTGACAATTAGTTAATACAATAACAGTTATTGATGGTAGAATACACATTGATAAAGCTTGATCCTAATACCCATTTTCTCTCATATTACTCCATGCATAAGCCAAGTTATATGCCATTCTCTATAGTTGGATGTTCTATAAGGGTATAGTAAACTCCTTACTTTACTTAAGCTCCATAAAGACAATAGGATAACCTTAACATCAAGGGGCAACATGATATGTCCAAGTCTCCTTTATTAGCATCACCTCATCTAGACAATCTATTTAACTAAACTTTTTGTTATGCATTGAGTTTCTATGTAGCTACAAGGAATTATGAAATCTATACAATCTAATACTCAAATTCCTTCTCCTCAAGGATCGACTCAGTACTTCCTTTTTAAGGCATAGGAATTAGTGGTGTTAAGTAGCCCATAGGTTTTGTACACTGTGATATTCATGGCTTCTCTTTGTAAATTATAAAGTGATAGAGATAGTTGTCTTGAAAAAAATACTAACGGCATTATAGGTGCCTTAAGGAGCTAAATCCACCATTAAGGAAGCTAATGAGGGTGTTTATGCCAAGGTTTTTTTAGTTTTAATAAGTCAAGCATAGGGTAAGTGTACTAGGCATTAGTACTTTTAATGACCTTTCCATGGAGGGTTGATAAGAGGATTCTTCTTCACCTAAATATTTGACACTTCAGTTAAGAGAGAGCTAATAAAGGTTAGAAGCTCCCTATCGATATGTAAATACCTCTAGCCAAATGGGTAACTCTAACCAAATGGGGAAACTAAGTCTCCATTACGCATAACAATGCAAGGCCCTATACATGTACATTACTTTAACATTTGTATCATACCTAGTTCTTTGCTCATTCTCTTACATGTAGCGTTGGTGTAAATTCCCTAGTCCACTTGCTTCTAGAATTCAATGATGGAAACAATATCATCTTGATAAAGCTATTGGGCATTTACTAATTCAATACTAGTTATGGTTCTTAAAGTCTCAAGGTTTTTTTTTTTTTTAGAGAATTTCATGTACTTTGTAGCCTTAATGAACTTAAAGAAGATATGTCACAACCCTAAGGGGAGTCTAGTAGGATTGCATAAATTTTTTTATATTAAGTGTATACCCATAATACAAAAACTGTCTTGTAAGCCAGAGATTGCAACTCTTAATAATTAATCACTAAATTTTTTATTCTTAATTTAATTAACTTATTACAACATATATATGACTATAGATATTCAATAAGTCACAGTCCATTAGAACCATAGAGAATCAATATCCTCTATCTAACAATAAGATTTGGTAGTAAAGTTCTAAAACTCAAACTTACAAAAGTCATAAAATCTGAATATAGTATAATAATTTAAACAGTTTATACAATCTACCCTCATATTCTAACTTTTAAACACCTCAATACTGTTACTCAATACTCAGCTCTTAGCCCATGCTTAATTATTTAGCAACTTGCAAAAGAAAACTATTAAAGAGTAAGTTACAAGAGCTTAGTGAGTTACCTTTCATACTATACCAGCAAACAAGTTATCAGATAGTTTATTATCAGATAATTTATTATCAAATATATAAATGCATGAACAAGTAGTATGTCAAACAATATATATGTAGTTGATTGGTGTTGTAGACAACATCGGATTGAACACCCTTTGAAGTAAGGGTTGGAGATAAATTGGCACCAATCACAGTCGGGCTCTAACACGTAGGTTTTTAACCATATATTAATATATATAGAAATTCTCTATTTTACGAAACAAATTTCTATTTCCAACAGTCAATAGTATACAAATATCTAGGTTTAGTGGTGAGGTAGCCCTCATACTATACACTCACACCCTACAACAATGGTCTCTGGACACAATCTCTAATCATTGACGGTTAGCGTCTTCTGCGCCTAGTAAACTTGCGAACCAAGGGTAGGGTCTTGTTGTACTAGTGCTCCTATGTTGTATTAACTAAATTGTGTGGGGATCTATCCTTTCGTGCTTTATGCATGATCCATATAATTTAGTTAAGTTGACTATGATTAATTCAATTTATGAGGTTATCAAACATTATCGACAAATCATTCAAATTATGCAACAATCAATCATATAACTAAACTTCAATTATCACATTTAATAGTATTTTACACAGTAATCAATCAATATCAGACACATGCATAACCTAAAACCCTATGCATCAAGTTATTAATATTTAATTTATGTGTACTAATTGCAAATACAAAACAAGTATAAAGTCATCAGGAGTACTCACTTGGTTATGGATAATGTTAAAGATCGTAGTAGTCCAAAGGCAAGTTGGTCTCAATCTCAAGATTACCTAACATTAAGGGAATACGAAAAGTAGTAAGTTTTAGGAATTAAATAACTATACTAGTATTATAATTCATATTGTTTATTTACTTTAGCTATTGATTTACGGGAAATCGTCGATTCGAGCTTTTTATCGAATTATGTATAACTTTTTCAATTTAACTCAAATCTTTATAAATTTATAGTTTATTTCGATTGTTTTCGAGCATACTTTGTCGTAATAAGGTTCGTTTTAAACGTTATAACTCGCAATTTAAATTAAGATATAAAAATATCAAAAAGTTCATTATTTTTATTTAAAAAGCTACAAAATATCAATTTAAGTTTTTCGTAGTATATTTACGATTTAATAATTACTTAAATCGTATAATTGATAATTTTCTTATTTTAAGCCTATTTTACTATAATTATCTATTTTTACTTATTTTTGAGATTTTAGAATTATTAATTCAATTTTTTTCTACTTAATTATTTATTTATTGTTATTATTAATTATGAAAATTATTTAATTTATAATAAATGGTGACATGGCAATATATGGAAGTACCACATGTTACCCTTATAAATTTTTCATAATTTTCCAATATTTTCCTATTTTCCGATATAATTATATATATATATAAATACTTATGATTGTATTTTATCAAATTTCCAATTTACTTAATTATTATTTTTTTTCCTAATTTACAGTATTCTTGTATATATATATATATATATCTCTATTAACTTACTTTATTTATTAACTTAATATTATAGTATATTGTGTATATACTATTTAATTATACTCGTATTTTTATGTATGCATTACTATTCACATACGTATACTATACTTATGTATTAAATTATTCTAACTTTAATTATATGCTATATACTATATGTATGAGTATAATATATATGTATTTATGCTTTATATACATATGCACATATATGGTTATGTTTGTGTGTGTGTGTGTGTGTAATATTAAACACCATTAATAGTAGTATATATATGTATTACATGTCCAACCATATATATATAATTTTTATAAATAAAAAAAAGTATATATAGATAAATACATATTCCTTTATATACGTATACATATATATATTATATAATATAAACTGCTATGTACATATACACATATCTATTCCAATTTACACATATCATATATCCAAAAAAAAAAAAAATACTATGTCCATATACATACATATACATAATCACGTGTGCATACACACATGAACAAAATACTTAGTATATATATTATATACACATACATGTACATACTTTATACTATATATAATATACATATACATTTGTGCCTACAAAAATAATAAATATAACAAATACCTAATATACATATACATATTATATGATATATATATATATATGTACAAATAAAATAAATAAACTTACCTAATTATTTTAGTAAAATATTTGATAATTCTCCTTTAGCCTTCTTCTTCTTCTTCTTCTTCTTCTTCTTCTTCTTCTAATTGTTTAGTTTCTTTTCCTTTTTGATTTGGTTTTTGCATGTATATGTGCGTTTGGTTTTATTTTCCTTTTTCTTTCGCTTTGTGTACATGTTTTAAGCTTCCAAGATTCCAGATTTTGCAACTTAGCAGGAGGAATAAGATAAATAAAGATAAAAAAAAAATCAATTGAGATTAGGGCATCAATGGAGACAAGACACAATAATTATTGCTTTTGATTTTGTATTACAATTTCTCAACACTTGGATGGATCAAAATTAATCACGTGGTTGCCACTCCAGCAAAAAAAAAAATCACATGGAGAAGAAAAGAAAATAAGAAGAAGGAAAGAGAAAAGAAAAAGAGAAATAAAAATAAATATATGTGATTTTTCCAAACATAAAAATAATAAAAATAACACTTATAAATTAATTTTGAAATTTTATGAAAATTTATCAATTTAATTAGTACTCGTCATAATTATAATATTTACGAGTTATTTTAACGTTTTCATTAGGGTTTATATGCGATTTAGTTGACAATTACAATCAATTACAATTATATTACTATTAAGTAATATTTATCCATTTTATAAGCTTAAAGTTATAGTTTTAGGGTTTTAATTAAGTTTGTGTTTAATTTTGAGTATTCTCGCGTACATTGGATGTGGGGTTTTTGTATACAATTTTATCTTCAATTGAATTTTTGAAGTTTTTATTATCGATACTATATTCAATTTCATAATTTAATAAAATCCACATTTTACCTAGTCTTATTAACTTACGAGATTATCTATAGTATTAGGGCTCGATTCTACTCTTAAATGGCTAAATTTACGAGGTTTACAGGATACAAAGGATTAAAGGTATGATGTAGAAGTTCCATTACCTTAAGGGTTCTTAGGTAAGAGATTTAGAAAGAGAGAGTCAATATATAATTAAAATTTAAAGGATTTAGAGGTTAAGCTTTTATAGTAATGTCAAGAATTTAAGGATACTTCTCCATACATATTTGATGGAACACAACACTTACAAGAAGGCAATAATAAAGCCAACTAAAAAGTAAACTTTGCTCCTAACAATTAGTTATTGCTAAATAACACATCAATCTAAATAGTTGCATTTTTTAGACATTAAAATGCAAGCATTAAGTGTATTACAAATAATCTGGCTAATATTTAAGTAATTGTACCTTTAAAATGATGAGGGTACATGATGCCACTTAATTATGGATGCGCATCGAGAAGGGAGCTTGAATTATTGAGTAAATGAGCTAAGTCTATATGCTATAGGAAGCTTCAGCCTTTCCCATGTAGAAATAGGGAATAGTTAAAACAAGTTATGCATGTCACAAACAAATCTCTAAACTATGTTAAATGTAAAGCAGGCTAGGGTCTAACAAGCATTATCATTAAAAGAAGATAACTAATGCTAAGAGATCGTGTAATTTTTAGTGGATATGTATAGATAAAACATTTCATCATATCTACATTTCTCAAAAAACTCTTAAATGAAGCAATACAATTAGATCAATTGATATGACGAATATGAAAAGTCATATGGTATGGGGGATCAAGCTAACTAATTACCAAGTTTCGGGCTATATTAGAGACCTATTCATGAGCTCTCTATGTACGGAAGACCTATTTGTGAGCTCCTCATCTATAGAAGACTTATTTATGAGCTCTACCTATGTTAAAGACTTTCCTTTGAACTCTTTATGGCCAAAGCTAACATGGATAGGTTGGCTAGTCAGGTCGATAGGGCTTACTTGGTTCAACCAACCCTGCTCTATTTAGTTAGGTTTGCTTGGCTCAATCATGTTGGTTGGTTTACTTGGCCAGCCTTACTTAGCAGGTCTCCCCATCAAGTTGGCTAGAATTTCAGGTTTGCTTAAATCAAGTCTTTAGGGTCTCCAATAGCTCATCAACCAAACTCATTAGCTCTTCACCTAAATAACTCATTTGATTATCTATTTTTTCTTATGCTATTTAGACTTTCTATTTCTTGTAATATTCTTAAATACCCTCATGTTCATTTTATATTTACAAGAATGCCACTAAGGCATCCTTTGAGTCATTTATTTACAACTTTACCATTATGTATAAATAGGACACTTATGTAGGGTTTTAGATAGATTTTTGCACATTAATAAAAAACCTTTTGATTCTTTTCTCTTGAAAAGCTCTCTCTTGCAACCTCTTATGAATTCCTTTAGCAAAGATTGTAGTGAGCAACCTTAATTATCTTTTTATGCATCGTATCAAAGTATTGATTAAGTCATATAGGATTTAGTTAGTGCGTTATATCCTACTAGGTAGCTTACAGATTTACTAAAACCTTTATAAACCAGTCCTATTTTTGGTCCTTTGATAGGATAGGAACTATCCCAATACTACCGCCCTTATTGTTTCTCGACATGAGTCTTATCATCTTAGTATCAAAGCTCAAGGAATAGGGTTGAAAGTTCTTGAGTCACCACATTCTTGTTGTATGAGTACGTATATCTGCTGTTTTGTATTTGAGAAGGTACTAGTTTGATGATTTATCTTGTGATACTAGGGATTTATTTACTAGGATTAATGAATTGGTTTTAATTCAATATGTTAGAGCCTTACTCACCAATTTATATGCTATATTCCCTTAGTTTATTTGCTATGTCCTTTTGCATAGGGATACCAAGAATTTGGGTTATTGTTTCTTTTAGGGAAGTCATAGATTATTAAAAAAAGAAAGAGAGAAGAGATTGTTGTAATTGGAAGGAATTTTCATTTCTCAAATTAAGTTATCAAAGAAATAATAAAGGGGGAATTTGTGAGGGAGAATTTTAAGGTTTCTTTGAGAAAAATGAGAATGATGAGATTTGGGTCAAAGAGAGTTGCAACGATAAATTAAAAAGTGGGTTTTTTTGTGTGGTTATGGCTAATCCCAGTAGAGAACACAGGAAAGTCATGCAATATGCACGTATGGGTTTGTGGGTTTTGGTTTATTGGCCTTTAGAGTTGTGCCATTGGTGGTGGTTTCCTTTCTTAAAGGAGTATGAGTAAGGAGCATACTCTATATGTGCTTTTATACCCCTTGTGAACTATAGTGGCAAGCTATTGAGTGCATCATGCTACAATTTTTGAGTAGTAAGGAGTGGTAGTATGGACTATTCAGTAGTTATTAGCTATACTAAGTGGAGTTGCGAATGGGTATTAAGTAGTAACGAGGAGTGGTATTTGGAACTATAAGAGGTAATAAGTAGTGTCACTGGAGTTGTTTGTTCATGAGAACAGGGTTATGATGAGCTATTTATAGTAAGTTTCAAGAAGTGAGAGTATAGATTGTTGGGTCGGTTGTGTTGAGATAGTAGTGGTACAAATAGTTACAGTAGTGTTGCAAGTGAGGGGTTAATGTGTTGGTGTGGTCATTAATCGGTGGTTGTGTAGTGTTTAATAATAGGTTATCTTGTCGAGCAATTGTAACAAAGTACTTATCGGGCTAAGTTAAAGTATTGAACTAAGCTCTAAACTGTTGCAAAGCAAAGTATTAAGCTGAGATTACATGATTGTGTTGTCCTATTTGAGTGTCGCGATCGTGGATAAGTGATTTCTTTTTATATAGGTTTGTATCCATGCCGTATAGTCCTTATCCGAGATAATTTGGTTAAACTTAATACAAACTAAGCTATCGATACATTGAAGGGTCCTTAGAGTTGCACTAGTACTAATCCTTACAAATCTATCGAGCTTAGTTGGTCATAGTGTATCAAGCTCTTTTGGTTGTGTTTGAGCTACCACTAATAGGTGTGTATTGCCATGCTATCCTCTTTCTTAATTCCAAAATTATGCTGAAATCAAGTTATCAAGTTGTCATGAGTGCTAAGCTCATAAACTAAGTGTTAAGCTATCCTTGTTTGTCATGTTAAAGTGTGTGTTGACTTAAAGACCAAGCTACCGAAACTATGCTAAAAAGGTGTTGTTCAACTCATAGGTCTTGTGCAGTGTATGTAAAGCAAGTGTGATGTAGGTATATGTACTATTATATTGTGACGTGCCACGTGTAAGTGAAAGCTATTGAGCTATTCTTACGCATATAAGCTTAAATACTAAGCTTGAAGAGCCAAAGTATATTATAAGCATATCGAGAGTAGATTAAGGACATTGCCTATTATTCTGGCTATTGTTCCATTCTTGATCCAGATTCTTACTTGTTGAATTGATATTTAAATCAATATGGCATATGAAGCTAGATACAGTTATGAATGTTATTATGAAGAGGTATCATGAATTCTAGAATTTGACTAATATGGTTTACTAGATGAATATTTGGATTGTGAATTTCAAGTAGAAAGAATTTTGTGAGATTATCCGTATTTCGAGCTTAAGAAAGAAGATATATTCAATATGCAACTCAAAGGCTTTGCTAGAGTTTGGTGGAAGAATGTGAAGAGAAAAATAATTTTTAATGGAAGAGAAATTACATGGAGATTAATGAAGCGCTTAATGAGGATAAAATTTATCCCCCCATATTATCAAGATGAGTTATATGAAGAATTATCAACATTGAGGCAAGGGCCTATAACTGTCGAAGAATATGCACATGAGTATAAGACACTCTTAAGGCAATGTGAATGGTATGAGCCTCATTCTTCTACCATATCTCAATTCTTAAGAGGATTGATCCAAGAGATTGGTAGATATGTCAATTCTTTAGGAATTAGAACCTTGAATGATGCCATTCAAGTGGCTTTGAGAGTAAAATCTATATCTTCTTACCAAGCTAACCTCTCTAATATGCTTGATCATTTGAAGATGATTGAAAAATGGCTTGAAATTTTTAGGGATGAAATGAAGCAACGAATTAGAGGGTATTGAAGGAGGAATTGAGGAGATGGAGGTTGCTAGAGAAGCAAGTAATGGAGAGGAGGATGACCAAGTTGAGTTGCAATTAGACCCCCATGTTCCGGATATGGTTTCATTACCCATTATAGATACTATAGATGATAACTCTAGGTGCTACTATATTTGCCTTCCTCATTTCAAGTTCTTATGTCTTAACCTCTTATGAGCTTATTTGGTAGTGATATGAGCTGTAATGGTGTTATGCCAGTGAGTTATTATGGACTGTTAGTTAGAGTTTAGCAAGGTAATGGTAATGGATATATGTATTAGAGATGTGTTATGTTAACTTTTGGTACTCTTGTATTGGAAAGATTTGAGATGTATAGATGGAAGGAAGAAGAATTAACTCATGGGTAAGTAAAGGGGATGCTAATTACAACAAATGAGGAGATCGTGAGATCTAAGTTAGTTGAGCATGAAGAGTTGGAAGAACTTGAGATTGAAGAGCAATTTGACATCTTACTTGCATAAGATCTACGAGCTCATGATATCTTATATGACCCTGAGATCATATTACTTCCATTGATTGGTTGTTGCTAAGATTACCTAAGTGTGGTTGATTAGATCCATAGTGAATAGAAGGAAGGATCCATGAAGTTTGATTGTTTAAGCTCATGATGAATGGGAGGTGCATCAGCTGATATTATCTATGGAGGAGGAACTTAAGTACATTTCTATGTTTATAATTTATTTTTGTAGGTTGGTATTTGATCCTAATAAGATTTGGAGTCATTAATTGCCAAGTTTTAGGCCAAAACTTCTCTAAAGGAGAGGGCATGATATGGTATAGAAGATTTAGCTAACCAATTACTGAAATTCGTGTTATATTGGAGACCTATTTGTGAGCTCCCCATGCATAGCAAGCCTATTTATGAGCTCTATCTATGTTGGAGACCTGTCCATGAACATTTTATGGAAAAAGCTAACATGGACAGATAGGTCGACCCTCTCATATCGGCTTGTCAATTCAATACTTTAAGGTCAATTAGCTCGGTTAACCCTACTTTGCTTGGTTAGGTTAGTTAGTTTGCTCGGCCAAATCTACTCGGTAAGTCTGCCCATCAGGTTGGCCAAAATTTTAGGTTTGCTCATATAAAGTCCTCAAGGTCTCTAACAGCTAATCAACCCAACTCACTGACCCTTCACCAGAATAGCTCATTTCATCATCTATATTTGCTTATGTTATTTGGATTTCCTATTTCTTGTAATATTTCTAAATTACCCTCATATTTATTTTGTATTTATAGGAATACCATTAGGGCATCATTTTAGTCATTTTATTTACAACTTTGTCACTATGTATAAATAGGACACTTATATAGGGTTTTAGACAAATTTTTGCACATTAATGAAAAGCTCTTTGAGTCTTTTCTCTTGGAAAGCTCTTTGAGTCTTTTCTCTTGGAAAGCTCTCTCTTACTAGCTCTTATCAATTCCTTTAGTACGAATTATGACTAGCAACCCTAGTTATCTCTTTATGCATCATATCAAAGCAATGATTAGGCTATATAGGACCTAATTGGTGCATCTTATCCGATTAGGTAGCTAATGGATTTGCTAAAATGCTCACAAGACCCATCTTATTTTTAGTCCTTCGGTATGATTGAACCCATTACAATACAGTTGCCCTTATCGATTTTTAGCATGGGTCATATCAAATTTCAAAATTCTTACCGGTAAGAATGGCTAAAAATTGCAAGAATAATAGAAAAGCAATATGTAGAGTTATTCAAATTTTAAGGTTGATTGAGTATTAAAATAACTATAAACTTAGGCTTCAAAGGAAAGAGGCCATTAAAGAAAATAACTATTGGAGGCTTAAAGGGTATATAATGAAGATTGTCTACATCAAGGATGGATAGGAAAAATTAAAACAAACATTTTTGGATAAACATTTGTTTTGTGATAATGCTTTCTATTTCTATGTACTTTTATCAATAATTTAATCTGTTTTATTACATTTATCACCTATCTTGTACTTTACCTTCTTCTTATACATATGCAACATTATCTCATGATACCATGCATCCTTAAGTCTCAGCCTTTTATTTTGATTACTTTTATAGTTTGTTTTCATTGTAATTGTTGGTTATATTCAACTTTAGGAGTAGGATTAGGGTAATTTTGCTTACATTAACATAGAAACAAATAGCACACACTCATTCTTCCATTCTCTCAGCTTCTTCCCTTGTTTTATATTCCTTTTCATTCATCTTCTACAATTGTACTAGTAGCAGATCTAGGTTTTATCATGGTATCAAAGTTGTAATAATTTTTTCAATTTTGGTCATGGTGTTGTCTCCGTTAGAAGATGTTTCATCTCCATACTTCATACATCACTCAAACAATCAAAATTCTATATCAATCAATCCTATTCTTAATGGATTGAATTACGGTACGTAGAGTCGTTCTTTTTTGCTTGCTTTGTCTATTCGTGGTAAGGTTGTTTTTGTTGATGGATCTATTAAGCCTCTGAAGGAATCAGAATCACTATATCCGATTTAGTCTTATTGTAACAATCTTATAATAGCCTGCATTTTGAGATTAATTTCTCCTTCGATTGCATCTACTGTACTTTATATGAACTTAGCTAAAGAAATTTGTAACAAATTGAAAGTAAGATTCTCACAACCCAACAGCACTAGAATTTATCAATTGTATCAACTTCTTGGTATTGTTATATAAGGAAACAAGTCAATCGATGAATATTTTATTGAACTTAACACAATGTGGGAGGAGCTTCGAAATTATAGGTCGTAACTGCATTGTTCATGTGGCATTTGTAAATAGGCTTATTTTGATAAATTTGCAGATATGGCTTAGAAGGACTATGTCTTTAAGTTTCTAAATGGTTTAAATGATAATATTTTTGCTTTAAGGTCACAAATATTGGTACTAGAACCTTCCTTGGATGAAGCGCATAATGTAGTAATACTCGATGAGGTTTAGAGAATTAATAGGCCTAAAGAGTTTTCTTTCAATGATTCTTTTACTTTAGTAGCTGTTAATGACACTAGAATGCACTCCAAAGGTGAAGTGCAGTGTAGTTACTGCAAGAGAAGGGGACATTTGAAGGAGAGGCATTACAAATTAATAGGTTTTCCTCCTCATTTTAAGAATAGTAAGTTAAAGCCATCAATTGTGAGTTAGGTAGTTTCTAATCCTAATCAAGTTTATTCTACAATTGGTTTTGGGACTTTTAAGTCTATGAATTAGACTTATGATGGAGTACATTCTGATCATGTATCTGTTGGTAGTAAGTTGAATACAATAGATTACAATAGTCCTTCTATTAGTTTGATAAAAGATCAAGTGATTCATTTGTTAAACGTACTCAATGTCTCAAATTCTAGCTATGGTTCTAATTGATCCTTTGCTTTCCAAGCATCTGTTTTGGAGACAAACAATTCAAACACATTTGAAACACTCAATGCTAATGACATGGCCAATATCATTTGTTCATCAACTAATGTCTCTTCTTCTTTCTTGAATCACAAAGCAAGTTGGATCCTTAATCCATGAGCAACCAATCACATGATTAATTCTTTAGATCTATTTCATTCATTTGTAATTGTTTTGTTTAACTTCCTAACACATGTCATGCACAAGCAACACATAAAGGCATTGTTCATCTAAATTCTTCACTTGTCTTGCATAATGTTCTGTTTGTTCCTTCCTTTCATTTTAATCTCATCTTAGTTTCATAACTTATCTCTTTAACTAACTATTCAATTTTATTCACAAATACATGTGCTTCTATTTAGGACCTTGTCACCAAGAGAGTGATTGGTCAAGCTATGACAAGTTATGAGTTATTCTACTTGGAGTAACAAGCTGATAAGTCTGTTGATACCTTCTTTTCTTGTAAAAGTCTTGAAAATGCCTTTATCTCTCATGTTGTTCATCGCTTGTCTAGCTCCTTTGATACTTGGCATTTTTGTCCTGAACATCTACCTTTAGATAAAATACAGTAGATATGTGGTATAGATGCTAATGTTGTGTGTAAAAAGTTTGATTATTTCATTTGTCTGTTAGCTAAACAGTAGAGAAGTTCATTTCCAATACATGTTCAAAACACTACTTATCCTTTTGAGATTGTTCATGTGGATATTTGGGGGCCGTATGGTACTCCTACTTTAGGAAATCATTGTTATTTTCTTACTTGGTAGATGATTACATAAGAGTTATTTAGGTATATCTAATGAAAACAAAAAGTGCAGTTTCTACTTTGCTTCTTGCTTTCTATCATATGGTCTCAAACCATTTTAACCATAAAGTCAAAGTGGTGAGATCAGACAATGGCAAAGAGTTTGTTTTGTCTGATTTCAACTCCACAACAAAATGGAGTCATTGAGAGAAAACATCAAAATCTACTTTTTGTTGCTTGTGCTCTTCTTTTTCAAAGCAATTTGCCTTTGTGCTTTTGGGGGGATTGTATCTTAACAATTGCATATTTGATCAATTGACTTCCTTCTTCTATTCTTATAGGAAACACTACTCCTTATCAGTTATTATTACATAAATCATGTTCTTATAATGACTTATGTATCTTTAGTTCCCTTTGTTTTGCTTTAACCTTAAAACATTATCAAACAAATTTTGATCCTAGAGCAACTCCTTACATTTTTGTTAGGTATCTTGTTGGTGTTAAAGGATACAAATTGTTTGATCTGGTTCATAAGAAATACATTGTTTCATGAGATATGCATTTCCTAGAACACATTTCCTACTTATGTGCCTTTTATTCATGACATGTTATCTTCTTTGTTTGATATGTTTGTTTCCCGTTTGCCTTCAAACGTCTCTACTTCATTTATGGATGATTTGTTCTATGCTTATGATTATCATCCTGAGGTTAACCTTATTTCACAAGATTCAAACGCAACTACTAATATGCAATTACCATTGTCTTCTAAAAACCTTAAAGAGTCTCAGTTTGGTGCATTAGGTCTTATCCCTCTTCTTTGAAGTTCCAGACCATCTAGATTGCCCTCTTATCTTTCTGATTATCATCATACCTTTGGTAAGGCCTTAGCTAATCATTTTTCTTATTTTTCTATAGCTCACCCCATACAGAATTCACTTTCATACAATTCTCTTTCTCCTTCTTTTCGTGCATTTACTGTCCAAATTAGTAAATACCCAAAACCTTCATCCTTTGAGTAGGCTTTAAAATTTAAGCATTGGTGTAAGGCTATGAGTGAAGAACTTAAGGCTTTGTAAATTAATAATACATGGACTATAGTTCCTTTGCCATTGGATAAGCATACAATTAGATGTAATTGGGTATATAAATTGAAAACTAAAGTTGATGGTAGTATTGATAGATGTAAAGCAAGACTTGTTACAAAGGGTTATAGTCAACAAGAAAGATTTGATTATACAAAAATGTTTAGTCTGGTGATTAAACATACTACTGTTTGTTTATTCTTTTCTTTGGCTGCAATTTTCAAGTGGCATGTCCATCAAATGGATATTCATAATGCCTTTTTGAATGGTGATTTGGTTAAAGAAGTTTATATGGATATTCCTAAAGGATTGAATGTTCCTAATCCTAATGGAATCAATTTAGCTTGCAAGCTTAATAAGTCCCTATATAGTTTGAAACAACCTTCTTGTCAATAGAATGCTAAGTTAACTTCTTATTGGTTGGCTCATAGGTGTTTACAGTTACATAGTGATTATTCCCTATTTACCAAGGGAAGTGGGAATTGGTTGCTTATAGTCCTTGTTTATGTTGATGATCTTGTTGTTGCCAACAAAAATGTTGCTATCATAGGGAGCATTAAGAAATTTCTTTACACTCAATTCAAGGTCAAGGAGTGTTCTTAAGCATTTCATCGGGTTGGAGTTAAGCTCGATCTGCATCAAGTTTGGTGCTTTCTCAATAGAAATTTGCTTGATTTGTTAACTAATCTGGGATTCTTAAGTTTTAAGCTTGCTACAATGCCTGTTGTTGTGCATCACAATCTAACTAAACATGATTCTAATCCTTCAGTTAATGCTCGTTGATATAGTCAGGTTTTTGGCAAATTAATTTATCTATCCATTACACAACTAGATATTGCTTATGCTATCCATGTTCTTAGTCTATTTATGGAAAATCCACATGAGACACATCAGATTGCATTACATAGAGTTCTTTGCTACATTAAGGGAACAATTGGTTAGGGTTTGTTTTTCTCTTCAATTTCAGATTTTAAATTACGTATTTATAGTAACAGTGACTAGGCTGGTTGTCTAGATACTAGGAGATCTACTATAGACTTCTGTGTTTTTCTTGGTCTATCTCTTATTAGCTAGAAAGCCAAAAAATAGAGTACTGTTTCATGAAGTTTACTAGAGTCTTAGTATTGTGCACTAACTATGAAAGCTAGTGAAGTTCTTTAGTTGATCACTTTGCTTCAAGAGTTTCAAGTTGATTTTGTAAAGCCCATTTAGCTTTTTTGTGATAATCAATCTACTTTACATATTGCTAAAAACCTAGTTTTTCATAAGCAAATAAACCACTTAGAGTTGGATTTACATTTTGTTCAGGATAAGGTTGTTGAAGGCACTATTCTTCCTATTTTCGTTCATAGCAAGCTTTAACTAGCAGATATTTTTGCCAAAACTTTGTTTACCGATCAGTTTATACTTCTCATGTCCAAGATGGGAGTATTAAACATATACTAGTCATCTTGAGATAGTAGAGTTCTTTTTTATACACGTGTAACAAGGTATATATGGTTGAGTTATTGTACAGTTTGTAGCTAAATAACAGAAATAATCGCACACACTCATTCATCCATTCTCTCAGCTTCTTTCTTTGTTTTCGATTCCTTTTCATTCATCTTCTACAATTACACTAGTAGCAGATCTAGGTTTTATCAAAATGAAGTACCTCTTCACTATTCAACTTCAGAAAAAGCTGTGAGAATTTTGGAAGGCAGCCATATGCCCGTGGCCCAGATTAAATTATTGAAAGTGACGTCTTTATAATACATCAAAAATCAATCTCTTCAAAATTTGGCACATCCGGACTATCGGGCATTTAACTTTGTCATGTTATATTACTGGGCTTTGTCAATTTAACTCTTTTATTGGAGGACTGACCTTTTCAAATTCGCTTTCCTTCGACCAATATGCAGACGATCAACAATGAGATATATGTGACATCATTAAAGTAAACCTATGTTTGGTAAATGTTCACTCTTTGTCGTTGTTTATTAATAAGGGAGAACTTGATATGGACAAATACAGGATAATAATAATAATAATAAAGAATTTTGAATAATTACTTGGTCACCTAATATGAACATCAACATATATAGCATCTGCGATAAAGCTTTTAGATCACTAAAGTACTGTTCTCTACTGTGTACTAATGAATAATAATTTGTAGGCCATTGTATATTATCATGATATGGTATGAGACAACAATTTTTATTGCGATTTTCATTCTGAGATAGTAAAATCTACTATTATTCATCCCTAATCTGGATAGCTTGAAATTTTCTATTTTCTATTATGTTTTTCTTATTCAGTATTTAGAAATATATAAAGTCGAAACATGAAAATGACACCAAAGGGATGAAATGAAAATTATTCAATTTTTATCCAATACAATTATGGTTGAAATATCGAGCGTAAAAGTAAGATACTCAAAATTCAGAAGTCCAAATAATCAAGTTATTAAGGCCTAAAGCCAATCCTAAGGAACAATAAAGTTTCATAAGGTTTTTCTCATTACTTGAATTGATGTGATTCTTTCATAAATTCATGAAAAGAGATTTCGAGCCAAGGATAAGCACAAAAATCAAAACTAAAATCTTATTAGAAAAGACTCTTTTTGCAATCTTATAATTTTTTTGAACAATAAGTTATACTTATCTACCATCCGTACCAAGTGACGGCTCTTTCATTTGGCATCGTCAAATCACTAAGGCCAACTTTCTTTAATAATATCAAGTGGCTAGTTATACCTAAATAATATATAAAGAATATATATATATATATATATATTAAAAAATGAAACTCATCGACATGAATATTAAAATTTATCCCCAACTGATTTTACGAACACAAAGGGGACAATTTCTCATTAAAGGTAAAAGCAAGCCATATGCTGCTGCTTTTGCAGATGAGTTGGACTTGGATCCAAGGAAGGATTTCTATGTCTTCTAGTTAAAGTGTGCAAAACAGAACAAAAGTTTTCCAGCTATCGAATTTATTTACTTTGTGAGTACTCTCATACTTAAGTTAGCGGAGAGGATAATAAATGAGAGAATATTAGTAACAATAGAATAAAAAGAGTTAGGATTTCCAATCCTTTACCATGATGACTTTAAACACTATGTTTGGCATGAGAAGAAGAATTATGAAGAAAAGAATGTGAGGGAGATGAATATTAAGAAAGAATTAAGTAGGTATCTAATTCCATCTTATATGTTTGGACAATGGAATGAAAGAAAATGGGAGGAATCTTAACCATTATACAAGAATAAATAAAGTTTGATGTAAATTTACTTATATGCTCTTCAAAAATAATAATTTTAATAAGGAAATAAATAGAAAGGACAAGTAAAAGAATGATAGATTAGGAAGTTCAAATTTTTTGCATTTTCACTCCTTTTTTTCTCCTATTTTGGGGGAACACAAATAAGTAGAACATAGGGAAATTTTCTTTCCATATTCCTTCTTCCCTTCCTTTTCGTCTCTAATCAAATAATGGATTTAGGAAATTTACCTTTCTGTTTCATCACTTCCCAATTGTATAGTAACGCTAGCAAAATTGTGTTACCATAATGCTGGTCAATCTAAACTATTAATTTATGAAAAATTAATGTACACCATTAATTCTATTAAAATAGCCTAATATGTCACCTGGACAACATGTTAATTAATTAATTAAATGGGAATGGGGGAGAAAGAAAGTAACCCATTAACTTTCTATAGCAAGAGTTAGCGTCACGGTAATGCTATATTCCTAGCCTTATGGTAAAAAAATCCCTCACTCTTTCCCTCATTCCTAACAAAGTATAACTGTATTTATTGGAGAGGGTAGATGAGAATGGTTGGAGAGCCAACTTCCTATAGTTCTTTGATACTCTCCTATCTCCAACTATCATGGAGTTGATTGTAGGAAAGAATTGAGAAATAGATGGATAAATCATTAGTTTATCTATTTTAACAATATATTCAATTAAGGTAACAATATATTCAATTAAAGATGTAACATATATGATAAGTGGGATTGTATAAAGGGCCTTATAATTCTATTTATCCTATATGTCACACCTTCAATTAAAGGTATTGCTATAAGTAAGCAAGCAATGTTTTTTTTTTTTTTTTTTCTCCTTTGGAGAGGATCATATATTTTGGTTGTTGTCATTTTAACTGTTATAAGCATCGCACATCTTGGTTTTGAGGCCCATACCATAATCCCTTTAAGCACAAGAAAAATACGAATAATAAGGAAATAGAAATGAAATATGATATATTCCAAAATGCAAAGATAGCCATCTCTAAATAGATCAAAAATATTCTACAACTGAAGTTTTTCAAAAGGTAAAGACAATTTCTCAGAAAACCAACAATACATACAATTAAAAACAAAAGTACGGAAATGAAAATAATATATCCCTAATTGTTAGGGTTTGATTAGTGATAACGGAAAACAATGATCTAGATCGTCCAAAACTGAGCATATGAATGCAAGGACAAAGGAAATTTTGTAATTACATAAGTATGAAATTTAAAGTTTGTCAATATTGATTTGACACCAAGTCCTCGATACTGATGCATTATTTAGTACACTTGCCGTTTTCACCTAATCCTTATTTTAACGAAATTATCAAATTTAATTCCCTTTTTTATTATTATACCTTCTATTTGTTTGATTCGATAAAGAAATGGCACGTTGAAATCTGAAATTACTTAAATATAATTCTAAATCAGTAAATGTTGCAAAAGTGTCCTCATGAAAGTGAACTATTAACGATAAGAGTAGTTGGCTAATTAATTATAGCTTAGTACTGACAGGAAGACATGACATTGAAAAAATATTAAATTATAATCACATAAAACTGCCTATTTGATCTTATAATAAATCTATGCCGTATATTTAATTCGATAACATCAAGCCCACATTCATCTATGAAGACTACGTCGGATGACCTATGAATAATGTAAAGAGGCTAGATGCATCAAATCCATGCCTTATTTTCTCCTACTTCCTTAGGTGGTCAAAATTGGAACATCTCCAATAATTCGAGTCTTTGACTTTTATTTTAATAGAACAATCCTCTGTTACACAAAATGTCATGTCAATATTGGAATTTTATTTTGAAATCAAAGCATGCGCTGTCAATTAAGTTTATGGGCAAAAATCTACCCGTTATATTCATTTTTGTTTTGTTTAAGTCTGTTAAAATTCGTCAAGTCCTTTACGTTGTAGTTAAGGTCATTAAGATTTCTATATTTATTTTGAAATTCAATAAATGTCTCTATATTTTAAGTAAGTTATTTACTGTATAGAGGATCTATTTGTTATAATAATATAAACGTAAAAGACTCGAATTACTCGCTTAAAATACAAAACATTTAATAATATGGGTGTCGATAGACTCACGTAAAAGAAAAAGGGAAACGAAAAATAAAAAATAAAAAAGGAAAAAACCTGGTAAAATTTTACCACAAAGTATAGATGGCTTTCAATGGAATACTATTTTTCAATTGTGGCTTGACTATTTCTGTACCAAAAATGCCCCTCTCCATGATAACATGTTATAAGATTCCTCTAGGGTGATTCATGCCCAAAAAATAGTAAATTTATGCCCTATGACAAGGGACATTTTTCATGACCTCGAGGAAAACGCTATCTCTGCGACATCTGCCCGTATGGTGATCGCATCATCCCTTTTTATTAAATCAAACCTTTTTAGTATATTCATGACAAGAAAAATTAAATACCCTTTTGGTATATGACCCTTTCAGCAATCATTCAAAAACTTAAATATTGGGCACATGCAAAAAAGGAAAAAAAGGAGGATTTCGAACAGAAAAACCTAACCACTACATGTATACTCTAATACATAGACACACTCAAGGTTTAAAGTCTATTCTATCCTCTGAATAAATTCCCCAAAGCCATGTGATTTACATACTTTTGGTATCTATTCTTAAAGCCATTTTGTCATTTTCTGCTTTTAATATTTAATTACGTCTGAAAAAGGTTAAGAATATGCGCACTTAGGGATTAAAAAACATGCCCAACGCTTTTTTAAGGTTCCTGCCCCCCTTGCATGCATTGTATAATAAAGTTTTCGTATACTTTTATAGCCTGTGATTGCTCAATCATGGAGCTGATAGAAAACACATTAACTTTATAGATGTTGTCATCGCAATATTTTATGTATAAAGAGACATGGGTTCAATTACCTTGTCGATTATCATACTATGATTGGAAAAATACAATTTGATTTGAAATACAGTGATGGGGAAAAAGATTTTAATATTGATATTGTACCTGTTGATTGTGATTGGACCAACTATGATATATGGGCTTGCATAGAGTCCGGCTTAAACAGGTTTGAGTGGGTTTAAGCTTTTACTCCTACTCGTACTCTTCAATACCTACAAAAAGCATCTTGTGAATGTGATCATAGGGCCTATCCAATGCTCAGGTAAGAAAGAAGAACCAAGAGAGAGTGGTCAAGCACTAAGAATCTAAGGGACCTTGCTTGCATAGTGTGTGCATGTAATGTGTTGGACTTCAATATTAGAGAGAAAGGGGAGATAAAGGTTCATAGAGAGTGAGAGAAAAAAGTATCCCTTTACTTCCTAGTGCCTTGCACTTTTTTGCAAGTTACCTAGACATGTAGCGATCAAGGGTTTGTTCATAATAGCCGCCAGTAGACGGTACACTCCGTAGTAGAGACTGAGCTTCACTATGGACGGTATGTCGTGATTGGCTAGACAACCAAATCTATAGTTTAGAGACTTAACAGTTGTAGAGGTTATTGGGGGTGTATTAATTGTATCATGGATGTCAAATATTTATTAATGAGTTATAGTAAAGAGTAGGCACTAAAGACAAAAGTTGAGTTAAGATGCTAAGGAAGGAGTCAGCCAATGCTCGATGGGGGAAAGTTGAGCCCTAAGCTTAAGCTAGACAATTGATGAACGCTAGCTCGATGGTTAAGGGGAGACCTATATGGACATTGTTATTTAACTCTCCAATAGGTTGCAAAGTGGGGGACAAGCTCACCATCAACTCACATCTTCATTAGTGTGAGTTCATAGCCTCACGAGAGGGTCACAGTGTAATGTATGGGTTTGTTGTTTACTTGGGCTCCATTTAATGTGCCTTATGATGGGCTTCACCCTTTAAGCCTTGGTTCAAGCGAGAATCGAGTGTCAATACTTATTTCTTCTACTCTCCTCAACATTCAAGGCACAAGGAGAGTAATTTGTGCGATATAACCAAACTAAGGTCGGACCTTTAAGCTAGGGGCTAATTCTGCTACTTGAGTCGTGGTAGACTTCGGTTAGGCTCAGTTTCCCATACATTGGGTTACTGTGTCATTGATGTGATTGACAGGCTACTTGATGTGTCATGCTAGTTGTCATTGGGAAATGTAGCACACATTGATGGTCCGAGAAGAACGGCTACGTATTTGGGGTAATCTATTATCAGGCCATGTCATTAATTCATATGCAAAGATCAATCAGGGCCTTTAGCTAAAGGAGTGGAGCTCATAAACTACTGATATTTAGCTTATATCCTATCGTAGGTTCATGCTTTGTGAGTGGAAAAACCATTTACTTATTTGTCTACATAAAGGGGGGTCGAGATGTTTATTTTTCACTTTGCTTTGTTCACTTAGAGGAAACTTTAGTAAATTTTTGACATGTGAGCTAACTGCCTTTTTTCGTGTGCTTCCAATCTTTGTTGATCACTTACTATGGTTAATCATAATACAACCGATAATTAAGAGAGTCATCTCATCCTTCTATATAGAAAGTAGTAAATGAAGGTTATAGGAGCTTGTCTTGACCAAGGGGTGATAGCCCTACTCCCCTTGAAATAACGACGGTAGGAAGAAGATGGGGTAATACTGTCTTAGGAGGAGAGGAGGGAGCGCGCATAGTGACACATACCCACCAAATGGTAGGAAGGTAACATTGGACGGTTTTTGCAAACATCCAATGTGAACGAGCATACGTATGCCTATTTCTAATAGGAATCAGTCCACGATGATCTCTAAGTCGAGGCCAACCTGCCAGAAGCTAAAGCTAACCCATCTTAACCTAAGGCTAAATTGTTCAAAGCCAAGGTGGAATAACTTTTGCCGAGGCTGAGCTAATACTAAAAGACCGAAGGGAAGAAAAGGAGCTACTTAGCCTCAAGTTTGTCGTCTTCCAAGAAGCCGAGAAACCATACAGCTGAGCACTCGAAGCTAAAGAATAGCTTAGCATAGTACAGGAAAGTTCGCACTATGCAATCCACTAGCACAATAATTGTAGGCCGACCTTACTGGGAGCTCGGCCAAGCATAATAAGACTTCCAAACATCCCACCCCTGCTCGGACACTCGACTGCCAATTGGCTCTTGCTCGGGCCTACAGACATCTCGGATGACTACATGCTGACCACTGAGTTAAGTGTACAGTTTTGTATACTTTGTAAATATTTTCCTTATTTTGATTATAGGTCATTCTTTAAGGTTTAAGGCCTTATATATTATTTACAATTTTGCCACTAAGGTTTTAAGACTTCCTATAAATAACAACATTTGTAATTATCAAAAAACACAGCCAGCGAAGAATATTCATATAGTGAATTTTCACTTGACCATTCCCTTTGGAAGTAAAGATATTCTTGAGCCCTTTAAGCTATCATTTCGGATTATTGAGTGTGATGTACTCTTTAATCTTTCATGTTCTTATCAATCTTTCCTTTAAAATTGTGATGAACCCTTCATTTGAACGAGTTAATGAGTTGCCTCTAACCTCTAATTTGGAACTTAAGTGACATTTAATGTTCATGAGTTGTATTAAACCATATTTCGAGCTTAACTCCTGATTTTGTTTATGCCTTGGTGTGTGATATCAATACACATTCACAGTCAAAACCCCATTCTCACTTCTTGTTCCTTGTTCCCATTCAAATACTATTGGCGTCAGAGACCCGCTACGTAGATTATGCATCATGTTCCTTATGTAGTGAGTGAGGAGAAATTAAGGTTAGTCAGTCGGGTAGTAGGAGTAGTACCTAGGTAGTGAGTGGAGGAGCCTATGGATAGGCAGTGGGCTTATGACATAAGGAATGATTGATCATTCAATATTTACACGAAGCCGTTTAAGCTTGATCTTCGCCTTCCTTTTCTAGAATTCTTGTTGGAGTTCTTCTGATACATCAAAGTTGTACTAGGTAATCTTAATGCAAATGGATAGATTCAGCTGTACGCTTTTGAGACACTATGCATGTCACGACCTAAGAGGGCTAGCCGTACAAAGAATTGTAGATTAATTTCCCTTTCAATCAACGACCCTTTATGTGATTTACAAAGTTTCTACTACAACTAACAACCTAGAGTTAGGCAGGTGTAAGTAATATCATTCCATGACAATAATAACAAACTATGTAACTATAAATAACACACACATATATAAATTACAGATGAGAAGGTGATAATAACTCATATTACAAATTGTTATCATATTATATTACATACTAAGATTCTAAGTTGAAATACAATATCATAAGTGCACTTATATCGCCTTTTATTCCTACATCAACCCCTTGATGTATAACTAACCTTGGGCATACGATGGCCCAACTCCACGAATAGCTTAACTTGCAAAAGTAAATTATATGGGTATAATCTAATTAGCTTAGCGAGATAATTCTCTCAACCATACAACAAATAAGTTATACAACAATTAATTCAATCAAATGAATGCATGAATAATTAGTAGGTAACCAGGTATTGCATATAACTCAAATTTAACGCCCTTCAAAGTTAGGGTTAAAGATACATCGACAACAGTTGATCCAGGTATTATACTAGAACTTATATCACAATAAAACTTTGCATTTTGTATTCAAAATATAATAGTAAATCTATTCTCTGTTTTTGTTAAAATCGAGTTCTACATATAATTGTAAATAAGTTCACGTAGCCTTCACTCAACTCTAAACAGAAGCCTCCAGACTCATCTCTTAGCCAGGTGGTTGGCGCCTCCAACGCTTAGTAATCCCGTAAGCCAAGGTAAGGTCATATCACACGTATACACTGTACAAAATCTATAACAACAAATAATCAACCTAAGTATTGCCTTTCGCTACCTCCATATGATATGCCATAATTAGTTATGTAGTACATGATTATGCGTGTTTCAATTTAGTTATTTCAAGTTAAGTAATGTTAGGTCTTATTATTCAATGATTAACAAGTTCACAGACAATTAGTTCCAATCAATTTAGTATGCAACAACCAATATGTTATTATACTTTAAAGTAAATTCACCATCAATAAACAGTATCATACACAAGCATAACTTAATCTCATACAACATTCAATTATTAATAACAATTTACATTTACTACGTACAAACATAAGCAAGTATGGAATCATTAGGAAAAACTCACTCGACCATAATCAACTTACGAGTTGTAGTAATCTGATGGCAACTTAGTGTCAAAGACGAGATCACCTAAGAATAAGAAATATAGAAAATAGTAAATTTAGGAATTAAATAACTAAGCTAGTATGGTAATTCAAACTATTTACCTAACTTAGTTATTGATTTACGTGAAATCATTAATTCAAGCATTTTATCGAATCGCGTATAACTTTTTCAACTTAGCTCAGATCTTTATGAACTTATAGTCCATTTTGATCTTTTTTTATGTACTTTCTTGTAGCAAGGTCCGTTTTGGATATTGTAACTTGTAATTTTGATTCTGATATAAAAGTATTATAAAGTTCATTATTTTAAGTTCATTATTTTAACTTAAAAAGCTATAAAATATCAATTTAAGGTTTCTCTTAACATATTTACGATTTAATAATTATTTAAATCATATAATTGATAATTTTCTTATTTTAAGCCTATTTTACTATAATGATCTATTTTTACTTATTTTTGAGATTTTAGAACTATTAATTCAATTTTCTTACTTTATTATTTTTCTACTTAATTATTTATTTATTATTATTATTAATTTTGAAATTTCCTAATTTATACATATATTATGACGTGTTAGTGTATGAAGTTGTCACGTATCATATTTGTACTTTTTCCATAATTTTCCTGTTTTACAATATAATTATATATATAAATATAAATACTTATGATTATATTTTATCAAATTTTCTAATTTACTTAATTATTAATCTTTCTCTAAATTTATGATATTTATGTATATATATATATATATATATCTATTAACTTACTTTATTTATTAAACTAATAGTATAGTATATTGTATATACTATTTAATTATACTTGCATTTTTATGTATATGTCACTATTCATATATGTCCGTTTATATATTAAATTATTCTAAATTTACTTATACATTATGTACAAGTTAAATATACATGTATTTATACTTTCTTTACATATGTACATATACGGTTATATTATAAATATATATATATACATAAGTACAAAAATACAAAATACAATTAATACTATACATATATACCTACATATCTAACACGTCCAACTATATATATATATATATATATAAATATACAAAAATTCTTATACTTTGAAAATACTAATATATATATATATACATATATTTACTATACACATATACATGTATATACCTCATATAGTAAAAATAATAAATACATATATATACATAATCATGCATATGTATACAAATAATTAAATAAAATATTGAATATATATATATATGTATATAAAGGAAATACCTAGTACATATACATATGCTATACATATATACATACATATACTATATAATAAAATACTAAATATACATATATATATATAATACACATGCATACATATGTACATAAATATAGGTGTAGGAAAATACATACTATATATGTTATTATTTATACCTATATACATATACCATATATCAAACATAATAATACATATACCCATGCTTACATATATATGTATATACATAAATAAAGAAAATACATGGTTTATGCTATATTATACACATCACATATATATATATATGTACATACTTTATACAATATACATATATAATTATGCATGCATACATGTAATATATAATATAAAAGAAAAATAACAAATAATTACTATACATGTATATACTATATGGTATACATATGTACAAGTAAAATAAATAAGCTTGCCTAATTATTTCAGTAGTATATTTGATAAATTTCCCTTAGCCTTCTTCTTCTTCTTCTTCTTCTTCTTCTTCTTCTTCTTCTTCTAATTGCTCTATTTTCAGTTTTGGTTCTGTGTGTATATTTGATTTTTTTTTTCTTTTTCTTTCACTTTTGTGCTTGTATTTTAAGCTTCCGAGATCCAGACGAAGGCAGTAGAGAACAAAGATAAAAGCAAAAGCAATTTGTAAAAGCAAATCTTAAATCTATGCATTAATGAAGATGAGACGTGATAATTATTATACTTGATTTTTTTTCTCACAAATTCACACTACCTATAAGAAGATAAAAAAACTCAGTTGGGCTATTGAAACTTTCTACAATCGGAACGTGGCAAAAAAAATTAGAAGGAAGAAAAGAAAGAAAAAGGAAGAAAAATAAAAAAAAATAAAGATAATTATATATAATTTTTTCAAACATAAAAATAACAAAAATAACATTTATAAATAAAATTTGGAATTTTATTAAAATTTATCAATTTAATTAATATTCGTTACGATTATAATTTTTACGAGTTATTTTAACGTTTCGTTAAAAGTTTTATACAATTATGCGATTTAGTTGATAATTGTAATTGACTGCGATTATATCACTATTAAGTGATATTTATTCATTTTATAAGCTTAAAGTTATAGTTTTAAGATTTTGATCAAGTTCAGGTTTGATTTCGAGTATTTGTGCGTATATCGGATTAAAGGTTTTTATATGCGATTTAGGTTTCAATCAATTTTTTAGGGTTTTTACGATCGATACTATATTCAATTTCTAAATTTAATAAAAATTTTATTGTTTCTAGCCTTATCGACTCATGATATAGTCTAACACACTCAAACTTAAATTAAGGTTTAAACTACTAACTATGTAAAGCTTACAGTGCATTTGGGAGTTGTGATAGCTGACCATGTAGATGTTTAGTCCTTTTAAGGAGGATAGTCGATTGATAGGTTTACATTGTTACTTGAGGTATAGATTTGAGTATTATTGGTAAGCTACCAAATAAGGTAGAAAGGTGTAAGGAGTTCTTTTACTATGTTCGTGCTCTCAAGCTACTTGATTTTCCAACCAAGTAAAGATGACCTATTCTAGGTAGGAAGTCGAAGGCCTTAGGGGATGAGGATGTAATGGGTAGCATCTAGCTCTTGAATCTAGCAGGCTAGAAAAAGCTTAAACATTTGATGATATGTGAGAAGTATAAGAATGAAGCATCATTGTTTATGATGGAGGTAGGTATTTCTTGTGTTCAATCAAGGAGGGGTGGTTAGTTGTCTACCACATTGTGTCACCTTATTGTTGGAGTGGGGGACATTAAGCTGCTTGGCTTCGGCTTAGTAAATTCCTTATCTTTACTTTAGTCTATTTTCCTAAGGAGTTCATTTGTTCTTTTGAAGCTATAGAATTAGACACAAAGAAAGTAAAAGCAAAGTTGCTAGCTATAAAGACTAAGTTACTCAAGAGTACTTTGAAGCTTGAGAAGAGAAGGCAACATGAGTTGAAAAGGAAAGGGGAGAACTAGCGTCACCCTTTAAAAAAGTTGAAGAACAAGAATGGAAGGTAGCAGTCACTTCTTGAGGTTGTTTAGCAAGGTGATGGAGATGTATCAACAAGGATGTTGTTAGAGACATTAATGGTGAGTTGAGGGGCATCTAGTGGGGGTATGGGTCAAGAGATTCTGATTGGGGCTATAATCACTAAGTAGGGCCCTATGGAAGCGGTGTTTGAGTGGATGTAGAGCGGGTAAGTTCGGAGTGAACCCTTGAAGTTGCTGCTTTGAATGCCATCGAGATTCTTGACGATGAGTATGTTAAACCTTTGGTCTATCATAGGATGCGAGTAGCCCTATTCAACTTGTAGATTGGCCTGCCTAAAGGTTTGAGTTAATGCAAGCCCAGTTTAGGTGATTAGTGGTAGGCATGAACAAATTAGAAGCTTTAGCGAAGTTATTGAGGAGGCATAATGAGGTAAGTTGCTTATGTGCTTCTATTGGAGTACGTAGTCTTAGTTTGATTATTGACTGTGTATTATGCTTACAGCTGTATGACTTACTAGATTTCATCCTTGCATACAATCAGTCACTCCTTCAGTCGAAGGGAAGCCAAGTGAGGACCAAGGTTTAGCTGCTCTAAAAGGTGTTGGAAGAAGAGATGAAGGTGCGCAATGATTTAGTAGTCGGATTTAACAACTTGGAACACCAGTATAAGGAGCTTCTTAGGCAAGTGGATAAGTTGAAGGATGACTTGAAGATGGTTGAAGAATCCGACAAAAGTACTGTAGATAGGATGATGGCTAAGCTTAGGGTAAGGGGAGAGGAGCTAGAGAAACCGCGATCTGACTTTATTAAGAGGGAGTCTGAACTTTTGAAAGGTGAGGGGTTATCAACTGAGGTTAAATGGGATAACTTTATGGAGACCTTGGATGACCCCTTGATCAAGAAGGCCATCACGATGGTTGGATATGCAATGGTGAAGGAGGAGTGAAAACAAGTTTTGTAGAACATGCCTAATGCGGACTTATCCTTCTTACATTGGCTAGATGAACGTAAGGTTGCTTCTAGAGGTGGGCAGGGTAATGAGTCGTCTAGTGACTTGTTAAGAGCTTCTGATAGTCGTTCGAATGCGAGCCTCAGGGGGGGGAAGTGGTGATGGTGAGGCTGAGTAGGAGAAATGGTAGCACTATGAGCAACAACAGTGGTAGGAGCAATAGTAACAATAGCAAGAGTAGTAAGTTAAGGATGCTTAGGGATATCTTCGTACATTTTCTTCTTTTTTCTTATGGCTAGTATAGGTGATGTATTCCCATTTCTGATTTCACTTTCTATAATCCTTTTTTAGCAGGGGTCGGAGTGTCATCCTCCCTTCATGTACTTATGGTGGACATAAGTTAATAAAATCTATTCGTAATTATCTCTAATAGCCTTTCTCTTTTCCTTAGTTGTTGCTACTTGTGTTTTTACTGTTGTCATGTACTTAAACTCTACTCACTTTTATGTAAGTCTTTTGTATCGAAGAAGATATTCTCTAAGTAGACTTATGTACGATGTTTCCTCGTGAGATTAGTTGAATTCTTTATCCCTAAGTAGGTGGTCTGTGCCTATTCGTTGATGTCTCCTTGTAAGCTTGCTCGCTTGCCCGTATGTTGTTGCTTTGTGCATATCATCGTTTTTTGTCCAAGTGTTTTGCATTTGCAATGATGCTTTATTGTAGGTTGAGATACCTTATCTCTCAAGCAGATTGTGATTCTTTAGGTCACTGTAAAGGTTTAGTGTTATGGGGCAACGAGCTTACTAGAGCGAATCTTATGATGATGTTACAGGATCTCCTTGGTAGGGCAATTTCGACAGGGTGAATCTTTGTCAACATAAGCAATCTTCTTGACAAAGTTTATTTCAGGTAATATGCGTTCTTGGTTGGTGGAGTACCTCAAGTAGAGTGTCTTTTAGAAGATATTTAATATATGTACGACATATCATTAATTCTCCAAGCATCGCTTAAGTTCTTAATGAGTTGGGCTTGTGCGATCCACGTTTACAATTAGGGTTAGCTCATGGCTCTTATATAAAGGGTACGTGGGTTATTGCTTTACTATGCCAACCATCAAAGTAACTTAGTGGTGTATAGGCGAGAGCTGACATGACGTATCCAAGGTAATCATGTTAAGGGATGGAGTGTTGGAGCTAGAGAAGGGGCTGCCTTTGACCTCTTCTGTAATGGTTATGCTATGGGTGAAGTGGTGAGGCTTATATGCATGTAAAAAGGGTTGAGCCAAACCCATGTGGGACAATCCCTCACACCGTGCTAGCAGTGGTACTCACGGGTCTGTAGTACCCGGGAAGGGGAATTGGGTAGGTATTATTTTGAGACGGCAACGCTGAGAAGGAGCCACATGAACAACACCCAACCCTTATGTAATGGTTATGCTATGGGTGAAGTGGTGAGGCTTATATGCATGTAAAAAGGGTTGGGTGTTGTTCATGTGGCTCCTTCTCAGCGTTGCCGTCTCACAGTAATACCTGCCCAATTCCCCTTCCTAGGTACTACAGACCCGTGAGTACCACTGCTAGCACGGTGTGAGGGATTGTCCCACATGGGTTTGGCTCAACCCTTTTTACATGCATATAAGCCTCACCACTTCACCCATAGCATAACCATTACATCTTCCTTCAAGTTGCGATCATGAGGCATAGATAGCTGCTCGACAATAGTAGTTAGATCCCGAACTATGATCGAGAGGCATACATAGCCTTTGGGTCCTCCCATCTTTGTGTTCCAATAATGTTAAGGGATAGAGGGGGACTCGAGCATAACCCACCACTTATTCATAGCGGCCTTAATGCAAGTGCACTCATCTGCATAAGGTTTTAGGCAACTTTTACATGTACTGTCTAAGATAACCCTAAGTAAATAGGGGCAACTATGGTGACTATGATGACAAAGAGGGTCTTTTCTTTACCTTGACTTATGGACTAAAGCACTCAGGGGAATCCTCTACTTCGCGAGTCCTCTAGTCTACTCTGGGTAAAGCATCGACTTTCCTTTGTCGTTAGCAAGGCTTTGGTAACTCAACGCTCTAGGTAGAGTAGTTGGATTGGTTGTCCCCATTGCTGCTTCTATAAAAGAAAGGCTATAGAAGGTAGAGTGGAGGCCTTTACTTAGAGGACGAGTGTCACTAGGACCCTTGGAGCTTAGAGCTCAACCTTACGGGAGCATATGGTAGTAGTCACAACTGTCCCTTTGGGGGTTACAAGCCAAGTCAAAGTTGAGACAAGTTCTTCATGGAGAGGAGCTTTAAGCGAGAGGCCAAGTCAGAGTCAAGAGTAGCTACTCAAGTCAGGTACATTAGCATAGAGTAGAAAGGAGCTACATGATTTTATATCGCTTAATTTTCTTTCTAGATGTAATTAGTGTTGATATGCCAACTCATCAAACCTTGTACTTCACCATTTAATGAAATAAAGTTATCCCTTTTTTCTCATCGTTTGTTGTTTAGTCATTCTATTTGTCTTTGACTCTCATTGTTCAATTTAACTTCGAGTTGTGTTTAATAATTGTTATAATTAAGCCTTATATAGATAAGTGTTATTGGATGAGGATAGACCCGAAGTTTGGGGGCTCGATGTAGATTGGTGCCTAAGACATGTACTTGTAGCATTTGTATAAGAACTAACTTAGGAAAATTTTAGGGATGAAAATTGACCCAAGGTTAAGGGCTCGATGTAGATTGATGCTCGAGAAGGGTACCTGAGGCGTTAATGTAGGAACTAACTTGGGCAAAGCTTGGGGATAAAAATTGACCCAAGGTTAAGGGCTCAATCTAAATTGATGCCCGAGAAGAGTTCCCATGACATTAGTGTAAGAACTAACTTAGGTAAAGCTTGGGGATAAAAATCAACCCACGATTAAAGGCTTGATGTAGATCAACGCTTATGAAGGATGCTCGCGGCATTAGTGTAAGAACTAACTTAGGCAAAGCTAAGGATTATGAATCGACCTAAGGTCACGTCGTAATGTAAGTAAGCATTACACATATGTGTGAGAAGTAGGGTAGGAAGATAGAGACATGTGGGAATCTTCATCAGTTTATTACATTCAACCATATTTACATGTACTTTTGAATCTTGCAATTGTAACTTAAGAAAAGTAAGGCCTTAGATTATGAGCATTCCATACCCTAGGGATAGGGTCGTCCTTCTAATGTCTCGAGCTTGTAAGCACCTTTTCCTACATCATTGACCACTCATACAAGGTCTTCCCAATTGGGAGGACGCTTGCCTCGACTTTCTTCTAAGTCAATAGCCTCTAACTTTTTGCTTACTAAGTCTCCAAGGTAGGAAACCCTGTATTAGACATCACAGTTGTAGTATTGGGCAACTTGCTGCTAATGGACTGCTGTCAGCATTCATGTAACGTCACGAACTTTGTTTATGTTATCAAGGCTTGCTTATAAAGCCATGTGATTGGTATTCACGTCAAAGTGTTATATCTTAATAAAAGGTAATTCTAATTCAATAAGGAGGATAACTTCTACTTCGAATGCGAAACGGAGTGGGGTTTCCTTAGTTAAGGTCCTATATGTCGTATGGTATCCCTATGTTAGGAAGCTCATCAACCCACCCACTTCCTACTCATTCTACCCTCTTCTTCGGACTGTTGAGGATTATCTTGTTAATAGCCTCAACCTGGCCGTTAGTCTAAGGATGGGCTACCAAGGTGTAATATAACCTGGTGTTATGTTTGTTGCAAAAGTCCTTGAAATGATCGCTATCAAATTGCCTCCCATTATCAATAGTCAACCTATACAGTACTCCAAAGTGGAAAAGTATGTAGGTTAGTACCAACCCTTTAATAGCTTAGGCTGTGATGGTTGTAACATCCAATGCCTCTACCCATTCAGTGAAGTAATCTACTACCACCAGGACGAATTGTCAACCTACCAAAGCTTTTGAGAAGGGGCTAAGGACATTTGATCCCCACCACATGAATGGCCATAGGCTTGTTAATGGGTGTAATTCCGAACTGGGGGCATAAGTGATTAGTGCATGCATTTGGTAAGAGTAGCATCTCTAGACTATGGTCTTGGCGTCCTCCTTCATTGTAAGCCAATAATAACCTAATCTAAATGCTTGAAGGTATAGTGCTTGCAACTGTATATGATTGTTGCAAATTCTTGCATGGAGGTCCTTGAAGATTCGAGCACCTCTTTTGTCTGGAGGCATTTGAGGGGCAGGTTGTTATATCCTCATTTGTAGAGTACATCATTAATCAATGTATAGTTGCCTATACCATATGCTAGCTTTTTTATCTTAGCTTATTCCTTGGGTAATGCCTTATTACGTAAGGGTGTCGATCCAAGACAATTCGAGGGCTACTTCTGTCGTTTCAATGACTTGTTGTTGTTGTACATCTATACTTCTCTTAGGGAGATACTGTATGAAGAGTGGCTTATTGTATTCATGTAATGCAAGGATAGCGAGTGGGGTTATCTTAGATAATTTGTCTAACTCTACATGTTCCACTTAGGGGATCTTATAGACTTCCCAGGAAACGAATTCCACGAGAAGGCCTTGCACTAAATGTAGGTACTAGGCCATTGTTTTGTCGTTAGTCTTGTATTCTCCCTTGACTTGTTGTACAATAAGCATGGAGTTTGAGTGTATACTAAGTTTTTCTACTCCGATGTCTTTGGAAATTCTCAAGTCAACAATGAGTGCCTCATATTTGACTTCATTGTTACTCATCAAGAAACCAAACTTTAGGCCATAGAGGATCTTTGTTCTATGCAGGCCTTATGATGTGATACCGGCCCCACTCCCTCCCTTAATGGAGGAACCATCGATGTAAAGTGTCCAAATGGGTATGTTAAGCTCGAGTCGAAGCTCGTCTACTCTAGTGTATTTTGATATGAAGTCTACAAGGACCTATACTTTGATTACCTATCTTTAGTAGAATTGGACTCCATAGGTGCTAAGCTCGAAGGAATACTCCATCATTCAACCTAAAGCATCAGGCCTTTACAGAATAGTTCTGAGTGGTACATCCATTAATATGACAATTGGATGTGATTGGAAGTAGGGCCTAAGCTTTCGAGTTACAATGACCACCATAAGGGTGAATTTTTCTATTTTAGTGTATCTAAGCTCTAGCCTTTAGAGGATGCGACTAACATAGTAAACTAGTCGGTGTTTATATCCATTAGCTTGGATCAGTACTAAAGATAATACTTTATCACTAACTACGACGTATAAGTATAATTCTTCTCTAGGTATTGGTTTAGAGAGTATGGGTGGGCTTACCAGGAAGTTCTTCAACTCTTGGAAGGCTTGTTGGCATTCTTGTGTCCAACTTGAACGTAGTGAGATGCTTAAGCACATTAAAAAATTCTACACATCAATCGATGCTTCAACAAATGAAGGGATTCAAAGCAACTATTCTTCTTGTCAATCGTTAGACCTCTTTGACCTTAGTAAGGGCTTACATGTCCTAAACTACTTTGATTTTTTCAAGGTTGGCTTCTAGCCGTTACTTTGTGACCATGAAACCAAGAAACTTACCCTAATCAACTCTAAAGACGCAATTTTGGGGGTTAAGTTTCATTTGGAATCAGTAGAGGGTTTAGAAGATCTTTCGGAGGTTGTTGATGTGGTCTTTTTTGGTTTTACTCTTAGCGATCATATCGTCAACATAAACTTCGATATTCCTGCCTATTTGTGGCTTGAAGATATAGGTTACTAAACTTTGATATGTAGGTTCAACATTTTTTAAGCTAAAGGGCACTACTTTATAATAATAGGTCTCGAAGTCTATAACAAAGGATATATGAACTTCGTCTTGGGGGCCATTTAGATCTGGTTGTATCAAGAGTACACTTCCATAAAACTGAGAAGCATGTGACCGAAAGTCGAATCGATGAGCTAGTCTATATTCAATAAGGGGAAGCAATCCTTTGGGCATGCCTTATTGAGGTTGATATAGTCAATGCACATATACCACTTTCCATTTACTTTCTTGATGAGCACTAGATGGGTAAGCTAAGTAGGGTATTTCTCAATCCAAATGAAGCTTACTTAGAGAAATTTATGTACTTCCTCCTTGATCGTGGCCTAATTTCAGGGGTGACGTATCATTCCTTTTGCTTGACAAGTGAAATGGTAGAATTGACATTAAGGTGGTGAGTAGCCTTTAGTATGTTGATGATCCCTAGCATTTATTCTAAGGTGGATGTGAAAAGTTCTAAGTTTTGCTTAAGGAATTCTGTTAGTTTGACCTTATCGTTGCTTAGAAATTTAACCCTATTTTGGTTATCATTCTAAGGATATCAGATATTTAGACTTCTAAGGTCTTTTCTATAGGTTTGCTACATATTGTCAAAGCAAGGGAGTTGGTTAACTCGATGTTCATGACGTTATTTATGGATTGGGCTTTGAAGTAGAGCATCTTAGATAAAGCCTGGTCGCCTCTGGCTTCACCTACTCCGATAAGGGTCATGAACTTTGCTTTGAGGTATTTTTTGCTGACAAGCACTCGAACTTCGTAATGCTTGTTCTACTAAAGATGGCATTATGTGGGGACTATATATCAATAATAACGAAATCTATTGACTGTGTAGCAACGTATTAGCCATCGCATAGTCGAACCAGTTGGGTGATGATTCCTTTAGTTGGCCTTAGTCTTTCGCCTCTGAACCCTATCAAGCCGTGTTTATAAGGTTGAAGTAGCTCATCAAGCTATTCTCTCATTTGCTTAAAGGTACTATAAAAGAGTATGTCTACTAAACTCCCATTGTCAACGAATGTTTTGGGGATGTCAAAGTACCCAATTTTAGCATTGATGATGAGTGTGTTGCTGTAAGACAAGTCAATTCCCTACTCATCGATTTCAATAAAAGTTATGGCTATATTGGTCTTTAGCTTCTTGTTTCTTACAATGTGAACCTTATATTTTGTCATTAAGGTTATATCACCTGAGAGGAGGCCAAGGCCACTAAATATAGTGTGGATCTAACCTCGTTGTCCCCTACAGTTCTATTCGTCTATAGGAGCATTAGCCTGTTAATTATGATGTTGCTGTTGGTTATCTAATCGGCTAGGTTAGCTATTGATTTGGTTTTTCTCATTTGCAATGAGGTGATTGATGCGGCCTTTGCAAACAAAGCCTTCAACTGCATTCTTGAGATGGCAATACTCATTGGTGTTGTGTCCATAAGCTTTATAATAGTCGTAGTATTTTCCTGAGTGTATCTCATCTAGTGTTTCACAAATATTAGGTGGTTTTAAGAGTTACTCTTGGACTTACACATGATTTTGCCGAGTGGTCGAGTTAAGGTTGTGTACGAAGTATAGTCTTAGAATTTGTACCTTTTGTTTTGACACTTTTCTTATGCAGGGGATTGTGGTCTAAGATTATGAGGTCCTAAATGGTCCTTTGCTGAGATACAGGTATTGTTTTCCACTTCAAAGTAAGTAATGATGATGTCTTCTTAAGTTCTGTATTTCTCAATGACTTTCATGAATTTGCCCAATGATTCAAGCTTATCTAATGATATTGCATTGAAGAGTCTTCCATTAAGATCTATGCTTGTTAGGAGTGCTTACAAAGTTGTTCCTGTATCCAACTTAGAAATTTACAGCTTTACTCAGTTGAAGCCCTTAAGGTATGCTTGTAGGATTTCATTAGGTTGTTGCTTGATGCTAACCGTACAATGGATGTTAGACGTTCATTAATAAGCTGTAGTGGAAAGTAAGCATTAAAGACAAAAGTCGGGTTGAGATGCTGAGGAAGGGGTTAGTTGATGCTTGATGGAGGTGAGTCAAGCTTTAAGCTTATGCTAGATGATTGATGAACACTAGCTTAACGATCAAGGGGTAACCTACTTGGATAGTTGTTGCGATATGGGGGATAAGCTCACCATTGGCTCACATCTTCTTTGGCATGAGCTCATGGCCTCCTGAAAGGGTCATGCTGTAACATATGGGGTCATTGTTCGCTTACGCACCATTTGGTGTCCCTTGTGATTGGCTTCACCCATTGGGCCTTGGTTCGAATGAGAATTGAGTGTCAACAGTACTAATAAATCTAGTTCCACAATCAAATGATTTAAAAGTTTAAATCGGTAGATTTGTTTAAGCTATGTATTTTTATTTTAAGCACTTCCTTTGAATTGTGAATTATAATATTTTATTGGATGTCATTTCCCTAAATCCAATTGTCCCTTTTCTATCACAAGTTAATGGAGTTCCAGCGATTTAGATTGACACCATTCTTCTACGTTAGCATATATGGATATCTCAACCAATTATGAAGTGACACATAAATTATGAGATTAATCTAAGATAATCCAATCCATATAGATGTCTACATGGCATATTTCACACCCCACATGGCATCTTCATCATCATTATCATCGTAATAATACCATGTGTAGGATTAATCTCATAGTTCACGTGCATATTTGGTTTCCAACGAAGATGAACAGTCTTAGGACTAGTATGAATATTCTTGAAAAGTTTGATTGGATCGTAAATTGATCTTTTCTAAAGTTTAGGTAGTTATTTGTATATTTGGGTAAAGTTGAAATACCATTTATAACTTTATCCTTTAATTTTATTATGTAATAGTGTGTTATTAAGCATGTATTTTCATACATATATATGAGGTAGCTGTGGTTTTCTATTCCATCGAGAAGGGTAGATAACACAGGGTCCCATGAACATTACACATAACATGCTCTACAGATTATAAACAAGCACAAGGGTTCACCTATCTAGTCCGTGGAAGAATATCATAATCATCATCTTCACTCACTCTCTCTCTCTCTCTCTCTCTCTCTCTCTCTCTCTCTGACACACACAAAAGTGGTTTCAAAGATAATAGCATGACTCCTTCTCCTATTACTCCTTATGTGAGTGATGAACAAGTAAAACAAATATCAAATAGAAAAAACACAACATCTAGTGTTTGTGCTACTACCAAAGAGTACAATAAAGGAGCCTGGACAGCCGATGAGGATAAAAAGTTGGCAGAGGTTATTGCAATTCATGGTCCTAAGAGATGGAAAACAGTTGCCACAAAAGCAGGTATTATTATTATTATTATTATTATTATTATTATTATTATTATTATTATTATTATATCCCAAGCTCACATCATGATGTTTTCATTTTCATTTGTTTTTATTTGTTTCAGGTCTTACTAGGTGTGGAAAGAGTTGTAGACTGAGATGGATGAATTATCTAAGACCCAACATTAAGAGGGGCAACATAACAGACCAAGAGGAGGATTTGATTCTAAGACTTCATAAACTACTGGGAAACAGGTTCTGTACGTAAAAAACTGAAAATTAATGAGATTACCTTGAATTGGCTTATATGCTTGGGTTATGGGTTGTGCTATTTAGCAAAACTTTTAAGGAATTTCGTTTAATTATACGTTTGTATCTTTTATAGATGGTCGTTGATTGCTGGAAGATTGCCGGGTCGAACGGATAATGAGATCAAGAACTACTGGAATTCTCATTTGAGCAAGAAAATAAATGCAAAAGGGAAGCAAAGTTCAGCTTCGCATAAAAATTTAAGCTTTAAAGCTCAAAATAAGGAACCCAATTTCAAGCAAGTTACCGGAGAAATTAAAGAAGAGAGTACATCTAATGGAGGTGAAGATTCGAATACCGACCCATTTGATATCGATGAGTTTTTTGACTTCTCTAACGAAAATCCCATGAATTTAGAGTGGGTTAGCAGATTTCTTAAGATAGATGACAACAAATCATTCAATAAATAATAAGCTCTAAACTTTGTCTTCTCCCTTTCATGGATAGCCTGCAATGTTAATACTTAAATCCTGTTCAAGTAAAAAGATTTCATGACATTTTGTGCAGAGTGTCCTTTCGTTCTACTCTCTAATTATATGAAGCTCTAGATGGCTGACATAAAACTCCCGTTAAGCATCATCCTCTACATACCAATGTCATATTGTATAAGCACCTTTAAAACGGCTTTTTTGCCATCCGATTTACGTTTTTCCTTGTCAATTTTTGTTTTTCGGATTTTGATTTTTCTGTCCACTTATCAAACATTTAACTTTATGATTTAATCTCCATATTTTTATGAACTATCAACTTGATGTCTTGAAACATCATGCACTCAGATTACTCATGTTTTAAAGGAGGATTACATATACTCGTAAAGTTGTAAACAAGTCGAATTGAAATTTTATGGTACCAAAGACGAGCTTCAACCCAACCTCGGGCTACAACTCAATTCAATTGAGTTTAGAATTTTAAGTACCAACTTTACTCAAAATAACATTCAACAAACTTAGCTTTACTTGACTAGACTAGTCTAAATTTAGATATTTCTCAAATTGTTCTTTTCAACTAAAATAGTACTATTCTTAGAAGTCCAATAATATTTAAGTTAAGCTCAAGCTCAATTGAGCTAGCAAATTAGTCTAACTAAATATAACAAAGCTCCATCTAAATATTACTAGTCAAACTAAGGTAAAACTTTGAACTGATTTGTTTACAATCTTATACACATATGCTCTTTAGTTGTTTTGCAGAAGAGCAAAATGTTCCACAAGCTCACCTACTAAAGAGCAAAATGAACAACATGAAGCCCTAAAGTGCTAACGCATAGAAATTAAGATAATTCCTTTTTTTTAGACCATTACGTTAACGTATAAAGATATTGCACAGGTCCATAGGACCCCATCAATAAATAGACATGCTTGCAAGTATTTATTCCCTATTGACCTTTTAAATACGTTCAATTCAATTGCACTAAGCACTACCATTCAATTGCCATTCCATTCATGTAGAAGGTAGAAAGAATTATTATAGACTTAGACTAGCAACCTAAGGAAAAATAAAACACCATGAAGTAATAAGAATAGTAGGAACTGAACGACAATTCAAGTTTGGTTCTTGTTCTCATTGTTTTAGGGATATACTCTTTAAGGGAAAGGTGAATTGTAAAGATGGAAAAGCAGGGGTGATCTTAAAGGAGAAAGGACTTGTCTGTATTACAGTAGACAATGAGCTACAGCACATGGATGCAAAAGGCTCAAATTGACGACGACATATATCATCTGGCAAAGTGAGTTTATCTTTACAAAAAGGTGAAATTGTTTTGGAGTTATTAATGGATTTCGTATGGATGAGACTAGACATAGTAGGGCAGACGAAGACACGAGTCATGCAAAAGATATTGGAAGTAAAATCACAATCACATATTTCTCCAGCACCACGTAACAATGTACTGTGGGATTTAGAAAAAAAAAGGCTTCCATGTTGATGTTCTACCAATATATATGCAACCTTGCGTAGTTTGAAACATTAAAAAATAAAAGGACCCAAGTTAAATGGATGTGAAATTTTCTAGCATACAATTGTGCTCCGCGTTGAAGTGATCCAATGCACATAAAAGGAAGATTGGTCGATTCCCGTGCTCAAGATAGTAAAGTAAGATAAGTCATCACGCGAGAAGCCATTACAAATAGGGATGAAGTTCTAAGTTTTTAAGTAGAAATGATGGAGTGGAAAATACCAATTATACAAATCTTCATGGCATTTTGTTCCTAGTGTCATGAAAGCACAATAACACATTATCCAAGAACCAATGATCATGTAGTTTCTGCATGGAGCTAAAAGAATCGCCTGAAGAAAGCTACAGACTACAGTGATTCCCACCTGACAGATTTTAACAAAGACATGAGAAAATCAAGTGACTTCATGCATAGTACACCAAGCAATTACTCAAACTCCTATACATTGTAGGGTATATATCATCTGTCCATTTTACAAGGATATGTCTTTCCAAAAGGGACCACAGACTTCTCTTTCTTCCTCAACAAATTTATGATGACAAGTGCAGTAACACAGAAGGAGCCAGGCACATTACAGCTCTAGCAGAAGGGTTGTATCAAACTTAAATGCACCCACCAAACAACCAAAAAACACTTGAAGGGTTTGTATGCATCATCAAGTATTAATGATTTACCTACCACAACAGCTAAGTCAGGTCAGCTTGTTCCATAACAAAACCAATATACTCGTGACGATAATCCAATTCCACAACAAAATTGCATTTCCATGAAGAAATTAAACAAGCAAGATAATAAAGCATCACAGAACTAGTATTTCTCAATAAGATGTCATAGACCACATCGTACTATGCTAATTACAGTATTCCCATCACAGCATGATAACAGGGAAATCATTTTAGATGATTGGAAGCATGGAAAGTGCTTCCAAGGCAAAAGGTACGAAAATAAGGTCTGGGCAAATTTCACATCAATTAAATAGTTATGGATAGCAAATACATGATTACACACTGCAGCAACTTGAATCGTTTGTTGTATTATTGAAGCCAAGGGTCAATACACATCAAAAGTTTGAATCGAGAGAAATATATCCTATTGAGGTATCATACATAGAGAAATGATGAGCTGGGCAAGTATTATGTGTTGTGTGCATGTGGGAATTATGCCTCACAATGTCCTTGCTATAAAATTATATACTGAGTCACCTACGCATGCTTGCTTCTTGCATTAACTGGAGGTCAAGACTTTTTCAAGTTTCTGCAGAAGAAAATGGACAGACTACGTCAGTAAATAAAAGTGCAAGTTCGACGATTACAATTATGAGACTGTATTTATATTAATTTTAGATTAACGAAAGGGTGGTAACATAAAGCCACCATCCTTACAGTTTCAGCAGAATATTGCATGATTATCTCCTCTTGATTTTGTAATTTAATTAAAGTTGTGAAGTGGAAGTTTAACATAAACTGCATCCACATGGAGCTCAGCAGTCAAATATCTGCTATCTACCGTTGTGTATGAACCTCAACAATAGGGTTGATCCATCAAAGTGAGTAGAGAGTTGATTTATACATCTTTCCAAAGCCACTCATCCCTCAATCAGAAATTTTAAGCAAAATATTGAGATTTTTTTTAAACAAATAGAACAGTACAAGTATGTTAAGCCTCATATAGTCAAATTTGATCAAATAGGAGGAATTGCACGATATATACAAAAAAGGATAAACTCACCAACAAACTTACCATCCAAATTTTGCCACCAAATTCATCCGAGTTAGCCCCATGCCATGGAACAAGCATAATTGACAACAAGCTTACCATCAAAGCCAAAATTCTGAAAGAAGTGTGAACAAGTTAAAGATGAGCAAATATAATTAGAGCCACATCATTGGATTTGCATGAAGTGAAGCGCACTACCCTATTATTAACAAAGAGGTTCCACTCAGAAAATGGGTTCTCTATGCAATATGGCAAATAATTATATTAAATATACTTGCAAAAACCTTCAAGACCGACACGTATTATCTGTTGGCATCAACACGCACTCTAAACTCTAAGATTTTATACCACTCAAGGAATATGTAAAATTTTGAAAACTTTGTCTATGAGGGAACTGAACCTGTTAAAAGTTCCTTAACTGTTAAAATAGACCTCGGTTTTTCCTAATTCTGTTTCTCATAAATAATCCATGATCTGGGATATGAGGCTAGAGGGAAAATGAATTCAGTGTACTGGAATAAGCAGGGTGACTTTGCCAAATCCATGATCAAGAATATATCCAATCAATGACTAGAACACGTTTCACAGATTGATCACCTGTGTCATTCTTCACATCATATCTAAGGAAAGAGATTAATCTGGACTCAAAAGTAGCATTGCGGACATATCCAACATATACTATACAATATATTGTAACAACATAGAGATACATATAAACCATATAAAATATAAAGAAGAGATCAATCTGCAAAAGTTAACAGATGCATACATTATAGAGATCAATGACCAATTCATCTGGGTTGGGGGCGAAAGCACTATTGACATAAACAAACTGAAAAGTAAAGTAGAAGTATGTAAGTTCTCAGTGAGGAATCCAACAAAGCTTCTTGAAAAAATAAACATCTACCAATGTCTCCCGGTGAAGTTGGCGACAAAGAAAATCGATCACTTTAGCAAATTTGTCTGTTCCAAGTATCTGCCATTATATATGATCACAAAGTTCTCAGTTATAGGCAAGCCATAAAGTGAATCAATATTGGCAATCAAATTACAAAGAAGAGATATATGAAGAATACACTACAAGCACAATATCTCATGCCGTTTATATGAACTATTCCTCTTCTAAATACTTTACATCAGTAGAGCAATTAAGAGAGAGAGAGAGAGAGAAGAAACACAATCATCAATTAGTAAACACACTGATAACCATATTAGCAAAAAATCTTGGAGCCCACACACTCCTTGACATTTGTACTTTTAGATTTTCAGCATTTGTATCAGTTGAGGTGCTTCCAACAGATCCTTTCAAAATGGCTGCATTTTTTTGGCACCTTCATTCATAAGAGATCTTTGTTGGCCATACCCTTTGCAGGTATCCCTATTCACCCAGAGCTACATTTTTTTTTTCCACATCTAGCATTAGATCAAACTTGTTTGCCTGCCAATTAGACTTTCTGAAATTTTCTACTTAGAATACTTTCTTCAAAAATTATTTCACTAAGGCAAAAAATTTTCACAAGTTTTGAACATTTATCCTTCCTCTTCTCATCATATTTTCTTAGCTGTTGCAGCATTAAGGATTCAAAAAAGATGGCCTTGGCACAGCTTGATGAAGAACATATAACTTCTTTTAGTCCCTTGAAGCCATTTCCACAACATTACTGATGCTGAATTGAGCAATACAAAGTTTCCAATTTCCTTAAGATGGTATTCTTTTTTCCTTGTAACCACAAATCATAATTCAAGGTCTTTTAATCATTAAACAACAAAGTCACACTTTTCTCCTCCACAGAATATAGTTCATAGCAAGAAGAAACTACATAGCAACTGGATCCATATATTGTCAGTGTCAAAACTCAGAGCCCTTTAATGATTATGCACTTGAAAGCCAGCTTAGCCAAGAAAAAGGGTGTTCACCACCTATACAACTATTGGTAGACCAGTCGTGAGATTCTCATTCTCTACAGATCTACCTTATCGATTAAACATCATTTGTCAATGAAGAAATGCTTCAATATTTCCTCTATACTAACACACTAGTGATCTGAAGAATCCATGCAAAAATCCAAATTCCACTGCATTTTTTGCAATTGTACTTGTGAGGTGCTAATTAGTTGTGAAGACACTACTCAAAATTCTTTACACCAATACTTACAGGCTCATGATATGGCACTCTGCATCAACTACAAGTACATCTGAGTTCATTCCACCTCAACTTTGATTTCTTAAGTACCTATGTCTATAAGATCTTGTGATTAAATGAAAAACAAAGTGAGACACAATTGCAACGAAGTAAGCCACCAAAAATAAAAAAAAAGGTTAGAAAGATCCACATTGCCAACCGCTAATAACATGGTCATCCATAGAAAGTAGTGGTCCTAACTATGAAGCTAACATTTACATTTTGTTTTATAATATTATAACCTAGTTGCCAAAGAAATATTATTACAAGTATTTTTTGCACAATTGATGCAAATTCAGTCTTTGAACTTCTTGCAAATAAACAATGTACATATACTATTAATATAGTGTTAGCACTGGCAATCTAGCACATTCTAATTTCCTTCTCACACTCTTCACCGAATATCACTTATCCAAAAATAAAAGACTCCACCAAACATCCAAGTCTAGATAACAAATACAAAAAGGTAACAATGTTTTCACAGTTGATCAATAAAGCTCTGAAAGCGATTTTCTTTGGATCATTTCAGCCCATAAACATTTTGAGCTTGTGTTTTATGTAGTTAAACTCCCACCAAGGAATGAAGTACCTAATCTCCAGCAAGGGTTAACATGTTTTCACTATCCAAATTGAATTGAATTATCATATCTAGTATTTGTTCCATTTTACCTCAGCAGGTAATAAAAAATGGACATTTTTCAAGAGCTTTCCAACTATCGAGTCAGATCCTTACATGTGTTTATTGATTTGGAAGTGTAATCACTAACCAACTTGAAACGTTTACAAGCTATAATCCAAAAGCAGAGCATAAAAATTCTACATAGCACAAACATGAAGAAAAAAAGAATTCTACAATCCAATATGATTAAAATCAATCTATCGAATTCTATTGGTTAGTTTTCAATGAGTAATGACTGTATATACAGTCTAGTCGACTGGAACGTTTAAGTCTTCACATGAAAAGGCACAAAAGCTCACAGTTTCATTCCTTGATTCCTCAATCAAAAACTGCCCTAAGGAATAATTATCTAATACAGGCACAATTTGTGCATCAAAAGAAGAGAGAAACACTTTAGCTCAAAACTACTCTGGTTTTTGCATATTTAGTGAACATCTATAATATTAAAGCCCCCCAATACCTCATTTGGTGTCTTGTCTTAGCTTATCAGATCCTGCAATTATGCTTTCTTTTAATACTACAGAAGACACCCTTTGTTGATATAAACTTTACACACAACTGATTCATATCCAACTAACTTATACTCCCCACTTTTCCTCAGCCAATACCACCGTCCCACTAACATTTAGGTAATACCTACAAAATATATATATATATATATATATATATAATTAATTTTATTCTTTAGAAAACTCTTTATATACTTTTATTTATTTATTTTAAGCACATATGTTGCGGGTGCATGGTAACTATTTACATATTTACTACGAGTGCTAAATATAAAAAATCTAAAATTCCATTTTTCTCCGACGGAGCAATAAATCAATAATATGAGTTGAATAAGAAATCACCTTGAACTTGGCTTGCTTTAAGATGGGTGCATCACCAGTAGCTCTCAAATGAACAACAACTGCAAATCCAAAGCACTACACTCTTAATGTAAATTTGAAACAATCAACGCAAAATGTCAATCCAGCAAATACTAATTGAACAACAACTATGTTACCCTTTTTCGCCGAATTCGGCGAATCCGTAGCCATTTCAATCTAATTTTGCAACGAAAATCCCTACATGAAACTCAATTTCCTCAAAGCAGAGAAATTAGTTGTGTAAACAGTGAAAAGACAAGATCTTTTAGATTCTTGTTAGTGTTGACCAGTGATTAGATTCGAAACCAGACTGGATTTTGTCGCCGGTGGGATTGAGTGTGAAGAGAGTGAATTTGGGGAATTGAAACAAAAAGTCTTCGCACTGGAACGTTCTGTATAGGTTTCTAGAGTGGGCTTTGGTTTGAAAGCCCGTAAATTTACTCTTTGGGCCATAGACTGGGCCTTGGGCCCATAATTGGAAATAAAAAGTAAAAAAAAAAATTAGATCAACAGATTTCTTTATCCAGGCAACAAAGAAAATCCACCTACCCACATTGCTTATATAAGAATTAAATAAAGTGATATAAAAAAAATTACACAAATGATTTGGAATTCTATGAAAATAAAAGAAGAAGAAAAGAAATAATAGTAACACATTAAAAATCCGTGAAGAATAAAAGAAGAAAGATAACAATAATTTTGATATTTTTTGGTTAAAATATATAAAATTATATTATCCATAATTAAGTTAGTTCTCCTAAGAAGGTCCTATTGTCCTATAAAATAATAAAAAAGACATTAATAAAGGGAACTCGATACATAGCCTCATAATATAAATCAATATTATCTAATTATTATATTATTAATCTCTTTATACATTACCTTAATGATTCTTTGTTGAGATGATATGATACTAAAGGTAGAATTTATGTTTTCCCTATCTTGGAAGATGAATCTCTCTTTATTAGGTAAACATAGCTTATCTTCTTGCCCAATAATGATTTCTTCAATGAGATCTTGGATTGTTTTTATTGGTAGACAACAAATGGTTTGATCTTTTGTTGTGTTCTATCATATATGTAAAATACGAAAAAGTAAAATAAAATTATTATGTATTTGATGTCAACATAAAAAATAGTGTTACGTGAGAAGTTGCAATCTACTACTAGAGTTGTTGCCTAATTTGTAAAATGTTTAAAATTGTACTTTACCTTTCGAATTTCCTATATTATACCTACTTTTTTAACATTCAAAACTACACTTAAATTTCTCACCATATTTGTAAGTTAATTTTTTTTTTTCCTTTTTAAAGCATTTAACAACAACTTGCGTAGGTAAGCCACTATAAAGATGAATTTCAAGATTCTTTTTCTCTTTCTCTTGAAGTGTCAATTTAATTTGTGGAATCAAAATACATTAAGACACGAGCACTTGCTCTAACTAGAAAAAAAAAATTATCCTTTTATATAATCAAATAAAATTAAACTATAAAGAAAGGTTCCAATATGAAGATGATGATCAACATAGAGAAAAACATTTTTATAAAACGAAATTTCAAGAATCTAAATGTTATGAATATGTTGTTCAACCATGTTTTAATTGGAAATATGATATAATCAATAATGTTCAATCTCTTTCATTTCTACCTTTTATGAAAATATATTTTGAACCTTGTACTCATTTTAAAGAACATATATATCATTTGCATTTAGTTATAGAGTGGGTATTATAAGGACTATATGATAGATAAAGTTCTTCTCTTTTTAGTTTGAAAGGGGTAAATGTACCTAGACATATGTATATATATATATATATATTATGATATATCTTTTGGATTTAAGTGTAAATATATCAACTTAGTCAAATATATTTTTGAAGTGTGTATTTTAATGCATTCTATAGGCGTATTCTTATGCATCGTAAAAGAAAGAATTTAGTATTGTGTTGAGGAAAAAATGATATTAAGATTAACTTACCATTTTATTAATTTTGAATTCAATTAATAAATATCAAAAACAGAAGATCTTATGATATATATATACAATTTTGTAAAAGAGTTTCATGAGTGAGTATATTTAAAATGCTTATTAAAAGTTTAAAAAATAAACATTTTTATATTTTCCAATGATTAGAAAAGCAAATGGATAAAAATATAAAAATTTTATTTATTTAGTCTCTTAATAACATGTCTAAAATATTCAGTAACCTTTTCATTTCTAAAATTAGCCACATCATATTTATACCTTACCTTTATCTATTTGTATTTTGTATCTTTATTTAAATGTGGAATTTGAAAAAAAAAATCTACCTTGTTTGTTTGTATTATATCTTATTATCATCTTGGAAATTTTTCATTTATCTTACTTATATGATAAGATTTGACTATAATGTTAAAATATTTAGAAAGTTATTAATCTAACAGCAATAATGTGATCAATTTTTTTCTTTTTTGTTTTTTGGAAAAGTAAGTCATGTAAGTTTTGATGGTAGAAGAACAATTTTGATGATTGAAGTTAGAGCTTTTTTATCGAAGAAATAAAAAAGGAAACAACATCAATCTTAGAAAAAAGCAAAAAAGAACAATAAAACTATTCTTTTCATTTTTATATTCATTCCAATATCAAATAATTGCATGCATCCCTCACATATTTTACACATTCAATATGATACATCATTAATACCTTAAACCATTTAGCTAATCCACATTCTAAGTTGTGATGTAGTTGAAGTTTTTTTTTTTTTTTCATTCTTCAAATTAAATTATCATGATTACTTACTTGAATGAAGTATCAATTAAGAGGTTTATTTTTAAAGAAGAAGAAGATGATGATGAGGGTTACTAAAGATGTAATGGGGAGCATTTGTTTCATATTTTAGTAGATTTTTAGTTCCAACAATTTTTTTTAATTTCCATAAGTTAAAGAAATAGACAATTTGACTTTAAATCAAGGGAAAAAAAAGTTAAATAATAGTTAGCCCTACATGTTTATTCTATATGCTTTGTTTCTTCTTTCTTGTTATAAAGGACTAGAATTATTATATTAATTATTTAGTTAAGCTTAATATTTATTAAACCTTGACTCCTTGGACAATGTGACATGGTCTAAGGTGTTTGGTTTATATTAGGATAATTTAAGGAGATTTGGCTTGGTGTGCTCAAAATAAGGATCATTAGATTGGTTCGTCTACCTCTAACCTTTTCTAAGCAGGCTCATGTACCATAAGGAAGGTTATTAGCCTTAGGACCATGCAAATTCATCAAATGAGTAAAGCTCCATTTCGTCAATCAATCACCAATACAACCTAACAATGTCATTAAGCCCAATAGCCTATAAATACACTGTCATTTCTCTTCGTTAAGAACAATTCCAAAGATTAGAGAAACAACATTCCATTATGAAATCTCTATTTTCTAAGATTAAATAATGTTTAGGTAAAGAATGGTCTTAATTGTTTAAGAACGGTAAGGTCGACATCTTAGGTTCTTTAGACTCCTTTGTCTGTCACTTATGCATTTAAGATTTTAGGATTGCCTATTGATTCTCCTTATCATTCTCTCTCTAATCATCCTATAGAGTGACATCTCTACGTCACTACTTCGAAGCCACGTATAACGTAATACTTATGTGACTCGTACATAATCACTCCAATTAAAACTCCTCATGCATATTTTGGTGACTGTATTGAGGAAAAGTGATTGTAGAGAAATGGCACCTCTTAAGAAGAGATCAATTGGTACGTTAGATGTCACATCTTAAGATCTTAACATTAATATTGAGCTTACTGAGTACAATTTGTTCCCATCACCGAAAAACACTAGCTAGGACCATTCAGCGCTTGAAGCTCTTCTAGATCTTGCCAGATAATTTGAGCAATGCAAGAAGCCATGAAGGCTTTGAACCAATCCATGGCTAAGTTCCAACCCATCCTTGTTGGAATAGCTACCATTGTTATTACAGTCTAGGGTGTAGTTTTGCTAAATCCTATAGTTACAACACAGCTAGATACCATTACCTCTATTCAACTAGCTAATCTTCCTACTATTGAGAAAGATTTTCATCAAGGAAAGGGTGATGAAACCCCTCTGCCACAACTTACACAATCGATCCTTACAACAGGGAATGTAAGAGTCTAATTAGGTAGCTCTTCATCCTTACACATGTTTGCTCCTCCATTCAATCCCACCATCTTAACCTTGGGTAGATATACTTCTTACCCCAATGCTACTTCTACTCCGCTACTTATGTCTACGGCCTTTATTCCAGGGACTTTCTTTATAACAATGAAAGACTTTGACATTTATATGAAGGAAATATAAGCTAAGTCATTTATAAGAGTACTAAAGCTAAAACTTCCATATCATTAATGTCACAGTAACTCATCTCTTAAGTTTCAGGCCTAGGCAACACCTTGTAATCTCAGCTTTCATACCTTAAGCTTATGCAATGCCTTAGTATCTCGGCTTCCATGCCTTAAGCCTAAGCAACGTCCTATCATGTTGGCTTATAATGCCTTAAGCACAATCAATGCTTTAGCATCTTAGCTTCTACCCCTCAAACCTAGGCAGCGTATTAGTATCTTGGCTTTCATACCTCAAGACGAGGTAATGCCTTGACATCTACATCATACATTACTGCTGCTTTAAAGTACAGGATGTCTTCAATTAAGTTTTACCAAAAAGTGACTTTTGTGATTAAGCAACACTTAACCAAACATTGTTGTTAACTAGTAAGAGCATAGACTTCCAAGCATGCAATGAAAAGACAAGCTTGTATAATGTAGACTGGTAAGAGCATTGTCTCCCAAGTACATTACAAGTTGCTGTAGCTAAGTAAGACAATTCTAAGTAACAAAGCAGTGAGAAATACCCACTTAACTAGTGAAAGAGAATTATTGATCTCAAACAATGAATGCTATTATTGTTGTTTTAGCATCATCAAATACCTTCTCGAAAGAGATCGCTTAAATATTATTACTGTAAGTAAGAGCTTTTGCTCCAATGTGCAAGATGACTCTAAAAGCTTCTTAGATCATAATAATCTGAGTAGCCCTATATTCATGACAACCTTCCAGGTGGCTCCTTAGATCACATAATCTAAGCAATCTTAAATGATATGAGCTCATGACTTACAAGAATGTTAATTATAAATGACTTCCATTGTTGCTGCTAAGTGAAGGCATCACCGCTTAAGTGCAAGCATCACCACCTAAGTGCATAATGATTTGCACGTACTCAAACGACTTATGCTATTAAGAGAACTTCAAGTGGCATCATGAAACAAGATGGCGTAATAAGTTCATCAAAGCATAAAGTTCCCTCTAATGAAGGAACAATCACTCAAGTTGTTATCTAGTCTCAATGAGACATGTTAGTGACTACAAGAGGAGGGATATCAATAGGTGTAGCATACTGCTTATCTCCACATGCACTTGAGTAGGTAGCACACCAGCATAAGTACTAATCTCATCCCCCTTTCCCTAACTAATACATTAATGACAAGAGCAATGTCAGTTCTTTTATGGGGATCCATTTGCTTCTTTAATGTCATCATCATCACCACCATTGCCATCTTCTAAAATATATTAGGGATTCCTTATAATCTACCAAATCTATATCACCATCATCAGCCTCAAGAGGCATTCATGTTGTTCTTCATGTCAAACAGGGAAAGCAAGCTCCCTATAATGTACCCTAAAGGAATTTTGCTTAAGAGCCTAACAGACTTTCATGGTTTTCCATTAGAAACTAAAGTAATAGTAATGCTGATTCAACCTCAACTGTGTAACTTCAAAAAGTTTGACAATGTCTTTGAATGCTAAAGCTCTCTCCACTAAGTAATAAATAGATAGGTATGAGTACTCCATTAGGGGATGATGTTATAGCATAATCCCTTCTCATTCATATACAAGAACCATTATTGAATAGAAATAACGATGACATGAAGGATCTTGTGCATGCCATACTTTCGTCTAGCTCATTGCAAGAACTATAGTTGAGAAAAAGTAGTGATGGTACAAAGGATTTGAGCTTTCTTCAAGAGAGCTACATGCTTAGGCTTTACGATAATATACTCCCTTTAATAGCTCCATCTCGATGAAAGCAATTTCTTAAGAAAAGCAAACTAAGTATGTTAGAGAGGTAACTCCATCTTCTCATTCTTAAAATGGAACAAGTTTTCTTCAATGGTGAAACAAGTCCTTACTTGAAGCTCGCTGCAAATGAAACTTTCAATATGTAAGGCCTGCCAGGACTTGTTATTTATGATGCTTATTATGCACAAATCATGCTACTATCGGGGCTTATTGCACTCCAAGCTTGCTTACTCAAGGCCTACAACACTTAAGACCTATTAAGTCTTCCTTAATGGTGATCTTAAATTCCCCTCAAGTCTTAATATGGGAGAGGATCGCTACGCATGATCCTTACCCTACTTAAGGCTTACTAGGGTCTTTTACATTCAAAGCTTATTGTACGAGATGCTCACTATGCTTAAGGCGTATTAAGGCCTATTGCACTTAAGGCCTACTATGCTTGAGGCTTTCTAGCTTTAGGCTTCTTCATGAAAAGTTTGCTACACTTAGGCTTGCTCGTTAAAGGCCTATGATGCTTGAAGCTCACTCGTTAGAAATTAGTTCATTACTAGGGAATCACTTAACCTGCCTTGATTCTTGAATTAGATATTAAGGTTGACTAAGGGGAATTAATTATGATACTGTACCTACAAGAAACAGAAGAAGTTAACAAGACAAGACATACATGGTATTCTAAAGAAAGAAGAATGATTGAAGTGGAAATCTAGGTAGTGGGAGAAGCCCCATCATATTTGTAATGGTGTTGAATATTAAGTATCTTTTCATGACATCTTTGGAAACTTTAGATACTCCACTACAAAACTAATGGCCTACCATGCTTCCATTCTACTCATATGTGGGAACTACAATTGAGTAGAAGTGGTAATAACATGGGCACTCTAATCTTCTTTAGAAGAGTCATGTACTCTGGCTTTTTTCTAATGTATGGTACCTAGTCATCTTATCCAAAGGGTGGATCCTTTAGACATGTGAATTGGGTATTAGAGAGAAGTAGCTTTCCTTTTTTGTCTGAAGCGCAATACTGAATCTCTCTTGATGGTATCTCTAAAATTATCATGAGACATTCGCTTGATAAATTGGAGACCACCATCAATGTAAGGCATTATGCAAGCTTCTCGGTGTTTAGCTTTATCGCAAAATGTGTCTTAAAAAATAATCTTATCAAAACATTTGTCCTGAAGGCATAGGACTGGTGATTAGTATTTATCTTAATGCACCAACAAGTCTTTCACCTTCATAGCCTCCATACGTCAACTTAGACTAACCTTCATCTCATTTTCCAACAAAAGGGCAAAATTTCTTTATTCTTTAAGTAGAGAAACTAAGGTTAGCAAATTGTAAGTCATGCTAGAATTGCTTGTATGAATTGAATTCGTTACTAAATAACATGAGGAATTTATACAATTTGAAGAGCTACAATTCCAATATGGATTCCACTCCCTTCTATTTCTTGTAATAGAAAAGAAAAAAAAAATAGAGAGAGAGAGAAAGGAAAATGTGAATATCAAAGTAATATTTTATCAAGTGCTTTTGTATGGGTGATATTAAGTGGATTCCAACATTTCTATTGATAGCAATTTTCTTCAAGCTTCAGTTCTTAGTAAGCAACATATACTAAGTGTAATACCCCTTACATATTAGGAGAAGAAATTTTAATTATCAACGTGCCTTTTGGTATAGCGGCTCATAGAACGTTGAAACGTTAAAGTTAAGTATGCTTGAGCTAAATCAATCCTACAATGGGTGACCTCCTAGGAAACTGTTACACTAGGGGATAAAATCATACGATATTCAACGCTAAAGCGGCTAATACCGTAGTAGGAGGAATTCCAGACAAGTCATTATACTAAGTGTCCAACAAACTTATGTGAAGCATGCAAACCAAAATAAACATGATCTACACATAACTATTCAAGCTAAGCAAGAGCATGATTAGTTTTAGAAGCTCCTTCACCATGGTAACTTTAAATTGAATTGATGCCAATGTAGTTAGAAATCTTTTATTTAATATGTTGGGTCACCTCATTATTTTATCATTCCAAGTATTGAAGCTTTGATGGAAGATGCTTCTAGATAACAACTTTGATAGAAGCAAATCAATTAGTTTAAACTTATTTGCAAGTCAAAGGGAAAGAAAAGGGGAAGGGCATTGAAGGACTTTCGAAGTTTGCTAGGTCTACCTCCTCTAACCAATAGATGAGATTAAAGAGTTCAAGTAGTAAGCATGTCTTGTAAATTATAAAAGACACGTCATGAAGCAAACAAATTAAAAGGAGGAAACTTAATGAATTTCGAGGTCACAGTGAGATTACCTTTCTATGGTAGATATATTCACTTATTATTGTTGATCGTGGCTAATATGTAACCTCGCCAAAGAGCAGCAATGGTCAGGACTCAAATTGTGGAATCAAATGTCAAAATAAGTTAAAACATGAAAAGAAAAAAAGAAGAAAAGAAAAGAAAAAGAAAGAGAAAGGGAGAATGAAACTTATGACTCAAAGTTTGTCAAATATTGGCCTATGAATTGTTTGATAATGAATCAAGCAAGGGAGAGATCCAATTCTTAAATAATGCTGCAACTTTATTCTAACCAAACTCAACATAATGGAAGAAGAAGGTGAACAGACTAATAGAACTCGATCCTCTATTGTCCTCATTTGTAAGTTTTATTGTTGTTTCAATTGTTAACGGCTCAAGGCTACTAAGAAGTAATGATATGCATGGGTAACTTACCATACTTGGTCAGAGCTTTAAGTTTCAATGAATTGAACTTGCCAAAAGACATCAAGAATCATGAGTTCCAAAAGACATCAAGAATCATGAGTTTATGGCTAAAAAAAGAGAAGAAGAAAAGAAAAAAATATGAAACAAGAGCAACCTCGAATAAGGACATACCGTCGAAAGGTTGAAAGACTTTGTTTTCATTTGGCTTAAAGATAATGTTATTTGAAGTAACCTTTAATGAAGAAGAGTAATAAAAGACAGAATTGCTTGATACTCCCTCTGGAGGAGTATCGCAACTTAAGCATTAATCCCTTTGAATTCATTAGTCAAAGACCTACATTTGGACAATGCAAGCATGGAGTAAAAATTAGTGACTATGATATATAAATAGTAGTTATGATGATGCAATAAAAAGATATGAAGGTGATTTAATTTTGGAAGTTGGTAGATTTAGAAGATATGTTTATATTTAGAGTGGGATATGATATATACCAGAATATTTTGTGAAGATATTATAAATGGAGTTTTAGTAAGATGATATTCATAGAAGAGTTTATAAGATTTATGCTATGATTTTTTGAAGTTTAGGATGGATAATTCAATAGACTTAAAGGAAAAAAAGAGAGAGAGAGAAAGAAGATTTGTTGATGAATCAATTTGTCATATATTATATATATATATATATATATATATGGGGATTTGAGATATATTTGGCAACTAAAGGATTTGAAATGAATTGGGAGTTATTATTTTCATTTTGATTAGTGAAGAGGATAGCGGATTAAGGAATCAATGGCCTCATTTTATGTTTAGAATTTCATTATAATAGTTAAAAAAAAAAAAAAGAAGAACATACTTAATAGTATGATTGGCTCAATTAAGGAAAAGAAGCTAGCTTGAAGAAATAATGACAAGGGGGTCTTAATTGTTTTTTTTTTTTTAATTTATTCTATGAGGATTGGTAGAAGAAACCAATTTGACAAAGCAACTTATAATTAGATAGTCGAATGCATCTCCATTTTGATAGAACCTTGACACGAGAAGTCATGGTGTAAAGTATTACAAGTCAATCCTTCCCTATGTTGAATATATTTTTAGCTATTTCATTGAAGTGCTTCTAATGGGAATTTCTTTTAAGGTTCTACTGAAGAATATTTATTTAATATGTATTGCCTTATGGGGGCAATAACATTCCCACAGGTCAAAAGTGACGCGTACAATTAAATGATGCCTAAGCTGGTGCATTACAACATATAATAAATGAAGTTGTGATGCTAGCACTAGATAAGATTTTCAACTATGTGAATACGTTTAGCAATGGTGTGACTAATTCATAGCGTATACTGAATAGTGGCCTAGCTATTCAATATAAGTAATTGATATCCAAAATACTTGGGCTCCATCCAAGAATTTTTGTCAAGGGGAAAAACGTAGAGGACTAAAATTGTTATATTAATTATTAGACTAAACTCAATATTTATTTGGGCCTAACTCCTTGGGTTAGGTGGCATAATCTAAGGAATCTGGTCTATATTAGGATAATTCAAGGAAATTTGACTCGGTAAGCTTAAAACAAAAACTGTTAGATTGATTTATATGCTTCCAACCTTTTTTAAATAGGCTTATGTACTATAGAGAAGGTTGTTGGCCTTGTACCCTTACAAATTCATCAAATGAGTAAAACTCCATTTCATCAGTCAATTGCCAATACGATCTAACTAATGTCATTAGGTCCAAGAGCCTATAAATATTCAATTATTCCTCCTCATTGGGAACAATTCCAAAGGTTAGAGAAACAACTTTCCACTATGAAACCTCTGCTCTCTAAGATCAAATAGTGTTTAGATAAAGAACAGTCTCAATTGCTCAAAAACTGAAAGGTTGACATCCTAAGTCTCTTAGGCTCCCTTGTTTGTCATTTTTGCATTTGATACTCTAAAATTACATGTTCCTCCTCTTTATCATTCTCTCCCCAATCATCTCATTGACAATCATGTCCACATCACTACTTTGAAGCCACATATAACGCAATACTCACTTGACTCACACGTGAACCACACTAGTTAGAACCCTCATCTACATTCATTATATTCTTCTATTCTCCTAGTAGGTGCTAAAAGGCACATCCTATGTGTTAGTTATTTAAACAATACCTTGTAGAATCTCGGGTATCATTAGAACTTTTACCCATGATTTGTCTCTATGTTTGTAATTGATATGATTACTTTTAGTCCACATTTACATAATACAACCCCATAATTGTTCATTGATAACTGTCGTATTAAAGCCATAGAAGTGGTAAATGACTTCCCCATTGTCAATTGATATAACTGGGATAGGGTTTCAAAATTTGCATTTTGGGAAAGAGATTTGTTTGCTAACAATGGGGAAAGAAACTAAGGTCTATGATAATTAGGTCTCCTATCTTCTTTGTATGGTTTTAATTGTTCTTTGATTCTAACAACGTAACATTACTTGTTGATTTCTTTGTTTTTTCTTTTAATTTCTTTTGCTTAGTTGGCATAAATTGGCCATTAAAGTTAACGAGACTAGTAAAAATACTGACAACAACGTTATTTAGGTATGAAATTGGTGTTTCAAAAGTTCAAGTAGTATTTTTATCATAACGTAAAAGTTTAGGTAGTATTTATGATATTTACCCTTTTATTTTAATATATATATATATATATATATATAAAGAACCTATGTAAAGAAAAATAAAGAATAGAAAAGCATCTGAAGTCGCTTCTTTTCATAGCAAAAACTAAGATTATAGTAGTCAAAATTAGGATTTTCCCTAGAATTGCCAAAGATCATAGAATCGTAGGACTTTATAACCTATATAAATTTACTTTTTATAGAGAATAAACATGCATGCAATAGTTAATAGAAAACTTAAAATGCATGGTTGAAATAAAGAAATTCATGTAAATTCTAGTCGTAACATGAATTTAATACAAATAAGTAAGCATAAATGATAAATCATTATGCAAATCCGTAAAACATTAATAGAAGCACAAAACTAATATATATCATTATCAAAACTACAATCTCTCATTGTCATCATCACTAATGCCCTTCTTAGTATAGCTAACAATTATATCCACATCTTCTATGTATTTTGAAGTACTAGTTTGTACTTTATCTTCGACAAAATCATTATTATGAAATCATGGTTATAGCATTGAAATGAAATAAGAAGGAGAAGCTAAAAGCATGATTTCCTAAGCTAAAATATAAATAAGAGGCTAAGAATGATCTGCTCGTTAATCGCAAAAATAATAAGCTAGTCTAAACCCCATTAAGCCAAAGTATTGTATATTTCTATCCAATTATATAGAATCAGTAAAATAAGCTCAAGACTCTACTAATTTTACATATTCAAATTGGGATTTTACCAAATTTTACTCAAAAAAGGTTTTATATGGATTTTAACTAGCAAGTTACTCATAAAATCATAAAATCGTAGGAATTGAATGGAGATTTTGATAACCATGCCTAAGACAATTTGACAAAATTTTATAAAATGTTTAACTTGAAAAGAAAAGTTCAAAACTTCTTACTTGATCAATGCAATACTAAGCTCCCCTTCATCTCTAAAGATATTTATGGAAAAGGCACTTAACCTAATCTTATTGGGAGAATGATATATTTTTCTAAGATTTTGAAAACATGCAGCGTATAATTCTACACACATGATACTCAACTCATAAGTTACTTATCTATAATTTTTAATTTAATAATTTGAATATATTAATATCATATAAGGGAATAATGGAGTTCAAAATTCCCACAATTCTCTTAATAATATGTTAATGACATATATATGTATGTATATATATATTATAACGTTCCGGTTATCTTAGCACTAAGAAATGGAACTTTTTAGTTTAAGATGAAGCTCATTTTTTAAGGTTGTGACCTTCTTTTTATTTTCAGTTTCATTTTCCTAAGTTTCCTTTAAAGGAAAAAAAAATTCTTTTGCCATCTACTATATTATTACAATGGTCGGAAGAAGGGAAATTGAAACTTATCCATCATATTAAAGGATGTCCCTAGATTATAAAGGTTTTGATTGATTTTGTTGAGTCTAATCATAAACTTTTACCTTTTACTACGGTACGAAAAAAAAACCCCTTATTATTATATTGAGTTCTACTAAAACAAAAGTTACAACATTCAGGAAGAATTGCAATAGAGAGATCAACGTTTAGGGAAAAACTCAAATAGAGGATTAATATTTTAAAAAATTTAAATAAAAAATCAATATTTTATAAAATAGTTCAAATAAGGAATCATTGTTTTTAAAAGTTCAAATAAAAGATTAACGTTTCACAAAGTGGATCAAATAATTTTATAAATTGACTATTATAAATCTCTTATTTGATTCACCCTATAAAATGTTGACTTTTTATTTAAAATTTTAAAAATTTTGATAATTTATTTATATTTTTTAAAATATTGATCCTCTATTTAAATATATTTTCAAACATTAACTCTTACATCCAAAATATCTTTCAACACATTCACACCAAGATATGGCTAAAAGATAACAAAACTGAAATCACACGAAGAATTCAATTTTCGGAACTTCAGAACAACCATCCATCGCCTAGCGACCATATTCCGAGGCCATCCATCTCATCAACCTTGGAGCCATGTCATGTCACAATCAAGAAAAGTTGCTAGCCAACAATTAAAATCTGTTTTGCTATGATCTTCTTCGACAACCCCAGGAGTCCCTGTAGAATTTGGGGACAAGACTACGTCCTTATTCACACTATTTCCAATGCCTCCATCAAAATGATCAGATGGCTGTGACGAGTCGGCATCCAAGAGACCTGTCATAAGAGTCTCATCAAAATCAAAATCCAAGGTTAAATTCGAAGAATCATTATTTTTCTCTAAATCATTAGCTGTCCATAAATGATCATTGTCCTGTGTTTTATCATCTCGGCTTAAGTTCCTAGACGTGGATGGCTCTGTCAAAAATGTTTTAGGCTCATGGACATTGTTAGGACCTCCATTTTCTTCATCTAATTTTCTTTCTTCATCTTGAAAAATGCCAATTGGTGATGGTGGAGTTGAAGAAGGGTCACTGTGTTGTGAAGTATTGGGGCGAGATTGGACTTGTTGGGACCTTCTTATAATGTTGGTGTTCCAATAGTTTTTGATTTCATTGTCTGTTCGTCCTGGAAGCCTTCCGGCTATTAGAGACCACCTGCAAACATCAATCTAGTCAATAAAAGAATCAACACATAATTCATCTATGCAACTTTATGGATTATTAACACATAAAATTCTTATGTGGTTTATCAATTTATTAATTGTTAAAATCTATCCCTATGGCTCATATTGAAATATTAAAGTACGTATCAAATCATGTAGATCATGAATGGAAGAGTTACGGATATGTACAACAATATAGAAAATATTTAAGAAATGTATTTGATTGGTGCAACAATACAAACATAAAAGTCGATATTAAATCACTTCAAGTATAAAAATAAATAAAAGATGTAGTGGGACTTTAGCATAAACTTAGAGAGACTTAAATGAGTCAATTAAATAAAAAGACTTACATCGACTTTTTAACACTAATATATAAAACTTTTAGCATAGTTTTTTTCTGGATGGAGAATTATTCAAAGATGTGTTTTAGAGCAAATTGTCGTTTTCTTGAGATAGTTGTCGAAAATAGTATATAAATATACAGAATTTGGTTTCGGTTGACGTCAATATAACTAGGGTAATCTCGTTGTGGTTTGAATGGTGATTGACGTGATTCATGGAACCAACCTGTTTCCGAGGAGCTTGTGCAATCTTATGATGAGTTCTTCTTCATCTGGGGTTATGTTTCCTCTCTTGATATTAGGTCTTAGATAGTTCAGCCAACGAAGACGACAGCTCTTTCCGCACCTCCTAAGACCTGCATACACATTTTTTACCCCCATGATGTGCTTTAATCTTAATTTGCTCGAACACATCCTTAAATATAATAGGAAAGCAAAGTACCTTTATTATATGTATGGTACGAGTACTTTACTTTGTTTGGGTCTATACAAATCGGGCTTTGAAGAAGAAACATTAAACATTTAAAACTTTAGGATCCAAATCCGGATTTAATACATGTTTACCGCATCTCTAAAATATAAATAAAATGCGATATTCAATTTAATAAACAAAGATACCATCTCGTGATTCTTCTATCATTGCTATATTACATTTAATAGATACAATTTTATTAAATTATTTATTATTTATGTTATAAATTTGACAAGCACAATTGTATGGTTTAGCATATTATGGAAGCACAATAGGCTTCCTTTTTTTTTTTTCTTTGTGTAAGTTGTCATATTTAATAGAAAATCTAAAATCGCATTTAATACATATAATATTGCTATAATAATCATGTAGTTAATTTGGTGTAATTAATATTTATATAATATTTATTTATTTCAATATTAAACATATAAATTTCTTATCCAAATCTAAATGATTATTGGTAACCAATAAAGAAGAATAATATTGGAAATATTAAAATATATTAACTAACATACATAGTAATAGCAAATTCATAATTATTATCATTTGTCTACTAACCTGTTTTCTTAGGAACGCTACTCCATTTTCCTTCACCATGAACATTAACATGGTTGATCAAAATTTGATCCTCCGCTTGTGTCCATGCTCCTTTCTTCATGGTTTCCTTCGAACAGGAAGGACTCCTGCCCATCTCTCTCTCCCTCTCTCTCTCTCTCTCTCTCTCTCTCTCTCTCTCTCTCTCTCTCTCTCTCTCTCTCTCTCTCTCTCTCTCTCTCTCTCTCTCTCCGTGTGTGTGTGTGTGCGTGAGCTCTCTGTGTTTGTTTGTGGGAGAGAGAGATAAGATTCTCGTTTAATTAGACATGTCGGCCCGCAACTTACTATTACTACTTTACCAATTGTAGTGTGTGTGTGTATATATAGCATTTTGCACTTGTAATATTAAAGCCTTATGTACGTGTCGTGGATGATCTTCTCACTCCAATATCCCCGTCAATCCAGTCAAACACACACACACACTCTCTCTCTCTCTCTCTTTATATATATCGGTAATTTAGTAATATGAAACTACTTAATATATGGAATTCTGCGTTTTCTAGTAGGTATCTAAGAAAATTCATTGGATGCATTTGCTAAGGGGACCGTTACTTTTTGCCAGAAACGTCTTATATTAGTGCATGCATGCGTATCTTTGTAAATATGCCTGTACAAATAGTCGTAATGCATAGTTTGATTTTTATCTACTCTTACGTTACATGTTGTATTATTTGTAATTATGCATTTCGATTCGATTTTTCATTTGATTTTTACGAAATATGCTTGAATCAGGATCGAAAATAATAATAACAAAAAATGAGGGAAATAAAAACTTAGTAAAACAACATAATATTTTGTTGATATATAATGTGATATAATCTTACAAGACCCTTGTAATTAACATATATCACACTTTCTTGTGCTCTTGTGTAAATATAGTGTTTCTAGCCACTAGGTTGAGTTTGTAGGAAAATTTTCCTAAATACATAATATATATTAAACCTAACTTTAGGAGAAAATTTTAAATTTTATCGTCAATCATATTTATTACCAAACAATAATATCGCTTTATTTAAGTTCAATTGAATCTCTTTTGCTAACTGAGTAAATACTATATGCCATGAATACGTGCGACACAAAATCATATTTTGCGTTATAGTGCAATAACATCTTACAAGGGATTTCAATTATCTTCATTTATTTTTTTTCTCAAATTTTTTAATTTATAAATTAATAATTAAAATTATCTTTATTTTTTAAATACCTGTCATTTTTCTTTTAATCTCAACTATTAATTATATATAATAAGATCTCAAAAGGTAAATTAAGAAAATTTGGGAAAAATTAAATAGCGACAACTGTGACACATTCCTAAAAACACCGATGTTAATTTGCACATTTTACCTATCCTGTTTGCCAGAGTGATGCTGCCGTACGACATGTGACACCCAAAAGCCTATCAACGACGGAAAGCTTAGCATAATGGCAATTTAAGAGAGATCTAAGTTAATTAAGCAATATTATTAAAATCTTTTAGCCTTATTTATAAATTGATGAATAAATAACTTTAAATTTTTGGTATATATTCATTCTTTATGTATATAATTATACGTGTGGCCATAAAAAATTGAAAAATGTGTATAAAAATAATTACAGTGGTAGGGATGATGTATCAGAAAGCGCCAGAGACCTTTCACGTTTCAAATCTAGAAGCCCTTAAAATATTAGTCGCCATCTTAAAAATAAAGTCCACCTTCCCTTCCTCTCCTTCAATGTAATCATGGCTGCTTTCCTTTTGAACAGAGCTAACTTTCTCGCAACGTTTCTGAAAAGTTAGTTGGAAAAGAGATCTGAGGAACCCTAACGAAAGAGACACAAGCGAAATCGACCATATTTTATCATTCTGCACGAGAAAGAATATATGCCCCTTGTCCTGTGGCTTTGATTTGTTTGTGTTAAATATATAATTGGAGAGAACTTATAAATAAATCGAGTGGAGATGTTATGCTATGGACTTTAAAATCTAACTTAAAGAAAATTTCTTTAGGTCAGTTTATCTAAATATATATATATATATATATAGTTTATTTTAAGTTCAAATAATATTGATTTTCCAACTTAATTTAAACTGGACAAACATTCAATCTGGGTTGAAGTATGATTAACTTTGTGGATTAGTTAAACTAGATAGCATCAAGATCATGCTCAACCAAATAAATTACTCGATAACTTCGAACTCTAATTCGATTAAATTGTTTATCAAGTTAAATATAAATAAAGTCTAAATTAAACTAGGTAGCTCATGAAAGTAAGAATGTAAAGTTTTCAGTGATTTGCATATTCCTTTAAAGTAATTTAATTTAAGTAGATAAAGGCAAAAATGTCAAAATGTTCCTCACGCTTTTGAAGATGACGATTTGGTTCTTAAAAGTTAGGTTCACGAGTTTTTTTGAACTCATTTGGTTAATCCGACAGAATTTGATTCCAAGATCTATCTTACATTACTAATTGTTTGAAGAGAGCTTGATATGGATTAAAAAGTACGAGTCGTTAACTCACGGTTTTTAGAATAATCGCAGCTCTTGAAATAGAATTCCTTACCTTTACTTATTAGGATTTAAATCAATTTGATGGATACAAAATAAAGAATTCATGTCAAGCTTTTATGAAAAAAGAAAAAAAAAATTAAATAAATATAACAATGGAGATATGCATAGAATTCCTTAAATTTATATTTTATGAAATATCACCGAATGAGCTATATGTAGTCCCCCTTGTAGATGCACAAATGATATATAGATGTGCACGGCTCTTCTTTTTTCTTTTTCTTTTTTTTTTCCTTGTGTGAAACTGGACATACTTCATTACTTAGTTAAACATATGTACACATTGCATATATACATTACATCATCCAAAAGAAGTCATAATAGTTATCATCCTCTATCCAGTACATATCTTTGATAATAACATGGACTAACATCCTGCAACAGAATATGATGAACTTCCTTCATAGGAACAAAAGCGTAAACTTCATCAGCTCGCATTCTGACCCCAAAATTGGCCACTACATTTGCTACTTTGTTGGCCTCCCTTGGTTGATGATAAATGCTGCAAGCTTCAAAGTGAGTTGTAAGTTCCCTGCAGAAAATAACAAGAGATGCATATTTCCACTGTATATGGGTATATTCTTTCTCGATCAATAATTTAGATGTTAGCAATGAATCAGTGCATGTCTCCAATTTTGACAACTAAGAAGCATAGCAAATTTCAAACTATAATATATAGCCCATAGCTCAGCTAATAACAAATCAACTGTTCCGATTTCTTTCGTAAATCCATGAATCCATGATCAAGCTTCATCCTTAAAAACTCCAGCAACAGCCACCTGATCTGAAAACTTATGCAGTGTATTAACTTTTATTGTTCCTTCAGGTGGTGGTTCCCACATTACTAATTGTGGAGTCAGTTTTCTTAAATAAAACTGCTTTTAGGAAAAGAATCCAGTGCTCCTACGCTTTTGTAGGTATGAACTGCGGCAATTGCGAGTATTTGAAAACAGCATGGTGCACTAGCTAGTTCTTGTCAAACCAAATAATCCATAGGGCAATTGCAAATAAAATTGTAGAAGGCACAACATTATTTTCGCTAACCTATTTGGTCCTCTTTAGTTAGGACTTTATCCACATATATAAATCATCATTACTACAGCTATGTGCTTGATTAGCTATTCCAAGTTCCTCCTAGATTTTCTGTATAAAAGGGCAAGTTCTAAGAGCATGCTGCCCATCCTCAATCTGCCTACACCCTCGTGGACACATAGCAAATATGCTTGAGATTATTCTATTGAGCCTTGCAGCAATAGGTAAAGCTTGGTTTAAGACTCCACAGAAAAATCTTGAGTTTTGGTGTAATTTTCTGCTGACCAAAGCCACTTCTAAGTCTTGATAGGGCCCTCTAATTTTCTTATCAAGCAACTATATATTTCCTTCAGACCTAGGCTCAACGTGCATGTCCCTTGAAATTATAAATTTACCTTATTTATACGGATTAAGGACTACTGGTCTGGAAAATTTGCCCATAAGTCCCGTTATATCAACGCCAACGAGGACCATCAAAGAAGTGCCTCGACACGCCGCAACCACTACTTTGACTCTTGCCACACAATTATGGACTTTACGGAACTTTCTCGATGCCAACACAACTTAGCCTTTTGAAGCTGACGTAACAAACTACACAAGCCTCCTTAACAAGCGAACATAAATCCTTTCCAAATGAAAGGTACTCACCATAGAGTTGTTTCTCTCAGGTTCATTACCAGACCTTAGTTCTATACTCGCTGTAGATGTTTCATTCTGCTACTCGGCTAACCATGCCAACTTATGGTTAGCATATACTCCGGTTGAAGATTCTTAAAAGAAGGAAAAGATAGAAAAGAAAGTGCTTGCGAAAGATATATAGATTTCAGCTTAGTGGAGATAGACAAAATTAACTCTTAAACTCATTTAGGTAATAGTTGTAGGATGATGCTTTCAATTGGTGATGGGATTGTATTTCATTTCCCTAACACCTTTGGCACCTCTCGAAATATAGTCCAATTGGTTCCTAAAGGATATAAAACTTTTAGATTTCCATATAGAATATAACAAGATCACATGTATAAGATTAAAGCATAAGATATAATTATAATATATGTAGAAGCGTACATGAATTTATGGAAAGAAACTTTCTTTGAAAGTTATGATCTTCTAGTTTATGGTAGTGCTTGCTCTTAATTTTCTCGATATGGGAAAAGTAGAATAGAAACCTTAAAGACATGCTGCTAGATTAGGAACCTCAACCCTATATATATAAACTTTATTATTTTATTTCACTATGCCCATTACAATAGGTGAAATAAGATACTTAGGTTTCTATACATCCAATGCCAAAAGTTCATAGAAATGAGTTTATAAGTCATATTTATTTATTTATCAACTAAATGATCACTTTTATTTATGCGCTTAACTCTTTAATTTAATTAGACAATCAATAACATACAATTAATTGATATAGTAACTCACAAAGTTACAACATTCTCTCATTTGGGTTACATATATCACTTAACAATTGCATATCGTAAAATCCTTATGAGCTTAAACTTTTACTAACTATGCTAAGTTTCATCTCTAAACAATCTAGTCCATCAATCACATTAACATAGGATCAAAATGGCCTTTGTCATCATTTGTCATGACATGACCCATCAATGGTCACAATGTCGATATAATCAACAACATAAATCAAGTATAGATGTGTAGCATGAAAATTACATGTAATGTAATCTTTAACATACCTATTTTCAATATGTCTTACTTTATAACTCATAATATACTGCACACTTTATGCACAATTGCAATTGGAATATATAAAAATTTATTTCAAAGAATTCAAAAAACAACTATATATGAGTTAATTATAACAAAATGCAGTATACAACTGAACATCAACTAAAAACTAATCTCTCATTATATCGGTACATCATCAAAATTAATAATACCTATACAAGCAACAAGCTCATGAAACAGTTTAGGTGGTAAACCCTTAGTAAGCGAATCCATAATTATGAGATTCGTGCTAATATGTTTAATTGACACTTAGAAACTTTGAACTCTCTTTAACAACAAGAATCTTTAACAACAAGAAATTTCATGTTGATATGCTTTGATTTTGATGAACTTTTGCTATTCTTAGAATTTAGTTTAGTAGCCCTATTATCATAATTAATCTTCAAAGGTCTCTCAATACTATCAACAATTTGTAGCCTAGTGATAAAATTTTGCAACCATATTCCCTGATTTGACGCCTTATAATAGGCAATGAATTTTACCTCCATAGTAGAAAAAGCTGTGAGTATTTGCTTGACACTTTTCTGTAACATAGCTCCACTAGCCATCATGAAAACATAACCAAAAGTGGACTTTTTGCTATCAAGAGATCCAGCATAGTCGGAGTCGGAATACCCCATGATCTCCGAATGATCAAATCTCTGATATGTAAGCTTATAATCCTTTGTTCTTTGCAGGTATCGCATAACACATTTTGCTACTTTCTAATGATCCATGCTAAGATTACTCAAATATTTGCTAAACATTCCAACAATGTACACAATATCCGAATGTGTACAAACTTGAACATACATAAGACTCTTTACTGTTGACACATAAGGGATCCACTCAATTGCCTTATTCTCAACGTCATTCTTGAGACATAAAAGCAAACTAAACTGATTACCCTTAGCTATAGGAGTATCTCTTGGTGCACAATCTTTTATGCCGAGTCTACTGAGTATCTTATCAATAGATGCACTTTGTGATAAGTCTAATATATCTCATGAACGATCACGATGGATCTGTATGCCTAGCACAAAAGATGCATTTCGAAGATTTTTCATTTCAAAATTGCTTGAAAGAAACCTCTTAGTCTCATATAATAATCATATATTGTTACTGTAGACACTTAATTTTTGCTCCCCTTTTATTTTTCAAATTAGGTTATAGGGTCCTAAATTAAAAAAAGTTAAAAGAAAAAAGAAAATTAAAGAAAGCCCTAAAAAAATGAAGAAATTTAGAAAGAAAAAATGGAATTCTAGAAAAATATATATAAAAAAGGAAAATAGGAAAAAGTACAAAAAAATAAGAAATTTAGAAAAAATACAAAAAAAAAGAAATTTGAAAAATCACAAAATAAAATAGGGTATTTAGAAAATAATAAATTTTTAGGTTGTTTAAATAGAATATAATTTTAATTTCAATTTCAATAGTTTTGAATAAAAGGCTGTTGGGTCTAGACTTAGATTTAAATCTAGCTCAGGCTAACTTGGTTTATATGTGCAATTAATTACATGTATGTATAAGGAAAAACCAATAGCTCTGCTAGATAAGTATTTAAACTTGATATTATATATGACTTAGAGATCTTAAGTTCAATCCATGAAAGGTGCAAAATGCATCTTTTATTTTGTTTTCTTACTTTATTGACATGTCATCGCCACTTCACAGGCTACGTCATCGCCATGTCATTTGCCAACTCACTTCTAAGTATAGTAGACACATGTCGACACATTCCAGTACGTTTATACACACGTAGTTATGTATTTAGCACTACATATTGTCCAAGTTCGTCCAATCCAAAATTGAAAAAAAATTATATTACATTTAATTTTATATCCTTAACACGATCATGACACCTATAAATAAGGGTTTACTTTTCATTTTCAAAACACAACAAAAACTTCAAAACACGTTAGAAAAACAAAAATCGAAGTTTCATATCTCTCTAGAATAGCATTCCCTACGGTGTTTTTACGAAAACCACCATCATCGAATTCTCGAGCTGACCAAGCCAACTCCAAGCTGACTCAAGCCAATTGAGTCGATCCAAGCCGAGATAAGTCAACTCAAGCCGAGGTGAGCCGACTCAACCCGAAGTGAGTCAATCGAGCCGATCCAAGTCGAAGTGAGCTGATCCAAGCCGAATTGAGCCGATCGAGTCGATCCAAGCCGAAGTGAACCGATCCGAGTTGTTCGAACCGATCCAAAGCCAATTTGAGCCTACTTGATTTTTCTTTTCCTTTTTTTTATTTATTTATTCATTTGTTTATTTGTAAATGTTATAAATGAGAAAAAGAAAAGAAAAAAGAAAATAGAATGAAAAAAAAAAGAGAAAGAGAAGAAAAAAGAAAAAAGAGAAAAGAAGTAGTTTATTTATTTATAGAAATAAATAAAATAAGTATAAAATAATAATAAAAATAAATAAGTAGGTCAGTAAACAAAAATCGTTTTCACGCTTAGAAAAATTGATTTTTCTAAAAATAAACAAAAATAAATCAATCAATTTTCAAATTAGAATCATTTAGAATTTTCAAAAATAAAATCTAACTTAGGACCCCTTATAATCTTTTCTTAAATCAACTCAAAATGGGTAAAAATGTAAACCCGACAATTTTTCCAAAATTAAAATCAAAGCACCCACTAAAGTTTTTTATAAAAAAACTATGGAAGTCTAATCCCGAATAGTGGGTACGTAGGCACCCGTACGCAAGTATGGGGTGATTTAAAATATAGAAAGTTTTATTTTTTCTATTTTTAGATATTTATGTAAATTAATCAATTTAGTCGCATTAGAAATTAAAAACGGTATATTTAAAAAGCGAAATTAAATTCAGAAAGTTAAAAAGTGGTACTCGTTTAAGGTTTAATAAATTAGCCCCCGAACCTAAATCTTTGGTTTTTAAAAAAGCCGTTTTACAAATTAGTTTTTTAATCGATAAACTAGTAGTTATGTTATAACCAATCCATTCAATTGGTTATAACTTAACTCCTTTTCCCGACTTTGGTCGAGTGGCGACTTCAAATGAAAAAAAGGTCTTCTTTAAACCTTAGTCGAAGGTCAATATTAAACGGGTAGGGTTTAGTATTGATTGGTTTAGAGAAGACCTAATTTTATAAAAAAAAAAAAAAACAAGAGGGTGAAAAAACTAGGCTCGACAGCTTAGTGACTCTACTGGAGAACGTCAAGAGGGTTAACCACTTAAAAACATTTCGAAATTAAAATCGCTTTTCAAATTACTCGCATTGTTTAGTTATTTATTTATTTCTTTATATATCGATTTTTTTATTTATTGTTGGCTTCATCTATATATTAGTTTTAATTAGCATATTTATTCTATAAATAGCATGCATTGAGGCATGGGGTTTCATTTGTTGCATCAAAGATGCAGGGTAGATGCGGTCAGACCCAAGCCGTCTTAGGACCCTAGGAGGGGAGGCATTGTGTAAGTTTTGGGCGTAGTGGGGCAACCACCGTTCGGAGCCGATTAGGTTACCCCACTTAAGCTCATGTGACCAATGAAAGTGTTTCCTAAAAACAAGTGAGGTTGCAGAGCTTAAGGACCTTTTAGAACCCACCTTAATTGCATATACTTCATTCCAAACTTGAGTTAATATACTACCCTTAAGAAATTTGAGCCTTACTGATCATTCAAGAATTTTTGCAAACAAGTTTTTGAAAATTACAGTAGGGTTGCAACTTAAGAAGTAATATATTAACCCAGGTGACCCTAGCATTTACATATTTTCACGTTTTTTTTTCTATCATTGCATCGATGACTGATCCTTGTCTATAAAATGTATAGACTTAGGACGATAGATAACTAAGTGAATGATCAACCAAGTAATAGGCTACTGGATGCCTACAGGTTCCGTAAATTGGTATTGAGAGATGAAATCACCTATTTGAAAGAAAAGCTTAAGTGTTTTAAAGCGCACAACTAAGCCTTAAGGTCCGTTTTAGCACAGGTCATTGAGAATATTTATGAGATGATAGAGGACCTTAAAGCCCATTTACGAGACTTATTGCAAGGTCTTTCCAGTTCAAGTCTAAGGAACCAAAAATAAAATTCTTGAATAAAGTTTAGGTTCTCTACCTTTATTTTTTGTATTCTTGTCTTTCTTTTTTAATAAAGCTCTCTTTAGTTCATCATTCATCAATTTTTAAATTCCCGTCTTTGTAAATAATCTTCCATTTAACCACCATTCAATCTCATTTAGAAAAATATAAACACAATCTATAGATTTGTAAATAGAAACTAAAAAAAAAATATATATATATATAAAAACCACCATCCTTATTTGTAAATTATTTTCTGAAAATAAACTTTACCTTTCTCTATCTAAAAAAAAAATTTGAAAAAAAAAACGAAAATAAAATTTGCCAACAGCTATAAATGCTTATGGGCTTAAGGAACCAGCATAAGCTCAGGCCTTTGGGCCACTCAAGTGACCAACCCAAATACTTGGTTTTCAAACCACACAAGCTCCCTGGACTTATTAAGGAAGCCAAATATGAGCCCTTTGGCCCATTCAAGCCAAATATGAGTCCCTTGGCTCATTCAACCCCAAATACAAGCTCTTTGAACAAACATGAGCCCTTTGGCTCACTTAAGCAGCCAGCCCGAACATTTGGCTTTCAACCGACACCAGACCTAGCCCTTTATCACCATCTAATCCAAACATAAGCTACTTGGCCAACACCAACCTTAGGCCCATTCATGTAACTTACCCAAATACAGGCCTCTTAGCTAAGCATTTAACCTAAACACCCGCTTACCTAAACACAAGCCATTAAGATAGCCAGCCAATCTGAACATGAGCCATAGCCCATTAAGACTGCTAACCTAAGCACAATCCTCAACTCCTAAAAGTAACCAAGATAAGCCAAAACCTTTGATCTATTTAGAAAGCCAAGCTCAATTATGAATCAAACTAGAACACAAAATCAAATACCAGGGCATGATTTGAGAAACTAGGGTCAAAACCCGATCCTAGGCAAATAAAAAAGCGGACTCCTCCTTAAGGAACTGGTAACTCACTTTTTGAAAAGTTTAGGATGAGAAGAGGCAAGCTATATCTTATACACCAGCCTGAAACACTTTGAGAGTTGAGCGACATAATTATGAGGATATTTTAGACTTATTCCTTAAAGGAGGTTCGCTTTGAATGTGATACGTAGAGTGAAGTGAAGTTAAGCATTCACTTCTAATTCCTAAACATAATCATCTTTTGTTTACCCCGTTGGACCTATTTGAAGAATTTCTAGATTTAAACCCTATTTAGAACCACCCTATAATGGGGCAATTCGGAGGTTGGGGTCATTAGGGGTAAGATTTGTTTATGCTTGTTTAAATAACATTAATTCAGAAACAACTTTTATTTTTGATAAATTATTTTTATTTGAAATGAAGAAGATCCAATTTCTTTTTTCAACCACCTTAAGCCCATACACTTGAAATCCATGCAATTAAGGCCTTGAATCATTAATGGAAATAGTCACTCTTGGAGTCAAAAGGAAAGAGAAAAATAATAAGAGATAGTAGGGTGAAGTAATCAAAAAAGGCAAAAAGAGAGAAGAAAAAAAAAAGCCAAAGAATTGGGCCTAGAAATATAGGATAAAATGCCTCAAGAAATGTTTCACATCCTAATAGGGGCAACCAAACTAAATTAAAAGGGCTAAGAGTTGATGCTTAAACAGCTTCAGAAAACACAAGGCCTTAAATCATACTCCTAAGCCCGGAAACCCAAATTTCTATATCCGCACCGTTTCTTTGAAGCCTCTCTTACCTATACTAAATCACATAAGGCCTCCCCACCCACAATACCGTCCTTATATATGTAAAAGCTCTTCAAATCTTAAAAGATAATTTATCTTTAATAAAAATTGTTTTTGAAATAAGGGCAAGCATGCTTCTAATTTTTCCCTAAAGTTCTTGATTTGTACACTCGAGATTGATAAAAGTGTTTCTATCAAAACAAGCCTTTTCATTAATCTTTTTTGAAACCCTTGGACTAAAATCCTAAATTCATAAGGGTAAACTGAAAAAGACTTAACAGATTGGTTAGGGAGTATCACTTACAAAATGGACTATAATTTTTGGAACTGAAGTCGAGAGTGTAATCTAGACTGAAAGTTAGTAAGGAAGACCTTTTTGACTAAACTTATTATGAGTTACCTTCTCTTCAAGAAAGGAATGGCTTAAGATCACAAAAGCCCTAAGAGAAGCCCAAGGGATATGGGCATTAAGAAATTTTACATGATTACCAAAGATAGGGTTGGTTATAAGATTGTTCTTTAATAAGAGTTTATACTTATTGGCAAAACTTTCAAAAATAAAAAATAAAAATAAAAATAAAAAAAAGAAGAGAGAGAAAGTAAAGGCTCATTACAAAATCTTTTATCCAAATCCATGTCAGCTCAAATAGCCAAGTTTTTAATCCATGTCATCCGTTTCCTTTCCAAGGTCGTTATTTTTCTAGTTTAAGTCATTATTCTCCAATTGTAGTTTTTAACATCCTTCAAACTCTTTTTTCAAATCAAGGGGCTTATCCCTGCTCTTTTCCTTATTCATAAGTGGTTTTTCAACAATCTCTTTGTAAATACTTTTCTAAGTAAAAGTGTCTTTTGAAATTAATTGCTTGCCTTAGATTAGTTCTTCAATCCTTCATCGTTTTCCTTAGGGTTCAAGCTAGCTCTTAGAGTGCTGATCCCTCTTTTATTCTTTTTAGGGTTTTAGCCATCCTTTAGGGCATTGCCTCATCTTTCTCTTAGGGTTCAAGCCAGCTCCTAGAACTCTAATCCTTCTCTTATTTTTTTCAAGGTTCTAGCTAGCTATTAGGGCGCTGTCTTAGCTTTCTCTTAAGGTTCAAGTCAGCTCTTAGAGCATTGACCTCTCTCTTATTAAGGTTCCAACTAGCCTTTAAGGCATTATCTTATTCTTCTTAGGGTCTTAGCCAGCTTTAGGAGTGCTTTGCCTACCTTGGTTAGTCAGCTCATTAGGACACAACCAAGTTTGCTCATTCTTTTTAGGATCTTAGCCAGCTCTAGGAGCGCTTTGCCCACCTTGGTTAGTCAGCTCATCAGGGCATGACTAAGTTTACTTATTCTTTTTAGAGTCTTAGCTAGCTCTAGGAGTATTTTGCCCGCCTTGGTTAGTCAGCTCATTAAGGTACAACTAAGTTTGCTAATCATTTTTAGGGTCTTAGCCAACTCTAAGAGTACTTTGCCCGCTTTGGTTAGTCAGCTTATCAGGGCACAACCAAGTTTACTCATTCTTTTTTAGGGTCTTAGCTAGCTCTAGGAGCGCTTTGTCCGTCTTAATTAGTCAGCTTATCGGAGCAAGACCAAGTTTCCTCATTCTTTTTAGGATCTTAGCCAGCTCTAGGAGCGCTTTGCCTACCTTGGTTAAGTTAGCTCATCAGGGCACGACCAAGTTTACTCATTCTTTTTAGGGTTTTAGCCAGCTTTAGGAGCGCTTTGCCCACCTTGGTTAGTCAACTCATCAGGACACAACCAAGTTTGCTTATTCTTGTTAGGGTCTTAGCCAGCTCAAGGAGCGCTAGCTCATTTCACTTCACTTCACTTTTTCAGTTCATATGAGCATGACTAAACTTCAATTCTTCTTTTCATCTTTTCAACCATCTCTTAAAGCGCCACCCTTCTCTTCTCAAAATCCCCGATGGATTGGACTTAGGATAGTAAGCTAACTGTAACGCTTCTTAGCATAAAATCCACCCTTGGGGCAAAAATAGTGTATGTTTTATCTTTATAGCAAAGTTTTACTCAAACTTTACCACAAAGAGGGGCATTGTAGATACCTAATTTTTGCCTTTCTTTTATCTTTCAAATTAGGTTATAGAGTCCTAAATTAGAAAAATTTCTGAAAAAAATAGAAAATTAAAGAAAGCCCTAAAAAAATGAAGAAAATTAGAATAAAAAAGGAATTCTAGAAAAATATAAAAAAAATAAGAAAATAGGAAAAAGTACAAAAAAATAAGAAATTTATAAAAATACAAAAAAAAAGAACTTTGAAAATTCAAAATAAAATAAGGTATTTAGAAAATAATAAATTTTTAGGTTGTTTAAATAGAATATAATTTTAATTTCAATTTTAATAGTTTTGAATAAAAGGCTGTTGGATCTAGGCTTAGATTTGAATCTAGCTCAGGTTAACTTAGTTTATATGTATAATTAATTACATGTATGAATAAAGAAAAACCAATAGTTCAGCTGGATAAGCATCTGAACTTGATATTACACATGACTTAAAGATTGTAGGTTTAATCCATGGAAGGTGCAAAATGTGTCTTTTATTTCCTTTTCTCACTTTATTGTCATGTCATCGTTATGTCACGGGCTACATCATTGCCACGTCATTTGCCAACTCACTTCTAAGTATGGCAGACACATGCCAACACACTCCGGCATACTCCGGCAATTCATGGAAGGTGTAAAATGTGTCTTTTATTTCCTTTTCTCACTTTATTGCCATGTCATTGTCACGTCACGGGCTGCATCATCGCCACGTCATTTGCTAACTCACTTCTAAGTATGGCAGACACATGCCGACACACTCCGACATACTCCGGCACATTCATACATGCGCAACTATGTATTTGGTACCACATATTGTTTAAGTTCGTCCAATCCAAAATTGGAAGAAAATCATATTGCATTTAATTTTTTCCATCCTTAATACGACCATGACAACTATAAATAAGGTCTACTCTTCATTTTCAAAATATAACAAAAACTTCGAAACACTTTAGAAAAACAAAAATCAAAGTTTCCTCTCTTTCTAGAACAGCATTCCCTATAATGTTTTTACGAAAACCACCATCATCGGATTTCTCAAGCTGACCAAGCCAACTCCAAGCCGAAGTGAGCCGACTCAAGCCGACTGAGCCGATCCAAGCCGAAGTGAGTCGACTAAGTCGATCCAAGTTGAAGTGAGTTGATCTAAGTCGAATTGAGCCGACTGAGTTGATCCAGGCCGAATTGAGTTGACCGAGTCGATCCAAGTTGAAGTGAGCCGATTCTAGCCGTCCGAACCGATCCGAAGCCAATTTGAGCCGACTCGATTTTTCTTTTCCCTTTTATTTATTTATTTATTTGTTTATTTGTAAATGTTATAAATGAGAAAGAAAAGAAAAAAGAATGAAAGAAAAGAAAGAGAAGAAAAAAGAAAAAGAAAAAAAGAGAAAAGAAGTAGTCTATTTATTTATAGAAATAAATAAAATAAGTATAAAATAATAATAAAAATAAATAAATAGGTCAGTAAACAAAAATCGTTTTCATGCTTAGAAAAATTAAGTTTTCTAAAAATAAATGAAAATAAATAAATCAATTTTCAAATTAGAATCATTTAGAATTTCCAAAAATAAAATCCAACTTAGGACCTTTTATAATCTTTTCTCAAATCAACTCAAAATGGGTAAAAATATAAACTCGACAATTTTTCCAAAATTAAAATCAAAGCACCCACTAAAGTTTTTTATAAAAGAACTATGAAAGTCTAATCCCGAATAGCGGGTACTTAGGCACCCGTACGCAAATATGGGGCGACTTAAAATATAGAAAGTTTTATTTTTTTTATTTTTAGATGTTTATGTAAATTAATCAATTTAGTCACATTAGAAATTAAAAAGGGTATATTTGAAAAGCGAAATTAAATTTGGAAAGTTAAAAAGTGGTACTCTTTTAGGGTTTAATAAATTAGCCCTCGAACCTAAATATTTGGTTTTCAAAAAAGGCATTTTACAAATTGGTTTTTTAATTGATATACCAGTAGCTAAGTTATAACCAATCTACTCAATTGGTTATAACTTAACCCCTTTTCCCGACTTCGGTTGGGTGGCTACTCCAATTGGAAAAAATGCTCTTCTTTAAACCTTAGTCAAGGGTCAATATTAAACAGGTAGGGTTTAGTATTGATTAGTTTAGAGAAGACCTAATTTTATAAAAAGAACCAAGAGGGTGAAAAAACCAAGCTCGACAATTACTTACAAGAAAAATATCATTGATATATAAGACCAGAAAAATGAATATACTCCTACTGATCTTGTGATATACACATTAATCAACGATGCTTTCCTTAAAACCAAAAGATGAAATCACTTGATCAAATTTCTGATACCATTGACGGGATGCTTACTTTAATCCATAGATGAATTTCTTTAATTTTCATACTGAACACTTTCATTCCTTAAATTCAAAATTCTCTAATTACACCATATACATTGTTTCATCAACATTGCTATTGAAAAATGCAATCCTTACATCCATTTGATGGAGCTCTAAATCATAATGAGCTATAAGTGCCATAAGAATTCTAAAAGAGTCTTTCAATAAAACTGAAGAGAAAGTTTCTTTATAGTCAATGCCTTCCTTTTGAATGAAACCCTTAGTAACAAGACATGCTTTATATCTTCTAACATTTCCTTTTGAATACTGCTTGGTCTTAAAAATCCATTTACAACCAAATGATTTCATACCTTCAAGCAATTCAATAAGATACTAAATGTCATTGTTTCTCATGACTTTCATCTCTTCTATTATAACATCAATCCACTTTTGGGATGTGCACTTTGTTTAACTTAATTAACAGATGATGGATCATCTTCTAGTTCTATATCAAACTCATGCTTTTAAAGGTATATGATATGGTCATCTGGAATTGAAAATCTTCTTTTCTTAGTAAATCTACGTAATGGCTCTTCGTCTTAAGATTGTTGTGATTCCTCAATATGAGTAAGAGCTTACTCCTCTTCAAAAGCAAGAGGAGTTCTAAGAATATTTTGAACGACTGTATTTGCATCTTAAAACGTAATAGGCGTAATTGCTGGTGTAATTTCAATTGCAACTATAGGAATATTAACATGTTCCTCCTCAAAAATAATATTCTTGATTGGAATACTCCCACTATATTCAACATCCTTAAGAAATTTAACATTCCTAGTCTCAAAAAAGAATTGACTTGAGTGATCATAGAATTTAAATCCTTTTTATCACTCTAAATGTCTAATAAAGTTGTAGGTACTTATTCTTGAGTCCAGTTTTCTCTCATTAGGCCTATATGGTCTAACTTCAACTGGACACTCTTAAATATGAAAAAATCTAAGACTAGGCTTCTATCAATCCATAACTCGTATCGGGTTTCGGATACAACTTTGCTTGGAACTTGATTAAGGATATATACTACAATCTTTAATGCTTCTCCCCAAAGTGATTTTAGTAAAGAAGAATGATTAATCATACTTCTAATTATATCCTTTAGAGTTCTATTACATCTCTTAGCTACATTATTTTGACTTTGTTGTCCTAGCATAGTATACTGGGGAACAATCCCACACTCCTTTAAGTACCTGTCAAAAAGTCCAAGACGTTGTTCACTTGATCCATCAAATCTACCATAGTATTCACGACTACAGTTAGATATAACAGCTTTAATTTTCTTATTAAGTTGGTTTTCAACTTCAACTTTATATTCCTTAAAAAAGTCTAAGGACTGTGACTTCTCATGTATTAAGTATAGGTACCCCTAAAGAGAATAGTCATCTATAAAAGTAATAAAATACTATTGACCATTCCATGAAGCCGTAGGAAATGGACTACAAATACCAATATGTATTAATTCTAATATGCTAAAACTCCTTTCGACACCTCTTTTCTTAATATTTGTTTGCTTTCCTTTGATACATGCAACGCATGTTTCAAAATCTGAAAAGTTAAGGAAATTTAGAATTCCTTTTAACACAAGCCTTTAAATCCTTTGTTTAGAAATATGTCCCAGAAACTTATGCCATAACATAGAGGAATTCTCATTTATTAATTTTTACTTTATACCACAATTACTTGTAGCTAAGATTTCTTTCATATACAAGGCATGCAAATTCAATCTATATAAATTATCAATCAAAGTACTGGTAGTAATAATATTTGAATATTGAAAAAGACTAAATTTTCCATCTCTAAATGAACAAAGATAATTAGATTTGTCCAAACGAGAAACATAAATTAAATTTCATCTAAATGATAGTATAAAATAGGTCTCTTCCAAATCTAAATAACAACTAGACTCTAATTGTAATCTAAAAATACCAATAGCCTCAATAGGAACCTTGTTGCCATTGCCTATATAGATGGATCTTTTAGTATCATTTGGCATTCGGCTCCTTAAACAATCATGCATAGTTACACTTTTGTAAACAGTTACACCTGTATCTATTTACCAAGTGTAGGTTGGTATTAAAGCTAAATTAACTTCTAAACAAACAAAGTTGAGAAGTTCACCTTTGTGAGCCACTATGCATATTTAGGATAATCCTTCTTTACATGATTGGACTTCTTATAAAAGAAACAAGTGATACATTTATCCTGTTTCTGTTGCACATATGAAGTCCTAGCATTTGTAGCTCCTTTACCTTTATGATCCATTTTTCTTTTTTTCTTTTTGGGAGTCTTATCTTAAAAGTAAGTCACCGTATGAGCATTTTAGTCTTTATTTGCTTTAATCTTTTTGCCTCTTGCATACATTGTATAGTGAGCTCATTTGATGTCCATTTTTCCTTTTGAGTGTTGTAACTTATCTTGAAAGGATTGAACTAAGCAAGAAGAGAGATCAAGACTAAGTGCACAAGAATGTTATCAAACAATTCTAACTTTAAGGCCATCAATCTTGTAACAAGATTAGACATCTCTGTGATGTACACCCTTATATTTCCTTTGCTATTATACTGCATAAAACTGAACTTTGCAAGAATGATGCTCGTTTCAACCTTTCTAGAACCTACGAATCGATATGCTATTTGGCTAACAAATCTCTTATTATTTTTCTCCTCAAGCATGGCTCCCTTAATGGTATTTGGAATGGAATGCATCATGATCATTAGACTTATGTGGTTATAACGCTTCCATTTTTCATAAATCACCTTTTCTTTAGCAATACTTTCACTGGTAAGGGTAGAAGGTTCATTAATCCTGATCACATAGCCTAGATCCATACATCCAAGTAAAATGGTGATATGTTCCTTTCATTTCTTGAAGTTCGTACCATTAAGCATTGAAATGTTATTTAAATTGGTAGAAATAGAGATTGCATTAACTGAACAAAGAATAAAACATTCTTACAATTAATTATAGTTTCACACTTTAATGCATGAATAAATGCAGAATAAAAATTATCATCATCATACAAAAACCCTCAATTAATATTGACTAGTAATAAAAGAAATACTTTAGTTAAGGCATTATGAGATACCTAGCACATTATTGATATTTAGTCTTTAGATAGAAATATCAACTGTAAATGGTGTCTTTAAATACAATAATAAATATTGATAAAATAATTCTGCACTAACAAAATTACATACATGAAACCAAAATTATCACATATTTATTATCACATGTCTATCATTTAGCCAAATAATAAACTTTCTTTGGGCTGATTATTATTTGCATAGATATAGATATTTCATGCAAATATATAACTTGATGTCTAAATATTTGAAAATAAACTTAAATAATGGTGGTCACTTTGACAATATATTATTTCAATTTATCTTGAAATATTATACAAGATTTGTAAAGGAAAAATAAAAATTATATCTTTTATCTTTACTCTTTAACATGATATTTAGGAGTTAATAAAATTCCCTTATGTCTCAAATACCATAAAATTGAACCCACATGTCCATATAGGAAATCATAGGAGAATTGCATATGTTTATGTTTTATTTGGCTGAAATAATAAAGGAAGACCAAACCTTGATTGCTTTGACTAAAGAGTTGCATCATGGCAACTTTACCCAAAACATGATGAATGGAACTACTAAATCCAAAAGAATTTTACAATCTTGAAGTGAATTATGATAGAAAGAACCCTATCATTATTGTTGCGACAAGTGATAACACAAATTCACATTATGAACTATGTGATTGGGACTCATCGACTATTTACACACTACAAATTAGACATGGCCAATAAAACAAAAAAAGCAAAAAACATATCCAGATTTGACAAATATGGTGCCTTCCATAAAACATGCCATGTAATATATATATATATATATATATATATAAACAATCAATGGTTAATTGATAATATTCATACACAAAACCATATTAAAAATCACATAAGCAATTCCAAATCCATTACTATAGAGAAGATGAATCCATAGGGGAGGTAGCTCAAATTTCATAGATAGACAAAACCCAAATGGCACAAAACGTGGTCATCGAATTTGTATTGTCAACAGGAATCTTAATCAATAAACAATTGCATACGTTTAGGAACAACACCTATATTTTTTACAGTTATTCTTTGAAATCCTAACCCAAAATTAGAGAAAATAATTTAAATCTCAACGATCTTAACAATTTGAAGGCTTTAATTTCATACATGAGTGCTCTGATACCACTTGAAGGAAATAAAACCTTTAGATTTCTATATAAAATATGATAGGAACTCATATTGTAAGACTAAAAGCACAAGATATAATTACAATATATACATAAGCATACCTAAATCTATGGAAAGAAACTTTCTTTGGAGGTTATGGTCTTCCAATCTAAGGTTATGCTTGCTTTTAATTTTTTCACCAATAAGATGTAAAAAAAGCAAAAGAGAAACCCTGAAGATAAGTTATTAAATTGGGGACCTCAACCTTATATATATAGGTTTTATTATTTTATTTCACTATGACCCATTACAATAAGTAAAATGAAATAGTTGGGTTTCTATACATTAGGCTCATACCAAAAGTCCATAGAGATGAGTTTATAAGTCATATTTATTTCTTTATTAACCAAATGATTAATTTTATTTATCGGTCTAACTCCTTAATTCAATTAGACAACCAACAATATATAATTAATTGATATAGTGACCCACAGCAATTGGTGATAGGATTATATTTCATTTCCCCAACACCTTTCGTGCCTCTTGAAATATAGTTTAACCAATTTCATCTTGTTTAGCCTCAGAATAAGTGAAGTGCTTCTTGTGTGAGGCACATCTCTCCATAAATCTCTCTGTCTTACTATTAGCCTTAAGCTTTTAAGTAAAAATACTATGTTGTAGCTTATCAACCGTATGAATACCCTTACGACTTAACTTTGTACGCCTCTAACTTTTGGATACAGATCTAGTTGCATGTCTTAATTCCTCATCTTTTTACGAAAGCTCAAAGGTGTACAACTATTGTTCCACATAGACTAATTCTAAACAAACTAACTTATATTCATGTGATGATTTGTAAAATCAAATTATTAGACTATTAGAATAGTTTTATATTTATATGACCATGAGTTCATGATTACGTAGAGTTTTGATATTCATTGCAAAAAAGATGCTAAGAATTTAGTTGCCAAACATATCAATCATAGCTGCATGTCAAGAATCTAATTTTCCATTTATCAAGACAAAGCAAGAGTCGATCCTATGTGTATAGTTTTGCTATTATTTGTTGTTTCCAACTTTTTTTTTTTTTATAATATATCCTTACTAATCACATACACAACTTTTATCTATATTATTAAAGAGAAAGAAATGAGTTTGGTGTCTCTTTTTAATTTGCCGAAATTGCTTATGAAAATATCATTATTTTTGCATCTATTATATGAAATGTTAAAATAATGCATGTAATTATAATATTTTTTTTATTAATGTTATAAATGTCAATTACTTTAAAAATGGTTATTTCGATATGTAATATCTTTTACAATAATTATCATTATTATTATATTTATTGTGTCATTATTATTAATTATATTAATGATTCCATTTATTAACCATTCCATTATCTATCTAACTATGTTAAGCCACAACCAAATAATTCAAATTCCACCATGTGCAATTGCAAAATTATTCTCTCCTTCCATAATTAGTAAAAATGTTCTCACTTTCATAAATCATACTTTTGAAACATTTTTCTATATCAATGCATACTCTACAACTATCATTATTTATTTTCTCTTCCAATATGTCAGCACCCCGAATAGAAGAAGTTATAGTAGTCCTATCGTGTAAACTAACTTAAGATAGAAGCTGATCTCACAGCTGTTATCTTAGATATAGTTTACACAAGGTGTACACAACTTAACCAGCTTGAAGCACTCGGTTTAACACTTATCAATAAACAAACATATAGTATAGCTTTTCAAAAATACCTATTCAAGACGACATGTTGTCTAATAATACAATAGTGCTTATATAAGCATTTCACAAATAGAGTTATAATTTACACTAAGAGTTTACAAAAGCCGTAAGCCTTAAAGTCAAGATAGGAAACTAGTAGGCATCTTAAGGAATTCTCAGTTAGTTTCCTTAAAACCAGAAAGAAAAATGAAAATCCTAGATTCAATTGATTCTCCTTTTCTCACTTTTCCAGCTAACTACATACTAACTTAGGGGAGGGGTGGGGGGGGGGGGGTAATATCTATACATCTTGAACTTTCATTAGTCATCTACAAAAGAGTTTATTGGGATATGGGCATAATTAGCTCAGTAAGTAGATTGAGTCAGAAGGGTACCATATGATCACAAACAAAGTTATTAATTATAATGAAATGCAATGCAATCAATTACTTGAAACATTATATAATGTTATCCAGTCCATTGTGAGGTTAGAGAAATTTCATTTACTCTAACTCGGATTGAGGAGTTTACCGTGACTCAAAATTAGACCAAACCTAAGTTTGTACAATGGATAACGCCCTTCTCCTATGACTACCTTTAAACTACAACCTCTACCTTTACCGCGACTTACTTGCTTATCACTTAGTTCAGCTAAAGATGGGGAAACAACCATTTCAGCTATTCTTATAAAAGCAAGTTAGTATTTGGTTTGATACTTCTAATCGTTTTCCTAATTGTTGCAATGCATGTCCATTAACGTTAATGGTCAAATTTCTATTAGTTCCAGCTATGGGTAGTTAGATAAGTTCACACAATACAAAATTATGAAATTATGCAGAATAACATGCTAAGGAGTTCAACTTATGTCACAAACAGAATACTAATCATACACATGACATGTGTGTAGACAGCTAATTTACAACCACAAGCAGAAGTACTCTTAAACCTTAAGATACTTTGATATAGTATCTCAACAAGCGCTAAAGCCACGATCCCAACTTATCTATGTTGACGCTACTGTCGAAGGCATGTATTGTTGATGCTTTGTTCACTAAGAGACCTTATATGTATACTAAAATCTAAATTTAGTTTTCACAAGAGTTACGAAAGCACTGGGGTTTTATTTATTCTTTATATTAAATTATATGCATAAATATATATATTTATATATATATTGGAGATAAATTAGTATTCTTATAGGATCAAGTATAATTTTATTATATATCAGTTATATTAAGTTAGTGAGCATTAATAATATATGTAATTATATTATTACTTATAATATATCGTTTTGATCATATCGAAGCATATTCTTTTTAATAAGTCAAATTATGGTTTAATTACAATAAAGTTATTGTAGTATATAAGTTTTCATAATATTATAGAAATATATATTATATTACCTAGAATTATTTAATTTTAGTAAAAGTAGGGTTATCGGGTTCATACGAACTTAATGATACATATTATAGGTTTTATCTCGAAAGATGACTTCTAAAAGGTGTTTTTTTTTTATTATACCTATATGCCTATAACAAGCTTTATCATATTATATAAATAAGCTGTATTTCATATAATTTCTTGAAATAACTTAGTAATATATGTAATATTTAATCCTAATACGTATATATTATAGCTCAAGTTATGTAATATTTCAAAATACAATAGAATTCATCTAAATTAAAACTGATTAGTAAGAATATGTATAGGTTTTATTCAAATATTTCTTATAATCTAGCTTAATATTGCTAAATAACATACCCTGATTAGTAAATTAAGCTATTTCATTACTAAAATTCATAATAAATAGTTCGGCTCACTAAATAATTCCACAAAAATTTCAATAGACTCATAAAAAATATAGGAAATTCAATCAGTAAGTGGTTTCATGCCATCAAGTTTATCGCCTATATATACATAATTACATTTTTACCCCTAAATTATAATTAATTAGGAATATAATATTATTTTTATAAAAAATTATTTTCCTTATATCATGATGTCATTATAATCATCCATAATTCATGGATATCAATTTAATTATTTAATTTTATAAAAATCTATTTATTTCATAATTCACCCTATTTTTAGCCATTTTAGGGTAAAAAAATATAATAAATACTAAATATACATGAATTAAAAATTGGGTTAAATAGCAATTAACTAAGTATAACATGTATTATAGAGAAAAGTTTTCAACTCAAAACAACATCGTTTAATATATTTATTTTAGGTTTAAAGTTTTAGATGAACAGTAACTTAATTAAGCAAGTATATAAAATATTTATAATTTTATAAAAATAAAATTACAACATGAAATCATATCTAAAATAACCTAGACATAAATTTTTTCATAATTTGCAAAATTAACTTAGTGTTTTTAGAAATTAAAGGAAAAATAGGGTAGAAAATCGATTAACCTATTTATCGGTTGTTGGAAGGTAAGTGCGTGGGGTGACCTACTAGGGGTTAACAAAGCTTAATAGCAAAATACCAGGGGGGTTAAGGAACCATGCTAGGGTAGTAGGTTGCTTTGTTTTTCTATTTATTTTCCTATTTTCTAAATTTTTTTTCACAAATTTTTCTTTAGATGATCTTGTATGCAAAATGTGTTTAAGGTACTCAGGAGGCCTATTTATATTGAGTTGGGCAGCTAAGATTTTTCCTCTTGTTTTTCTTTTAATTTTCTTTCATTTCTTTCCAAATCTCTAAGCATAAGGTACCTTGTGCTTAAATCCACTTTTGATTTAGTAATTTTATTGCTTAGAGGCTGCTACGATGAAATCTGATAAGATCTATTACTTTTGGCTAGGATTTGATTGATTTTTAAGTAAATTTTCAATATTTTATGTATAGTATATAATATTTGGTAATATTATTAATATATAAGTATATATATATTATATATATATTACATGTAATGAGTAATTACATATATGTAATCATGTTTCTAACATGTCTTTTATTTTTCAGATATATTTCCTACTTATTTTTATGAATTTATCACTTGTTATATGTAATTGTATAATTTTTGGTTAATTTACAAATATAATTATTGTATATACCAGATATATTAATAAAAACACATGTATATTCATAAAGTATATTATATTATATTGTTTCTTTTTATAGCTTCATTAATTTATCTCTAAGTTCTCATTGTATTTTGAGCTTGGTGTTAATGGTTTAGATAAGTTTTACGTTATATTATATAATTACACTTCTAAAGCTAAAATTAGAATTTTGGATCATTATTTTTAAAATTCAACTTCATTGATTCAATTAACTTTTCTAATCTAGTCGTAAAGTTTATATTCAATTGAATAAGTTTTTCCTAAAGGCCCTAAATTCGGATATAGTTGCTCTAAACGCAATTTTTTAAGAGCTCACACAATATGTTCTTTTTCGTACATTCACTTTAACTTACTTCCATAACATAATTGACTTCCTTTTTATCTACATTTATGATCTATTAAAAGAAGGTAGCATTAATCCATAACTGTAAGACAGCTGTTAGAGAGTCCATTATGAGGATTTTTAAATGAAGGAGCTTGATGGAATTATTGATTTTTTTCTTCTTTTGTGTCTTTTTTTTTTTCATATTAAATATAATCTAGGTTAGTAGTAATTAGTTTTTGAATATTTTTTTCGTTTGTAATAAAAGACATTTGATATGATTGTCATTAATTCTTTATGTCTTTGTCCAAAATAAATAGAGAGCATGATATTGCATGCAATTGTTGAGTTCTTTTGCTGGTTTTTTTTTATTTAATGTTAAATATGATTTAGGTTTGTAGTAATTTTGATTTTTTTTTTTGTTTGAAATGGAAGATATGGGTTTTGTTAGTTAATATTTTATAATTTGCTTGGCACTATATTTTGTATTTTAGTGTATATTGAAATGAAAGGTGAGATATAACATAAAATAAAGAAATCGGTGAACCTGATGCTATACATCTTCTTAGATCTTTTTTTCGTTTGCGAAAATAGTGAAGTCCCGCATTTGCTTAGGTCTTTTTGTTGTTCATGAATATAGTAAGGTCAGTTTGTAAAGAAGAGTGCAAGCTTTTCTTTTTATTAATGTTTTATAATTTGCTTGGTATTTTATTTACTCATCTTATGTCATTTTAGTATGCAGGAATGAACTAAAATGGAATCGCAATTCCATATTTCGTTCCCATTTCTAATGTTTGGAAGTACATTTTAGAGTTAAAATTGCGATTCCGTTTCTACTTTATTATTATAATTAATTAAAATTACTTCTAATCTTGAAAGAATTTATAACATACAATAATTGAGGACATTTTCTACAAATAATTTTATTTGAGAATTTAACATCATTCTATTCCATTTTGTTGCCATCTGTAAACATAAGAAAGAATTTCTCATTCTGATCTTCATCTCATTCTTCATTTTATTTCAATCCATTTCATTTTGGATTATTCCCTTCATATCAAACATGGCATTAATTTATATTGAAATGAAATGTGAGATAAAAGATAAAGTAAAGAAATTGATGAATTTGGTACTATATGTCTTCTTAGATCTTTATATCATCATTTTAATGCTTCATGTGAATAGAACACAGTAAGGACAATTCATGTGAATAGATATTTCTATCATTATGATATATTATTGTTTTAATACCTTTTGTTTTTTCACTTACTGTTGTTTATCATATATGATATGTTTTTCTTCTAATGCCTTCTACTTTTCACATCAATATTGTTTATCTTCTTCAAACTACATTTGAGTATAATATAATTTACAATTTTTTTAGATTATTTCACGCTATGGGGATGTTTAGTATTATTTAAACGTTTTCTAAAATTCTTTATTTTAATAGCCATCGATGGAATTGTTTAATATTGAATCTATATTACTATGTTCAATTGAATGAAAAAGGAAGGGAGGAGTGAGGAAGGAAAATTTAGGTTTCCCATTATTTGGAAAGAATTATAAAAAATGAGGGAAATATGGGTCAAGGGAGGATTTAAATATATTGCGTATAAATGTCACTTTTTAAATAGAAATGGATAATCATTAGACTTCACTAAAAAAAAATAGGGAATGTGGCTAAATAAATGCATAATGGTATCATTTGGTAGTTTTAATAGAAAAGGATTAAGGAGTAAGGATTGATTAATCCATATGGTAGTTTTCTAATTAGTATCATAGAATATTTGATAGTTGTTATTTTTGCTAAGGTTTTTACGATAAAAATAAATAGTCATCATAATTGATGAAATTTCAATTCTTCAAATTCAATGTATGGTTTAAAAATTTCCAAGTAAGAATGAGATTCTACTATCCCATTTATTAAAAAAACTGTGGAAAAACTTTATTATATAGGCTGTGTTATTTAATTGAGATGATGAAAATTTAAGATTAAATTTATTTGTATGAAATGTTTTATTAATCATGAATTAAAATATGAGGGAGCTTAAATTAATATGATAATAATTGGAATTTTCATTGATTTAGAAAATGTTTATTCTTTCCATAAGAGAGTAACATTTAGGAATCAAATGTCAATATTTTAGAAAATAGAAATTCTTACTCAATACTTCATTTTTTATTTGTTTTCTTACCAAAAAAAAAGGTAACATTATTTACATTTATATATGGTGCGGTATTATAGACAATTATTATTAGCTTTAAGAAATAAAAGCATGATCAATAATATATCATTTTCTTTCGACACTTACTATGAATATTTATTGGTTGAAAAGACTAAAGTTCGTAAATTTTAATAGCCATATCATCTGAATGTTATCTGCTAGTAATTATATATTAATTATATATATATATACATATGATATGTTAGAATATGTTTAGAAAAGCGAGTTGAGATAGCAAATATTTATCCCTAATTATTGATAAAGGCATATTTTTTATATTTTAATGTGCAAATTAGATAGAATTATTATTGATTTTATAGAAATCATTAAGAAATAATACTTAATTATTTTCATTTAGACATTTTAGGAATCAGAGGGTTCAAGAGTGAAATTACAGACAAATTAGAGGAGTTTTACACAAATGAACGAAAGCTGAATCAACATGTTGCAATTTGGAATTGAAGGCAGTCGATCTATCAGCCGGCCTATAATATATATTGGTGGCCTTTTAAAACTACGTTAACGGCCTTAAAGCTTACACAACCAGCCTTTAATAAAAGGAAGTCAATCGCGAGACAACCTTAATTTTTCTTATAAATAGATGTGTTTGATCGTTTGAGAGATACACATACTTCCCTTAGACTTAAACAGCCGTAAAACAGTTATTAGATAGTTCTTGAAGAATTCGTGTGTAGAATTGCTTAGATCGTTGAGAAGATTTTTCTTTTGTTATGGAGACCAAATTTTAGAATTACAATTGAAGTTTATCTTTTCCAATTACAGAATTGGTGACATCAATTTTAATTATATTTATGCAATTATGTGAATTATTCATGCTTTTAGTTATGAATTTCCTTGCAATTTCAATTAGTAGTTATGCTTTTGTTTTAAATTCATAGCTAGCTAAATTTATTTATGGGAATTGATGAACCCTAGATAGCTAAGATGATGATTATGTTTGTGTTATAGGATTAATAAATATAGGGATAATTCATTATTGCAATTTCTATGATTTCGATTATAATTGTTAGAAACCCTGGTGATACGGGAGTTGATGGGTTTGTTAGAAATTCTTGGTTAATATAATTAATCAATGTGGAAGCAGCGTTGATCAAATTAATTAGAAATTATCTAGAGATTAATGCAATGTTCGGTGATTGATTATTCACTAAGGCATTAGGGATAATTGATTTAAGACATTAGAGAATCATAGTACTAAGAGATATATGATTGTAATTTAGAGTTTACTGTTAATTAGAGATGTAAGAGCTGATTGATTAATTAGGGGTTTAAATCCTTAAAGTTTAAGGTATAACAATTTCACTTGAATGATCATATAACTATTAATTTATATAATATGATAACAATTTGATTTATATATTCTGAGGTAGATTTTGTTTTCCTATGATTCTCACTTGATTGCTTAGTTTTAAATATTTTATAGTTATTTTCTTTTCAATAGTTTTAGTATAATTATCAGATCAATTAATTTAATTTTGATTGCCTGAACATTGATAAGAACTCGCATACGATTAGTAATTTCTTAGTCTTTGAGGGATCAACAATCTTACTTACTCTATATTACTGGATTCTAACCCAATATACTTGTTGGAGTATTCACGATTTATTTTTTTTAATATATATAGTTTAAGCAAATCAAGTTTTTAATGCTATTCTCAGGGACTGGAAATATTAAGCCTTTTAGTTCTATTAATAATTTAGGCATACTTGACGACGTAATATATATATATATATATTGTTCTCTTTGCAAGTGTTTTATGTGTATGAGTAGAAGTGATGAAACTTTATTACTAGATTCTAAAAGAGAGTGTACCTTGCATCAGTTGAGGTGAAAGAACAGAAGAAGGAGAGAAGAGATGGCAGGTAACAAGAATAATTAGATGTAGGGAGTACTATGAGACTATATAGTACCCACAGTGATGGGTTTAACTATAAGGAGGCCTACTATTCAAGCTAACAACTTTGAGTTGAAACTATCCCTCATTCAGATGGTTTAGATAAATTAGTTTGGAGGAGATCTTAATGAAAGTCTTGACGAGTATATTGTAGGATTCCTTCAATACTGCAATACAGTGAATATGAACAACATAACAGACCGGGTTATCGGATTACAACTCTTTCCCTTTTCGTAAAAGGATAAAGCCAGAGCTTGGTATCATTCACTGCTATAAGATTCTATCACCACCTGGGCTAATCTTTCATCATATTCTTAAGGAGATTTTTCCTGTCACGCCTCGAAGCGGCAGCGTCGTAACAGCCTCGCCGTGTAAACCATTGTAAGATAAAAGTTGGCCTTACAACCACTATCTTAGACTTGATCTACATAAGGCGTCCATAATTAACTTGCTTTGAAGTAAATAGTTTATAATTTTAAATAAATTATTTACCTAAGATAGTGAAAAATTATAAAATAAAAGCTTAGACCTTAAGAATATATGTTTGTTCTTCAAATATTTTTCCTCACTCCCCAGGATCCAGCAGTTACTAGCTTTAGAGTAGTTGTATGCTGCTTCTTGGCCAGCACCTGCATGATGTCTATAGGGATGTGAGCTGGATGGAGGACTTATGAGGTGCAATGCATGTTCAAGAAAATACCATCGCACGACATTGTCCGGCCCGTCGTGAAATTAGAGAAATTTCGCCTGCTTTAATCCGGGTTGAGGAGTTATCATTAATGCAACAGCTCACAACTAAACCCAGGCTTGTGCAATGTAGACCTCGCTCCTTCCACGACTATTTTTGAACCATTGGCTTCACCCTCACCGTGACCTCATCTCTTGTCACTTAGTTCGACTAAGGATGACGAAGGGACCATTATGCAATCCTGCGCTATCCCTTTCGAAGGGGTCGATATTTGGCTAGAGAGTCATAAGTTCCCCTAATGGGTTGCCATGTAGGTGCAATTATGATTATAGGTCGTATATTTGATTAGGTCTAGTTTAGGGTGATTAATCATTTCATACAAATCATACAATACAAGACAGAACAACAGACAGAATCATAGCATCATTATAATCAAGCACATGCACACAACCAACTATCTAACAAGCACAACCAAGCATAATCTCAAGCCTTCAAAATACAGCAACGTATTAATCCTAACTTACCTGGACTCCTTGCTCATTCACTCGAGGTTCAACTTGCTCAGATCATCGCCGATCATCCCTATAACACAAACATGGTTTCAGTTTTTCTTATAACTATTATAGGTTCGTTTTATCTTATAACGCTTATTATGATCTTTTGTTTAAAGTTTAATATATCCAATTATCTAGGTTCTCAAATCTTTTACAATTACTCTAGGCTTGGGGTTAGGTTCGGGTTCAATTTCCGTATCAATTTCTAAATTAGGTTCTAGTTCAATTTTTTAAGTACCGTTTTATACCCGAACCCTAAAAATTCGTTTCAACTCATAATATGAAATTAATCACATTACTTCCCAATATCCTAAATACCATCACTACCCGTAGTTAGTATTTTATTCCACCCAATACACTTAAATCCATATTAGTATACCGAATTTAGTCCTAATGTGAGAAATTTTTACATTTTTTATATAATTATATAAATTTAATTTTTCTATCAGATTTATTATATATTTTTATTATTATCATAGTATCAATTTTTATTCTAATGTTTTCTATTTATTATATTTCAAATAATTACATATTATGTATTATCACCTATTATGTATATAATACATATCTAATATTTCAATCACTCTAATTACCATCTCCTAACATCAATTATCATTTCAAAGTGTTTAAATTCATCTTAAATCATATTTGACACCTAATTACCCTAATTTACAAAATTAACTATTTTTCACTATTACTTATTTACTACAAAATTAAGCTAATAATTACATCTAACACCCTAAATGCTACAAGTATCATATTTCATCAGATTTCAACATCTTAAAACATATAATTATTTACTAAATCAGTAATTAACCATTTAATTACTTAATTAACCCTAAATTATCCAATTTTTCCATCATTTTAGGGCTAAGAATTAACTTAAAAATTTCAAAAATTAATTTTAAAAAATGGCTTCATTGCACTGTTCCCTATCACTTAAGCATTCTACAGAAAAAATTTGAGCTCCAAACTATACTCCTAAGTCTATTTAGTTCTAGTTCTAATCATGTTCAATTTTGTTTAATTTGTTAAGAACCTTATATTTTTAGACATGATTAAACTAAATCACTATTTTTTCCTAAATCTGCATACAATAAAACCTTAGAATAACAAGTTTCATAATTTTCTAGGCAAAATAACTAATTTTAAGAAATTATACAAAACCGGAATAGATAAGGGACTCACCCGGTTCGATGCCTTTTGGCCGTCTAAATCTGGTTTAAGTGAGTTGGCCGGCTTAGGTGGTGGGTTTGGAGTAGGGTGGTAGTGGTAGCTTAGTCCCAAGTGGTGGTAGTGTATCGGTTTGGCTCACTAGCTCTATCTGTACAGTTTTACTTTCTTTTTTTTTTTTTTTTTTCAGGTTTTTCTCTTAAATTTTCGAAGCTCTCTATTTTTTTTTCTGATTCCTAACTGTTCAAAGGAGCTCTATAAATTGTCTCCCTATTTAAAAAAGTTTTTGGTAATTAATATGCATTAAATGGGATAAAACATTATCCAAATTCCTTAATTTTTGGCTTTTGTGTTGCTTAATTCTAATTGGATAATCTTTCTTCTTTAGTTCTTGACTTGCCACCACTAGATATTCATCATTCCCTATCCCTCTGATTTTTTTTTCTAATATTTTCTCAATTAATTAATAATTTTCTTTAATTATTTAGTAAGTTTTTGGCCAATTTAAGTAATTTCGCGTATTTTTACCTATACGTAAATACATGTAAGGCACATGTGAACATTCTTAATTATTATTTAGGTCGTTCTATGATTTCTAGTATACATATAATTTACCTCTAGTAATTCGTTAATTATCAGAATGCATTTTACGTATTTTCGATAAATAACGAGTTATATACTTAAAATTTGGAATTTTTATATTCTTTTATTTCATTGCTTATTTTTTTAAATTCAAACTTACGGAATCATTTTACTAATATTTCTTTTTTTATTTATAATTTAAGCTCGATTGGATTTTTCAGTTGATCGAAACCCTAAGTAACTAGTTGTGGGGCTTACATTTCCTACCGTTAGAACTGTAAAACTAAGTAATGACATCACTAACTTTACCAAGTTTAGTGGTGAGTTACTTTATGAGGCATAAGAGAGATTCAAGATGGCGATTAGGAAATGCCCACATCATGGCTTGTTAGATAATCTCCTAATTGAGATCTTTTATCTCAGTTTGGATAAGACATTGAGGTCCCTAGTTGATGCTGCCACTGGAGGTGCTCTGATGGGTAAGATCTATAATAAAGCAAGTGCACTGATAGAAGAGATGGCTTCCAATGCACATAACTAGCAAAACGAGAGAAGCAAGTTAGGAGTGGCAACAACCAGTGACAACAACATTGTATCTCAATTAATAGCTCAGATTACAACTCTCACTACTCAGGTAAGTAAACTCACCTCAACACAGTCTTTTAATGCTAATCCTATTAGTTTTTGTAAGTTATGTTTAGGACCACATTCTGCTCTTATGTACCTAATTGGGAATTACTCAGCTCTAACTAGTATAGAACAGGTGAATTTTGCCAACAATTTTCAACGCGGCAATCGAGGACCATTTTTGAATACGTATAATCCTGGGTGGTGTAATCATCCAAATTTTTCATGGAGAAACAAGAACAATGCATTTCAACCACCACCTAGATTTTAGAAGTAAGGTCTTACTTAGAACGCTCCACTTCAGCAAAATTAGTCTAGAATAGATGAGCTCATGTTGAGCTATATGCAAAAGACTGATACCATGTTATAGAATCAACAAGCAACTATTCAGAATTTAGAGAATCAAATTAGTAAGATCTCTCAACAGTTGAGTAATAGACCATCAAGGTCTTTACCTAAAAATACTAAAGAGAATCCTAGAGGTGTCAACGCTATTATGCTGAGGAGTGGAAAAGTAGTGGAAATAGTTGACCAATAAGTTGAAGAAAAGGTAGAGATTCCAAAGAAAGGAAAAGGGAAGCGGGTGGAAGAGGAACCAAAGTAGAAGTCATTAGAAGTAAAACCTTATGTTCCTCTAGTCCCTTTTCTAAGAAGACTGAAGCAATAGCAGCTAGACACTCAATTTACCAAATTCCTAGATGTCTTCAAGAAGCTACAAATCAACATTCCTTTTGTAAAGGCACTTCAATAGATGCCTTCGTATGCCAGATTCATGAAGGATTTGCTCACCAAGAAGAGAAATATTGATGGGAACGAACCAGTAATGCTTACAGGAAAGTGCTTCATGATCTTTCAAAAAAATTTATCCACCCTACTTAAAAAACAAAGAGATTAAGGGAGTTTTATTGTTCCTTACACTATAGGAAATTTTCAATTTGATAAGGTTCTTATTGATTTAGGTATAAGTATAAATTTAATACTCTTGTATATTTTTAGGAGCTTAGGACTTGGAGATTGCAAGGAGACTCATGTTATCTTGCAACTTGTTGATAGGAGTATCAAATACCTAACGGGTATTGTTGAGAATGTCTTAGTGAAGGTAAACAAATTTATTTTCCTAGTCAACTTTATAGTCCTGGAGATAGAAGAGGACAGAGAGGTACTTATGATCCTCGGCAGACGATTTCTTACAATAGGTAAGGTGTTGATAAACGTAGAACAAGGTAAGCTTACTTTAAGAGTTATGGATAATCAAGTAACATTTAATGTTTATGAAGCCATAAAGCATTTTGATGATTGCAAATCCTGTTACACTATTGATATTTTTTATGAGATTACCTATGAGTCTATAGAAGAGAAAGTAGGAATGGATACCATAGAATCAGTTCTTAGGGACCTAGATGATTGGAGAGATGACGACTAGCCTAAAGAAGGCAGAGAACAGGTATCATAAATCCAAGTTCAATACTATGAAGAGCTAAGTACTAGGGAAAAGAAGCCAGTCCCATCATTGACACAACCTCTGGTGCTTGAACTTAAACCTTTACCTAGTCATTTAAAATATGCTTATCTTGGAATAAATGATACTTTACCAATGATTATCTCCTCTTCTTTGACAGGTGACTAAGAGAAACAACTTCTAGGAGTTCTAAGAGAGCATCAAGAAGCCATCGGGTGGACCATTGGCAATATTGAGGGGATTAGTCCCTTAATTTGCACTCATAAGATATTGCTTGAGGCTAAGTGTAAACTCACAATATAACCATAAAGACGACTTAACCTAACTCTCAAGGAGGTAGTGAAAAAAGAGGTACTTACATTACTGGATGTAAGTATTATCTACCTTATCTTAGATAGCAAGTGGGTTAGTTTCGTTCAAGTAGTGCAAAAAAAAAAAAAAAAAATTGTTATGATCATGGTAAAAAATGAGGATAATTAGCTAATCCCTACTCGCATTGTGACCGGATGGAGAGTTTGCATAGACTATAGAAAATCAAATGATGCTACTCGTAAAGACCACTTTCTACTCCCTTTCATTGATCAGATGTTAGAAAACTTTCAAGGCATGATTACTATTGTTTTTTTAGATGGATATTCTGGTTATAATCAAATTCATATTGCACCCGAGAACTAGGAGAAAACCACCTGTATATGTCCTTATGGCAATTTTGCCTTTAGGAGAATGCCCTTTGGTCTTTGTAATGCATTCGCGACTTTTCAAAGATGTATAATGTCTATAATTTCTAACATATTAGAAGATTTTATTGAAATATTTATGAATGACTTCTTTGTTTTTGGGAAGTCATTTGACTCATGTTTGACTAATTTAGGTCGTGTGCTTAAAAGGTGTAAAGAAACTAATCTACTTTTGAACTGACAAAAATGCCATTTTATGGTAAGAGAGGGAATAGTCTTAGGTCACAAGGTATTGAAAAAGGGATTAAAGATGATAAAGCTAAAGTGGAGATAATAGAGAAACTATCACCACCTACTTCAGTCAAAGGAGTCAGGAGCTTCATAGGGTATGCTGGTTTTTACAAGAGATTTGTTAGGGACTTCTCTAAAATCTCTAAACCTCTTTGTAATTTACTCAAAAAGGATGCTATCTTTGTTTTTTATAACAGTTGTTTGTAGGCATTCAATCTATTAAAGAAGAAGCTTACCTTGATACCAGTGATCATTGCACATGATTGGGAGCTTTCTTTCGAAATATTGTATGATGTCAGGGATTATGCTATAGGAGCAGTACTTGGGTAGAGGAGAGAGAAGTTATTTTATGTTATATACTATACGAGTAAAACCCTAAATGAGGTGTAGAGAAACTATGCCATGATAGAGAAAGAACTTTTAGCGATTATATCTACTTGCGACAAGTTTAGGCCTTATCTCATAGGTTCTAAAATCATAGTATATATAGACCATGCAACTGGAGAGAACTGGGCGAATGTCCACTTTTACATTTCAAGTTTATAGAGAAATTCATGTAATTGAATTGAGTTAAATTAGTTATTTTCTAGGTTTATATGATGAAGAGAAAGTCAATCTACCCAACTTGTGGCCTAGTGATATGATTGTTAAGAGATTTTTGTTTCAGTTGATTCATCCCAAGTAGGATGATTTTATACCTTCAAAGTTGCTCGCCATGACTTTCTTAGCAGTAGAGCACTGGCTACTTTACCATATTCTTGCTCATACTCTCAGCTGTAAAAAGACTACTTATAGCAAGGTAGCCAATTTTGACATTTTTTATTTATACAGTATGATTTGTAGGTATCGAATAGATCTAAGAGTAGAAATAACACATTTTATCTATAGACAGATAGATGATACTAGGACACAAGTTATCTTTTGTAGTGGGTATATTACAGCATTATTGAAAGGTATGGGGCTTTTTCAAGAATCGGAGAGGGATGATAGTATTCCATGTAAGCTTATTTCTGTTGCACCCTTTAGGGGTTGGGGACTGGTTAAGATAAATAATAGGCTCCATCCTATTGATGAAGAGGATATTGTTAAGTGCTGAAATTAAAGAAGTTTGGAATGTAATTAGGAAAGAAAGGAAAAAGAATAAGAAGTTTCAGATTACTATGTTTAATATACTAAAGTTTGCTATCTCGTGTTTTCAGCTAGCAGCTGCAGAGCAACTCCATTATGAGACTTCCAATGTAGGGAGTAGCAACACTAATCAAGATAGTTACATATTTGCATGCCTTTTTTTATTTATTTTTGTGTTATTTTCACTTTTTTTATTTTTATTTTTCTGTTTGGTTATTTTTGTTTAGTACCCATCTGTTTAGGTAACTTTGGATCATTAACTCTACAATGTACTATTGAGTGCACTTTTATGCTATCTTTGCTTTTTCATATTTCTTTGCGTTTGATGAGACAGGTCAGATTTGAATTTTATGTTAAAAATGATCTTATGCTTGGAATTTTCCCTATTACTGAAAATTTGAATCCAGGAGAGTACTAATTTTCATTTCTTATTGTTGTGAATTTTTATTTTATTTTTATTTCCTCTTGTAAATTGAATAGAAGACAGTGTGGACACTATCTATTCTAAGTGGGAGGGAAGGAAATATAGAAAATGGATTTTGAATTAAATTGAATATCAATTTTGATGCTGGTTTTTGTTTACAACTAGTTATACTTTCCTATCAGCTTAAACTTTATTTGTTCTTAAGTATCTGGTAATGTTTAGGCCAATTTTTTTTTTTTTCAAAAATTTGAATTTCTTGTTTGAAATCTAGAGATTATACAAAGAAAAAAAATTTGCTGATAGCATTTGATCGTGATTTGAATAATTAACTTATTAAGGTGGCTTACTCACCAATATTACTATTTTTGTACTCAGTTAAAATTAATTAATCAATTCTTTAGGAACCTAATTTACCTAGTTTTTAACCTTAAAATTTGAAGTTTAAGAGTCAGTTAAGTCCTTAAGTGAAAAGTAAACAGGTTCACTTCTATGTAAGGTTAGTTAGTATATGGTCTTTTAGTTATTCTAATGGTACTTTAACACTTAGTGAAAGAGGTAAGTGAAGCTTTGAACTTAGTGATTCTTATAAAAGAAGTTTGAAAAATTTTAGCGAATATTCCAAAAATGATGAAATGAGAGGCTTTACTCTAATAACTCAAGAAATTGAGTTAAGAGTATTTTAACTTAAACGTTAGAGTGAGAAAGAGTTCGTAGAGGTTCCTTTAAAATCTGGTCACTTGGGTGATGAGCCTTAGATGTGCTGACTCAATGTACTCACTATAACGAGAAGGGTGAAAAGGAAAAAGTTCAGTATTTAAACTACAAAGGAAAAAAAAAATGGGAATTGAAAATGGAAATTTGAATGCAATTCAAGAAATGAATTAAGGTTTGTAATAAAAAAGAAGAAAACATAGGGATAAAGCAAATACCATATGCTTTCATTACTTTGTTAACTTGTTTATCAGAATAATTAGAGGGATAAGATGTTTGTAAACAACAATGAAGTTTAAATGGGTGTTTTTCCTTCTAGGATTGAATATTTACTTTTGAAATAGAAATCTTAGGTTAAACATTTGGATCAAAATTTGTTTTCTCTAAAATGACTGATTAATTTCAATTGTAGTTCTTTGATCACATATTTTGGTTTGGCTCAAGTGGTGGGCATTATAAATTAGTGAGTTTGAAAGTGTGAAATATCAGATGTCTTGGATTAACAATTGGAAAATTTGTATTTTCAATGATAAATTTCTTTAGTTCTATTTATTTTGCTTGAGGACAAGCAAAAGTTTACGTGTAGAGGAATGGATAAAGGCATATTTTTCATGTTTTAATGTGCAAATTAGATAGAATTATTATTGATTTTATAGAAATCATTAAGAAATGGTACTTAATTATTTTCATTTGGGCATTTTAGGAATTAGAGATTCAAGAGTGGAATTATGAACAAATTAGAGGAGTTTTATGCCAATGAATGAAGTCCAAATTAATACATTGCAATTTGGAATTGAAGGTAGTTGGACTATTAGTCGGCCTATATTGTATATCAATGGCCTTTGAAAACTACATCGCCAACCTATCAGTCAGCCTTCAATAAAAAGAAACCAGTAGCGAGACGGCTTTAATTTTTCTTATAAATTGACATGTGTTTAATTGTTTGAGAGACACATACATTTCCTTTAGACTTAGAGAGTCGTAGAATAGTTATTATATAGTTCTTAAAGAATTTGTTTTTAGAATCGCTTAAATCGTTGAGAAGATTTTGCTTTTGTTGTGGAGACCAAATTTTAGAGTTGCAATTGAAGTTTATTTTTTCCAATTACAAAATTGGTGACATCAATTTTAATTATATTTATGCAATTCTATGAATTATTCATACTTTCAGTTATGAATTTCTTTACAATTTCAATTAGTAGTTATGCTTTTGTTTCAAATTCCATAGCTAGCTAAATTTATTTGTGGGAATTGATGAAATCCTAGATAGCTAAGATAATTATTGCATTTGTGTTATAGAATTAATAGATATATGGATAATTCATAATTGCAATTTTTATGATTTTGATTATAATTGTTTAATTGATTATAATTGTTAGAAACCCTAGTGATACAAGAGTTGATATAGGGTTTGTTAGAAATTCTTAGTTAATTTGATTAATTAATGTAAAAGTAGTATTAATCAAATTAATTAGAAATTATCTAGAGATTAATGCAATATTCCACGATTAATTATTCACTAAGACATTAGGGATAATTGATTTAAGATATTAAACAATCATAGTATCGAGAGATATATGATTGTAATTTAGAGTCCATTGTTAATTAGAGATGCGGGAGTTGACTGATTAATTAGGAGTTTAAATATTTAAAGTTTAAGGCATAATAATTTCACTTGAATAATCATATAATTATTAATCTATATAACATGATAACAATTTGATTTGCATAATTTATGGTGGATTTTGTTTTTTCACGATTTTTAATTGATTGTTTCGTTTTAGATATTTTATAGTTATTTTCTTTTCAATAGTTTTAGTATAATTATTGGATTAGTTAATTTAATTTTGATTGTTTGAATATTGATAAGAACTAGTATAGGATTAGTAATTTTTTAGTTTTCAAGAGATCGATAACTTTACTTGCTCTGTATTACTTGATTATGACTTGTCGGAATATTCACGATTTATTTATTTATTTATTTATTTATATATATAGTTAAATGAATCAATTGTACACTTAGCATTTCCTTATACTAAAAAATAAAAGCTAATCAGTTAAGTCAATGTTGCATCTTAACTTATATGAACATATTTATGAGATTTTGATTGATGTTACTAACGTCCTTCACTGTAGCATTTGGTTGTTATCTATAGGCACTTTTTTTTTTGGTGAACTCCTCGATATTGGTCCACTAAATATTTCTACTTAATTGCTTCGTTTTCTCCTAAACTTATATTACCTTGCCATAAATAATAATTCTCCACGTAGTCCACTAAACCAAATTCACCTCATAATTAAAGCACTAGTCTTCACTTGCCACTTTTGATAGAAATCTGCAGAAACCATGATATTCCATCGCCCATCGCATCGTGCTTTTAGCCGATATAAATTTTAATCCGCCGGTACAGAAAAAAGATAAGATCTCTAGCAAATGGGTAAAAGACTAATCCCTTCCCTGACCATCGGTAGCACCCATGACTACACTGGATTATTTCTGAGATGGTATCTTAAAGGTTACATTACCTTCTTCTTTTTTTTCTTTTTTTTTTCCAACTTAATTTAAAGCCTCGTTTCAACCTAAACGTTTTAAGGGGCTCCTAATAAGTAATAATCAATGAATGGTTAGTGATTTTCTAGAGATAAATCTAAAAAAAGGTTGAGAAAACCCATTCAAAAAGAAGAAAGCGTTATGGTGATTTGGGTTAGTCCACGATGAAAGGATACATCAACGGTCAAGTTAGTTCATATTAAGTTTGATTTTCTTCAGCAACAAGTTTAATGTAGTAGCATGTTAGAAGAAGCTAATTTAATTATAGAATATTATGCGAGAGGATCTTTCTCTAACTTTTACAGATTCTCTCATTAGGAGAGCTCTTCGTACCATAGGGTGTTTGTTGATAGGTGATAAACTCTTTTTTTTTTTTTTAATGCATTTTCATCATTTTTGCATCATTTATCACTACCTGGTTCTTTGGAGACAAAAATCTACCAGAGAAAATTTCCGTCTCTAATGGAATTAATCAGCAACGGATTTGCAGGGGATTTTCCACCTTTTATGGTATATTAATATGTTTTCATAATTTTTTTTTGTTTAATCTTAAATTATAATACCTTTTCGTTATTAGGTTTCCTAAAATTACTTTAATAGATGTCATTTAATTTTTAAATATGATTTTTTTTCTTCTATGTTGATTATGGTATATGTTGATAGGCATTTTTTATAAATGAGCTAAAAGCGAAATTAGTAAGAGGGGGATTCAAGCTCAACTCTAAAAATTTAGTTAAGGTACAATTTATTCACATCTATTATAAATAAGGAATAAGACTCGGGTAAGAGGCCTTCTCTTTCTCTCATACTCTCAATTTTATGGTCTTATTATCATGACAAGAGATAAGGAATAAAACTCAAGAAAGGGGCTCTCTCTTTCTCTCTTACTCTCAGCTTTACAGTTTTATTATTACGATTAAAAAAAAGATTAACTTAAACATTAAAGTGATTACGTTAGAATATCTTCTAATGCCCTCTATAGTCATTTGTTATTTTGCTGATACCTTCATAGTGGAATAAAATTTTTTTATCAATAATTCGCTCCATCTGCTAAAATAAACACAATCCATTACTACAAATTTCGGTGATTTTTCGGAATTTTCTGGTGGGATGTTTCTCTTAACGGTTATAGTCAAATTTAGTTATATTTTCCGCATTTTCTTCTCCAAATTTGGACTACTGGTGCCACAAAAGGAAAAACTATCTTAGATAATTACCACCAACTCATCGATTAACACCTATCTCTGACATCTACCATTGTAATCTATAAAATTATTTTTTGGTGTGGTAGAGAGATGTAAGAAAAAGGGGTTTGCAAAAGAATAACTACTGTTGAAACGGAGGTGGAAATTTTATTTCGAATCACATTTATACTTGTTGTGTATATGGGGTCCACCTCATGTGGGACCCACTATCCCAAAAAAAAACCCAAAAATTAACTGACTCAATTTAGGCGGTGAAACAAACCACCCATCTATTCTATAAATATGGCTCATGTAGCCATTTTACAACACATACACACATAATGATGATTAGCAAACGATGATGAGGGTGATGAATTAGGCATGGAAGAGACACGAGAGATAGAGACTGAAAGAGCAATCCGATTTCTGAAGTTTGGTATTCGACAGTTTCGGATAACCTTGTTGTCATTTAATTGTGTGTATATTTTATATTACCTTGTTATTTAAGGGATTACTTCTAGTAGTATTAGGGAAAGCATACTTTTAATTCCATTGTTTCTATAATGGAAGTATTTTTTTTGTGGTCTCATAATTTTTGTTTTGAGTTCTCTACGTAATATCTTAGCTTTTGTTATTTATTATTTTTAGCATTCGTTATTTTATTACTTCTATATTATCACATATGGGAAAGAAGTTAATTAAATATACAATAGTATAACCAATCCTTTCCTAACAAGTGGTATCAGAGCTAGGTTCCCTAAGTTAGCTCAATTGGTTTGGCTTAGTATTTAAGTTGTGTTTACTTGAGTAATATTTGCGTGATAAATATAGAGGATTTACCTAGTGCTATGATAAAGTTGACATCATCGAATTATTCGATATGGACAACTAAGATGAAAGATCTTTTATATTGTAAAGATTTATATGCACCATTGAATAGCGTTGGTGTAAAGACAAAAAATATGTTTGATGATGAGTAGAAAATTATTCATAGAAAACCTGTCGGATATATTCGACAATGGGTAGACAATAGTGTGTATCATCATGTTGCTCAAGAAACCCAAGCAAATAATTTGTGGAGAAAAATTGGAGTTCATGTATGAGAGGTAGACCACGTTAAATAAGGCTTCTTTGATAAGAAGAATTGTGAACTCTAAATATAGAGATGGTTTTAGTATAACAGAGCACTTAAGAAACTTTTAGGGATTGATAAATTAATTGACCACCATGAAATTAAAGCTTGATGATGAAGAGACACTCATGATATTTGTTAGCAAGATGGGACAGTTACCATGCAAATGGTAATGGATAGTTTGATAAATGAAGAAGCTAGGTAGAAGGAGCATGGTGTGAGTTTAGAGACATAAGCATTGGTTTTCGATAAGTAAGATAGACAAGGAAGAAGTAAAAGTAAAGACCTTGGTAAAAGATTTGACAGATCTAAGGGAAGATCAAAATCTATAAGAAGAGTTAAATGTTATTATTGCAATAAGCTTGGCCATGTGAAATAAGAATTTAGAATTTGGATACGAGAGTAGGAGAAAGAAAAAGGTCAAGATAGAAATAAAGATACTACAACATCTATCAATGATGAAATTGTTATCTTCTAGGATGATGCTTGTGTTAGTCTTGCTTGCTAAGATAGTGATTGGGTTATTGATTTGAGTGCTTCTTTTCTTGTTACACCACACAATGAATTTTTTACATCCTATACTAGTGGCAACTTTCGCTATGTGAAGATTAGAAATATTGGTGCATCCAAAATAGTTGGCGCATTGAAAATAGTTGGCATGGGGGATATATGTTTACATACCAATATTGATTGTAGGTTAATTCTTAGAAATGTTAGACATGTGTTGGATATTTGTGTTAACCTTATTTTTATTGGTAAGGTTGATGATGAAGGATATTTAAGTAACTTCAGCGAAGGAAAATGGAAGCTCACCAAGGGTTCCCTTATTTTGGCTAAAGGCAAGAAATGCAATACCCTTACTTGATGTTAGCAAAATTAAGTTAAGGAGAGGTAAATACAATTTATGATTCTTCTACTAAGCTTTGGCATAAAAGGCTTGGGCACATCAGTGAGAAAGGGTTTTAGCTTCTTACTAAGAAACTTTTGCCTAATGTAAAGGATATTTTTTTAAAAACCTGTACACATTGTCTTGTTGGTAAACAACATAGAGTAGCATTTTGACATTCTCCACCATTAAGATCACATGTGTTAGAGTTAGTACATACTAATGTGTGTTATATGAAGGACCATTCCCTTGGTGGTGCTTTCTATTACATGACTTTCATTGATGATCATTCAATAAAATTATGGGCATTTTCATTGAAAACAAAAGAGTAGGTTTTAGAAGTTTTCAAGTAGTTTCCTATAAAGGTGGAATGAGAAACTAGAAGAAAACTCAAATGTGTTTAAGTAGATAATGTGTAACGACTTAGCTAGAACTCCTCCCACTGAGTTATTGTTTGTTTTGGCATGGGACATTGCATGATTTTGTCCCTTGGTGTAGCAGCTTCCTATGAGGTCACTCATCTTGGGATTGCTCCAACCTGAGCATGCTTAACATAAGAGTTTTAACGTATTCCGAATCGTTACACCAAAAGGCGCCTCAATGATTTAGAATTCCGTGTAAGGGGTATTACACTCCACCCCTTTTACAGAACTGACGTTCTTTTTAGTTTTGTTACATAGGTCCAAAACCATCACTAGGTAAGGCTCCACTCTTTTGGTTGGTCGACTGCTCTAATACCATTTGTAATGATCTAACCAGAACTCCTCCCATTGAGGTATCGCCCGATTTAGTTTGGAATGTTGTACGGTTTTGTCTCCTAGTACAACAACTTTCTAAGAGGTTGCCCATCTTAGGATTGCTCTAGCTTGAGCACACTTAACTTTAAAGTTTCGATGTACTTCAAGTTGTTACACCAAAAAGCACCTCGATGATTTAGAATTTCGTTACTTAGCATGTAAGGGGTATTACATAATGGTGGTAAACATAAAGACCCATTTGAATACTATTGCAATACCCATAGCATTAAGTTAGAGAAAAGCGGTCCAAAAAACCCGCAACATAATGGTATAGCTGAGAGAATGAATAGGACCATCACCAAGAGAGTTAAATGAATGCTTTCTCATGCGAATCCACCAAGCTCATTTTGGGTAGAAGCATTAAGGATAGCAGTCGATTTAATTAACTTGTTGCCTTCATATCCTCTGGATGGTGATATCCTAGAGTGAGTTTGGATAGAGAAAGATGTTTCTTATGATCATTTGAGAGTATTTGGGTGTAAGGCCTTTATTTGTATCCCTGAAGATGAGAGGGGTAGGTTCGATGCTAATCCAAAGCAATTTATTTTCTTTGGTTATGCATATGAAGAGTTTGGTCATAGATTGTGGAATCTAATGGAGAAGAAGCTTATTAAAAGCAGAGATATGGTATTTGTAGAGAATCAAACTATCTTAGATGCATAAAAACCTAAGAAGCTAAAATCTTTAAATAAGTATCCTACTAATTTAGATCTAATTACTATACCTAAAGTTCATGGAAATCAACCAAATGATACTCAAGCTCAAGACAATGATTAGAATGATGAAAATTTAGCTTTACCAAAAACTAGTAGAACCTTAAGTGCAAACAAAGTTGAGAAGGTCAACTAGAGAGCGAAGACCTTCCGCAAGATATACTTCAAATGATTATGTAATACTAATTGTTGAGGGAGAACCAGAGTGGTCTCAAGAAGCCATGTGTCACTAGTAGAAGTAGGAATGATTAAAAGCCATGCAAGAAGAGATGAAATCTTTACAAGATAACTGTGAGTTCCTGAAATTGAGTTTAGGACAACTGAGTTTAGATTTAGGGCTTTTAGAAAAAGTTAACCGATTTGAATCCAAACTTTACGACTAAGATAGAAAAGTTAGACAAAGTGACAAAGTAAAGTTAGATTTTAGAATAGTGACCCAAAATCTTAATTTTACCCTTAGAAGTAGGATTATTTAATATAGTATTAAAATATTGGGAAACCCTAAAACTAAATTCGAATTATGACGAAAACTTAGAGATAAGTTAATTAAGCTATAAAATGAGATAATATAGTATAATTAATTATATGAATATACGTATTTTTTTATGAGTATACCCATAAATTATCCCTAAATTTCATAATTATATATATATATATTGCTTTGAATTCATAAAATTAATTAAGAGAACATATCTTAAAAATCAAAGATATGTTAGAAACTTAATTATATGAGTAAAGTTATATATTACATGTGATATTTGTGTGGGGTATATACTTATATACTAATTAAATAACTAAATCCTAACATATCATATCCATATTTAATTAAATATTTAATAAACCTTATCTAAATGCATTAAAGCTTGTTAGAAAAAGTTGCGTGGTAGAAATTTAGGATTCATATTATTGAGTCAAAAGTGAAAGTATAAGAATAGGGCACCTCTTGCTAGGTTCAATTAAGATGAAAGAGGAAAAAATATTCAACCGACTTTGAGGCTTTATAAAAGGGCAAGAACTCCAGATATGTAAAGTTTAGCAGTTTGGAATTAGAAACACTTAGAGAAAAAAATTAGAAAAAATCGTAGGAAAATAGAAAGAAAAAAAAAAGAGAGAACTACTGTGCCACCATCGTACCAGACCCAAATTACTACCTGACAATAAACCTAATTGCCTACCACCAGTCCAGGCCGTCCGACATAGCTCCACTACCCTTCGGTCGTCGGAGCCACTAGAAACAGTTAGGTCAAAATTCTACCTTGCTTATCGAGAATTTTTAAAAGATTATACTTTGGTTATTTTAAACATGCTTTTATGTGATATTTTCATTTTTGAAAAATTCGTAATATTTAATATACTTTCTTAAGAAATCTACTATTTATCCGAATTTAGAATTGTAAAATAAATATACTAAATGATATTGTTTTTAGTTAAAAAATTTTGTGTAGAATGTGTATGATATATAGATAATTAATATGTAGCCAGAATTTCAATTTGAATATTTTTAATATTTATTGCATTTTTTGGCCTAAAAATAGCTTTAAAATAGGCTGAAATTATGAATTAAATAAAAAATTATGAAATTAGTTAATGAAATGGACATGTACCGATAATGTTAGGTCAGATTGAAATTAATTTGATGAAAAAAGAATCATAATTGAGTAATTTAGAGGTAAAATCGTAAATACGAATATATAGACGATAGGTCGAAAACTTGAAACCAAGTGATAACTGAATTCCTCATATTTTTAGGAGTCTATAGAAATTTTTAAGGAATCATTTAGTGACTCGAATTATTTATTACAAATTTACTTAATAAAATAGCTTAAATTACAAGATGAGATGTATTTTTAATAATGATAAATTAAAATGAATTAAATAGTTAAATAAAAACTATTTATGAGATTGCTAATCAATTTGGATTAAAAGTGTATATTTGATATATTTACTAATATTTTCTGATTAGGATATATTATAGGTATATTTGGATTATATAATATTTATATTATAATGTTATGTGGACAAATTAGGTAAAATACAATTTAATAACGTAAATAATGTATAATACAATAATATTTATATAGATACATATTACTATATTAAAAACCTCAACTATCTATTAAAAGTTGTCTCTAGGAACATGACTCGTAAAACGTGTCGTTAAGTTTATACGAATCCAACAATACTAATTTTATTAAAATTGGATAATCTTAGGTAATATAACCTATAACTCTATCATATTCTAGAATATATGTATTTCAGTAATCCTACCAGAATTAAAACGTGATTTGATAAATTGAAAGTATGTTTTGATTCAATCGAAACGATATATAATACGTAATAGTATAGATGACGTATAGTATTAACAATTAACAACTTAACTCAATATATAATAATAATACGACTATATATTATTTCTATATATAATAACTTGATATAATATATATATATATATATAGCCGTTTTAGATTAAACCCTAATGTTTTTGTAATTATTACAAGGACAGAATTTGGGTTTGTGTAAATAGGATTTTCAACTGTAAAGATGGTTAACGACTCAAGTCAGTAGTAGTGAGTGTCTAAACAAGTAAGTTTGGATTGTGGTTTCATCGCTTGTTAGGATACTATTTTAAAGTATTTAGAAACCTAAGAGTACTTCTGGTTGTATTCGTAGTTAGTTGACTGTGCACATATCATATGTGTGTATGATACTTAGTTGTGAAAGGAGTTAAACTCCTTAGTGTATTGTTCTACATGTTTGCATTGTTTCTGTACTATATAAACTTGTTTGGTCACCTCTGATCAAAACTAATGTCTATTCAACTAAAATGAAACTGAACATGCATAATACCCATTAAGGGAAATGATTAAGAATGTTAGGTTAAATACCGATTTCCTTCGATAAGGAAAACTGAAATGGTCCTTCTCCCATTTTTAGTCGAACTAAGTGATAGGCAAAGAGGCCGCGGTAAGAGTGGGGGCCGTGGTTTAAAGGTGGTCATGGGAGCAGGGTATTCTTCATTGTACAAGCTCAAGTTTGGTCTGATTTGAGTTGTGATAAAACTCCTTAATCTGGGTTGGAGTGGATGTAATTTTTCTAACCTCATAGTGGACCAAATAACATTATGTGATATTTTATTTGATTGATTGATTGCATTGCATTTTATCATAATTATTAACTTTCCTTATGATTGCATGGTATTCTTCTAACTCTATCCCAATTACTGAATGGTTATGCTCACATTTCTATAGACTCTTTTGCAGGTGCTGAGTGAGATCAAGATGTTTCGATATCACTGTTCGCAGGTTAGTATGCTGCTGTTTGGGAAAGTGAGGAATGAGAAATCAACTAAACTTGGGCTTTTCTTTTTTTTTTTTTTTTGAGGAAATTAATTAGGAATTCCTTGAAAGCTCACTAGTTTCCTAACTTATTATATATATATATATATATATATATATATATATATACACACTGCAAAATTTGTAGTTTTTAATATACTATGATTGTAAACTTTAACTTTGGATATGAAACGCTTATATAAATACTGTTATGGCATGAGATAACAGGTTGCATAGAATAGGTATTTTGTAAAGCTCTACCACAAGTTTAGTTATTAACAGGTATTAGAACGGACGTTTCAAGCTAGTTAAGTTGTGCATACCTTGTGTGAACTGTATCTACGATATCAACTGTAACGTTAGTTTCTATTTTAGGATAGTTTACATGGCGAGACTGTTATGACTCCTTTTGTTTGGGGCGTAACAATAACCATACTTATGACTTGGTAGAATTGCTTGTGGGTAAATGTACATTGGAGAATAAGTGGATCTATAGATTGAAGACTAAAGAAAATTGCTCACAACTAAGATATAAGGTGAGGTTGGTTGTAAAGGGTTTAATTAGGAAAGAAAGAATATTGATTTTGATGAGATTTTCTCGCCAATAGTGAAAATGTCTTCTCTTAGGGTTATACCTGGATTAGTTGCCAGTTTAAATTTGGAGATCAAGTAGTCAGATATTAAGATTTCTTTTCTTCATGGAGATCTAAATGAAGAAATATATATAGAGCAACCTGAGGGGTTTTGTGTCAAAGGGAAGGAATATCTTATTTGTAGATTAAAGAAGAGCTTGTATGGGTTGAAGTGAGCTTCACAAAAATGGTATAAGAAATTTGATTCCTTCATGGTTGACTATTGTTAAACTAAGATAGCATTAGACCATAGTGTATTTGTGAAGCAATTGCCGTACGGTGAGTTCGTTATCCTCTTGCTATATATGGATGGTATGTTAATTATTGGCCGTGATGCTAAGCAAATTAAGAATCTGAAAGTGGAACTAGGTAAGTCTTTTGCCATGATAGACTTAGAACCTACAAAACAAATTCTTGGTATGCAAATCATTCGTGACAGAAAAGTCAACAGTTATAGTTATCATAAGAGAGATACTTAGAGAAGGTATTAGAGAGATTCAACATGAGCAATGTGAAGCCAAGAAGTTCAACACTTGTAGGTCACTTTAAACTTACTAGCAAGTAGTATCTTACAAGTGAGATAGAGAAAGAAGAAATGAAGTGCCTTATGCATCAGCAGTTGGCAATCTTATGTATGCTATGGTGTGTACATAACCAGATATTGCTCATTTAGTTAGTGTAATTAGTCCCTATCTCTCTAATCCGAGTAAGGAAAATTGGACCGCAATCAAATTGATTCTTAGGCATGTTAGAGGTATTACCAAACTATGTCTACAGTTTGTTGGCAGTAAACCTATACTTGAGGTTTCATAGATGTAGATATGGTAGGGGATGTTGGCATTAGAAAATCAACTTCAGGAGTTCTGATTACTAATGCAAGGGGAGCTGTATTATGGCAATCAAAATTATAAAAGTGTGTTGCTTTATCCACTACTAAAGCTGAGTATATTACTACCACTAAAGCCTAAAAGTTGTGGATGAAGAAATTTCTGGAGGAATTGGGACAATAGCAAGAGAAGTATATCCTTTATTGTGATAATCAAAGCGTAATCCATCTTAGTAAGAATCCTATCTTTAATTCAAGATCTAAACATAATGATGTCCGATACCATTGAATTTAAGATGTTTTAGAAATGAAGCTTCTTCAACTTGAGAAAATATATACAGATGATAATGGATCTGATATGATTACCAAAGTACTAGTAAAGGAGAAACTTATTATTTGTAGATAGATAGTCGGTATGAAGCACATCCTTAAATGAGCTGGAGGGAGAGATTGTTATGCATGTGAAGTTCACCTCATGTGGGAGCTACTGTCTTAAAAAAAAAAAAAAAGTAAAAGGGTGGTGAAACAAACCACCTATCAATTCTATAAATATGGCTCATGTAGCCGTTTAACAACACATACACACATAATGATCATTAGCCAATGATGATGCGGGTGATGAATTAAGCATGGAAGAGAGAGAAGAGATAGAGACTGGAAGAGCAGTTCAATTTTCGAAGTTCGATATTCGACAGTTTCGAGTAACCTTATTCTCGTTAACCTATGTGTATATTTTGTATTGCCTTATTATCCAAGAGATTACTTGAGTGTTTGTGTAGCCTTTAGTAGTATTAAGGAAGGCATATTTTTAATTTCATTGTTTAAATAGTGGAAGTATTTTGTCGGTGCAGTCTCATAATATCTTGTTTTGGGTTCTCTATGTAATATTTTGACTTCTGTTATTTACTATTATTGGCACTTATTATTTTATTACTTCTATATTATCATACACGAGAAAGAAGTTAATTAAATACTAGCTCTTAGCGCACCCATGCTGCATATGTAAAATTATTATTTTTTTCATCTAATAATAATAAAAAAAGAAATATACGTTTATTTCAAATTTATAGTAAAATATTTTGTATTTACCATTACGAATTTAACTTCTAATGTATTTATATAATTTATAATAACTTTTTTTCAAAAATTACAAAAACCAAATAAATTATGAAAAAAGTGGTTTTATTGAAAATTGTGAAAGGAAAGAAATAAGAAAGTGGGAGAGAGGAAAAGAGGAGGGGGGGGGGGGGGGGGGGAGAGAGAGAGAGAGAGAGAGAGAGAGAGGGGAAGGTGGGGTATAGTTTAAGAGAGTGGAAAAGAGAAATTAAACATGGAGATTGTAAAGAAAAATGATTTTATCTATTATGTAAATTATATATAATTTAATAATACTATTTTAGTATTGACTTTTTTATTAAATAATTTTTGATATTAATTTAAATTGTTATTTCAACTAATTAATTAAACCTACGAAAACTTTAATAATATACCATCCTTTCTCAGCAATACTTTCTGCCGGCCAGAATACAAAGGAGAAGTTTCCATAAAAGTATGTGTCGACCCCAAAATTGTTGTTACGTTACTAGGAAAAAGGAGTATTCTAAAATTTGTGAGTTGGTTATATACGTATGTAGAAGTCTTCTCCCACGACTAACAATTTCTCTCGAAAGTATTATTATGGTTTCTCATGCCTCACTGGCTCCGCAACCCTCACCCTCACTTAAAATCTTGATGTTTGACTGTCCTAAGTCGTTAAGGAGTTGGTTACTTGATGTATCGGAATACGTCCGCTGTAAAGAGTGGATTGCGGATTGGATCTGCAGTTGGTAATTAAGGGCGTTGATGCGTGTAAACTATTTAATAAACTGTCTTGGATAATGGAACTTCACCGTGCATGGATGCGAGTGGTCAAGCTGTGCACACCAGAAATCGAACTGCAACTGTCTCATGCGTATCCAAACTGCAACTTAGGGCTCCCTACAATTTTAATTAAACCGTATCGGGTTGCTGATCTATGTCTGGCCGAGCCGACGTTTGGACAAGACAAAGCTCCATTTGGATGTGTCGAGATCCTCCCGTTAAAGCTTCGTATCGATCAGCTGCAACAAAAAGTTGAGACAAAGAAATCCAACTTTCCTTAAATACATATGAAGGACGGATATGAGCTTCTCTTCTTCCTTTATTCAGTTTCTTCATCCACTTCTGCGCCATGTATTCTTTTGCTGGCATAACAGTGTCAAATATCCGGAATGACAACGTTTTACATGTTTACCATACATTCAGCACACATACACAGTTCTTTCCTTGCAATGTCATAGAGGATCAACCAAGTATCATGAAGATTCCAATTGAAACTGAAGTAGATCAGAATATAGGTACTGATGACTTTGGTGGACCTTTGTCGGTCTCTAGAAGGATCGATCCTTACTGAAGCTTCCATTGCAATATCTCTTAGGAATAGTGCAGCTAATGTCGTAAGTTTTTGAGTTTTCATGGGATAAGTGAAGTTGGAGGGTCCCGGTTTTTCAGGTCAAGTGTGTCGAAGGCTTGGTCATTTTCCCTGGCAGTGTCACACTTGTAGCTGTTGTTAGTTGCCAGCTCTTTAATGATGTTCATGATACTTCTCCGTAAATGCTTGATATAAACAGAGACTGTACATTACTCGTATAGACAAATAACTTGAATAGTGAGATCTAGATGTCTCGCTTGGGCATTATCCATGTTTGCTCAAGATACGATGACTCTTTCATCGGTCGCTGGCATGAACCGCATTTTCCGAAACTGGAAAGGACAAGGACAGATTCCTTAACGAGTAGGATGTTGTCAAAATCGTATGCCAAGACCCCTTGTCGCGATTTAAGGAGGCAAATTCACTAATTAAGAGAGTTATGGTGGCAGTGGAAGGAATATGCATGAATGGAAGTTAAGCGAGTTTTATTTCCAAACAAGCATCCTTAAAAGTATGGGAGTCCAAGTGCAGCAGAACTAGATGGATTGGTATTGGATAATTGGAAATCACAAGAATCCAAGCGCTCATACGGCTATAATGCAGCCGATTTTAGATTTAGGAGAAATAATTGATGAGTGCAGTGAGCCAATTGATCCTGTGCAGCCCATTTTATGTGGTACCTCAATTCATGGAAAAGATTTTAACCATTCCATTATGGTACCTCAGCTCCTAGAACGAACACAACCTCGACGTCTCTAAATTAGGTCCCAACTCACAGACCATCTGAGTAAGTAGCAGCATCATACAGGTGGCCCACGGTAAGCGATAGCAGACTTTTCATAAAAATTTCCGAGTGCAACTTGAATTCTCAAGCACTTTCTCAATATGCCGAGCTAATTCGTGTTGGACAATTGAGGTTGGTACCGAGTTGAACTAGCTCTCAAATTGCCGAGCTATTCGTTTGAATTTTCTCAAGCTGTTAGTTAAGTTCAATTGCCGAGCCAGATTGTACGCTGTGGCAAAGACTTCCTGGTAGGAATTGCGTTATAGGACTTTTGACCCGAGCCTGTGTGCAAAGACTCAAGTGTTTAGTAAGACGCATTCTCCTTTGTCTGATTCTCTAGGAACCGCTCCAATGAACGGTTGCCATGTGCCCTAGCTATTTGTATGAAAAGTTACTTAAGCAATGCCGACCGGCACTTCAACTACTAAAATAGCAGCAAATTCTTTAAAAAATTCTCAATGTTGCCGAAGGAAATGTAAAAAAATGCCCTTGTTGTTCTTTTTATTTTTTGAATATGGGGTTTACTGGGTCTCTTGTACATTTTCAATTTACCTATGAGAGATCTGGCTCAATTCCTACTGCCAAGTTCACCAAGAAAGAGCAATAGTTTGAAGTTATCTTCAAAAAGTACTAAGAAAAATCTGCTAAAGAAGCTTTTATTTCCAGCAATTTCTTTTATACCCTTATCTTTTACTTGTATTTTATTTAATTTAGATAGTGTCCTTTTAATCATCTCTATATTTAGTAGGTTTTCCTAATATTTAAGGATATAAATACCATCTTTTAAATAGCTACAATCATTATTTACCATCAAATATAATGAGTTTTTTTTTTCTTGTGAGTTCTCAGCTTACTTGTTTGACTTATCTATTCTTATCTTAACCTTAAGTAAGGTTGGGTAGTAAGTAACTTTATTGAACTACTTATGTCTTATATTAAACTAGTTTATAAGTCTATTGAGTTTCTTGATACATCACATCCTTAGAATCATTTGTGGTTTTTACTGTTCTTTTTTGCATATTTTCACTGTCTATTTTGAGATTTCTATTTGGTTGGACCCACTCAGATAAGGCTGACCTTGTCTGCCCCTAGCGTGGAGTATCACTTCCTGAGAGCTGTCCAATTTTTAAGTTGCCGAGCTACCACAGTGGAATATGATGCTTAAATGATCTCCTTCATGAAGACCTCTTACTTGCTGAGCAGCTTCAACTCCACTCGCCGAGACAAGATAAAGCGGAACTTCTGGTAGCATGACCCTACTCTCATTGCCGAGCACTTGGTCCAATTGGAGGATGGCATGCTGAGCCCAATAGTAGCAGATCAATGACAGCTGGGGGTCAGGTAGTTTCAATTGCCAGTTTGACCAAGCTTATAAGCCCCTAAATGAGCTTGCAAGTGCATTTGAGCTTGTTGCCGAGCTGCTATAATTTCGCAGCTTCACAAAACGATTTGAAGGACAGCCGAGCTGAGCTATCCCTTGAGTCCGACCTACCAGACATTGAGCGGTTCGTTCTGTAGAAGCTTATGTTAGCAATCCGAGCTACTCTTTGACAGTCTAACCACGACTTACCGAGCTGTCATTGATCGGCAGAGACATTTGCGTAAGCCAAATTTCAAGCTATCTCATGTTGGACTAATAAAAATATCTGGTGAAGGAGTGTTATGTCAAGCCGTGCTATTCTTTTCAATTACTGCCGAGCAGAACGCACTCTAAAGACCGGCCCGTAGCAATGAATTACGGCTCCAAACTCTAGCCATGGCACGGTCCAAGCTTTGTACTTGAAGTCGAGCTTTTTTATGCTAATCCATATGGAGCTTTTTTTCCTGTAGGTCACAGCATGGTAGGTCTGAGCAATGAGCATAATTTAATTGTTGACCAAGCAGTTTTCTTCTCTTTAATTGAGCTGCAATTAAGTCCGATCTTCGTGCTTCAACCCCGAGCTTCGAGCTATTCATTCGACCAATCTATAACTGAGCTAAACTCTGCGAATCGGGTGATAACTGAGCTCATGAACCCGAGCTGAGATTAAACGGTCATCATGAATAAGTTTGCAACCAAGCTGCATCTTGATGCGAGAGAGTGTACCAGAGGTAGTCAAAACCGTGAAGACCGAAAATATGAGGCTGCAGTCAAAGGCAGGAGGCTCTGTTACCTACGCTTTAAACCCCGTTCCATGTCAAAAGGAATATGCAGAAGTGGATAAAGTTAAATCTGAGAAGTCTTCTGCAGATGATATAGAAATTTATAGGGATAAAAGTACATCTCTTCCACATCAGGAATCTATACTGGTGAAAGTTAATAATGATAACAAGCTTGAGGATGTTGGTTCCAGATGTAGGATTGGAAGTGGAACTACAACCAAAAAACTTCATTATTGTGTTGCACAAACTGTTGGAATTTCTAGGAATGATGAAATGGTTGCGTGTCAATCCGTTGATAGACCATCAAGTCCTTCAAGTGAAGTTCATGTTATTTATCCTGAATCTCATTTGGTGGATGCGAGCACTTGTAGAGATTTTAGCATTTCAAAGATGCATGGTAGTTCTGTGCATGATATTACCGAACTGTCTGTTGGTCGTTACATCATGCCGAGCTATCGACAACATGACAGGGCGACCAGATTTTCAAAATGCCAATCTGCACTTCATATTGCCTAGCTCCGATCTCTTTCTGATCGAGCTGACCTCCACAACAGCAGATAAACGAGATAAAATCGAGCTTATTCATCCGAGGCTCATCTCCGAGCTCTGACTTTTGAGTTTGTCCTTCCTTTCCTAGCTGAATTGCAAAGTGTTGAAGTTCCAAGATTTAGTGAGGATATTAGTGCCGAGCAGCACAATCAAGAACCCGAGTTGAGTTTGAAAATACGAGCTCTCTTGTGGTTGAGCTGACTAAAGTGTAGAGATTGAACTCAACACCAGCAACTAACCAGATTAATAGATTTATGCGAAGCTAGTCTGAGCAAGATTACACAAAGCACACAAGTTAAGTTTCGCTTGAACAACCGAATTTGCATTCGTGCTGAACTCCACGGCGCACGAGCAGCATTGGATAGGCTTGCATTGGATTGTATACGGAAGAGTCAAGCATCTATCCTCCACATATGGCCGACCAGTCGAGCAGATTAAAACTTGTCTAATGGTCGTGCTATCTGTTGATTGGGCCCAAGCGAAATCTCAAAGCTTCCATGACCGAATTCATCGCGTGATGACGGACGTTATAAGATAGTCAATACAAACTCCGGGTGCGCCTCGCTCCGAGCTCCGATTTATTCGAGCACTTCTACTCCAATGCGTACCTGAGACCTAGGACAACAAATGTTAGGCAACTTGACAACGAACTCAAAGACGGTAGTGTATTCCACTTGCCCACCTGTTCTAACCACGTATCCAAACTGTTGTGTGTGTGAACCAAGGATTTCCGAGATCATTCGAGCTGTAGACTATTTTAATCGGACCCGACGTGTCGGGCTTGTGGAATTGAGCTTAGATGTCATCTGTCCTTAGTGTGGTAGAGTTCAATATGCTGCTGTGACTTGTGCTGTTGTGTTCGTGTTGTCGTGTGTTCCAAAGTGTTGACAGTGGCTTCTGATAAAGAAGTGCAGGCCAAGCTGCTGCGAGGAAATTGATTGTTGAGCTGATTTAGGAGTGCTGTCTTTTCGAATTGTCAAATTGATAAGCTGATACGGACCCCTATCCCCTTTCAACCGAACTCCTCATAAGTAGTCAAGGCTTATATGAAATCATAGTTTCAGATGCTAGTGATGCGGAATTTGCATCCATGCTAGAGCTAAATGGCTCAAATATGCGTTTAATTATCCACACCGTTTGTCCCTCTTCGTGTGAGACTCTTTCTGAGTGCAATTCTCAATTGCAGATTGCCTACCTCATTCACACATGAGGATAGGAGTCGGATGTCTCGGCATGGTGAATCAAAAGACTTGTATGCTGAAAATGAGACCAAGCTTGTAGATAATGTCGGGATACTTCATGACAGCCTTGCGCCAAGTTGGATAGCTTTATTTTGAATAAAGCCCAACTTTTAAAGTTCAAGGAGTTATGGAATTGACACGCGTGATTGCATGTGTTGAGCACAAACTTCATGGGAAAGGTAAAGAGCAGCACGTAGATGACAATTTAAAACCACACCCCTTATAGTATGGTTGCGAATGAACAAGTCCTCAAGAAGGCGAACCACGTCAACTCCATTTAACATCGCAACGCATTATCATAAATGCTAACTAAAGTCCGCACAACAATTAGAGCTTTGCTACTAATGGCAGTGCGCCAAGTTCATAGATGAGTAAAACTCCTCTATTGGTATTTATGATTTTTTTATTATTTATTTTTAAGATATGGACTTAATGATGCAAATTATGTTAATTTGTTACTAGTATTTGTACTGGATCTATTATTTGTGAATTGACTTATATCTAACCATGTGTCACTCTATGATCTAAATTTTGATGAGCTTGATAATGAAAAGTATTGATTATTCATCCATTATAAAGAAATGCCCTCCGCCTTAAGCCCACACAAACATTATTTATTAATGGGCTACTTCTCAATACCTCTAAACCTTAGTATTATGAGTGATGAGCAAATCATAAAGCGTTAAGCTCTAACTTTTATATTTGATGGATGACAAGAAAAGGATATTCTTAGGTCTCTAGGTCCTAACAAAGGATGAAGAGATATAAAGTCTTAACCTCTTTTAAAAGTGATAGCTATAATAGCTACAAGTCTTCATAAAGGATGACGAGCTATACAAACACCCTAAGTCACTAACAGGTGATAGGTAAAATACTCCAAGTCCTATAAAAGGACGATGAGCTATTGCAGACCTAATTGCTCTAAGTTCAACAAATAGACAACAAGCCACCTAAAAGCTCTAAGCCATCAATCGACGATCAACATAAGGCTCTAAGTCATATGAAAGGATGATGAGCTATTTGGAAGCCCTAAACTATCCATTTGTGATGAGCATAATGTTGTAAGTCTAACTAATAAACGATGAGCTATTTAGAAGCCTCAGGTTATTAAACGACAACAGAAAAAATACTCTAAGTCCTATAACTTATATAGATGATGAGTAACTAAGCCCAATATCCTATATCATTAAAGGACTCGAGGTCAACTTGTGTCTTCAAGCCTTTGTCTTTTCAAGTCAGGTGCTCCAGTCTTTTTAGGCCCTCACCTTTTTAGGCATACAGACATCTTCAAGTGCTCTAACCTATCCTAACCATTGTCTCTTTAAGCCCTTGCAACATTTAGATCTCTTCAGGACTTTAATTGCAACTTTTCCTAAACTCTTATAGAATTGACCCTCTAGGTACTCTCTTTGCTGAATTTGTCGCCAAAAAGAGTAGGGGGCAATTTTTTATAGGAATTTTTTATAAATGGGCCAAAGGACAAAATTAACAAGAGGGAAACTTAGTCCTAACTCTAAGAGTCTAGTCCGGGTACAATCTATTTAGATCTACTATAAATAAGGAACAAGACCTAAGTAAGAGGGGCTCTCTCCTTTTCCTTCTTTCTATCCTACTTTTAGTTTTTAGTTTTATTATTACGATGAGAAGTTAATTTAGGTATTAGAGTAGTCGTACTAAAGCACTCTTCTATACTCCTTGTAGTTGTTTGTTGTTTTGCAAGTACTTGTATACTTAAATGAAATTTTGCTATCAACAGTTAGTAGAATATATAGGTTAAATTATTCTTGAATTTATTTTAATTCTCCAAATATATCTACTCATTTCTCCTTATATAATCTATGATAAATATAAAAGAATTTTAGTACACTAAGAACACTATTCTAGGATTTGATTCTTACTATTTAAGATCAATTCCCATGTGGAAGTTGTTTTGTAATGGATGAAATCTTAGGTTTGCAATTAAGAGAAAGGCTAGATAACATAACAGTTTAATATTGAAGATGATAGATTCAATGATATTGGTCGATAGATTAGTGAAAATTTTCATTTATAAATGGCTAAATATTCTATTTTTATTATGGTATATTGATTTAGCAATTAGTAGAATATATCTATAAATAGCTCAAATTATTCTTCAATTTATTTTAACATTTCAAATATAACTATTCGTTTCTCCTTATATAATCTACAATAAGCATGAAAGGATTTCAGTACACTAATAACAATATTCCATGGTTTGATTTTTGCTCTTTAAGATCAGCCCCTATATGGAAGTTATTTTGCGATGAATGAAATATCAAGATTGTAATCAAGAGAATGGCTAAATAGTATAAATAGGTTGTGATATTAGTTGATCGATTGATGAAGTTTGTTGTTTATAAATGGGAAAAATTTCTATTTACATTATCTTTTGATTATTAGAGGGAAATTCGAGGGACATCATTAGTCATGACAGAATTTCCTTTAAGAAAGAATTTATTCATGTTAACAATATATTACTGCATTTGCAAAAGATTTTCAGTTTATATTTTGGAAGATGCTTCATATGTTCAAGGCTTTGTTCACTTTTGAAACTCAGTAATATCACAACTACTAATAAGTAAATAAACTGAAAAATAAAATTCTAAGATGTAGTCATTTGTGGTTATTTTTTTATTATAACCTAAGAATTGAGAGACTCCAACAAATTGGCTATCTAGTCACAATCGGTCAATTCGGAATTGATATATAAAATTTAGGACAATTGTAAAAATTGTTCAATGGAACTTAAATTTTATAACAAAGCTAGAATTATTAGTAAAAGTAATCCCACAAGGTTGTATTTAAGAAAATAGAATAATGAAATAGTAAAATATTATATTTATAGATTATACCTATTTTATTAGTTATTTATTAAAAATACATAAAACGACTTTCAATAATTAAAAAATCACTAAAGATAAAATATTTATACACTTAAAATCATAAAATGAGATAACAAACATTTAAGAGTATTCATTTATATTAAATATGAATTTATGTGTAGAGAAAGATACTCAAAATTGCCTAAAATACCTAATTTATACTAAAATAGTAGGAAAATTGCCTGGTTGCTTAGAAGTAGTAGTATACTTGTAGACAACCTAATGAAGGGTTGGGCAAAAGTTAGAAGTGGTTTGGATACGTAAGTGGATTACAATATAGTAAAAGTGACACTTGGAGAGAGAGGAAAAATTACCAACAGACTCAACACCTTCTATAAAATTCTACCATCACTTTTGGAAGTCATTTTAAGAAGTTAGGAACCTAAGAAAAATAGTAAGGGGAGAAATCAACTAGAGAGTAATTTAGAAAAATAAATAGAGAAAATAGTAGAAATATAGTGGAATTTATGGTGTGAATATTTAGACAAAACCTGGAGCAAAGCAACCACCACCACCTAATAGGAGGAGAAGCACTTGGAGCTGATGACAAATGTGGAGGCATTGTAGGGGGTCGGAGCTTGGATCACTGGTGAGTTGTCATTTCTCGTCCGATTTTCAAAAATTCATTAAAAATACCAAATTATGTCAAAAAAATTATGAATTTTGGTTTTTTTAGGTAATTTCAACTGTAGATTTCAAAAAAAGAAAGAAAAAAATCAATTTTTCAAAATTTTAAGTGTAAATATATGTTCCTTAAGAAATTGCATGAATGTATCAATTTGCAATTGAATTTTAAAAAGGTCAACGATGTAGTTTCTATCTCAATTTTTGAATATAAGATGTCTACACACTATAGTTTCATGTGTAATTATTTTGTTGAAATTTTAGAGTTGAACTTTTGAAAAATTTTGATTTCCATAAAAATAATGAGCTGTTGAGGTATTTTCCCATAGCCAACTTAAATAATTGATGTAGTTTATGTAGTAATCTGAATATGAATGGGATTTGAAGACATGTAACCGAAGGAAAGTGGAATTTCTTAGGATAAAAGTCACTTGTTCAGTTGGCTTAATTGTTAGAAGAAAGGGGCATAACCAATTCCTTAATTTTATAAATAACAAGTGGTAAAATATGTGTATGAGATAGGGTTGACATTGGAATTAGCATTTAGTTATTGTCCTTAATTACGGAGTGAAAGTATATGTTGAAATGGCACGAATTTTTGCTAAATTGTGGAATACGTCCTAATCAGAGGCTAATTTAGAAGTTAGATCAGAGACAAGATATATAGAGTAATTAGGAAGTTAATCAGAATCTAAATTAAAGACTTTACTCACCTGAAATGCAATTAGTTAAACTTTAAAGAATGGATTAGTAAATGTTTTAGGACTTGTAAGTAAAATTGTAATCAGAAGATAAATTAGAAGTTGATTCAGAAATTGAATCAAAAGCTAAATTAGAAACTAACTTAGAGAGAGCCTAATCAAAAGAGACCTAAAACTTGGATAACTTAAAAAAAAAAAATATAACCATAAACTAAAGATAATAATATGAACTATAGAATAAAAACATAAATATAGTGAGTATATTAATACTAAAATGATATTTGTATTATAAAGACAAGTGGTGAAAACACAACATAAGTTGCACTTTAGTGAGCAAGTGAAGAAGTCTAAGTAAGTTTAGGATTAATACGTAACTGTATTTAAGAGTACTATTTTATAATACTTGTAAGCTTAAGATTATACTTGGTTGTGCTTGTAGATAGTTTAATTGTGTGCGTGCTAGTATGTCTCTAAGTTTGTTTATATATTGTTGGTTTGCTATTCTGAATTGAAATTGTTTGTACTATGTGGAAATTGGTTAATCACCTTAAATTGAACTTGATGATATTCAGCTTGAATTATTAACCAGATGTGCATTGCAACTGATTAGGGGACACTTAGGATTCTCCAACTAAACACCAATACCTTCAAAAGGGAGAACGTTGTAGCATAATGGTCTCTTCTTCACCCTTAGTTAAATTAACCTATAAGAGAGGAAGTTGCGGTAAGGATGAAGGTGATGGTTAGAAGGATAGTCATGGGGAAGGGATGTTTCTATTGTACAAGCCTAGGTTTAACTGTAAGTTGTTTTACATTCATTGAAAGTCCTTATCCAAATTAGAACAGCTGAAATTTCTTTAATCTTACAACGAACTAGATAATGTCAAGTGATTGCATTTATTTATTGCATTGCAATTAAATAACTATTTAATACCTTTGTTTGTACTTGATGTATAATCTTATGACTCCATTCTAACTCACTAAGTGATTAGTTGCTTTCATTCTTGTAGATATCTTCTATAGATGCTCACTAAGAAGTCACAATGTAATTACCCTAAAGATACTAATCATTGGATTCTGGGGAGTAAGGATATAAACTAGAGAGCAGTTAAATTACTGAAGCTTTTGTTCTAGGTCACTAAACTTATGGTATCAAACTATGCATGCATTATATAAACTAGGTTACTGAATCTTATTAATAATACTTAAATCATCTATATTTTAATGTATGTTTTAAGACTTCTACAAGTGAGATCATATTATTTTCATATAAATTGTTTACTTCAAAATGGGTTGGTTGTGGAAGTTTTATATAAACCAAGTCTATAATAATAATTGAGAGGTCAACTTTTATTATAAGATGGTTTAAACGGCGGAACCGTTATGAATCTATTACTTTGAGGCGTGATAAAACAATAGTTTTATGGAATGTGTGAACAATGCAATTCAATTTATAATTAATATCAACTGATGAAATAATTTGAGATTAATTCTGATTTCAATTAATGGTAGAACTTTAAGGAAATCTAGTAATGAGAACGAAAGGAGAGTTTTATTGGAATGACTTAATGAATATTAATGGCATATGGTTAATAGAAATTTATGGAAATGAAAATGAATTAATGAGAAAAATATAATGTGCAATGTCAATTAACTGTAGAATTTATGACCTGAATAAGATAATAATAATTTGTAACTATATTATTAAAATGAGGGGATCAGCGAAACTTAAATCCAATCACTTATTATAATTTCCTTTCTTTTTGCACTTTATGAATAAAAATCATTTGTGCTATAAATGCCCATTTTTCCAATTAAATATTATTTGTCCTATAAGTAAAACAAAATTTACGTGAATTTGGAAGTCTACAGGTAAGGAGTTGTTGATTTTGCCTTGCATAATTTGGGAATAAAATAAACAATTTATACAGAAGAATGACTATTTGATGCAGATGAAGAGTCAAATAAAAACATAGCCAAAAGAATAATGATGGAATGACCTGTTTGTATTAGAAGTACTTTTTACATCAACATATTTTTTTTTCACGTGTTATGTTAATTAAAATATATGCAACATGTCTATTTATTCATAGTAACATATGATTATATATATTAAATTGTATTTTAAAAATGTTTTACAATCATAATTAAATCTTTATCTGCCTATTTATATGTATATATATATATATTTAGCAACAAAATATGCGACTAATTACCTATAGATTTGCATGGAATTAATTTTCTGAAAAATCCATCTCTAATTTTATAGTAGGAATGCAAATTTTTTTTTACGCTTCAATTTTATTTTGCAACCCTATTGCAAATATCTCTCTAAAATTAAACAAAAACATGTATTTATGGTCAATAAAGATAGATTTATGTCTGTCTTTAAAATTTTTCTTAACATATTCCCAATATTTTTACTTTCCCTATTCTCATAGGTAAAAGAAAAATAAAAAACTAAAATTATAATCTTAATCACTTATATTGTACTTTTACAAATATAATAGTAACTTTTAACTTTGTACATATTATTTTATTATATTTTGTTATTTATCTCTTTAACTCTTATTTTCTTACTATTAAGTTTTAATAAGACATTTCTGACTTCACCTTTTACTTTACCTCCTATCTTCTTAGTCTTACATTCGCCCTTTCTCATTTTTCTAACTTAACATGGCTCCATGCACTAAAGTTCTAGTAATCATCTCACATCAATTCAAAATTCTTTTTAACTTAATTCTGTTGATATTCTTAGTTCATTTACATATCCTCCAGTTTTATTAAAGAAAATTAAAAAAAATCAAAATTTCATACAATATCTTAGATAATATAGACTTCTTGTCCTCTTTAATTTTGCATTTCTCCTTTTCACTAAGATAGGTAATTTATCTTCATTTAATGTTTTTCTTGTGCATAAATCACTATTGTTCTTAAATTTGCCTTATTTTCCAAGTCCATAGCTATCACATCCCAGCTTAGCACGAAATGCATCATCACACAGGAATACCTGTTGAAAACTTAACTCAACTTATTTATTCATCAAAAGACAACTTTGTTTACATGATAAAGGAGTTGCTACATCGGAATTCAACTGAATATTTAGTTATAACTTATGTGTACAATATAATATTTACATCAAAATATGAATTAGCTTTTTCTTTTGTCATATTCACAACAATAGGATTTCCAACTTAGTACAACTTCCATACAAAATTTATCGACTCCAATTTGCACTCTCAATATACATTCTCCCTAGTGTTGGGCCCTTCACGACAGTGTTAACCTGAGGATAAAACATTGTATCCTCTTAGTTGTTGAAGTTGAGCGAGAGTGGATAACAAATAACATAATATAGACAATATTAGACATTACAATTGAAATATTTCAATCATAACTTGTAAGTTCAACTTCACATATGTATTCACCCAACCAGGCATTTATTGCTAGCAATGTAGCATACTATGGTCATACACATGGTATGCATCGGTATCGATATCTTATACCTTCCAATTTTCATTCGGTTAGTCGATATAACCAGGCATCTAGATATAATGTCTAGGGACTTATGGGTAACAAAGAGCTGCTTGGGAGTAGGACACTCACCAAATTGGACTAAACACTATAGTCCACCATTACCAATAAGGGCAACAATGAGTTGCCAAGGAGTAGGATGCCTAACTTTATTTTATAAAATTAGACTACATACTATAGTTCACTAAATCAAAGAGGCAACAATGTCAAATTAGACCACACACTATAGTCTACCAAATTTAACTATCAAAATAGTCATAATGTTCAGGTGATGCAATCTATATACTTAAAAAACTGAGTTCATAAAACCATGCTTTTTCCATGATCACTTGGAAGCCTTAATCTAGAAATTATGACTTGTAAGTCATTTTTTTTTCTTAATGTCGTATCGTTCCATGCCATGATATGCAATAACTAACCAAGCAAATCATTTAACATAATCAATCTTTCAATTTTATTCAACCCACTTAATTTCCTTTATTAGTATAATCATTCGTAACCACAAATCATCACCCAACATAGCAGCATAACAATTTAACTAAGATACCATTACTGTCATTCAAAATCACCACATTAGCATCCACTATAGTAGTATATTAGTTAACCCAAGATATACCCATATTCAATCAACATAGCATAAAACAACACGTAATATTATGATTAGCAATATATCTACTCTAAACATGTGTTAGATCCATTTACTTGGATTAAGTAATAGCACAAAATCCTAAACTTCATGACGTGGTCCTTTCTTACTTATTACACTTATAAAAATATAACACAATTTTCAAATTAAGTATGAGTCGAACTCGAACTATTATAAGTTTTCATTTTCGTGTTTTTAAACTTCATTTGACCGTATCTTACTCATTTCTTATTCAATTTCAGCAAACTTTATATTGTCACGATCCTTATGTCAAGTACTATTAATAGATCTTACGAATAAAAACTAATCAATATTGTTAACAACCCAAAAATACCCTTTCGTATTATCGATTTGATAATACGCTATTGTAACTCCATAATTAACTTGAAAAAGCTTTAATACTAAACTAAAACCCTAAATTCACACTTTCTAAACTTATCAAGTAACCTTAATATACCCCAATGTGTTCATTTTATGTGAATTTAATAAGTATTTTACTAGTATTAATTATTATATTACATATTAAGTCAATATATAAGCTTATATTAGGAAAATATGTGATAAATAGTATAAAAGCCCAATTCATTTTATAAAAAATCCTATAGACTCATAAAAATGTGTAGCTTAATTATTGAGCATGAATTACACTAAATTGGATATTATCTATTTTTATGAAAATAATGGTTTTAGCTTGAAATAATGGAAGATTTGGGAAAATAAACAAATTTATATGTGAGATAAAAATTAAGTGTTTCAAACATTATTATAAACTTCCAGTAGTTAAAACATGTAGGGTTCGCTCATTAATTTCATCAAAAACTAATTATTTCAACAATTTGGTAAAATTGACAATTTTATTTAAAATAATTATAAAAAATAGTAAACATGGTTAATTTCCAAAATTCTTGTTTCCAAAATTAAATGTATATATTAGGTGTATTATATACCAAAATTGAGCTTAAAATAACATTATCTAATATTTATAAAAATTAGTTTAATTTTCGCCCAAATCAAGAATTTTCTTAAGGAACCCATTTTTCCAGTAATTATTTAATTAAAATAAAATTACTACATTAATCCACACCTAAAATAATCCTTGAAAACCATGTTTCATAGTTAACTAACATTTAATATTTTTACAAAATTAAATAAGTTACAGGCGGAATTTTGGTTTACCTAAACTAGTCACCTTTGACTACCACTAAACCACAGTACCTTGTCGAAAAGCCTTCTCCGGCCACCCTTTGCTGGACTTACAAGCCATACTAAGTTAGGTTGTGGATAACCTATTGAATCACCCTAAACCTAATGTGCTAGTATATTTTCTTCTATTTTTATTTTATTTTTTTAATAATTTTTCTAAATTATTTTATTTTATTTTTAAAGTTCCAAAATTTTGAAATTGAGGGTTTAGGTCCTATTTATAGTTTTTGAGGTTTGCTTAATTTAATAGAAATCGGACATGTATATACCATATGTCAATTTTCTATTTCCCTAAGTGATATGTATCATTCTCTAATTAATTAAGTGTTGACTTATATTTTCCAATTAATCCTAGGTTGGCACATCATTTGATGACTCATCCACTCTTTTTTTTTAAATTAATTTTCTATTATTTTACCATATTTTAATAATTTATTATTATTATATGTATATATTTAATACATATAATGTATATCACATGTGAATACATGTACATTACGTATAATTCTAATTCATTTATTATTTTTGAAAGTTAGTTAACTTACTTCTTATATCTCGCTATAATTAAAAGCTTGAATTTTACGTTTTTTATATTTATTGGATTTATTGATAAATTGATGTTTTTGTCAAATTAATATTTTTATATAGTTTTTTTGAGAATTTTACTTTACTTGAATTATTTTGTCTAACTTTTTTAACTTTATTGTGAATTTTAAAAAAAAATGGATAACATAGCCCAGCACCCTGAATTTAAGGGTTTGGATCTTAGGATTATTAAACTAGTTGGAAAAACTCAAGGTATGACAATAGTAGATTGTTTGTTCTTGTTGTGTTAGATTTTTGTCTATTATGGCTAATCACTTGAATGGAGTTCGTACGGTACCTCAAGATACTAATAATATCACACTAAAGGAGTTGAACCTAGAGATTAATGAATCAAATGAGAATCTAAATGAAGTGCCATTAGTAGCTAAAGTGATATTGGAAAAAAATTACATAAAAATGCAATTATTTAGGTCCTACAAAAGTCATGAAATATGTATGATAATAATTTAACTCATTTGTATCCTACTTAAAGAGTGCAGTACCTCCCTAGATTATGGATCGAAAGTAAGAATGACATCTTCAACGATTCACATATTGCTTTAAAGTAATTTACTTTAAGTAAATATATCTCCTTACACTTTTGAGAAGATGGGTAGTTAGTTATTAAAGTTTGATTTAGTACTATGATAGATTCATAAGTTTAGTGAAATTGTTCAATTAATTTGATAGAGTTAGATTTCTAGCATCTATTTTTATATTAACTAGTTGATAGGAGATGAATATGGTTTGACAAATGAATTGGACATAAAGGCACAACAAAAATCGTTTTCCTTGGAGAATTTATGCCTCTCACACAAAGATTGCTATAAGAGTTTAAGGGTGAAATTCCCCCCATATACGACTAAGTCTTGGTGTATGAACAGTAAAAATTTACATACTAAACCACACTTAGAAAATAAATAAAAAGAGTTTATTTGTATAGTAATTGAAGAAAGAGGATTTCTAGGAAAAATTGAATGAAATTCGTGCAAAAAGAGAGAGAAAAATAGAGTTGCAAAGAGTCATTTATAATGTAAACTTTAAAGGTAGATAATCTTTCATTGAGAGTTATGTTGATTCGATGATCAAATTCCATCTACTAAATTGAATAAAGTTAGTTGCAAATTGATCTCAACATTATATCATGAAGTGTTTTGACTTTTTGTGATTGTAACTTAAGAGAATTTGATCAAATATTGCAATTTTTTCGAGTAGTATGATCTTTAACTTTGCTAACATAAATATCATGGGCAAGGCTTATAGCCATGATCTATGGCCACGAACCTTTTGTAGTTAATTTTTTCCTCTTCTTTATTGTAGATTATACCTAGGTTCATGGTTGTAATCTTGGTTGTAAACCTCTCATAAATTTATTTACTTAGTTCTAATCCTCTTGTAAAGATTATGCTAAGGTTTACACTCATAAACCATGGCTGTGATCCTCTTGAAAACATTCCAAATCTCCTTTCAATGCTTGTAATTAAGATGGATACCATTTTAGCCAATTATCGACCATTCTAAACACATAGTTCAAATTTTAAATACATAATTGATATATTACCCCACTAGATTGCCAATTATCTAAATATATTCGAAATAAACTCCTCACTAATTATGCATAAAGAATAGTATTAGACTTGAATTATTCCTTAGTGCAAATTATCCAAGTTGCAACAAGGTGCGAATTAGCTTATAACCTTAAACTTTTATGTTATAGGTTACAACCAAAGAATCCACACACATAATCATTTCACATTCAATTAGTTGATTTCATCATAAAGCAATTATGGCTATGTGCTCATCCTAGTTTCGTTGAACGTTTACATAAGTACACTTATTTAAACTTTTGCTAGGAGTGACACCACTCCCATGTTCAAATAGGTGGACTTCACTAAACTAATTGATTTAGATTTTAAATTTTATCCATTAAGAGATATTTATTTATATTATATCTCATATTCGTTTGTCTAATAGTACTTATAGTAGCCCTATTTATTAATGACTTACTTTTACACCTTGAAACTAGTGATATGTTAGAGTAAGGTAGGGTTCCCATCATTACTAACTATAGAAGTTTGAGATCCATCTTAGTAGATGTATTTTGTATCAAATATATACACAATTCCTTTTGTCAATAGATTTGTCAAGTTTTTATTGGTATTAGCATAAGTAATAGTTATAATTCCATTACTTATTAATTTTATGATGTAGTCATGTCTCAACCCTATATGTTTAGATCACTTATTGTAAATTCTATTATAGGCTCGACATATTGTAGCTTCACTATCAAAAGTATAGAAATGGTTGAAATAGGTTTTTGCTAAATTTTTATCTATCAACTTAGCTTCTATTGTAGAGTGAGTTATACATATTTGTTTCTTAGATGCCTAACCTATTGCTTTACTACGTAAGGTGAATATCCATCAAGAAGTTAAATTTCTATCAATAGCACTTACTTGGATTCAAGTATCTTTCTAGTACAGTAGGAAAGTTGTTATGAAACAATTTATAATTCACTATTTTCTTCATATAACCAAATACACTATATATTGTTTTTCCATATTGTTTTTCAATGCTCAGTATTAGGATCATTAGTATATCTTGACAATTTGCACACAGCATATGCAATATTAGGTCTAGTATAATGTGAAGCATATATTAGACTTACTACAACAGTAACAAATTATAATTGTACTAGTGCTCTTCCTGTGTTATTTTTCAACTTCACATGAGAATTATAAGGAGTAGTGTATTCATTCTTTACTAAGTATCTAAACTTTTTTAAGAATTTTCCCTATGTATTGTGATTGAGTCAACATAATGCCCCCACTATGTTTCATCATTTTAATTCATGATATTGTATCTACATCGTTCAAATCTTTCATCTTAAATTTAAAAGTAAGATATTTCTTGATTTCATTAATGCCAATCATATTTATTCCCAATAGTGATAAATCATCAACATATAAACAAATTATAACACCATATTCACTAAGGAATTTCATAAATACATTTGCCAACATTATTATGTGTGAAACCATTTGTCAAGATTACATCATCAAATTTCTCATACCATTCTTTTGGGCTTGTTTGAGTCCATATGAGGATTTAACTAATTTATAAACCTTCTTATCATTTCTTAGTAGCATAAAGCTTTCTAGTTGTTCCATGTATACTTCTTCATCAAGTTTACTATTCAAGAAAGTCGTTTTAACATCCATTTGATGCACATAAAGCTTGAAAATGGACGTGAAGACATTCTTGCAATGGGAGCATAAGTGTCAAAATAATATATCCATTCTTGTTACTTGAGCCCTTTGACTACTAATCTTACTTTAAAGGTTTGCAAAGACCCATTTGAATTGTATGTTCACCTAAATTCTCACTTACAACCAATTACCTTAGATCCTTGAGACAAATTAATTAGAAGCCATGTGTTATTAGATAATAAAGATTCTATCTCGTCGTTTATTGCCTCTTTCCAAATGCTGCATCTTTAGAAGTCATAGCTTCTTCATAAGTTTTAGGATTACTTTCCATACTAAATATTATGAGAATTTTACTTATTATTGAATCTCTACTTTCCTCTACCAAAATGCAAAGAGCTTGTGAATATATGAATCCAGGTTCTAGATACTTGCTCTTTTTTGTTCCTTTACTTCCTCTTAGCTTAATTGTAGATTCTTTATTTATTTCTTTACTCATGTTCTCTCGAAAGTCCCTTTGTTCCATTTCTTGTTACGTATTAAGACATGTGTCCTTTTCAACTAGATCATCGTAGAATTTGTTTTCCAAAAATTATACATCTATATTTTCAATAATTATATTAGATTCTAAATTTAATATTCTATATCTTTTAGAATTTTGTGTATAAATGACAAAAATCACTTTTAAGGCTCTAGCATTAAGCATTATTCTTCTAGGATCAAACACCATATAATAAGTTATGTATTCTATACTTTAAAAGATTGTAAATTTGATTTCCGTCCTCTCCATTTTCCATGTGGAGCAAAACCTAATTATCTTGATGGGACTCTCTTGGATATATGGTACAAAGTTAATAAAGCTTTTGATAGACAGCCGACCTTTAGATCCCTCACTTACACCCATCTTTGAAGCCTATAGTCTCTTGCTTAAAGAATTCTGTCTTGCCAACCTGTTGAGGATGAGTACCAATATATAGAAGAACAATGGGCGAACTTTCTAAAGTGCCAACTCAAACATACCCTACTCTACTCTTACCCTTGCTTAGTCGATAACCTGTCAACTGTCGAGGTCGATTTGTCAAATGCTGAAGCTGAGGCACCCATGCATTGAACTCTTCTCTTTCATTATATTGAACTATCAACTGCCAAGGCCAACTTGACAAGTACTAAGGCTAAGTCCACTATGTGTTGAGGCTGAGTCCCCTAGATGCTGAGTCCCACTTACTTAGCCTACTAACTAGTAAAATCCTCTATTTGCCTCAGCAACTCTAAGAACCCTTTTTTAGTAGCATCCCCAATGTTAGTACAACTTAACCCTAATGTCTTAAGACTCTAGAACCTATACATAACTATAACGTACCACTTGTCATTCCTTTTTCTGACATTATATTATATTCCTTTATTCTATTTGTCCCTTTCACCCTTTTGGTAATGTACTATGATAGTATTTTTGTATTACTCTTTATTATAATTACTTAAGTTTCCTTATTGCTCTAGAGACTTACTATAAATAATCTGTTTTCTTTGTAGCAAAAAATATCATATACCTTACATCTATTGAATATTCTTGTTCTTGTGAGATATTACCTCTCGAGTTCATTTCCCCCTACATTCTTTTCTAATCTTGTTAAGTAGTTAGAGATTAGTGGCGAGTAAACCCTTATATTAGCTTATGCATCATATCAAGTGAAATATTAAGTTATGTTGTACTCATTGGTACATCATATCCTCCGAGCAACTTACAGAAGCTACTATGCTTGACCATTCGTCCATTCCTTTTTCTTCGATATCTCGAAGAATCCATTTAGTTACTATCACCTATAATAAGCCCTAGTAATTACTAAACTTCTAAGCACATTATACAATCTTGTTATCAGAGCTTAAGGTTGCAAATGAAAGCTATGTTTCGAAGTAGTTGATTTTGTTATAATGTGTTTTGTTTTACTCTGTTTTCATGCGGAAAAACAAGGAAAGTTTCGAATCACTATAAGAAGTTGTATTGTCAAGTTGTACGAGGGCTTTCTATTAGAGTAGTTGATTTTCTGCAATCTTATTTTGAAAATGTTGAATCCTAGTGTCTAAGAAAAGATTAATGACACTGAAAGTGATGCTCATGGTTGTGGCTGTCTCCCATAACTGACCCTACAAACTATTGAAGAGCAAATACAAGATCTTGCTGCCACTATAACTAACCTGGCTTTTACTGTACAAAGGGCCATCGAGACTAGGCTGCAAGAGGGAGTTGTTGTTAAGCAGGATTGAGAAGTGAGAGATAGATCGAGAAGATTGATGTTGAGAACTGAGCACCTAAAGCTTTCAACATAAACCCAGCTCCTCTTGGACATGATAGCAGAGTTGTGAGAAGGATACTCGAGTTGGATAAAGCTAAGGAGTAGGAAGAGTAGTATGATGGAGTTGAAGAGCAAGAGCATAGGGCTCTTAGGGGAGCTAAGCACCTTAAGGTGCAAATTTCGAGTTTTAATGGGTTTGGTAGTACTGATGACTATTTAGATTAAGAGGGGAAGATTGACCAGATATTTGATTTTTATGATTACGAAAATGCTATTCGTATTCTAGTGGCTGCGTTAGAATCTTTGAGGTATGCGGTAATGTGGTGGAAGAAGTTGTAGAATGTACGCTAAATAGCCTGACATGAAGTTTGAACATGGAACGTGGTGAAAAGAGTCTTAAGAAGTAGATTTGTTATAGAACACTACGAGTAAGACACTTTCTACCTTCTTCAAAACTTGAGACAAGGTAACAAATCAGTAAACAAGTACATCCGAGAATTTTAGTTACTAATGATCAAATGTAATGTTGAAAAACTTGAGACCCGAACTATAGTATGGTTCATTTCTAGGCTTAGAACTAAAATTGGTAATATAGTAGAATTACAGAGGCTTAGGACTCTAGATGAGATCATTCGAGTAACATAAAGAGTTGAAAGGCAGAGGTAAAACTAGAACTAGATCAACCAAGTCTTGAGTATCCGACCTGGCTTGCAAAGTAAAAATGGGATGTCGAGCTATCCAAGAGATGATCAAACTCCATACAGTTCCAAGGTAGACTACTGAAGACAAATGTCTAACAAACTTGATGATGGCAAAGGCAAGTGTAAGGCCGAAGAGCTTGAGGTTAGGAAGGACTAAGGTTGGAGCTCAAGAAGGAAGACTTGAGAGATTAAGTGCTTTAAGTGTCTTGGGTTCGGAGACATGGCTAGTCAGTGCTTGAATAGACATATCATGACCATCAAGAGACATAAGCCCAGTTTGAAGTGGAGAGTGCTAATGAAGGAGGAGATGAAGTAGGAGTTCAAAACTACTTGAAGAATTCCAAGAAGATTCTACCGTAACCTCACCTAAAATTGGACTTGAAAATTGTTTTGTCATATGATGACCTCTCAGTAATTTTGTGTCTGACGAGAATGATCAGAAGGAAAACCTATTCCATATAAACTGCTGAATGAATGGTAAGCTTTGTGCATTAATTATTGATGGAGGGAGTTGTACTAATGTGATAGCACAAGGAGTAGTTAAAGCCCTAAAATTGCTGACCTACCTATACTTTAACCTGTATAAGATTTATTGGCTAAATGAGAAGGGAGGTTTACTTATTACTAAGCAAGTTTAAGTGATAATTATTGTTGGTGACAAATACAAGGATGAAGTGCTATGCAATGTCCTACCTATGTGTGCCTTACATATCTTACTTAGCCGATTCTGGCCATTTGATTTGAGAGTGTTACATGATGGATATAAGAATACTTATATGTTCCAAAAGGGTAGGAAGAAAGTTATAATGACCCTAATGAACCCTAAGGAAGTGTAGGAGTTGTAAGAGAAGATTACTTGATCACTGTAGTGAAAGTCCTTAGTGATTTCTTGAGCCCAATTTTCCAGAGATACCAAGATAAAAGAATGTATGCCCTTGTTAGTCAAGAAACCTCTAGAGTTAAGAAAGGTTAGAGCTTTACTTGCTAAGGTGCAGACTTTACTACAGGAGTATGCCGACTTGTTTCTTGTAGAGATGCCAAGAGGCTTGCCACAAATTAGGGGTGTAGAGCATTGTATAACCTTTAACTTAGTGCTTTACCTAATCGACCTGCTTATAGGCTCAACCCCGAGCAAGCTATTGAGTTAAAGAAACAAGTTGATGAGTTGATTGATCATAGATGTGTCTACGAGAGTATGAACCCTTATGTCGTGCCAACTATTCTAGTATCGAAGAAGGATGGCTCATGAAGAATGTACATTGATAGTTGAGTAATCAACAAAGTCACTGTTAGCACCAATATTCTATCCTACTATTAGATGAGATGCTTAATGAGTTACATGATACCTGAGTCTTTTCGAAAATTGATCTGAAGAGTGGCTACCATCAAATACAAATGAGACTTGGAGATGAGTGAAAGACTACTTTCAAAACAAAGGATGACTTTTTCAAATGGATGGTTATGTCGTTTGGTTTGACAAACGTACTGAGTACTTTTATGCAACTCATGAATCATATCCTAAGACCATTGATTGGCAATTGCATTGTTGTGTACTTTGATGATATTTTGTACATAATGCTAACCTCATATCCTATATTGTACACTTGAGATCCACGTTTGATATTCTCCGTGTCGAGATATTATTTGGCAGTATGAAGATATGTGTGTTCTACCAGAGATAGGTAAGATAGGTAGCATTCCTCGATTATATTATTTCTAGCAAGGATTTTCCATAGTCTAGCTTCATTTTGTCAAAGATTCATTCGGAGCTTTAGTTCTATAGCTACCCCATTGACGGAGCTAATTAGGAAGAGCTTTGAATTCAATTAGTCTGAGAAGGCTCAAAGGAGTTTTGATGAGATTAAGACTAGGTTGACTTTTGTCGTAGTACTTATCTTACTTGACTTTGAGAAAGTTTATGAACTAGAATGCAATGCATTTGGAGTTAGCATTAGAGCTGTCCTTATGTAAGAATACCGACCAGTTGCCTATTTTAGTGAGAAGTTTAGAGGGGTCACATTAAATTACTTGGCATCTGATAAGGAGTGCTATGCCCTTATTTGAACACTTTAGAACTGGCTACATTACTAACTGTCGAGAGAATTCATCATCTACATAGACAATGAATCTCTCAAGCATCTCAAAGGGTAGCACAAACTTTTTCTATGTCATACTAAGTGGGTTGAGTTCCTAAAAACTTTTTACTATGTCATCTAATACAAGAAGGGAAGTACCAATACTACGAGTGACATTCTCTCTTGTCGATAGGTACTTATCACCACTTTGCAAGCTAAAGTACTTAGGTTTGGCACCCTACCTAATTAAAAGGTGCAAGATTTGTGTTTTGGGCCCTTAGTGGTCAAATGAAACATAGGAGTAGTGGGAGGGTTCTATTTGAGCCAAGGGTTTTTTATGAAGGGTAAACAAATTTTTATGTCAAGTGGTTCTCCTAGGGAATGACTTATTTGAAAAGCCCATACTGGAGGTTTAGCTGGCTACTTTGGTGAGAAGAGAACAATCGAGTTGCTAAAAGAATATTTCTATTAGCATAAGATGATGAAGGAGGTGCACCGAATGCTTAAAAGATGTAAGGTGTGCAAACTGCTAAGGGAAGGAAGGAGTCATATGGAGAGTACACACCTCTACTTATACCTGAAAGGCTATGGACTGATTTGAGCATGGATTTTATGCTTGGCCTACCTTGAACATCGAAAAGGCATGATTCTATTATGGTAGTGTTCAATTGGTTTAGTAAGAAGAGCCACTTCATTCCTTGCCACAAAACCAATGATACTTTATTTGTTGCTAACCTCTTTTTGCAGGAGATCGTATGGTTGCATGGAGTACCAAGGAGTATTGTATCTGATCGTGATTTAAAGTTTACGAGGTTTTTATGGAGAACCTTATGGAAGAAGCATGGTACAAAACTCATGTTTAGCTCTTCTTACCACTCATAAACAAATAACCAGATAGAAGTTGTGAATAGAACAATTGGAAACCTCCTTTAAGCAACTATTGGGAAGAATCTACATGATTGGGATCTATACTTACCCATCATTGAGTTCGCTTACAATAGCACTACTAATAGCTTGATAGGAAGGTCACCTTTTAAGGTTGTTTATGGACTTAACCCAAACTTATCCTTAGACATGGTTATTAAGCCAACCTCCCAAGGAGAAAGTCAATATGGCCTAAAACGTGCCAAGGAGTTCCATAATTTGCATCAAAAGGTTTTTAAGTAACTAGCCAAGACTATGGCCTGATAGAAGGAATAAGGAAGCCAAGGAAGGATGCGAGTCATTTATAAACCAAGAGACCTTATTTGGATCTACTTTAACAATAAGCATTTTCTAGGGAAGAGGTCGAACATATTATCCCCTAGGTCGAATACATTATCCCCTAGGTTAAATGTAACTCTTAAGATCTTTTGATGTGTCAATGAAAACACCTATAGGCATAAGTTACCCGAAGGATATGGAGTATCTTCTACTTTCAACGTCACCAACTTGATGCCCTATGTACTTAAAGAAGATGAAGACCAAGATTTGAGGAAAAATCTTTAACAACCTTGAGGAATTGATGGACTGCCAACCTCTAGACACCTCCTTCACACCCTTCTTCGAGGCCTACAATCTCTTACCTAAAGAATTTTGTCTTGTTAACCAGCCGAAGATGAGTACTAGTATACAAAAGAATAGTAGGTGAACTCATTGAAGTCCTAGCTTAGGCATACCTTGCTATGCTCTGATCCCTACCCAATCAATAACCTATCAATTGCTAAGGCCAATTTGTCAAATGCAAAGACTGAGGCACCTACACACCAAACTCTTCTCTTCCAACATACCGAATTACCGACTATCTAGGCTAACTTGACAAGTGTTAAGGTTAAGTCTACTACATGCCGAGTCCTATTTACTCGGCTTACCGAAAATAAAAGTCTCTATTTGCATCAACAACTCTAAATACCATTCATCAATAGCATCCCTAACATCGGTACAACTCAACCCCAGTGTCTCAAGACTCCAGAACATGTGCCCAACAAGAGTATGCCACTTATCATTCCTTTTTCTGACATTGTACTATATTCATTTATTCTATTTGTCCCTTTTACTCTTTTGGTAATGTACTATGATATTTGATCACCTCTTTTTAAAGCTTCTGAGTTTTATAATTTATGAATCTATATTTTATCCTTAACTCGATTCAACAGGCAAGTATACCTATTGTTTTATAGCATAGATGAGTATACGGTCATCTGTATTGGGAAAATGACTCAAATACTGTTACTTAATAATCTTCCTATTATCTAGCAATCCAATTTATCAAGTAATCAATTATTAAGACTTTAATTTGTTAACTAAACTACAAACTAATGTAACTAACACAGTGCTTACCAAACAATTGCTAACGACACAATTAACATGTAGACTTACTTAACCACGTAGCATAATACTACCAAATTTTTTTTTATCCTAATACTTGTTATCTACAGGAAATTACAGTATGTAAGTATTCTTCTCAAAACTACTTATTTCTAATCTTAGTTGTGTTTATTGGAATCTCTTCCTAATTAATAGCCAACTAAGGTTACATTAATGTCATGTTAATGTATCGATTCCCCTAAAAATGTAGCAACTTTCCTAACAATATCTCTATCGTCAGAAGCAAGTTGTCCCAATAAACTAGATCTATTCAATAGAATTTTCTCTTGACATATTCTACTGAAATCTATCCTAAGTTGATGCCGTGTGCTACACCATACTTAGATTCATTTATTGTCATTCATTAGAATTAACAAAATCAAGAAATTATTTTTCCATGCACTTGATCATACTAAGTGATGTAGTAAGCCTTAGTAGGCTACTCACACATAACAGAAAAAGAACAAAATGTATAAACTCAATACAAAAATAACAATGAAATTAACATGAGATCGGTAACGAATACAACCCTGTTTGAATTCCACTATATAAATCTTCAAACATACAACAATAAATTCCTGTCGTCCCTTTCAAGCCATTTCGGGAAATGTATGATACAATATCCAGACAACTCTAATTGTAATTGAAAACACACATGTACAAACATGGGTGATTTGGTGCTTCTTATGAATTGATATTCTGAAATGATGTATGATCTGATTTATGTTCTATTCTAAAAAAAAATTGATGTCTAAAAATGATGATGATGTCCTTTCTCCACAAATTGTGGTATTTTTATATTCTTCCCATAAAAAAACTCGAATCTACCCCTTCAATACACCACCTAACATTTTTTACGTACTGGTTCGTATGAAAAGATTGAAAAGAACAATTGTGCCCCCTTCAATCATGCCTATGACTCAAGGCATGATAGTCTCGAAAAGAAATATTTTTAACCAATCACAGCTGTGATGAATGTCGTGAACTCCTTGTTGCATTATTAGATTTCATTTGGCAGTGATTATCCTATTGTTATTCAATTCACAGCCATGATTGATAGGGAAACTGTCAATACTTCCTTGATTACAGCCGTGATTGAGGACATGATTAGGACTACATTCTTCATTACTTTCTGATTTATGCTCCTTACAGCCGTGATTGATTAGAAAGTTATTGTTCTTGTGTATAATTCCTCCCCTTGCTCATGATTTACTTGAAATTAATATTTTATATAATTAAGTACCAAAAACTTAAGAATTAAATCATAATTATGATAAATTCTATGCTTAAACATGCCTTAAAAGTGTAAAATAATTTACAATTATCAATAGTATTTTTGTATTACCCTTTATTATAATTACTTAAGTTTCCTTGTTGCCCTAGGGACTTACTATAAATAGTCCCTTTTCTTTGTAGCAAAAATATAATATATGTTACATCTATTGAAATTTTTTGTTCTTGTAAGATATTCCCTCTCTGAGTTCATTTCTCTTTATGCTCTTATCTAATCTTACCGAGTAGCTTGGATTAGTAGCAAGTGGACCTTAGTATTAACTTGTGCATCATATCAACTAAAATACTAAGTCATATTATGTTCATTGGTGCGATATATCCTCTAAGCGGCTCATGAAAGCTACTATGTTTGACTATTCATCCATTCCCTTTTCTTTGATATCCCAAAGGACCCATTCGGTTGCTATCACCCATGATAAATCTCAATGATTCTGAGCTTCTAAACACATCGGCTTCTCCCTACAAATTGAATGGCAATTTGGCATTTAGAATTAGTGCATTAACCATGTCTACTAAGGTTCAATTTGTTATGTTTTGTTAATCCATTTTTTTTATGGTGTATATGGAGTAGTACATTAATGTATAATTCCCTTTTCTTCACAAAGTTTATGAAATTCATTTGAGAAATATTCACCTCTCTTGTCACTATGCAAGCATTTGATTCGCTTATCATGCAAAGTTTCTATTTTGAATTTGTAACACTTAAAAGATTTAAGTTCTTCATCTTTATGTCGTAACAAATATACATATGTATAATGCAAAAATTCATCAATACAAGATATGAAATATCTCTTTCCTCCTCTTATCAATGCTCCATTCAACTCAGAAATATCACTATGAATAAGATCAAGTATTTTGGCATTTCTTTCTACATTAGGAAAAGGCTTCTTAGTGGTCTTGGTTTGGATACACATTTCACACTTATTCATGGTATTCATATCATTAACATTAACATATCTATTCTTGTACATAAACTTAATAGTGGTTGAAGTAATATGTCATAATCTAGCATGCCATAAATTATAGAAATCAATAATATAAACAGAAATATCCATCTTATTCATATCAAATTGAGTTTAAACATAAAATCAAGATCATATCATTTTCTTATGTATAGATGTCCTTTCATGAGTACAAAATTATCAGACTCAATAACAACCCTAAATCCTTTCTTACATAGTAATCCTACAGACATTAAGTATTTTTATATAGTTGGGACATGCAACACAATCAATAGCCTCAAATTATTCCTAAATGAAATGTGAAGATCAGCATCATTGACTCCTTTCACACTAGTCGAAGTGTCATTTCCCATCAAGACTTTATGGTCTCTAACTTCCTTAAAATTATGAAATTGATGTCTATTGTAACACATATGGCCAATTACTCCAGAATCAAGCCACTAGTCATTTCATTTAACCATTAATGCCACAATCAGTTTAATGATCATACTGATGTGAATAGAATCGGTTTCGTCAGTAACCATTGCTACAAATTCTTGATCTTTCACCAAATTGACAAAGTCATTTTTAGCTCTCTTTGGTGATTGACATTTCTTAGCATAATGTCCATTCTTATTGCAATTGTAACATTTGCGAATTCTCTTCTTAGCATCAAGTTCCTTAACTTCCCTCTTCTTGTTGGGTTTCTTGATTTCTCCGTTTTTCACATAGTTAACTTTAGATCTAGGTGGTAGATTCATTGCATCACACTTTTAGACTCTTCCTTTATGCGTATATGTCAAACAATCTTTTTGTTAGAGAAATCCTTAGCTATGTCGTCACACCCTGAAATGGTGGAGTTGTAACAGTCCTGCAATGTAAACCGTCCTAAAATAGAAACTAACCTTTTGCCTTACTATTGTAGACCTGATTTATATATGGCATCCATGACTAACCCGTTTTAAAGTAAATAGTTTTCATAAAAAATAACATGATCTTGCTTACAAAAGTCTTAAAACATACATTAAAATTTGAATAATTCAAGTATTATTAATAAAATTTAGTAACCTAAATTTATTTAATGTGTACATAATTCAATACTCTAAGTTCAATAACCAAGAACAAAAGCTTTAGAAGTTTAGTTGTTCTTCGGTTTATATCTTCACTTTCTAAGATCCAACAGTCACTGACTTTAGGGTAGTTATATTGCGACTTCCTAGTCAGCACCTATGTAAGATATTTATAAGGATGTGAGCAACCAACCGCTCAATAAGTTGGGATGGAGACATAAGACTATACATCAAATACATACAGGGTTGTCAAATAGTTATTTAAATGCAATGCAACAAATAAATGCCATAGTATGGTGTTGTCTGGTTCCTCGTAAGATTAGAGAAATTTCGCTTACTCTAATTTAGGTTTAATGTGGCTCTGAGGTCATACACACGAAAAAGCACTACAATGAATTGAAACAAAGAAAACCAAAAAGGGTTTAGCAAAACTCAACTAGACATTAGTTGGATATGATACACCAATTGATCTTACTCAGCTTAATCTCCACTTGATCTGATGCACAAGTGAAGATTAAGATCACTTGCCACTACTCTTTGCTAAAGGGAATAGATAAGAGTTAGGGAAAGAGAAGACACAACTGAGTGCTCTCAAAAGGGAATAATTGTATTCAATATTCAAAATGTGTTGTCTGCATACAAAGTAAATGAGATTTATATACTAGCTTCACTAAGGTTACATGTGTACAAGGAAAAGACAAAAGGGTAAATTACATATATAATATCTAAGTCATACTAAAAAGGGTAAAAAGACAAATGTTGTACAATATATGGAAGAAGAAACATTTTAAAATATCGCATTAGAGGATACGTGTTGATTTGGGTTAGTGGTTTGATGCATTGTTGTTCATATAGATGCAAGCTCTCTGTTAGTTCAGCACTTGTTGGAATCAGCTCAAAGGATGTTAGGAGAGGAGCAAAAGACTAAGCAAACCTATTCTAGGTCAAATCGAAGATTGAACGTAGGGTACTAACTAGAACCTTCTTCAGATCGGGCATTTCAATAGCTTAGTTTAGGGAGAAACCTAGTATTTGTTGGTTCGAGAATGGCCTTGATCATGGTTAAAGCTTGGTACTTAGGTCAAGTAAGCTAAAGTAATCCTAAGTTAGTGATAGAGTCCTTATCCTTGAATGATTGTCGAGCTAGTATTCATTGGAAATGTCCTTATAAGCCTCTAGCTTGACTTCAGGTGATAGGTTTGAGGAGTTGATTCTAATCATCTTCTTAGGAGTTAGAGAGATTTGGCCTCAAATCTATAGGGTCCTCATTAGTTGGCTTAGCTTCGGTATTATTTTGATGGTAAGGAATTATATCAGATATATTGAAAGTGAAAAAGACACCATAGTCCTTAAGTAGCTTGATTTGGTAGGCGATGCGATTGATCTTCTTTAGGACCTTAAATGGGCCATCAGCTAGAGGTGATAATTTGCTCTTCCTAAGATGGGGAAATCTCATCCAAACTAGGCTGCCTAGATTGAAAGAAACAGCTCAGCGGCCTTGGATACTGATCTCATGTTGCCGTTCATTGAACATGGTAATGTTCTTGGTCACTTATTGGTGCAATTTATGCAATTCGTAAGCCTGATCAACTTTTGATTGGCTTTCCCCAAGAGCTGCATAGGTACTGATCATGTCTAGTGGGATGGTTGGGTTGAGGCTATAGACATCCTTAAAGGGAGTCTTTCCAGTGGTGCTATAGATAGTTCAATTGTAAGCAAACTACACCATAGGTAAACACATATCCTAATCCTTTAAGTTCTTTCCCATTACAACTTAGAATAGGGTTCCTAATGTCCTATTTACCATTTTAGTTTAGCCATCAGTTTGAGGGTAGCTACTTAAAATGAACACAATCTTGGTGACAAGTCTCTTCCATAAGGTCTTTCAAAAGTAGCTTAAGAACTTAATATGTTGATTTGAAATAATGGACTTTAGGACTCCATGTAGGCAAGCAATTTCCTACAATAACAAATTAAAAATATATAAAGCCTCATTAATTCGGTAGCACAAGATGAGGTGTGCCATTTTGTTGAATCAATTTACCACTACAAGTATCAAGTCTTTCCCTTTGGATGTTTGGAGTAACCTTAGGACAAAATCCATGTTGAGGTCGGTTTAAGGTGAGGTTGGTGTAGGTAAGGGCATGTATTCTTCATGTGGTTCCTTCTTTCCCTTCCTCCTTTTGCATACATTACAACTACTAACGACCTTGTGGACATCCTTGACTTGTATTAGGCCAGTAAAAATTCCTCTCTCAATATATCGGTAGTTTTAGTCCCACCAAAATGCTCGGATAAACCACTACTATAAGCGTCTCGAACTAACAGCTTATACATGGAACAACTAAGTATACATAACCTCCTCTCCTTAAATAGGTATCTATCCTTCAAGTAATATCCTCTAACAACAACTTTATCTAGACTTTTCTTAAGTATAGTACTGAAGTATGGGTCTTGAGCATATTACTCAGTAATAAGAGAAAATCCTAACAACTTTGTCTTTAGGATGGTTAGTAGGACATGTCGATGTAACAGAGCGTCAGTGACCACATTAGTTCTACCCTTCTTGGGTTTGGTCACATAGGAGAATCCTTCCATGAACTTTAACCATTTAGCTTACCTCTTTTGGCTCCCTAAATGCTTCAAGGACTTATGGTCCATATAAATGACAAACTTTCAAGATAATAAGTAATGTTGCCACATTGTAAGAGCTCGAAAAAGCTAACATAACTCCTTTTCATACACAAAATAATTCAGGGAGGCATTACTAAGCTTTTCACTATGGTGAGCAACAAGTTGACTTCTTTCATCAAAACTGTTCTAATGCCAATACCTAATGCATTACACTCTGACTCAAATGGATGATCAAAGTCAAGCAGGGCTAAGATAGGTGTAGCGGTAAGTTTCTCCTTAATCTCGTTAAAACTTTCCCGATGCAATCAGTCCGTTAGATTCCATCAACCTTTTTTGTTAACTCAGTCAAGTAGGCTACAATGGTACTAAAATTCTTGATGAATATTCTATAAAAAATAAAAAATAAAAAAGCAAGGCCATGGAAACTTCTAACTTCAATAACATTCTTATGTGTACACTATTGCAAGATAGCTCATATTCCTTCTCTAAACACCACATATCCTAGAAAGACAACTTCATGTTGGTAGAATGTGTATTTCTTCAAGTTTCCAAACAATTTCTCAACATGAAGCATGTTAAAAACATGTTGGAGATGTTCTAAGTGATCAATTAAATTAGCATTGTATATTAAGATATCATTAAAGTACACGATCACATATCTTTCGATTAATGGTACACTACATAGTTCACGAGTCTCATGAAAGTGCTTAGTGCATTAGTGAATCTAAATAGCATGACTAACCATTCGTAGAGACCATGTGTAATGACCCAACAGAAGCTCCTCCCATTTAGATATTGTTCGCTTTGGCTTGGAACGCTATACAATTTTGTTCCTTGATGCAGTAACTTTCCGAAAGGTTACCCATTTTGGGATCACTTCAGCTTGAACACACTTAACTTTAGAGTTTTGATGTACTCTAAGTCGCTATACCAAAAGGTGTCTTAATGATTAGAGTTTTTTCTCTTAATATGTAAGGGGTATTACAATCTACATCCCTTATAAAACTGATGTCCTCGTCAGTTTTGTTATATAAGTCGAGGACTCCTACTGGGCAGGGACTTGCCCTTTCAACTAGTAAACTGCTCAATACCACTTATAATGACCCAATAGAAACTCTTCCCACCAAAGCATTGACCGCTTTAGCATGGAACACCATATGATTTGTCTTTTGGTGCATTAGCTTCCTTGAAGGTCACCTATCTTAGGATTGCTCTAGCTCGAGCATGCTTAAATTCAGTTTTGACGTACTCTGAGCCTTTATACCAAAAGGGGCCCCAATGATTAGAGTTCTTTCTCCTAGTATGTAAGGAGTATTATACCATGCCTTATCTTATGTAATTTCCACTCATCGCTCAATCTTATAAGAATGTGATGGTTGCCACTTTATAAGTTAATCTTCGAAAACACTTAGGCACCATGAAGTATATCTAACATATGTTCGAGCTTCAATATAGGATACATATTTGATGGCTCGGCTCTCATTGTACATGTGCTAAGAATCATTTTTCTTTAGGATGATTAGAGTAAGCATAGTACAAGGGCTCATGCTTTCTCTCAAATAACCTCGTACAATGAGCTCATCCACTTATTGTTTTAGCTCAACAGCCTACTCATGGTTCATTATGTAAGAAGGTTTGTTTAGCAAGTTTACATCTAGCTATAGGTTAATATAATGCTCAATACCTCAGACTAATGGCAGCCCCCTTAGCTAATTCTTTTGGAAATAGGTTGGATAACTCATCTATCAATTTCTAGACCTCTTTTGGTGTATTATTAAAGTCTCTCAACTCCAATAACCTTTAAATCAACAAGAACATAGGTTCTTTAGTCCTTTTAGTAGCTTGAAGTTCTATTCAGCTCATTACTAGAGTCTTCTTTTTGCTAACTTAGGTAAGATGATTATGAGTCTTATTCACTTGACTAAGAGTCATAGGCTACAATACAATCTTCTACCTATCCTTTGTAAAGGCATAGGCATTATTGTATCTATCATGGGTGACAAATCAATCAAATAACCAAGGTCTTCCTAACAATAGATGTGAAGCTCCTATAGGGACAACATTATATACTACTTTATCTCTATACACATTCCCTACATAGAATGGTACAACTACTTGTTCAATCAGGTGCAAAGTACCCTTATCATGCAACGAATGTAGCTTATAAGGTCGGGGTGTGTTTAGAGGTCAGCAAACCTAACTTCTACATAAGGGATTAGGCAATAACATCAGTACAACTGCCTCCATCTAATATGGTTGTGCACTCTTGTCCCTTAATAGTATGCTTGGTGTGAAACAAGTTTTCTCTTTAGTCTTCCTTATAGCTCGCTATTGAGTTTAACACTTTTCTCAATACTAAGGTCATCACTTCTCCTTAGTTGGCATAGACACAGGTCTTTTACTCACCCATCACTTCAATTCTTCTAACATCCTTCTCTTCTCTCTTAGGTTCACTATCATCCATACTATCTACATCATCACCTTATAGGACCATAACATATCAGTTGGGACATTCGACAGCCATATGTCCATAACCTAAGCACTTAAAGCATTTAATCTCACTTATCTTGTAGCCTAAAGTTTGACCTCTCTCGTATGTCTTTTGAGTTGCTTAGTCATCAGCTCGGCTCTTTAGGCTAGCTTGATTATTATTAGGTTGGTCATTCTTCTCTTTGGCTATATGAGTCTTCTTGTTTCTAGGTGGGTAGGTTAGTGTGAAGTAGGATCTCGTAAAGAGCTCGAGCTAAGTCAGATCTCTGTATTTCTTTTCTATTTATTGACCCTTTATGCTATTTTAATGGCTTCTTCCAATGTGTGGAACCTCTATACTTCAACAATATTTTGAATCTCATATCGGAGCTCTGAAATGAACCTTGATACAATGCGAGCTTTGTGCTCATCCATGTCAACTTAGATAATTAGCATTTGAAATTCTTTGATATAATTGTCAACAACTCAGCTTCTATAGCAGAGCTCCTGTAACTTTCCAAAGGTATCTTGTAAATAGTTCTTAAGTATAAATTTTCCTCTTAACAGCCTCTTCATATCATCTTATGTCTGTACATTTTGTCTTCTATCTCTTTTTTTGGCTGCATTCAAGTTCTTCCACCACATGGAAGCATATCTAGAGAACTTTAGAGCAGCAAGTTAGATCTTCACCACCTTAGTATACCTATAGCAATCAAACACCTTCTCAACTTTCTCCTTCCACTCTAAGTACTCATCGGCATTTCCACTTCTAATAAAAGTTGTAATTTAGACATTGACATTTTCAAGTCTTCAAAGAGGTTGGCATCTTCGTTCCGCTACTTCATCATATTCTCCATCCTCTTCTTCTCCTTCATCCACTTCTTCAATAGCTTCCTTGTCCACTTCATTAAGGTCTTCTACTTCAAGTATTCATTAAGCAAGTCCGTTTGCTACTCCTCTAACCCGGTGAGGTTGGCTATGCGATTAGCTTGGCTAACATGACCATATCTCCTCTCCTATACCTCTTCTGCTTGGCTATGATTAAGCATACCTTGGGTTGTTATCTATTTGCTTGCATTGCTGTAACTTGACTCTCAACAAAATTGGTAAGCCTATCAAGTTTGTCATTTACTGACCTTGGTGTGTTACTTCCATGTTAACCATGGCCGATACGAGCACCACTATCTTAGACTCCAATGGTGCCTCATACGCTTGAGTCTAACATCACGTAACACTTTTAGCTAGTACTCAAGAACAACCCCAACAATACTCACTTAATAAAACTCTATTACCTACTACTACTTCAACAATACTTCAAAATCACTATACACACAATTAGTTACTACTCAATGCTCAGAATTAGATTATCAAACTTTGACACTTCATTACCCAACACAATGAAACTTACTACTGAGATTAAAACTTACTCTATTGTATTTGAAAACAGAGTAGTATAGATTACTACACTTACCTCTTGTAAATCAATACTCCTTATCTTGCAACTCCAAAACCTACTATAACCACCTAAACATACTTCACACTTCAATCATACACACATACACACACATACTTTGATACTAGTCTTTAGAGTCATACATACAAAAAAGAATCACAACAAATTGAAACAAAGAAAACCAAAAGGGGTTTAGCAAAACCCGAGCAATTACCAGCTGGATATGATGCAACAACTAATCCTATTTAGCCTAATCTCCACTTGATATGACATACAAGTATGGATTAAGGTCACTCACTGCTACTCCTTGTTAAAGGAAATAGATAAAAGTTAGATAAATAGAAGACACGACTTAATATTATCAAAAGGGAATAATTGTATTTAATATTCACAAAACGTGTTGTTTGCATACAAAGTAAATGGGGTTTATATATTAGCCTTACTAAGGTTACGTATGTACATGGAAAAGACAAAAGGGTAAATTACATTTGTAATCTCTAAGTCATACTAAAAAAGGTAAAAAGAACAAATGTTGTACAATGTATGGAAGAAATAAACATTCTAGGATATCGCGTTGGAGGATACGTATCAATTTGGGGTTAATGGTTTGATGCATTTTTGCTCATACAAATGCAAGCTCTCTATTAGCTCTGCACTTGTTGGAATCAGCTCAAAAGAGGTTAGAAGGGGAGCAAAAGACAAAACTGACCTATTATAGGTCAAATCAGATATTGGATGTAAGGTGCTAATCAAAGCCTTCTTTAGAGTGGGCATTTGGATAGCTCGACTCTAAGAGAAACTTAGTGTTCATTGGTTCGAGATTGGCCTTGATCATGGTTAAAACTTGACACTTACATTAGATAAGATGAAATAATCCTAGGTTGGTGATGGAATCCTTATCCTTAAATGATTCTCGAGCTAGTATTCATCGAAAAAGTCTTTGTAGGCCTTTAGCATAGCTTTAGGTGATGGGTTCGAGAAGTTGACTCATATAAGGGTTTAAGGAGTTTCAGTATGAATACAATTGCTTACGACTAGACTCAAGCTTGTGCATTAGAGACATCATTCCTCCTATGACAATCTCTTGAACCATTACCTTCATCCTTATCACGACTTCTTCTTTTATCACTTAGCTCGACTAAGGATGAAGAAGGGGCTATTATACTACAGTGCTATCCCTTTTGAAGGTATCACTATTTGGCCAGAGAATTTTAAATGTCCTCTATTGGGTTACAATCCATGTATGGTTAAGATTTCAAGTCAAGTATCATTAAACCCAATTTAAGGTGTCAATTAATTCTACATAGTGTAAACAATTTCAATCTAGAATAACAAGCCAATAGTATATTGGTTTATAAGCAAGCTTAGAGACATATAGGCATGTGCACAATCAAATTACCTACCAAGTACTATAAAATAGTACTCCAAAATACCATTACATATTGATCACAAACTTACCTAGAGTTCCCACTTACTCACTAGGGAGCGACTTGTGATTAGTAATGTCGTTAGTCCCTATAATAAAATTGTCATTTATACTTTACTTAGTATTCTAGATTTTATGTCTCTTATAATTAGGCTCACGATAAGCTAGTCTCTAATTTAGCTCTTGACTATAGTTTTATTCATAAACCCTAAAACATCCTCTAATTTGTTCTCTGAAGTTTATCTAACTTTCACTTAAGTGTATAAAGTTTTTGAATCATGCTCTTATCAACTCCTTAGTTCATTCTATATACCTTATTGTTGATATAGCTTTTGAATTAGTCTTTGATCCGAACATTCACTTCATTTTAGCATAAATCCTCATAAGTTTTTTTCTCAACTAGATTCAAAGTACATCACATAACGTATTCCACTTTAGTTTGAATAAAAGTATACTTGATTGTATTACTTGAATACTTCACATATTGCACATATATCAACCCCAATCTACAAAATTCAAATTCAATACTCCTAACACTACAAAACTCATCTCTGAAAATTATTCAACATTACAAGATATCATAATACATCCCAATTTAGAATCTAAGTCAATTTCTTGATAAATTACTTAGTATATTTTGAGAAATGGCTATTTAATAGGATTTTAGGGTTTAAAAATCACATAAAAATATGAAAAGGGAGTTGCTTGCATTGGCCTTTGTTTTGATGTCTTAAAAGCCCAAAGCGCCAATGGTAGCTTATCATGTCATTCCTTATGATTGTCATGTACTATACCACTAAGGACTTTCAATAAGCTTTTGTTTGTTGCCTCGGCTTGCCCATTCCCTTTTGGGTAGTTGGGTGTGGATTTGACATGATTGATACTGTAAGAAGCCAGTAGTTGATGGACATGAAGAGTAATGAAAGGAGTTTTGTTGTTAGAAAGGTTACACTTCGGGATCCTAAATCTGCATATAATGTTCTCCTTTACAAAACTTACAATAGCTAGCCTTGTTGCTTTCTTTAGAGGAACTACCTTTACCCATTTCGTAAAGCACTATGTTCCAACCAAGATCCAAATGTATCATTTTGATGGAGGATGTATAGGTCTAATGAGACTAAAAGCTCATGTGTGGAGTGTAACTGCAGGTATAGCTGTAGCAATCTAAGTAAGATAAGGTCTACCTTCTTCTAATCTTGTTGGGAAGTACCTCACCAATATCATCAAAGCCGTAACCCCTTCACTTTCCAACCATCTTCGACTACAAACAATTATAGCAATGTACTCATTATACTAAAAACTTCCATTAATACCTAAGAGTCTTGCATTCTATAATACATTCCCATGGGAAAATTTAGCATTAATCCCATCCATATTCCTATTCGTACTTTAGTAAGGCATCTAACAACTACCTTTGCCTCTTAACTTAGTATTGAATAGGAGACTCTTCACTGATCCCCCTTAATCTGCAGCTAACTTATTATCAACACTCCCTTATGACCATGTAGATAGATTTAAGATCATTTGATGTTTATTATGACTCAATGTTATAGTCACTTTTACTTTGCAATTTATAGTACAGTCTTTCATTGCACACTTACCATTACCTACTCCTATTATGTTCCTATAGTGTTTACTTCTTTTAATTATAACATTTCAAAGCAAGTTCACTAGAACTATACTTTGATACTAACTTAGTACTGTCATACCCCCAAAGTAGTAGAGCTACGATAGTCCCGTTGTGTAAACTATTCTAAGATTGAAACTAACCTTTCAACTTACTATCGTATACTTAATTTGCACAAGGAATTCACAATTAACTTGTTTTGAGATGAACAGTTCTCATGAGAATAATATGGTCTTGCCTATAGAAGTCTTAAAACATACATTAAAATTTGAATAATTCAAGTATTATTAATAAAATTCAATAATCTTAATTTATTTAATGTGTACATAAATCGATACTACAAATTCAATAACCAAGAATAATAGCTTTAGAAGTTTAGTTGCTCTCTAGTTTATATCCTCATACCATAGGATCCAATTATCACTAACTTTAGGTAGCTATATTGTAGCTTCCTAGTCAGCATTTGCAGAAGATATCTAAAGAGATATGGCTAACTAACTATTGAGTAAGTCGGGATGGAGACATGAGACTATACATCAAGTAGAGTCAAGATTATCAAATAGTTAGTTAAATACAATGTAATAAACAAATACCACCGTACAAAATTGTTTGGTTCACCCTCAAATTAGAGAAATTTTGCTTACTCTAATATGAGTTTGAGGAGTTTTAGTACAAATACAATAGCTTACAACTTCCATAACTATCCTTCAAACCACTACTTTCATCCTAGTTACGATATCCTCTCCTACCACTTGGTTCAACTATGGATGAAGAAGGGACCTCTATGCTCAATGCTATCTCTTTTAAAGGTGTCAGTATTTGGTAGAGAATCTTAAGCGTTCGCTATTGGGTTGCAATGCATGTTCGGTTAAGATTTTAAGTTGAGAACCATCAAGCCCAATTTAAGGTCATCAATCAATTTCACGCAGTATAAACAATTCCAATCTAGAACAACAAGCTAGTAGTATATAAACAAGCTTAGAGACAAATAGGCATGTACACAATCAAACTACCTACAATACAACTAATTATAATCTTAAGCCTCTAAATACTATAAAACAATACTCTAAAATACAGTTATGTATTGATCCCAAACTTACCAAGACTTCCTACTTGCTCGCTAGGGTACGACTTGTGATGCAGCAATACCACTAGTCCTAATAATATAAATGTCATTTAGTATTCATACAATTACTACACATCGGCTTAATTCTGTAACTTAGGTTATTATCTTTAGTTTAAGGATATACTATACTTAATATTTCAAATTGTAGATCTCTTATAATTAGGCTCACTCTAAGCTAGTATCTGATTCATCTTCTAATTCGGTTTCGGATTCAGCTTCTAATTTAGCTCTTGATAATAGTTTTATTCATAAATTCTAAAACATCCCTGAATTCATTCTTTGAAGTTTATCTAACTTTATCTTAAGTATATAAAGTTTCTGAATTGTGCTTTGATCAACTCCCTAGTTCACTCTATATACCCTATTTTTTATCTAGCTTTTGAATTAGCCTCTAATTTGAACATTCACTTCGTTTTAGCATAAATCCTCATAAGTTTTATTCTCAACCAGATTCAAAGTATATCATATAAACTATTCCGCTTTAGTTTGAATCAAACTATACTTGAGTTTAGCGATTTATTAAGGGAAACATATCTTGGGAGTTAATTTAAACAAAATAATATTTTTCCCAAAAACTACATGCAAAAACATGCCATAATATAGTTTTTCATAATTTTTAAGTAAAAATTACTACTTTTATCAATTTAATGAAAATCTAGTGGTTTGAAACACTCATTAGTAGATAGGGTTATGGCTATCGTTGGTGGTGGAGGAGCTATTAGCAACTCCATGTGTTGCCTCCTTTGTTAGGTGGTGGTAGCCTCCAACTCTTAGGTTTTACTTTGATGGTCGATCCTTAATTTAGTGTTATTTGTGCTATATTCTCCTAAATTTCTTCAAAAATCCACCTAACCTTTTCTCTCCACTCACTTAATTTTCACACAATGTATAATAACTAAGGTGATTTTAGAAGTTCAAGTTGGGAATTTATAGAAGGAGCTAAGGGTTGGTTAGGAATTCTTTTTTCTACATGTCCCCTTATATTATCTAATTCTCACACTTATATGTGTCAAACCTTACTTTTCATATACTAAACTAGTTTATTGACTTGATATGCCAAAGCTTCTTGTTTTATAGGTTAGCAAATAATTTTTTGTAATTTTTTATTAATTTCATTGAATTAATTTGATATATTTTAGTCTATATATTAGGTATTTTAGGTAATTTCGAGTACATTTCCCTTCACGTAAATTCATATTTAATACATATAAATACTTGTAAATATCATTCATATTATTTTATGATTTTTGATGTGCATATATTCCATCTATAGTAGCTCATTAATTATTAGAATTTATTTTATATGTTTTTGATAAATAACAAGTAATTTACATATAACCTATTAATACAACATTTAATTATTTTATTTTTCTTAAATCTAAAGTCACAAGGTCACTTTTACTAATAATCTAAGCTTTGTCGTAAAATTTGAGCTTGGTCGTAAAATTTGAGCTTGATCAGACTACTTTTACGATTGCCCTCAATTTTATATATCAATTTCGAATCTTCCAATTGTGAGTTAATAGTCAATTTGGTAGGGTCTTACACATATGAAGAATTTTCTTTCTATAGTCATTCCAATTAGTAGGTAATTTGGATAAAATCACCCCTACTTGAAGTAACTTAGGAATTATCACACGCAAGTCATAAAAACAGTTGATAAGTACTTGTAGTTCATGAACTTGATCTAATATAAGAATGTTGTTAAGCATTTTAAACTCAAAATATTTAAGGAGATAAAGCCTCTAGAAGCATCCGAACTTTCATATTTTTTTCATTTTAGTACCTAAACTTTAAACTTATTTATTTTGGTACCCCAACTCTTTAAATGAGACAAATTAGTATTTCTATTACAACAACCATTATAAAGAATACTTATTTGTTTCACTTAAAAAAGTTAAAGTACCAAAATAAAATAAAATATGAAATTTGAGCACTCAAATAAAAATAAAATGAAAGTTGATATACTTATAAAATCTTTTTACTGTTTTATATTAATAGACGTTATAACAGAGATATGGATTTATCTCATTTTAAAAGTTAGGGTACTAAAATAAATAAGTTTAAAGTTTAGGTATTAAAATGAAAAAAATATGAAAGCTCAAGTATCGTATTGGCTTTATCTCAATATTTAATCATTAAGAACTTATTTGTACCTTGTCTTTTGATATTGTACTTTTCTTCTAGTGCTTTTCGTTTCTCTTCCGAGAACTTAATTGCTACATAAAGATTATACAAATTATTGGATAAGGTATTAAGAATGTGATGCACTTAGGAGCTCAGTTATCACTAGGACTTATCGTAGTAGATTTAAACTAAAAGGGGTCCTTTGATGTATTAAAGAAAATTAGAGGGAAATGGCCTATAACTGAACAAGAGTAGATGACGTGAAGCTACTTGAAAGATGTGACTCACCAACGAACACAACACAACTTGACACCACACTTGATATGACGTACAAGTTGATACCAAGCTCTACACACTACTAATCTTAAGCTACTTGGTAAGATTAGATAAGAGTGTGTAAAATATGGACTTGGAGAGGGTTGTCTCACAAGAACAGAATATTTAGTATTAAAATGTAAGTTATCTATAGCTTACAAAAAAAAAAAAAGACTATTTATAGTAAGTCCTCAGGACAATATTACAAATAATGAAATGATAAGAAAGTATATATGAAAAGGGATTTCCTAGTACATACCAAAAAAGGTAAAAAGTAAAAAAGATTAAAAATGGAAAAGTAGTACAATGTCAGACGAGGTGGATAGATGGCAGTGCAACATTAGTTGCATACGAATATTCTCTGAGCACAGCAAGTGAGAGGGGTCAAAATGTTACGGTAATAAAGGGTTGAGACGAGAGAGATGGTGGTATGTCGAGAGAAAACTATTTATCCATTTCAGTGAGTCTCTTGTCACTCGGCCGGAACTTCTTAGCAATGTTTTGTCGAATTACTCGGCATAGGTCCTTGGCAAGGGAATGGTCAGCATCATCATTACCGAATGTACAGATCAATGTACGACAATTAAGGGAGCTCAAGGAGTTCAGCCACATCCCTTCAGCGTAAACTTTCTCGTCATTAGTAGGTTGCCGAGAGCGAATTCGCTAGGTAAGGGATTAGAGTCCTTGGAGCCGCGCATGAGTAATGGGACCGTTGGTCAGCAATTCATCAGAATGTAACCTGTATAAGCGAACTTATCATTTGCTCTCTTTTCTTTGCTTCTTCATGCTTAACTTTTTCTACTAGACTAGCACCTTCCTTCAAATCTTCAATCAATTAAGTTTTTTAATCCAATACATATGCTATATTGAGCATGAGAGTAGAAAAAGTATCTTGTCTTTTCAACGCTTGAAATTTGTTTGATCAAATTGATCCAACTTCACAAACTCTTTGTTCATAACTCTTAACATGACATTTGTTTCATATGCCATCACAAATTCTCTAAGATTATTAGGAAATAAATATGGTTTGGGAAATTAATTAGACTTAGTGATACAAAAGAAATCACATAGAGAATTTACGCATGTCACACAAAGTTTATTGTGAGAATTTGAGTATGGAATTCCCTTAGGATACAACCAAGTCTTAGTGTATGAATAGCAAAAATTCATACACTAAACCATACATAGAATATAAATAGAAGAGTTTATTTGTATAGTGATTGAAGAAGGAAGATTTGTAAAAAAATTTGAATGAAATTTGTGTAAAAAGAGAGAGAAAAACAGAGTTGCAAAGAGTCATTTATAATGTACGTTTTGAAGGTACATAACCTTTTACTAAAAATTATATTGATTCATTGATTGAATTCCATCCCCTAGATTGAATAAAATCAATTGCAAATCGATCTAAACCATATATTACAAAGTTTTATGACTTTTCTGATTGTAACTCATGAAAATTTAATAAAAGTTGCAACTTTTTCAAGTAGTACGATCTTTAGCTTTGTTGACATAAAGGTTACAAGCAAGGTTCACAGTCGTGATCTTTGGCCATAAACCTTTTGTACTTAATTTTTTTCTCTACTCTATTGGAGATTATGCTTAGGTTTTACAATCATGAACCTCTTGTAAATTTACTTACTTATTTCTAATCCTTGTATAAAGATCATGCTTAGGTTTACGCTCATAAACCTTGGAGGTAATCCTCTTAAAAACATTCTAAATCTCCTTTTAATGCTTTTAATTAAGATGGGTACGATTTTAGTCAATTATTGGGCACTCTAAACACGTAGTTCAAACTTTAAACACATAATTGACAATCTATTTTTACATTCCTTCACTAAATTGTCGATTATCTAAATATAATCTAAATACAAACTCCTCCTCGATTATGCATAAAGAATTGTATCATTGGATTTGAACTATTCCCTAATGTAAATTATCAAAGTTGCAATAGGGTGAGAAGTAGCTTGTAGCCTTGAACTTTTATGCTATAGGTTACAATTGAAAAATTCATACACACAATCATTTCACATTCAATCAGTAGATTTCATGATAACATAGTTTTTGCCATGCGCTCATCCCGTTTCATTGAATATTACAAAAGTAAACCTCTTTAAACTTAACATTTACAAAAATAAACTTCTTTAAATTTTTGCTAAGAGCAACATTGCTCCCATGTTCAATTCGGTAGACTTTATCATATTAATTGATTTAAATTTTAAAATCTATCCATTAAGAGATATTTATTTACATTATATCTCATCTTCTTTTAACTAATAGTACTTAATAGTAGCCATTAAGAGATATTTAAAATCTATCCATTAAGAGATATTTATTTACATTATATTTCATGTTCTTTTGACTAATAGTACTTATAGTAGCCCTACTTAGTGATGACTTGCTTTTACGCCTTGAAACTAGTGATGTGTTAAAGAAAGGTAGGGTTCTTATCATTACTAACTATAAAAGTTTAAGATCCATCTTAGCAAATGTATTTTTTACTAAATCTATACACAATTCCTTTTGTCAATGGATCTGCTAAGTTATTACTAGTCTTAACATAAGTAACGGTTATAATTCCATTACTTATTAATTCTATGTTATACTCATGGCTCAGCCCTATATGTTTAGATCACCTATAATAAATTTTGTTATAGATTGAAGACATTGTAGCTTCAGTATCACAAAGTATAGAAATGGTTGAAATAGGTTTTGGCTAAATTTATATTTCAACCAACAAGTTTCTTAACTATTTTGATCCTTTATTGGTTATAGCAAGTGCTATAAACTTAGCTTCCATTGTAAAGTGAGTTATATATGTTTGTTTCTTGAATGCCCAATTTATTACTTCACCACCTAAGGTGAAATCTATCTAGAAGTTGAATTTCTATCAATAGCACTTGCTTGTATTCGAGTATTTTTTTAGTACAATAGGAAAGTCACTATAAAACAATCTATAATTCATGGTTTTTTTTCATGTAATCAAATTCTCTATATATTGCTTTCTAATGTTCAGTACTAGGATTACCAATATATCTTGACAATTTACACACAACATATGCAATATTAGGTCTAGTACAATGTGAAGCATACACCATACTCGTTACAACACCAACAAACTCTAATTATGCTATTGCTCTTCCTATATTCTTTTCCAACTTCCCATAAGAATTATAAAGAGTAGTGTATTCATTTTTTACTAAGTATCTAAACTTTTCAAGATTTTTCCTATGTAGTGTGATTAACTCAACAAAATGCCCCCATCATGTTTCATCATTTTAATTGATAATATTATATCTACCTCATTCAATTCTTTTATCTTAAATTTGGAGGTAATATATTTCTTGGTTTCATTTATGCTAATCATATTTGTTTAAAATAGCAATAAATGATCAGTATGTAGACAAATTATAACACTATATTCACTAATGAATTTTGAATTAATACATTTATCAGTACTGTTATGTTTGAAATCATTTGTTAAGATTACAGCATCGAATTTCTCATGCTATTGTTTTGGGATTGTTTGAGTTCATATAAGGATTTAACTAATTTGGAGACTCTTTGGTTGTTTCATGTATACTTCCTCATTAAGATCACCATTTCGGAAGGCCATTTTAATATCCATTTGATGCACATAAAGCTTGAAAATGGATGTAAGAGCTATTAATACTTTTATCAAAGTCATTCTTATAAAGGGAGCATTAGTGTCAAAACAATTGACCCTTCTCGTTGTTTGAACCATTTGGCCACTAACCTTACTTTAATGGTTTGCAAAGAACAATTTGTAATTGTATTTCCACCTAGATAACTACTTATAGCAAATTGCCTCAGATCCTTGAGGCAAACCAATTAGAATCCATGTGTTATTATATAACAAGGATTTCATATCAGTGTTTATTGCCTCTTTCCAAAATGCCGTATCCTTAGAAGCCATAGCTTCTTCATAAGTTTTATGATCACTTTCCACATTAAGTAATATGGGGATTTTATTTATTATTGAATCTTTACTTCCCTTTACTAAGAAGTTATAGGCTTATAAATCTATGAATCTTGGTTTTAGATACTTGCTCTTCTTTACCCTTTTACTTTTTCCTAGCTTAGTTACGAATTCTTTATTCATATTTTCTCCAAAGTCCATTTGTTCCATTTGTAATTTTGTGTAGTAGAAAATGTGTGCTTTTCAACTAAATTACCATAGAATTTATTTTCCAAAAATTCTACATTTTTAGTTTCAATAATGATACTAGATTCCAAATCTAATATTATATCCTTTGGAATTTTATGCATAACTAACAAAAATCCCTTTTAAGTCTCTAGAACCAAGCTTTATCCCTATAGGATCAAACATCCTATAATAAGTTATGTACTCTTACATTTTAAAGTATTATAAATTTGGTTTCCCTCCTCTCCATTTTTTATAGGGAGCAAAACTTAATGATCTTGATGGGACTTTATTTAATATATAACACAAAGTTAATAAAGCTTCTCTGCATAATTGAATTGCAATTTAGCACTTAAAATTAGTGCATTAACAATGTCTACTAACGTTCAATTCTTACATTTCATTAATTCATTTTGTTGTGGTGTATATGGAGAAATACATTGATGTATGACTTTATTTTCTTCACAAAAATGGTGAAATTCATTTAAGAAATATTCACCTTTCCTATTAATACGCATGCATTTGATTCACTTATCATTCAAATTTTCTACTTTGGATTTATAACACTTAAAAGATTTAAGTGTTTCATCTTTATGTCGTAACACACATACATAGTATAACATGAAAATTCATCAATAAAAGATATGAAATATCTCTTTCCTCCTCTTGTCAATATTTCATTTAACTCACAAATATTACTATGAATAAGATCAAGTATTTTGGTATTTCTTTCCATCCTAGAAAAAAGGCTTCTTAGCGATATTGGTTTGGATACACATTTCAAACTTATTCATGTTATTCATATCATTAACATTAACATATCTATTCTTGCATATAAACTTAATACTGTTTGAATTGATATGTCCTAATCTACTATGCCATAAATTATAGGAATCAATAATATAAATAGAAACATCCATCTTATTCATATCAAATTGAGTTTAAACATACTCCTTAACAAACCTAGTGAACTAGCTAAGCATACCGATCCCTTATAGGTGCTTATGTCAAGTCCATTTGATTTAACTTGACTCAGGATCAGTAGTATATCCTTTTTCCTATGTATAGATGTTCTTTCATGAGTACAAACATGTTAGTCTCAATAAAAACCCTAAATCCTTTCTTACATAGTAATCCTACAAACACTAATTTTTTCTTTATATCTAGGACATGCAATACATTCAGTAGCCTCAACTTCTTCCTAAATGTAAAGTGTAAATCAACACCACCAACTCCTTTTCCATTAGTTAAAGTATCATTTTTCATCTAGACTTCATGGTCCTCAATTTTCTTAAAATTATGAAATTGATGTCTATTGTGATACACATGGATAATTACTCTAAACCTAAGTTAGCAATCATCACATTTGACCATTATTGCCACATTTAGTTTAGTGATCATATCAATGTAAAGGGAATCTAATTCGTCAGTGACCATTGCTATAAATTCCTGATCTTTCACCAAATTGATAGTCATTTTTAGCCCTCTTTGGTAATCAACATTCCTTAGCATAATATCCCTTCTTATTGTAATTGTAACATTTATGAATTCTCTTCTTAGGATCAAGTTCTTGGACTTTCCTCTTCTTATTGAGTTTCTCAATTTCTCCATTTTTCACATAGTTCACTTTAGAATTAAGTGGTAGATTCACCACATCACGCTTTCAAGACTCTTCCTCTATGTGTATATGTCTAACAATCTTTTCATTAGAGAAATCCTTAGCCATATGAAGAAATTTCTTCTTATGGTTATTCCAATTAGAGGGTAATTTGGATATAATCACCCCTACTTGAAGTAGCTTAGGAATTATCACGCGTAAGTCATGAATATGGTTGATAAGTACTTGTAGTTCATGAATTTGATCTAATATAGGAATATTGTTAAGCATTTATACTAAAAGTATTTAAGCATCAAGAACATAGCTGTACCTTATCTTTTAGTATTATACTTTTCTTTTCGTGCTTTACATATCTCTATTAGGGACTTGATTGTGATGTAAAGATCATACAAATTATTGGACAAGGTATTAAGAATGTGACCTGTACAAGCGAACTCATCATTTGCTCTCTTTTTCTTTGCTTCTTCATGCTTACTTTTTCTTCTGGATTTGCACATTGCTTTAAATCTTCAATTAGTTAAGTTTTTAGATCTAATACATTTGCTATATTGAGCACAGACAGCAAAAAAAGCATCTTATCTTTCCAACGGTTGACATTTGTTCCATCAAAACTATCTAACTTTACAAACTCTTGATTCATAACGGTTAAAAGGTTGATCCACCTAAAAAGGAAAATAAGGAATGGATATGTCATGTGAGAATGAAACTAACGGAATTTTGATTTCGATTTTCATTTTCTTTGCATATTTAGAAATACTTTTAAAAGTTGAAATCAAATTCCTTGAAGTTATTGATTTTGACTTTAAGAGGGAATTGAATTTTTTCATTAAGGATGTGGAATTCCATTCCATACACCCCATTAATGATCATTAATTAAAAATTATTTGTTTAATCTAATTATGATATCTAATAATCAGTACATTTTTAATAATACTATTGTACATGTATTTAGCTCCATTTCAAATATTTTACAACAAAACATAATATTGGAATAAAATCAACAATTCCATAGGTGTTTATAAGGGTGAGCAAGTGAGCCTGCTATGCAAGGTATCCACCTAAACCCTACTCTACTAAATAGGTTCTTGATAGGTAGAGAAGGTCACATGTTAGATTTCGAATAGTAATTTCTCAAAATCTACTCTCATATGGTAGAGTATAGGTATAATGTTAGAGTACCCTATACTTACTATAAAAATTGTACTCTAGAGTATATAGGGTGCAAATTTTATGGTATCTTATTCTAACTTATGACAAAATCCTAAGATTACACACTCTTGTGTTTACTGTCATGTTCCTCTTTGTTATTCTTATTCTTATTCTTTTTTAGGGTAAAACAATATTTTTTTTATTCTATGTATAACAATTTTATAATTTACTAAAAGTTTATTTTGATGATTTGAAAGGGAAAGATAAAATGAATAATTTAGTATGGCCTAAATAAGGGTTGAATGTTTCCAATTGCAAAGATTATTCTCTATTCTACTTACTAAAGTTTTATATTATTATAGTTAGATGTGTTGCAAATATAAAAACCTTTCAAATATTACTATTTGGTCTATTAACATAGTTGCAAGTTTAATATTAATTATATGCACATGCAATATTTGAGAGAAGATAAAGTAAGAAAAAAAAAAAACGTTCCATAGTGTACCCCATACCCTATAAAATTTAGAGTATGGAATGATTTTTAGGTACCACAAGATAGGTTCTAAGTTCAAAAATTTTGGAACATGTACCTATAAGATAGGATATGGGCAAGGTGTTGTACCCTACCTACTTTGTACCCTACTTACTCTGTACCCATTTACTTCTAAGCATTCATAAACACAAGAATTGATTTATCATTATGTTTATAATTATATTCCAATTCAATTGATTCCAAAACCCTTTTTATATATACCAAACATAAAATCAATTCATTTTCTTTTCTTTTCTTTTCTTTTTTTTTTCATTTTATTATGTTAAAGTGGTTATCACATATGGACTGGATTTTTTTTTTTTTTATATGTAAGCTAGCCTTTGATTGTCTTTTGCAATTGGTGGCTCTTTTTCTTATATATATTTAGAACATCTTTGGTTTATCTTTTCTCCATTTTTTTTTTTATCTTTTTTACATTTATTCGAATCTTGTATTTGGTAAGAAAAAGACATCAAGAAGATGAAAACATAATTATATGTATCCCCCTTTTAAAATTAAATACCTAAAAAATTCCTATGAAGTTAAATTCATTTTCCCTTTACTTTTCTTATTTTTATAAAAATACCAATTACATATTATTTTTCAATACATAAAATATATTTTCAAACCATTTATCTTAAAGTACATGAATTTTCTCTTAAGAAATACGTGAATTTTTATACTCATAATATATTTTGGTGTATATATTTTGATTCTATGCATTTCTCTATTACAAATACAAGAATCAACATATAAATATTACATTAAAGGGGGAATAAAAGTATGTAAATTATATATGAATCATTTAATCCGCAATTTTTTTATTCTTTTCTAAGGTTTTATGTGTTTAACCTATTGAGTGTATATTTTGGTATTTTAAAGCTAAAAGGCATAATGAGCAAGGATAACAATTTGGGATTCGGACATAATAAACCTAGATATGATATGATTTCAAGGGTTACTCTCTGAAAAATTTGGCATGAGACAAAAACAGGTTAAACTCGCTTAAATATAGTTAAATTTATGTTTGAGTTTAGGGCAAGTTTTCCTACTTAAACATAGGATAGGAGACATACTGTATTTTCTTTTATATTTGCATTTTGTTGCACAAATCATTTCTTTCTAAATTAAAGATTTTAGTTAAATGTATTATATTCTTTTAGCTATATATTGTTTTTATGACATTGTAGTTTAAATGAATAAAAAATGATGAATTCATGTGCAGATTTTTTTATTGTCTTTCTTGAAAATCTAATAGACAATATGATAAATTTCGAAATTAATATCGGTACTAATATTAATATCCATTTAAGTCATGATTCTATTTAATTTAATGATATTATGTAACTTAAATTTATTAATACTATATACTTCTCTTGCTTGTAGTTTAGTAAGTGTAAAATTACGAACTTATGTATAGATTTTTTTATTGTTTCTCTTAAAAATTAAAAAAAAAATTATGATAAATTTAGAAATCAGTTGTGGTAATACTTATACCTATTTATTTCATGGTTCCATTTAATTTAGTAATGTTATGTAACTTAAATTTTTGGATTTTCTATATTTGATAAGATTTTACATTACTAAAATTTTTTGTTTGGGTTGTAAATTTATATTAAGTATGACCATACTATACCATTAGTCTTTGTAAAATTTAAATATTAGTATCTTTCTTTTCCCATTGTGTTTGTAAATATTTTATAAATTTAATTATAACTTTTTGATTAATAAATAGTATCAAACTTAAGATAAATGAGATATGATATGATAACATGAATTGTTAATCCTAATATAAATAGTTTCAATTAGGATACAAGATACGTTAGGTTAAGAGTTTAGTTTTTTGTACACAATTATTAGACCTTTTGTATCATGAGTTTAGGTTTTTTAAACACAAACTCAATTAGACATAAAAACAGGACACAACTCCATAACATGAATGGTTAATTGAGGGTAATCTTTAAATTGAGAATAACGTGTAATTGAGGCTCTATTATTAACATGCCCATCATGTATCACAGAGTAAAGCACAACTAAGTGGTGGTGGACATTCAGCTTATCGTTTCGCCTTCACCACATCACAAGGATATCCTACGTTGCTTCCATCCATCCCATATATAATACCTCAACACAACTTTCTTCTAAGCTCCTAATTCTATATTCATTATCTATTTGTAAGATCTACATCAAATGATCAATGAACAACTTAGATCAATTTTCCTAACACATAAGGATACAATGAAACCAAGGTTTTCCCTCTAATTCTTCTATGGAAAAACTCTAAACTTATTCTACATCCCAAATACACGTTCTTTTTGCACAAAAAAGGATTCATACCTTACTCTATGGGTAACTAATAAATAATAAAGAACACAATATATACTAGGAACTTAGCGGTCGTAAAAAGAACACAAATATACACCATCATCATTATTTGAGCCACCAAATCTCAATGGCATGCATGGAGAAACCTAAACCATAAGAAATCTAAACCTATGATAGAACGACCACCACCGAGCCGGATAATAAGTTTCTCCAAACTTCAAACCTCCCGGCACTATAAATTTGGCATCCACGGACCCTTTGTAAGCAATCAGATCACTTTGAAGGACGAAAATACATTCCTGTTATAAAACGTCAAAGAGTAAGCTCAACTAGATATGACATGCCACGTGGTGACTCATCTGTAAACTCTAAAACATACGATTTTTTATTTGACCATGTATCCTTATCGAGCCACCATATCAAAGATGAGCGTACCAATAGCATGCACAAGAATAAGGCCGGGGTCTACCTTGCTACAACTGTGTGGGGCTGCTGAAGATTTTTCATCTGGCCTCCTAAAATCCACTATATTCAGTTATTATCCTGTATGAGGGAAGCCTCTAATTTTCTGCACATGGAAGTTTCACATGTGAAATTACGAACATTGCAGTAATTTTAGGAACTGAAAGTGATTTGATGAACCGGAGTAAATTTGTGACTTTTTATGAGATTTATGACCATTTGATGTTAAATAAAAAGAAATAAAGGGAAAAAAGAAAGAAAGGGTAAGGGAGCCAACCTAGCCAACCAGGGGCTTGCAAGATTCCCCTTCGGAGTGGCTTGAAGAACTTTTACACTATTTTCCCTTTATTTTCTCAATTTTTATATTTTTCTCGATTTAATTTCTTATCTTTTATTTTGTTTAATTAATAAATTTTGAGAAAAATGAATAATGGATCACCTATGGACGAAATCATAAGATTTTCTCACATGAGCAAATGCAAAAACTAAATAGATCAAACATGATCAAACGGCAAAGGAAAAAAAGATCAAGGCAATAGGCAAGGCAACACGATGAATTATACAAGGAAAATTTTATAATGCTACGGGGTGAAAAACTAAAAAAAAAAAAAAACAGAGAGAGAGAGCAACGACATTCACTAGGTACAGCATGGACTATTACATATCTATAAACCATACAAAATGACGATATACATATAGAGAGAGACTCATAATAACCTATGACCAATACACGTCCAAAACAATGGTTTGGGCACTCATTGCTCGACTAGCCCATTCGCCAGACTACAGGTTAGTTATTACAAACCCTAGAATACTCCCATGTCTCTACTTGGCTCTATTGAATTATATTCGTAGTTATCAAAATTATGATTTCGTTTGTAGAATTTTAAGAGTTTACATAAAAGATTCCGTTAATTTAAATTGTCTATAAAATCATTTTTATATATATTCTGGTAATATTGAAAATCTATACTTAAACTTGATAAAAATTTATATCTTTTACTAATTTTACATATTTAAGTTAAATGCTTCAACAATAACTACAATGGGTTAACAATAAATACAACTAAACCTCTAGAAGCCCATCAACTATTGATGGTTACATCTTATTCCAATTTCTCTCTCTCTCTCTCTCTCTCTCTCTCTCTCTCTCTCTCTCTCTCTCTCTCTCTCTCTCTCTCTCTCTCTCTCTCTCTCTCTCTCTCTCTCTCTCTCTCTCTCTCTCTCTCTCTCTCTCTCTCTCTCTCTCTCTTCTCTCTCTCTCTCTCTCTCTCTCTCCCCTATTCCCTTGGTCAATGCTGTTGCATTCGTTTAGGTTCCAATTACAACAATAAAACTTATTAGGAAATCTATTTACTTTAGTTATGTGGTCAATAACTCAAATTTAGTAAAAAAGGTTTGGTTCTATTCAAATGATCATGTTTTTTCAAACAAAATAATTGAAAAAGAATTTATTTTTTACTCTACTCTTTTCCCTTTTTTGTGAATATTATATTATAGAATAAGAATTTTTTTTTTATAAAAAAAAATTCTTTTTATATTCATAATGTATTTCATACTTTTTTTTACAACTATTATAAGCATATTTATGATTTCTTAAACTTATTTTATATAAGTTGCAAAAAAGTTCTGTTTTTATATTTTGCTTCATCAGATTTTATAATGATTTTATATAGAATTATGAGTTTGATAATCCTAATTTAGATTCTAACTAAAGACCCTAGACTTTGGCTTCATCAAATGCGAGGAAACAAAGCTGTCCATCTTTTGACATCATATGTTTCAATGAAATCCTATTATTGTAGTTTAAGTATGAGTTGTAGTAAAAGATTCTATTTTATGAAATTAATTAAAAATATATTTTTTAAGTGATGAATAACTGTTTTTCTTTCAAAACTATATATATATATATATATATTTAAAATAAAAAAGAAAGGAAACAAAAATTAACTTGGATTTTGGAGTTTCACCGATTAAACCAGGTGCTTCAAAACCAACAAAAAACTTCTGGCAACCCTCCAGACAACCACATGCTGATTTTGACATGTTTTCTCACAATCGTACATGGATGGTTTGATGCATTTAACTTCGTTTCTCTCTACGAACATAGTACTCATTGTTAACCATCTTACATTTTATGATTGCTTACAAGTGAGAGGTAGCAAAAAAACATGAGGAGGACTCCATGTTATTCAAAGCAAAGTATGAAGAAAGGTGCTTGGTCTAGCAAAGAAGATGAAATTCTCACCAATTATGTTGGCATCCATGGAGAAGGAAAATGGAGGATGGTTGCGGAAAATTCAGGTATATAAATTCCGAAACGAAATGCTGATTGCCATTTTAAAAGCATTTTAGGCATTTCATTCATGTCATTGAAACTTTTACAAATGAATAAATTCTTCTTTCTCATCGTTACTACTTTCCTTATTAAAAGCATTTTCGATAATAATAAGAACAAATTACACTTTATATATGTTTTTACTTCTTTTTCCTTTTTTTTTTTTTCATTCCATTTTACAAGCCTGTACCTCTTATTTTACACTTTACATACACTTGTGTTTATCTCTCATGAAAAAAGTTAACTAGTGAATATTTTTGCAATGACAAGGAAAATCATTTAAAGTATCCCATCACCCTCTTTCTTCCGCATTCCCTAAGCCCTAAACCAGACCTCCACAATCAAGCATACGGTTTTAGGGTTCAAAGATTATGGTTTGGATTTGAGGATTTCTATTAGTTTTTCAGGAATCGGGAAGAAAGAGGGTGATTGAATACTTATTTTGCATTATTTTCTCCATCGATTTTAACCGTTGAGTGATGTTTACGAAATAAGCAGGTACGTAAAATGTAAAAAAATAAAATTCATATGGCTGTTGTTCTGGTATATTAAAATTATTTTGTGTGTGCAAAGTTTTGGATAGGTGCAGCAAGAGTTTTAGACTTCGATGGTCGAATTATTTGAGACCAGGAATCAAAAGAGGCCATATCTCTTAAGATGAAGAGAACCTCATCGTCAGGCTCCATTATCTTTTGGGTAATAGGTAATTAATCTCATTTTCCTTGAATAAGCTAACACTTAGCTTGTCACGCAATCTCTTCCGAAAATATGATAATGGAAAATGTCGAGAGAATGGGATAAAATAAATTTCGGTGGCCTTCCAGTATGTCATGCATATCTCTCGGTACTTTTCATTTAAAATATGGAGTGTTAAATTATGCTTATTAGTTAAGATCTTAAAATCTAATGATATGAATATTGATTTTCTAACCAAATAGATTGGATTTCAAATCTCTTGATAATAAAAAAAAAAAAAAATTATTGCCCGTTAAAGATATAAAATTTTGTATGTCACCTAAAGGAAAAAATCTGCGCTTCATTAAGTGACTGGGGAAGTGACGTTGTTTGCTATTGCGAAAAATGTTTAAGGAAAAAATTAAAAAAAATCATTAAAGCATCCGAGAAGATAAATGCAAATTAGAAAAGGAAGATGACTAATTTGAACTCAGTGCCTTATACTACAAAAGTAAGTACACCTAACGACTTACTTATATTATGAGATTTAAATCATGGCAGGATTTTCTTAGTAAGCCAAAATCGCAAAATTGATATGCGGCTCACCTAAATTCACTTAATGAATGCTAGAACAACATCTAAGGTTACGTTTATTAGGGTGTTTGGCATATACTCCCATGCCAAGTACCCCACTTTGATAAATAAATAATAAGCATCCTATTATACTTATTATGAAACTCCTGTGCAGCTTAGATAGTAATTCAAAAGATTTTTTATTAAAGAAAACCAATATAAAATCATTTAAAACCTAACTTAAAAAATTTGGCAGTTCCGGGTAACTTATCAAAATTATTGATTGATCAAAAAATTATGATTTATAAAAGAGGATAATGTAAGAAGAAACCATTTTAGAATCTAACTTAAAATTAAACTCAAAGAATGAATCGAAAGCATATTACAACGAACTAACTACCAACGAAACTTGTATGTGTATATATATACTCATGATTTGTAATTGACCTTATAAATACCTATTTTTGCTAAGTGAAGTCGTGGAGGAGAAAGTTTGTGCCAATAAGTAAATTGAGATCGTATCACTAGTTGAGTAAGTAGATTTGCATGTATAGGATATAGATTTATATTTTATTAACTAGAGAATGAATGTCCTTGTACATGATTGTGGAGTTTGTATGAATGATGCTTGGAATTATTGTATAAAGTACTTTACTTGCATTTGATTATTAAATAGTGCGTGATCTTGTGTGTGATTGGAATGACTGTTTAAATGTTACTTAGATTTGTTGTTAAGTACTTGGTGATACTGTACTTTGTGCGTATAATGCTAGCAATGTTTTATGTGATGAATTCGAGACGCGGTTGTTAGAAAAATTTATGAAGATTTATACTATAACAAGTATTCAAATCAGAAGCTAATTCAAAAGCAAGCTCAAAACTTAAAGTAGAGATATAATGAATATGTTAAGCCTTGTTGATATACTTGATACTGATTGAGAATTGGTTAATGCACTCACAGTATGGCCCGAAAAGGATCTATAGGTCAATTTTCTTAAAACTTATGATTTTGCTAGGACAAGTTTACGAAGATGGGTTTTATGCATATAATTTTACATTAACCAAAACTTTAACCACGGAGTGAATTCCTTTCACAATTATTGGTACTTAGCAATTGTTTTTGTGTCATTACAACATGCAATGCCATGTCTAATTTTTATTTTTCTTTTTCTTTTTAAATTAGTTAAGTACCCTATTAATAAAGTATAAGAGAAATAGAAGTTACCTAGGATACTAATATAGCACCCTAAATACCTTTCTAAGCATCTCACTAATAAATATGCCCCTAGCATATCAGAACAAATGATGTTCTTTGTCTAACTATTAATTAAATGTAACTATAAAAATATTGATAACCTAAATAGAGTTTATCATTGGAAGGACATTCATTTATTTATTCTAAGTTATAGGGGGGCTTTGATAGCTGGCAAACTCCCAGGAAGAACCGACAATGAGATGAAAAATTATTGGAATAACATCTTGGTTAAGAAGCCACACGATCAAACACAAAAATCAAAATGTTCAAGTGAAGGAATAAAATCTCAAGACAATGAAACATATGAACCTGATAGCAAAAGGGAAAGTAATCCTCAAGAGAGACATAGTTTTACTCGTATTGAGGGATTTGGAAACCCTAAATTTTTTAATACTAAGATGATCAAGGACAAATGGTTATTGCAACAAATGATGAGGGTAGCTGATCTTATATCAATCACGAAATCGAATCAATCAATAATCAAGTGAAAGAGAAGGAAACTTACGATGATGGTTTGAATTTTTTGATAAACAATGAAATCAACAAGGAACTTTCGTCGAATGATGGTGCTACTTAGCAGTTTTACTAGAAGATGACAATATGGTGATAATCTTTTTGGTGATGGAAATAATTTTATCATTTCTTCTTCATCATGTTCTACTTATTTTGGTGAAAATGTCAAGGTGACAATGAAAATGAAGCTAGGTATGATCATGGGCATACTTTATGTTTTGAATTGAAGAAGTTGGCTTCATTTCTGGATTTAGAAGGTGAGTGGAGTAAATTGTGATCATGATCACGAGAATATTCCAATGAAAAACCATTGCAACCTTCAATAATAGTTTATTATCGTAGCATGCACATGAAAGAAGAAAACTTATTAATGGGCTCAATTGATCAAGAATAATTCAGTTGTTGTTTTTTTCCTTGGTCTTATTTATATGTAATTATTGTTGTACAATTCATCATTCAATAATTTTGTTAATATTTAATTTTATGTACATTTATTCTATAAATAAAGCATCCTTTGTTTAGTTTCTCTAAATTACTAGCAAATGATATATTCACAATGCATACGATGTATTCACGATGTGTGTGATAAAAAAATGAATTATTTAATAATATTTTTTATGAGAAATGATAAAAGTATTAAATGTAAACTTATAGATAATATTTTATAAATCACCTCACATGATGTTTAGAAGATATAAGGAAAACATTCAGTTAAATTTTATAATTATCCATGGAAAAAGCCCTAATACAATTTTAGCCTATGATTCCTATCACATTAATTTAATTCATCCGTACTTTAAATTTAGGGAAAAAAATTAAATACATTGAATCAAATTATATGTATAATTTTCTTAACCTATTAAAATTTATAAACTATATTAAAAGGTTCCTAAACCCCTTTCTTATTGTAACATATTTTGTTAAGAAAGAAGTGAATAGATAATCCTCAATATTTTTGGCTTTTTATAGGTAATGAAACACTAAGTTTAATGCAAATTAATGTAATAATTGTAATTAACAATAACCATAGCATTGTAAATATAGTAATAAATAATAATTGTGTTAAATATAAAAGATGTTATATATAGAGTATAATTTTTTTCCCTGTATAAAGGTGAATGATAATTATAGCCATGAAAAAATAATATCAAAGACTTATGACGTGAAATAACAAATGGTAAATAATATAAACTATTAATATATTTAATGGGCAAATTAGGCGATAATGAAAAAAATACCAAATCCTCCTTTTTTAACTTTAATATTATAGATACCAAAAAGGTTTTATTATAATTTAATGTTTAAGAATATCATAAGAAAAAATTGCATTTATGATTTTATTGGGTTTCTTTAAGAAATAGCATTACCATGTTTTATCAACCAATGAAAAAGGCATGAAATTTTGTCAAATGTAATCAAAATTGAACCCCCTTATTTTTTCCTTTTTTTATTTCTTTTTCACTTTCTCTCCTTTTGTCCCTGAACAAGTCTTAAACCTCCTAACTTCTGACAATCTATTATATATATATATATCTATTATATATATAATTTTAGAAGCTTTTTCAATAATTATAACATTTCAGTTTTACATAGAAAAAAGCAAAAAAGAATAATTGTTCTTCTTTTTCTATCGTTTTCCCTCCTAATATAAAAAACAAATAAGAGAACCACTCCTATCTCCTTCATTATCTACCTTGCTTCACTTTCATCTCTCTTGAATCAAGTGCTCACTTTCAACTTTTCAAAATTTGCAATTCAATTTAAAACACAAACCAAACGGCAATATAGAAGAATGTCAAAGATAACTAGTTTTTCCTCTTTTTTTTCTTTCTTTTTTTTAATGAGATTACTTTTCGTGTTTACATTTTTGCGAACTGTTCCCTTATGCAATTTCATTGCCTATCATAATTTAATTCTATAAGAAAGATCTCAAATCGACTTCTTTTATATTTGCACACATTAATATAAATTATAAAAGCTCATCTCTTATATAGGGATTGGTCTTATAGGTTTCACATTTCTTTCTTTTTGTTTAATATTACTAACTTTTTATTATTCTACTTCATGTCTCATGTTCATACATTACATTTCTAATAAATGGAGAGATAGTTATTTTACTGTAGTATAGATATTTGAAACATGACATGTTATTTTTAATACAAGACTTGCTATTCAAATTATTATGGTTATTGGTGTTAATTTGGTAAGAAAATAGTGATCTAATGCAAAATGATTTAGGATTTATATATTTTTTCCTTTCTTTTCTACATTGATTTGGTGTGGTGTCTTTTTTTCCTAGAACTTGTATGGAAATTTGTGATGATAATGATGTGGATTTAGTTGGATTGATGATGATTTAATTTCATATATTTATACATAACTTTTTTTTTAGGAGATGTTTTATTAGGCGTTAACGCTACAAGCATAATTAAATAGATACATGTAGTAAAATTAACAATCACACATTTAAATAGAGCACCACTTATTAAAAAGAAAGATTATTCATGTTAAAGTATTCGAAATATATACATCTTAACCTAATGAAAGATTAATGAAGTGTGATTTGGAGAATGATATGTTAATGGAACATATTTTATTTTTATCCTTATTTAAACTTTTCGTTGATATGTTAGAAGATATTCTCAATATTATTAAATATAATTTTGCATTGAAACAAATTTTATAATAGTTGATTAATATGTATTTTAAATAAGCTGGTGATCATTTTATACATATTATTTAATATAGAATATTTTTCTTAACTTTTATTATTAGAGTTTTATATTTTATGAAACCCATGAATTACATGTGTGTGAAACTAGCAATATATAATATTGAAAGCATTTTGTTATTTTACTACTTTTAATCTTATTTTTTTATTCTCTTGTACTTTATGAAAAGCCACCATCAACATATCATGACTCTTTACATAATCTTATTTTTACACTTTTATTCTTTTCTAAGATATTTTTATCTTTTCTTAACAATATTCTTTGTTATTTTGTTATTGATACTTTTTCTTTTTTCAAGAGACATATTCTTTTATATGTAAAGAATGTTATTTGTAGAAAATTTGTAACCTTTATATAAGTATAAGTAAAATAATGCAACTCTTGATAGTTAATATATTCTATTGTTTTTTCATGAATAAAAGAATTATAAATTTTTTAAATATTATAATATTTTGTATAACTATTAATAATGGCATAAATTACAATATATAAAATATATTTATATAATCAACTAATTGTGTTCAGACAATCTTTCAAATATGATGTTATTAACAGATAAATTACAATATATTATTGCATAAATTTTTCATGAAATAAAACCCAATACTCGTACGTCGTGTGGGGCTTTAATAAGCATATGTAATTTCGAAAGCCATTTTGTAATGATCATAATTTTTCAAATTTACATCAAAAAGAAAAAAGTGTAATGGTTTATCATATCTTTTCAATTTAACTTATTTAACTTCCACAACTACTCATTTTACAAATTATTACTATTCATTTCTCTACTTCCTTTTTTTTTTCTACTAATATCATTATTTATTAAAACTATCTTATTAGTTGATTCCTTTATGTTTTCTCACTAATTGTATAAAATAATTGTTACGATGGTTTTCACTATATCTAAAATAAAAAATTTCCTCCTCTATTCTTCAATACCTTTATTTATTTGTTTTTTTTTTTCCCAATAATCTTGATTCTTGTGTATTAACCATGTGGATTTCCTTGTAAATTTACCTGTGACCATCCCCAATATAATATTAACAAAGATTATGCAAAGATACATAGGAAAAAAAGTATTGATAATATGCAAGATTATGTAATTTCTTTTCAGCACGTTTAGATCTAATTTAATACGAAACAAGTGCAATCCCTAATATAATGGTAAACATGATCAAAACTAAATAATTAAATATTTCATAAGGAACACTTTTCTTATGTTTCTATTTTTTTTCTTCTACCAAAAATGAGTGAAAGAGGACTTAAACCTTGGCTTATTCTGGTAAGAGATCAGTGGCGATGTCTCTATGTTACAACAGCCTTGAGTTTTTCCTATGTATTAAATTGCCTTTTTACTCACTATACATATTCATTTATAATAAAATTATTTTTGCATACATCAAACCATATTTATATTTATAGTTATATTATTTGCATAATGTAAGGCAAAGCAATATAACCTTTTATATTCATAATATTTCATTTATATTTGAAAGTATAAAATATACTTAAAGTATAAATATAATACTTTCATATTCATAATATATTTTATATTTTAAAGTATATTTCATTTTAAAATATAATACTTTTGATAATAATTATTTATACTTTTTTTTCTAGGTGGAGTTAATTTCATAGAAACCATTCGGTATTTAGAAGATACTGTCATATATTATACATTTTTTTTATATTGAATTTATTAGTAGCATTATAACTAGTTATTATTAATATAGCAATTTTGATATTTTTCAAGTAGATTCATTACTTTGCTATTGGCAATTAAAAGAAAATGAAAAAGAAAAGACTACTACTTTGCTTGAGAAGCACATTTTGGTGAAAAAAAGGAGTAGCTTTTATCCTTCTTCTTAGGTATTGCAAGAAACTTATCTATTATGTGTTATTTATTTTCTAATATAATAAATTTGGAATATTTTTTGCTATAGTACTCATTTGATATTATGTTTTTATGCTTCATGAAAAATTATCACATTAATGTGTCATTCAATACAATGAAAATAACTACTTATTATTATGAAGTATTTGATAAGTCTGTAATGATATGACTCTTTACTTCTCTTTATTTTTAAACATTTTTTTATTCTATTCTATAAAAAATTTATTATTCATACTTTTTTATTAACAAAATTTTATTGTTTTTATTATCCACGTATTTTTCTTTTTGAAGAGACATATTCTTTATATATAAGACGATATTTGTTGATGAAATACCTAGTTAGGTTACTAATTTAATTAAATCGTACAATCCTTTAAGCTAGTATCATTAGAAATTGTTTCTTAGTAGATAATTTCTTAATTTAGTAAACTTCAAGTAATTCCATATCCATTCTAAAGTGTATTCTATAGTAAAAAAATCTAAATTAGGATTTAAATTCTTTTTTTTTAACTTTTATTTTACTTAATTACTAAATAGATTAAATTTTATTTTACATACAAGGATTAAATATTTTATTAGTACTATATATATATTATGATATTTTTGTATATGATTTATTTTCCTAAACACTATATATTCTTATTTTAATTAACTCCTTAATTTTCTATTTCAAATATAAACTCACTCTATATTTTAAAACATTCTGGAATAATTTAGACACTATCTTAAAACCCTACCTTAAACCTTATTTTGTTTTCTTTTTCTAGATACAATTTTTTCTTTTCTCTCGACTTAACTGTTTTCTTATCTTTCTCCCTTACCCTCTCCATTTCTTTCTTCCTCTCACTGTCTCTTCATTAGTCTAATCATTAGTCCCCACTCCCTTCTCTTGTTTCTAAATCCCTATCTATCTCTTTTCACCCCCTCCAATCCCCTCTCTTTTTCTTTCATAAATCCCCTGTCCCAATTCCCTTCCCCTTTTTCCAAAGCAAACCGGAACTTACCCTATTCCTTTCCCTAACCCAATTCACCATGCCCCTCTACAATTTCTTTTGAACCCTTCAATCCCAATCCTACATGCAGGAATCCTCTTGTCATAGCCTGAACAAGAGGAGTTATAATAGTCCCGTCGTGTAAACTATCCTAAAATAAAAGCTGACCATATCGTATATATAGTTCACAGAAGGCGTATACAACTCAACTAGATTGAAACGTCCGTTCTAATATCTGTTAATAACCAAACTTATGGTAAAGCTTTACAAAATACATGTTCTATATAACCTGTTGTGTCATTCTACAACAGTATTTATACAAACATTTCATATCCAAAGTTAAAGTTTGCAATCAGAGTTTATTAAAAACCACGGGTTTTGCAGTATATATATAATAAGTTAGGAAACTAGTAGCCATTTTAAGGAATTTCTAGTTAGTTTCCTCAAAAATTCAAAAAAAATCAAAACCCAAGTTAAGTTGATTCCTCATTCCTTACTTTCCCAAACAGCAACACACTAACTTAGCAACAATGGTATCGGAACAACTTGACCTCACTCACCACCTGGAAAAGAGTTTATAGAGATGTAAGCACAATTAGCTCAGCAAGTGGAACAGAGTCAGAGAAGTACCATACAGTCACAAATAAGGTTATTAATTATGATGAAAAGTAATGTAATAATGAAACATCGCATAATGTTATCCAGTCTACTGTGAGGTTAAAGAAATTATATTTGCTCCAACTTAGATTGAGGAGTTTCATCGCGACTCAAGTTTGACTAAACCTAGGCTTGTGCAATAGAGAGCACCCTCTTCCCATAACCACCTTTACCATGATCTCCTCGCCTAGCACTTAATTAGATTAAGGATAGAGAACTGACCATTTAAGTTATCCTTATTGAAGGAAATTGGTATTTGGCTTGACACTTTTAATTGTTTATCCTAATGGGTGTTATGCATGTCCAATTTTATTTTAGTCAAATAGCCATTAGTTTTAATTAAAAGTGGCCAAATAAGTTCATACAATACAGAAACAATACGGACATGCAAAATAGCATACCAAGGAGTTCAGTTCTTGTCATAACCGAATATTATACACACACACAACATGCCTACAATTAACTAACTACAAACACAACTAGAAGTACTTTTGGGTCTCTAAATACTTTAATACAACATCCCAAGAAGCAGTAAAGCCACAATTCTAACTTACTTGTTTAGATGCTCACTACTGTTGACTCGAGTCATTGACCATCTTTTCACTAGAAGATCATATTTGCACAAAAGATCCAAATTCAATCTTTGTAATAATTACGAAAACATTAAGGTTTGATATAAAATGACTATATATATATTATTTTTAGTATATATAGTTGTATTATCATTATATATCGAAATAAGTTGTTAATTGTTGATAATATATGTCATCTATACTATTACGTATTATATATCGTTTCGATCATATAGAAATGCACTTTCAATTTATTAAATCACGTTTTAATTCCGATAGGGTTACCAAAATATGTATATTCTAGAATATGATAGAGTTATAGGTTATATTACCTAGGATTATCTGATTTTAATAAAATTAGTATCTTTGGGTTCTTATAGACTTAACGACACATTTTACAAGTCCTCTTCTTAGAGACAAACTTTTAATAGGTAGTTCGAGTTTTTAATACAATTATATGTATACATATAAATATTATCGTATTATATGTAATTTACGTTATTAAATTGCATTTTATTTAATTTGTTCTCATAACGTTATAATATGAGTATTATCTAACCTTAATATACTCATAGTATATCCCGATAAAAAAATTAGTAAATATAATAAAAATACACTTTTAATCCAATTTGGTCAGCAATCTCATATATAATTTTCATTTAACTATTTAATTTAATTTAACTTATTATTACTAAAAATACATCCCGACTTGTAAATTAAGCTATTTTACTAAGTAAATTCATAATAAATAGTTTGGGTTACCAAGTAATTCCTTGAAAATTTCTATAGACTCCTAAAAATATGAGGAATTCAGTTTTTTTTTTTAAAGTTTTTGACCGATCGTTTATATATTTGTATTTATGATTTTACTCCTAAATTATCCTAAATTACTCAATTATAATTCTTTTTACACCAAATTAAATTCAATTTGACCCAACATTGTTATTATTTACTAGAGATCATAACTTGTCCATTTCATCAATTAATTTCATAATTTCCTATTTAATTCAAAATTTCAGCCTATTTTCGAGCTATTTTTAGGCCAAAAATTGCAATAAATATTAAAAATATTCAAATTAAAATTCAGGCTATCTAGAAATTATTTATATATCATACACATCCTATACAAAAATTTTCAACTAGAAACAACATCATTTAGTATATTTATTTTACAATTCTAAATTTAGATGAATAGTAAATTTCTTTAAAAAGTATTTTAAATATTACGAATTTTTCAAAAATAAAATTATCACATGAAAAAATGTTCAAAATAACCTAAGTACAATTTTTTTCATAATTTTTTGGGTAGTTTAGATTTTTTTTTTACAATTTATTGAAAAATAAGGTAAAGAATCGATTTTGGTGTTCTTGGGTGCTTCAGTGGCCGATGGTAGTTGGGTGGTTGTTGGAATACCTACGCGGTAGGTGGGCTACTTAGTGACAATTGGGTTCCACAATAGATTCATGTTTAGTTTAGGTTCTAACTTAGCATGAAAATTGCTTTGTTTTTCTTATTTTCTTTTCTATTTTCTACAATTTTCTCTTTCAATTGTTTCTGGTTTGTATTTTACAATTTTTTATAACTTTTTATTTCTATTGTTTCTGGTTTGTAAAGTTGTGAATTGATGTAATGAAGCCTATTTATAAATATTGGAGTTGGTTGTTGCCTTTTTTATTTTTATTTTTATTTTTAATTTTTTCCTTACTTATTCTCATAAATGTAAGCAGGAGGTGTCCTTAAATTGTTGAATTTACTTTTTGACTTAGCAATTGTCCATCTTTGGTGATTCCCAGTAGTTTCTAGACTTGAATAATCAATTTTGAAGGCTTTTTGAATAAGATTTGTAATTATTTAGGTATTTTGAGTATATTTTATTAATACTTAGTTTTTTATTGATATATAAGTATATATCCCTTGTATATATCATGCGTAATATATAACTATACTCATATAATTAAGTTTCAAACATATCTTTTATTTTTAAGATATGTTCTCTTAATTAATTTCATGAATTCAATACAATATATATATATATAATTAAGTAATGTAGGGTTAATTTATGGATATAATTATTATTTATATTAGGTTACTTATAAAAATACGTATATATTCATATAGTAAATTATATTATATTATCTCATTTTGGAGTTTAATTAACTTATCTTTAAGTTATCGCTGCAATCCGAACTTGATTTTAATATTTTCAAACAATTTAGTATTGTATTAAATAATTCTACTTCTAAGGGTAAAATCGGAATTTTGGGTCATTATTTCCAAAATCTAACTTTGCTGTGTCACTTCATTTAACTTTTCTATCTTAGTCGTAAAATTTGGACTTAATCAAATAATTTTCCCTAAAGGACCTAAATCTAGACTCAATTGTCTTAAACTCAATTTTATGGACTTATACTCCTCCTCACCTTTCCCCAATTTCTACTCCTCAATTTCAATCCCTCATTCTCATTTCCTTTCCTACAGGAAAATCTCTCCATCTCTTAATTTCTATCGATTGAGTATTAATTTCATCTTATTTTTACGCGTTCCAAGCCACTCTGATAAATGTTATTAATTAATTATTTAAGTATATTATTTTGCAAAGTATAATTTCTATATTTTGTTTATGATAGGTTCTCATTCGACGTCAAATCGTACCCATCCAGTGATTTCATCTCGATTTAATTTCACTAACCATTTCAATTTTCTATTCGATATCGTGTATGTAGTGTATTATTTTTATTTTATTTCCTTTATTATTGTGAAAATAATTAAGTATTAGTATCCAATTCCTATTAATAAATTATTCAATTACCATATTATATAGTATCAAATTACATAGAAGTTACTGTTATATATTATGTCGTAATTGGTATTAGGTATATGTGTATGTTGGGGCCAGTTTTCTACCGTCTATTATAATCAAAGTAGAATTACTATTTTCTGACTAGGGAGTTGTTGTAGGACTTGTGACATTTTTGTGCAATGTCAAGTATCGATTTGATTACAATAATTCTATTCTATTATGATTACGATCTTATTTACTATTATTATTAACGATATAACTGATGTCATATTATTACTATTTCATTATTAGTATAATTATGTAGTGTATGGTATTAATCGGAATGTATGACGGTTTGGATTCTTATTATCACTTTATATTTTCCTTATGTATTTTTTTTATGAATTATAATATTATCAAATTAAGTATGTATTCTTTATTATTGTATCAATTAGTAAAATTATACATTTGATACCCTCATCATGTGTTTACTTTATATTTTCTTTTATATATATATATATATATATATATTATACACTGTACCTTATGATTTAAAGTAATTAAATGATATTATATAAATATGTCAACTTTTTGTTTCATCATACTATTTATTAATATTATCTTTAATTTCTATCATGGATTATGCTTAGATTTGATTATCTTCTTTTGGAAGCTTTATTTGGATAAGTATAGGTTCGTAGGTAAATCCTAGGTAGAACTTAGTCATAAAGTACTTGAAAGTTAACGTGTTGCGTGTTTTCATCTAGATTTGTAGTGGTGGTTGAATTTTCTTATTAAGTTTAAGCTTTTGTTTTGAATTGTGAGTTTGGAATTTAGTTAGTTGTTGTGGGGTGATTCTAGGTACGTAGTGTTTATTTTTATGGTTGTGCGTATTAGGACCTAGTAAGTAACCAGACTAATCTATATATGGCTTAAATGACCTTGATTGTTGGTTATGCTTGATCCGCTTGCTTTAGGGGCCTGCTATAATAGATACTTAGACGAGTAACTACTGACCATATGTGGGGATTCCCTAGTAGACTTTCATATGAGACAATGCAGCTAGATTATTAGGTCTTTAGACTTTGGACTCTAGGCGTAAATATGTATGTGGATAAATTTCAAGTACGGTGGGGTTATGAATTCCCCTTTGCTATTTGTTGGCTTAACATAAAGATAACCAAACTATTGTTTGTTATTATTCTGTTATGATTCGTATGTATTTTGTGCACTCGTACTAGGCTTTGGCTCTCTTTTTTTTTTTTTCCTTTTTTAGGTACTAGATCAAATGATTATTTTATTTACGAGAAGACTTTTGTTGATAACATCTAGGAGGAAGAGGGTATCAAGTATCTTTATTATTATGATGATTAGGATGGAGTTGATTTCTATTTTGCTGGAGGATTAAGTTATGTTGTGAGTCTTGTTTTATCGAGGAGATGGGCTCATTTCTCTTATATTTGAGGATTTTAGTTATTTTGACCTATCTTATGTTTATGGGTATAATTTGATACACTTTCTAACTTTGTTGGATATTTTTTATTTATGGGTATTTTGAATGGATGTGTTACCCACTCTTTTTGTGGTTTATACATATTATTTGGTGATATATTTTTATTATATTATTTGTTAGTGGACTTAGAAGCCTTAACATATTCTACGCTAGTTTAAATATGTGGTAAATTGTAATGCCCATTTAGGGTCTTAGAATGTTACAATTGAATAGACGTGACCTTTACATAACTGGATGTAAAATGATGCAGTTTTAGCTATATGGTGTTATAACCTCATAACTCAAAAGATTATAATTTTTTTCTAAATAGTATGATATTTTATATGACAATCAATAGCCACAAAGATTACAATGTATAAGATATATTTATATAATTAAATAAATACATTCACGTAATATTTTAAATATGAATTTATTAGCATATTAATTATGATATTAATATTTTGTTTTCACTCATATAAATATATTTTAAAGTAAACCTACACATTGTGAGGGGCATTAACTAGCATATATTTAAACCCCATCCTCTTCTTTTTCCTAAAAAAATGAAACAATCTGATAATTAATATAAATTTTGAACCATAACGGAATAATTATATCAATATTGAAAAGTAATAATAAAAATAACAACAATAACAACAATAATGACACATACGCACACATATAACGAGTGCCATATATTTCAAACTCGCATTAACAAGATCTCACAATAACTATTTAATTTAGAAATGCTAATAAGGAAAATTCTTCAAAGTTTAAATAAAATTTTGTTGTACTACCAACTATGACTTGAAAAAAAAAAAAAAAACAAACACAATAGATTGTCAAATATAAATAATCAATAAAGTGCACTTTACTATGACTAGCATCTCCCTCTCCTCTATAGTACATATTTAATATCTCAAATAATTATAACTATTAAGCTCTTCATATTTACCTAAAACTAAATTCCCTAATATGTGAGTAGTAATCCCAATACATAACTAATGCATGTAAATACAACATATGCCACACCGCATGCTAACCTAATAATTCTAATGAAGTATTCATATAACATATCACATATTTAACTAATCAATATTTAAATACACAATCAATTGGATCTAAACACATAGATTTCAGTTTTAGAAATGTGAATCATTGTTGCTACCTTAGAGTTCAATTTTTAGCAAGTGTAAACTCTTAATATTCTCTAGAGATATTCTTAAGAGTGTAGATCCTTCAATGGATCCTTAAAGTTCAGTTTTAGAAAGTGTAGAGTAGGCTCCTAGAGTTGTAATTTTAAAAAGCGTTGTAGATCCCTAGGGTTTGAATTTCAAAAGTATGTAGTGGATAATTAGAGTTCGAATTTTAAAAGTACACATTTTGTGATGGTTTTAAATGTTTTCACAAATATCATTTTTGAAGTACAATTAGCAAATAGTTAATTAATAGTAAAATCACCATTAATTAATTTCCACTCCAAACCTAGCTGGAATCATGAGTGTGTTCCTTCAAATGCTCCTGTGTTGTATTTAGTGATCCTGATCCCGTTAAGGAAAGCTAAGTTCTGCTTGAGAATACACACAAACTCTTAAAGAGAGAAAGTAAAGAGAGAAGTTATGTATATCAAATGAATTCCACTTAATGACCGAATGCTTTACAATTGAGAGGTCATCCTTATATATACAAAAGGCTTATAGAAATGGATTATTAAGATTAATTGATCTAACGGTTACAATTCATTTCTACCTACTACATTTACCTACCTTACCTCTTATAGCATAATGAATCTAGATACCATTGGAATCTTTTGGAACAATCTTAACTCTAGAAAACTCCAGAATCTTCTAAAACAATCTTGATTCGAAAGCTTCATTGGACCTTTACTTTGGACCTCTTAGACCTTGGACTTCTTGCATAATTGGGCCTTAAATAATCTTCTAAATTCAAGTCTTCATCGTAGGTTTGTGACATTCTCCCCTACTTAATTTAGTAATGCCCTCATCACATTTTCCTCAAGAAACTTTCCAATTTTATCTTAAAATTGCCACAAAGCTTCCACCGACTCCCCTAACTTGCTTTGCTTTTTGGCAACCGTTTCCAAATGACCATATATTCATGTTTGGGGTTGACCTCGAAGTCGTACATGTCAATCTAACCTCTTCCATCTCCTTATCATACAAGTTTCAAACACCTAAGGGAGCCCTCTAAAACTCAACCCTGGTTAGATCTTCTTCATCTTTATGATAAGGTTTCAACATACTCACATGGAACATTGATTGGAACTTTAACTTAGGAAGCAACTCTATCTTATAGGAGACATGGCCCATATGCTTTACAATTGTGAAAGGGCCTTCATATGACAAGCCTTTGTGAATCTAACCTTTAGTGCATTGGATCAGATGCAATTTAACAAGCATGTGGTCTCCTACCTAATATTCTGCTAGCCTTCTCTTTTTGTCCACATATTTCTTCATTCCCTTGATAGTCTAGTTTAAGTAAGCCCAAGCTAAGTCTTGATTCTCTTGCCATTCCTTTGTAAATTTATAGGCTAGGGGACTAGCCCCTATATACTCATAAGTGACAATAATCGATGTAAAGGGTTGCCTTCTTAAGACAATCTCAAGTGGACTTTGCTTAGTTGACTCATTCTTCTACATATTATAAGAGAATTGAGCTATATTTAGCAGCTTAGTCCTATCCCATTAATTGGTGCATACAAAGTGTCTCAAATATAATTCTACAAAGGCATTCACCCTTTTCGTTTACCCATATGTCTACGGGTAAACAACTTAGAACCTAGAAGTATGAATAATTTAGTCCAAAAGTTCCTTATAAATTATCTGTCTTGATTATTGATAATGTTCTTTGGTAAGCCCTAGTACTTCATAATGTGTTTCAAGAGTAATGGAGTGACCTTATCCATAGGACATTCCTTAATGGTTGAGATAAAAGTAGCATACTTTGAAAACCTATCCACTACCACCATGATTGTGCCATACGTCTCTAGCTTTTATAAACTTACAATGAAGTCCATAGCTATACTCGCCTAAGACTGGTCTGGAATTAGGAGGGGTTCCAATAATTTGGGGATGGTCTTTTGCTTAACTTTGTCTTGTTGACGTATAAGACAAGTCTTAACATAACTTTTCACATCTTCTCTCTAGTGTAGCCAATAATATCTTTCCTCAATCAATGCTTGAGTATGATGTACTCTAAGATGGCTTGCCCACTTGGAATCTTGATACTCTTTCATTTTGTCCCTCCTTAAGGTTAAGGATGGGGGTACATAAACCTTAAGTCCATCTTCTTCCCAAAACCTATGGGTTTTCCATTCTTTACATTGAGTCAATAAAGTCTTTGCCACATCATTTGTAGAGGTGTTCACTGGGATGAGTCGGCTTGAAATTGGCTTTGACCTCGCTGGTTCATAGGTTAGCAATAGAGTGAATCGAGCTTAACCCTTAAGAGAATAGGCTTAGGCTAGTTCACCTAAACCAACGATTCAAGGGTAAGTTTACCGGTTGTTAAACAGTAGTTTTCTTATTTTGTTTTTCGTGTTCCAAATTTACTTTAATTATTATAAATAATTTGTGAACCATTCATCTTTTTTTTTTAAACTAAATCTAAAACTTTATGTCATTGTTCATGAATAAAAAATTTTATTTTCAGTTCAGTTTTTTTTATCCTAAAATAATTCATTTGGACCGTATAAACGTAAATCTATGATGTTATATTAGATATATATATATATATAATATTATGTAGTTTATTAGATAGAGTATAATATATAGAACATATATATATTATAGTATATATATATATAGTATATTAATTATTATATATTACATGCACTATATATTTGTTTGGATTATATATATATAGTATATTACATTATATTATATATATATACATTTTTTTTTCATTTTTAAGGTTGGCCTAATATTGAACTGTCGTGCTAAACCATTAGTTCAATGGCGGTTTGGCTTACCAGCTTAATGATCTACCAACTCGATGAGTTGTCATGGTTAAACGGCTTGAGCCTTTAAAGTTCGGCAGTTTAACGGCCTGACAAGTAGGTTCTAAGTTAGTTCAAGATTCAGAACTAGCCTTTACACAAGTCTAATTACTTATCTCCATCCCATCTTAGATCCTACTAAGTAAGCTGCTTTTTTGTTTATTAGTGGTTGCCAAATCCACCTTTTGACTCAAGACATCAGCCACATAATTCGTCTACATGGCTTGTATTCCATGTCAAAATTAAATTCCGTTAAGAAGACGTACCATCTAGCTTGCTTAGGTAATAGCTTTTTCTGAGTTTGGAAGTAGCTAGTTGCAACATTATCTATTCTCACCACAAACTTCTAGCCCAGTAAGTAGTGTCTCCATATTTGAATGCCATTTACCATAACCATCTTTTCCTTCCCATGTACTATGTACCTTCGCTTTGCATCATTTACCATAACCATCCTATATATTTGTTTGGATTATATATATATATAGTATATTACATTATATTATATATATACATTTTTTATTTCGTTTTTAAGGTTGGCCCAGTCTTAAACTGTCATGCTAAACTACTAGTTCAATAGCGGTTCGGCTTACCAACTTAATGATCTACCAACTCGATGGGTTGCCATGGTTGAACTACTTAGGCCTTTAAAGCTCGGTAGTTCAACAGCCTGACAAGTAGGTTCTAAGCTAGTTCAAGATTCGGAACTAGCCTTTACACAAGTCTAATTACTTATCTCCATCCCATCTCAGATCTTACTAAGTAAGCTACTTTTTTGTTTATTAATGGTTGCCAACTCCACCTTTCAACTCAAGACATCAGCCACATAATTCGTCTACATGGCTTGTATTCCATGTCAAAATTAAATTCTATTAAGAAGACGTACCATTTAGCCTACTTAAGTAATAGCTTCTTCTAAGTTTGGAAGTAGCTAGTTGCAACATTATCTATTCTCACCACAAACTTCTAGCCCAGTAAGTGGTGTCTCCATATTTGAATGCCATTTACCATAACCATCATTTCCTTTTCATGTACTATGTACCTTCACTTTGCATCATTCGGCTTTTGAGTTTCAAATGCGACTAAGTAACCATCCTCCATTATAACTCCTCTAATGGCAACGTCACTAGCATCAGTATAGACCTCAAAAGGCTTAGCAAAATCTAGGTAAGCCAAGACCAGTTGTTCTATGACTGCATCCTTCAAGGTGTCAATGGTCGTTTGGTAATTTGTACTCTAATGCCATAGGGCATTCTTCTTTAGGAGATTTGTCCATGGTGCTGCAATTCCTAAGTATCCTTAAATAAACTTCCTATAATAATTCACTAAGCTTAGGAATGATCTTATTTCAGCATGCTTGGTAGGCTTTCCTTAATCTCAAGATGACTCGAATTTTCCCTTCATCCATGTGGATCCTACCTTACCCTACTATGCAGCCCACGAAAGCCATTTCTTCTCGAGCAAAATCATACTTCTCCCTTTTTACTTATAATTTGTTCTCACTTAGAGCTTAGAACACCATCTAAAGATGTTTCAAATGTTTGTCCATCAAAAAACTATATACTATGATCTCATCCAAATATACTACCACAAATTGATCCAGAAATGGAGCTACCACTTTATTCATAAGGGTGTAAAAGGTTGTTGGGGCATTGGTGGGACTAAAAGGCATAAAAGAGGTATTCAAAAGCATCATACTGGATCACATAACTCATCTTTAGTTCGTCCCCTTCAACAATCCTAACTTAGTATTACCCTAACCATAGATCAAGTTTGGTGAAGTACCAAGCCCTACCCAAATTGTTAAAAAGATTCGACACTAATGGAGTAGGATACTTATTCTTCAGTATAACTTTATTTAATGCCCTATGGTTGATTCATAGATGAAGGGAGCCATCATGCTTCTTATAGAATAACACTAGAGTTCCGAAGGGTGCCTTTGAGGGCTTGATGAACATTCAGTAACTCCTTAAGTTAGCACTTTAATTCTTTTAATTCTTAGGGAAACATGAAGTATGGCATAGCTGAAGGATGGTTTGATTCTAAACTTGAGTTTAATCTTGTGATCTACTTTCTTCCTCAAAGGAAGCTTCTTTTGTAGTTTAGGAGTCATGACATCTCCAAATTTGTCCAATAATTCTCCAACTTAAGATGAGACTTATACCGGTTTCCTTGACTCATCATCCAACTTAAAGGCTATAAGATAAGTTGTTTGATTCCTCTTCAATCCTTTAACCATTTGCATAGTCAAAAGAACCTTAGTGGCTTTACTTGTCTTACAAGTCACTGGTATCACACATTGAGCCTTCTCATTTAACATACATAGGCAATTTGTCTACGAAATAATTTAGGCATCAAACTTGTCGAGGAACTTTATGCCAATAACAAATTCAATGTCATCAAAAGGGACTACTTCAAGGGACTCCTTCCCCTGCCATCCACTATTGTGGAGATCAAATTCTTTCGCAACCCCAATAGTGGATACTTCCTTAGAATTTACCATTTTGAGACAAGTCTTGGCCTTTTCAACCCTTAATCCTAACTTCCTTGCTGCTACTTCTGAGATGAAAAGGTGTAAAGCTTTAGTATCCATAAATACATTCAACTTTGTTTCAGCAACTAACACATCCATATACATCAATCCCTTATGCTTCTTAGTATCTTTGGACTTCATTGTTCTAAGAATCCTCAGTGATCCCAATTGAGCTTCATCTCCTTTATTTGAGATCTCATTAGCTACTGATGCTGCCAATTTCCCCTTCTTTAGGCACTCTTGAGCATAGTGTAGCTCATCACAGAAATAACATTTTATCTTACAAGACTTCTTGTCTCACCATCTTTATCATCACTCTCTCTCCTTCCTTTAAAAGAACTCCTTCCTTTCTCTCTGTTAGCACAACTGTTCCCTTTCACAATCTAAGGCTTTGATTCCATCTTCTTAAATTCCACTAAACTTTTAGCCATAGTGATGGCCTTAGAGATATCTTCCACTCCTTGGTACTCTAACTCCACTCTAACCCTAAGCTTGAGCCCATCAAGAAACATAATAAGACATCACTTGGGTTGAGATAAGGGATTTTTAGCATCAATTTTGAGAACTCTCGAACATATTACTTTATCTCAACCTTATGGGTCAAATGTCATAGCTTCACCTTTTCTTTCTTACAAGCATTTTGAGGGAAGAACTAACCTTTGAATTCCTAAACAAAATCAGCCCATGTAGATTTTGTTGGCCCTTCTATGCGACCATAACATTATAATATCCTTCAAATACATGGGAGTAGTATAGATCTTGCTCATGTCATTTACCATCCCTTATACTTGAAAGAACTACTCTAACCCCCACAAAAGTTTGTCAAACTCCCTAATGGCTCTAGTTCCCTTAAAAAGGTTTAAGCTTAGGGACATCAATCCTATGAGTAGGCTAAATGGTCACACCATTAGCCATAACTACCTAGCCATTAATTGAGTCTTGAGGTCTTTAATTTCTTAGCTTATGTCCATAAGCAAAGCATCTATCCTTACTTCATATGCCTCTTCCTTGGCCTTAAGTGCACTTATTTGGGCCTTAAGGATACCTTTTTTCTCTTCAAGCTCCCCCATCATGCTTCCTTAGTTCCTCTAAGGCTTAGTTCAAAGCTCCCTATAGCTCACCTTAGAATCCTTCCTCTAACCCATCCACAATAGCTTCATAGTCATCCAGTTACTCTTGAGCTTTGGCAATACTTAGTTCAACCTTATCCATTCAAGTGAAAAGAAAGTTTAATAGATCTTTAGACCCAACCCTCTTCTTAGTCACTTAGCAATCTCCCTAGCTAGCCACCTTATCGACTGTGGAGGAGTTTTTATTTTTCATATCTAGACGACATCTTCCCTACCTACATCTTTCTAACCTCTAATACCACTTGTCATGGGCATTCAAACACTCCCGTATGACACTTAAGGATCTTGACCCTACTAAGGAACGCTAAGTTTAGCCTAAGAACACACATAAAATTCTTAAAGGAGAAAAAGTAAAGAGAGAAGTTCTATGTGTCAAATGGATTCCACTCAATGACTGAATGCTTTACGACAATTGAAGGGGTCACTCTTATATATACAAAAGGCCTATAGAAATGGATGGCCAAGATTACATTGATCTAACTATTATAATTCATTTCTACCTACCACATCTATCTACCCTACCTACTATAGTATAATGAATCCGGATACCTTTGGAATCTTCTGGAATAATCTTGATTCTAAAAAAATTTGGAATCTTCTAGAACAATCTTGATTTGGGAAGCTTCATTAGACTTTTACTCTAAATATAGACATTAGTCTTCTTGCATAATTAGGCCTTAAACAATCCCCCAAATTTTGGCCTTCATCATAGGTATGTGACATATCCACATGTAATAAGTAATAGTCATCACAAACCTGGGTTTTGCTTAACTCTTGGTAAATTCCAAATTTAATTCCTAATCTATATAACATCACTTACTATCATATATACTATAGATTACATGTTTTAGGCTTATTTTTTGGTTTCTACATATTATAAGATTAGAAATCCCACTTATCAAGAGAAAATAGGCATAATCAAGGGTTACCTAATTGATGTTGGGAAAATTAAGGACAATTAGACAAATGGGGTTAACCAAGTGGTCCATTAGCTTTGCATGGTCAATATGCCAGGTGAACAAGTGATGTAAGCACATGATCATATTTAAGAGGCCACAATTGAAAATTTAATCCATTTTTCAAATCATATTCTTTTAGTTAATTTTGAAGACAAAAATCCATCAATTGGGGTAAATAAATATGAATAAGAAGTTCAAGTGAGTTGGGAGGAAGGTTAGTCAATCTAGTGATTTGAAGACAAAAGACATCAATTTAGGTGAATAAATATGAACAAGAAGTCCAAACAAGTAGGAAGGAAGAATAGTCAATCAATTGATGGGCTAACTTAACTTAAGCTAACTCAGCTAGAATTGAAGACTATCTGTGGTTTTTGGAGGCTAGTCAACTAAGGGCTTAGTTAACCTTGCCAATTAAACTAGCTTAGAGAATGTTGATCAAGGTAGATTCGACATTGACTCCAATAAGTCTAATTTTCCATATTTTTAATTTTATTTGTTTTAGATATTTAGATTAGTTTCCATTTTATACTATTTCATTATATGCAACTTTTATTGGTTATTAGGTTCAATTTCTTGTTTCCTCTTCTCTAATTTGTAGGATCTTTTTTCTTTCTCTAGTTTACTTAGTGTCATATTTTTGTAATAATAAATAGTTCTTAGCTATAGTAAATAGTGAAGGTTATTGAGTTACTAATGAAATTATGGAGTGCATTTTATCTATTTAGAACTTATCAAAAACTATGTTTTATAACTAGTGGATTGTGGTTTTCCATAGCTAAGAGATGTGTGCCCCTACATTTATTGCTTTTATTTTAATGTGCCCAAAAATAAAATTGATATTTAAGCTTCCTAAAGAAGCCAACATACTTCATATTGGATAAGTCGTTAGTAGAATAAATTCATTCCATTCAATAAACTTTAGATTCAAGCCTCTATGGCTTGGTTAGTTTGGTCTGGGGGAAAAGCCTTGAGCAGTTTAGATTTCCCTCTAAATGGCACCTCCTTGTTGTACTAACTCAACCCAACACCCTTAAAACTTCCCCTTTCGATCACAAACCCACGTTGCTTTGGATTACCTTTTATTCTATCACTTAACCTTTTGGAGCCCTCAAAATATTACAGCTTAGTTCATCATCAGCAACCCAATAGGATAATTCATAAGTAAATGGCATCCTAATTGAGAAGCTTGCCCTAATGCTTAGAGGTCCTGCTAAGAGCTTAATCAACTTGCTAACCTATTGCCAACAAAACTAAGAACAAGTGTTGATATGTTATTTTAGATGTAGGCTTCCAAGTCCATTTCCAATCTTCTTATAGCATGGGCAAAACTTGAGAGCCCATAGTTGAGCTTATGTGCTCATGACCAAGCTTTGCAAAGCTTAGCTAAGTTCTCTAATGCTTAACCAACCTCTTTATGATCTACAATAGCTTACCGGCACTAAAGATGACACCGCAAGAACTTGGACCAAGCTCTTAAGTTCTTGGGCAACCTCGCTTAAGGATGTTATCTAAGTTCCCTTCATTCTCTCTTTAGCTCTTTGATACTCAAGTTGTCAAATCCATAGTATGAAGGACTAACTCATGAACCCAAATATGGTTTAGGCGAAAACAATTCATCTAAGTAAAGCAAGTCAACTATGGGCTCATGCTTATCTTAAGATCTCCATTACACATCCCGAGATTATGATCTACTTCTAGATTCAAAAGAAGAATTCAAAATATGTCAAATAAATACTTACTAAAAACAATGCTTAAAGTTGTCCATGAAATGAAAGAAAAAAATTTACACCTATATTTTTTTATATTTAAAAAGCTGGAAAAAGGCACTTTACATGGTACGAGAAGTCCACCTATGATGACCTTTACCAACTACCATCACAGTACACCACATATGACCTACAGCTTTCATCGTACCAGGTGCATCCAATTCAACACCTTCACCATACCTATAACCTTTACCAATCACCTTTGAAAATTTCCTTCTTAAAAACCATCAAAGAAAAAATAACTTGCCTCTTAAATGTAGGTTATTTTAGGAGAAGACTTGATGTAAGAAATAACCCATAAAACAAGCACATGCAAGGAAATTTTCAAAGGTAATTGGTAGAGGTTATGGATATGGTGAAGGTGTTGGATTGGATGCACCTGGGACGATGAAACCTTTAGGTCATATATGGTGTATTGTGATGGTAGTTGGTAAAGGTCATTAGAGGTGGACTTCCCGTACCATGTAAAGTGCCTTTTTCCAGCTTTTCAAATATCAAAAACTATAGGTGTAAAATTTTTTTCTTTCATTTCATGGACAACTTTAAGCATTGTTTTTAGTAAGTATTTATTTGAAAACAATAATTCTTTAATCTTGTATATAGACACAGGAGATGGTTTAATTAATTACTGCCAAAGGGAGTAAGCGGAAACTTAATTCGGCAATAGGCATAACGTTTGGTAATCTCAAAATTTTTGTATATAGTTGTAACAGTAATTAAAGTTTACATGGTAAGTGTAATATTATCATTTATTTGAATATTTATCAACTTATTCTTTTAAGTTCAAGGTAGAATCCAACAAAGTATAAACCTTATCAATCGCAAATCAAGAATATACATTTAGACACTCTATAAGGTTTAGGTTATAATTGTGCTGTGGTGTTTTCCGTTGGACCGGTTTCTAGTATCAACTACCCGGCTTTAACCCGTCAGCAAGGATATGCCTAGTTGGACGTCGATTTTTTCCTTAGGACAACTGTTCGGCCAGAAGAGAAAGACGATGGATTTATTTAGGATGTCAAATGGGATTCTTAGGAAAGGAAAGCTTTCTTCACTAGTAAGAGTCAAGAGATTTTTTTCAATGAAACAACTGTTTGCATGATTTCATATAAATATTTGAAATTGCTGCTTATATAATTAGTATTCGCCGTAATTCTTCTATAGTCTTTGTAAGAGGGAAAAGGATAGGATTGGGTGTGAGGGAAAAGGATACTTTTTAAAGCGAGCAACCTGTGTTAAGTGACCAGGATTACTCATGGAGACGTGGACCAATTCATTGAAAAAGAACACAAAACATAGAAAGAGATATGGACCAATTTATGGGAAAAAAAAAAAATGGAAGAAGAAGATAAAGAAAGGGATATGGGACCCGTTGGGCCTTTGTCTTGTAAATCGCAACTCAGAATTGACATCAAACGTGACAACTTTTCCGTCCGTAGGACAATTATGCACTCATACCCGCAAGCCATGCATTCCCGTTATTAGCATAGCAGGGAAAATAGTAAAAAGATGCCCTACATTGCTTCTGGTAAAGATCCGGGTTCCAGCACAATAATTGAAACTTTGAAATCATTCTACACAATAAATATATTCACGTGTTTTTTCGGAGCATTAATTAAGATATGAAATGAAACTAATTTATTATTATTATTATTATACTTATCTCTTTCTTTTCTCAAAGTGTATAATCAAGATTAAATAAGACAAAGGAATCCTTTTTTTTTTCTTTTCTTTTTTTTTTAATTTTAAGACTACCTTTTGAATTGAGAGTATTGGAAGTTATTAAATTATAAAATTTATTAGCTTGGGTATAAGTATCTATAATGGACATTAAATGTCAGGTTTCACTTCTAGATTTGAGGAATCTATAGGTGTACATTGTATGAGCACTTATGCACCTTGAAACTAGTTTAGAACGGCGTATACTACAGGTTTCGTATTATAAGATACCTCACAGTTTTCCAATATATGCAAGTTTCCATACATTTCACCAATAAAATATCGCTAGTTATATGAGTAAATTTGAAAAATACGAAAAACCTGAGTGAAGTTTGTCAACCTATAAATTGCTATTTTAAAATGACTCTCAGTCAAACGAATAAATTTTTATTACATCTCAGTTTAAGTTTTATTCGGTTGATATAGTGTGTGTTTTGCTGGTTATTTTGTAATTTATGTTGAAGTAAATGAGCTTGAATTCGTTGTATTTTATATTTAAATGTCATATCCACTTTCAACCAATATCATGATTTTTGGTATAAATGACTATGGTTTAATATTTCAAAAGAAAGTAAGTTATAAAAACTTTTACATATTCTATAAAATAAAATTTTTTCCCAAATAAGAATACATCATAGTCTATATTTGAGATGGTTTTAAAGAATTATGTCATATGTATTTTAGTTTGAAAATTTTTTGACTTAGCACTTGTGTAATCAGGATATATAATAGGACTCCTATTGAAATCCATATACACTCCATTAGCATGATTTTGAGCAGTGTTTTAGAAATACTTTCTTCTAACTAATAATATTAATAATCATTAGAATTTTTAACTAAATATTTATACAAGAATTAAGTCAAACAACATTATTTATATTGGCATTGCATCTAGATAATAATGAAGGTGTATAAGCTTACACTACAAGAGTTTGGTACAATAGGTACCGATAATTACTAACAATTTTAGAAGTATGTTTCAATAGATAATTAAATGTGGTAATTCTTTTTAATTGTAAAAATAAGTATAGTCAATAGTTATTCTTTTAAAAAATGCTGTATAACAATAATTAATAGTAGCAGTTTTAGAAAATGTTATGTAATAATTAATATAGTATTGTTAAAAACTAAAACATAATCAAGTTAACCATTTGAAAATAATACTTTTCTCTCTCTCTCTCTCTCTCTCTCTCTCTCTCTCGATTTTGTCCCTTGTATGTGATTCCTTTTCACCCTTCTTTTCTTCTCCCTTTATTCTTCAAATCATCCGATCACTGAAACCCTAAAAATCAAAATCAGAACCCTAATTTTCCCTCGTTTTCTGTTATTTCTCATCACCACATGGAACAATCACCACGGGTAACACAGAAAGACTTCTGAACCAAATCATGGACCTAAAATTCACTTCCAAATCGCTCTAGAGACAAGCCGGGAAGTGCAAGAAGGAAGAGAAAGCGGAGAAATTGAAAGTAAGGAAAACTAGAATGGGTGCCTGAACATTGGTAGCCGTAGAATTATAGAATATGTAACTTTTCACCTTTTTACATACTTGATTTTTTGTGAATGTATAATAAGTACTACGAAATTTTGCTGCTTTATTTATTATGTAAATTTAAGCAAAGCCTTAGGTCTTGTAGACGAGAGCCTTGGAAGCAAGTCGATTGAAGTATAAATATAAAAAGTTGTTTTATATATGTATGCATATGTGTCTCGCTCTTTCTCAGCTTCTTATGATTGTTATGTGTATGAATGTGCTTTTCCATTCATTGCCACCCTCTGCTTCTATCATCAAGTACTATTATGTTTTTAGAGTGCCATGATCTTCTCTCAAACAAGAGCTTAATCGTTTCCCTTTTTACTTTGCTAATTGATGTCATCACATAGTTTGGCTAGGAGAGTTTTCCGTTCATACAAAAGCATTACCTATAGTCAATGCTTTTTCCTTTTCGTTTGTTTCTTTAAAACCTGTATCAGCAATTTCAATAGTGGGGGCAACATCGAATAGTTGGTGTATTGGTCATAAAAGTTGGCTTTAGCTAATCAAATCACTATACATGAAAAGAACCAATAAATCTATCCTTCCAGTAACTTGCCAAGCTTTTAGCGAAAGCTTTTCTTTGTAGATTGTTGTGTTGCTCCTCATCCGTATTGGTAAGCCAGTTTTAAGTTAAGATATTCTCATATTTCTAAATATGCAACCTAGGTTAGACTTAAGGGACCAATCTTTGTCCCTACTAATTGCAACAATATGGTTAACAAGCCTATCCTGAATTCCCTCTTGAAATCTGTATAACTTTTTTGAATGTGCCATAAAGATTCTTGTTTTTCTTTGTTGAATTCAAGGGCCATACAAATAGTTTAATGGCTATAACAATGACAACAGAACATGTCTCACAGCAGCAGGGTAGAGAATTAAGTATATTGGCAGTGAATGTATAATGAAGCAGTTCGTAAAGAACGTACAATATCAATCACAATGCCTTGCATTAACCAAACAATAAAATAGCAGAGTCCTTGAAGAGAAAGCAGGAACATAATAAGGTTCCCTAGCATAGTCATTTCCACTAATGGTTTTCAAAAAATGCTGATATGATGCTCATCCTCTTTCTCCCAGTACTCTCAAGATCAAAGCCTTGAATCCGCAAAGGTAACAACTTCATGTGAAAACATTTGGTAGTTTTACAGAGTGAACGTGTCGAGGAGGCTAGTAAGTTTGTCATGGCATGTTGCAGATAGCGGAAGCATCCCTTTCGTGGGTACTGTGCAATCAAAAGCACGTTCTTCCCCTTTGGTCTCCATAACGCTTATCATCCTGGTATGAGTTGCAATTTTAGTACTTGTTCTAAGCTACACTATCCATTTACAGTGGGTTAATATTAAAGTTGCTGATCAATTTACAAAGCACAATTGGATGTCCTTATAATAAATCAGGTAAGATTTTTGTCTTTAATGCACAAATTAATTAGCTTCTCTACTCTGCAAGTTATAACTTGCTCTCACCACATTGAATTTTCTATCATGGCTATTTGAGAAATTTTTAAATAATAGAATTCACTTGTAAAGTTTCGTTGTATCAAATTTATCATGATTGGATTATTCATTTAAGGTAACTATGTCAAGAGTGTGTTTAAATGGAGGCTCTATGAATAATCTCTTATGTTTATGACTTGGAAGGTAATATATTAATGAAATTTGTGCAATTCAGATACATGATGAAGATAAGGAGACATTCTTCAAGGACTATGCTTAAGTACATGCCAAACATAGCAACCTTGGTTGCCAAATTTGATCCACCAGAGGTTGGTTGCAAATCTCAATTTATTCTTATTCTTTATTTTGGAGCTTTTGTTCATCCTTATTAGCTTGCTTATTGTATGATGTTATTATGTTCTTTGTTGGTAGGGTCTATCAAAATTAAAAAATTTAGGCATGGTACATCTATATAGAATTTGAAGGTATTCTCTGTGGGGAGCATTAAATGTGGTGCATTAGATAAGATTATACCTGTTGTTAAACATGTAATACAATGAAGGTTAAGTTTCATTGTTAGGTGCTTGTTCTGATGTATAATCTTGTCAAACTCACTACTATCTAGAGTAGAAATGGAGAAGCTGTTGGAATAATCAGCCCTTTTGGAATTAGGAAATCCACAGTTTTGAAGATTATTGTTGGGCTTCTTTCTCTATATAAGGTAAAAAAAATGTTAGATTGTTTGCTTTTTAAATCGCTTGGGTTAGTACATATGCTTCTACTTGGCACTGGATTGAGCTTTGAGCTTAACTGTTCACATCTTGTACTTCTTCTCTTTTATAATGATTCATATATATTGTTGTAAGTAGGGAGATGATTCATACAAGGTCTCTATCCATCACTTTTGCTTGGTTTTGTGTGTTTTTTCTCCTTGCAGGTATTTCAAAGTGTAGCACTTTTTGAGTCTCTAACAGTTAGGGAAAATGTTGGCTTCCTTCAGTAAGAGCCCAAGCAAATGACATGAATTCTTTAATTTGACTTTTTCATCAAAATCTATTGAAAAATGCTTAAACCTACGTCATTTACGTCTTTTGCCCATGTCCGAATATATCAGTATTTCTAAAGAAAAAATTTCGGAACTTTTGACTGAAAATCTTGCTATTGTAGGATTGAAGGTGCACATAGCATACTTCTTGTGTATTTAACTAGATTACTTTTTATTTTCACTCTCTTGTGAGAATATAATGAGAATATATCATCTTATTTCCATCTCTCTTTTTGTTCAGTACTTAAAGGTTCTTGTTTTGTTATCTTATGAGATTGATCAATAACTTATGGCTATATTCCTTGTTCATTTTCTATACTGCAGTCGAGCTTGATTTTTCGATTTTTTTTATTTAAAAATTAATTTTTTATTTCTAGATTAATAATAAACCCTAAACTATTTAATATTAATCCTCGATTAAAGAAATTGAAAAATTCCGCTTTTTTATTGAAAATAATTTTTAAAGTCGCCACTCTATCAAAGTCGAGAAAAGAAAAGAAACTGTAACCAATTGGATAGATTAATTACGATTTGACTGTCGATCTTTAATTTCAATTTAAATGAAAAACTAGAGTGTTCCGAGTTCGGGAGCTAATCTATTAAACCCTAACAGATATTATTATCTATTTATCGAAATTAGGATTATTCTTTTAATTATAATATTTTTAAAAAATAAATAAATAAAAAATTAAAATAAAAAAGAACTTAAGTTTCTACAGATTTTATCATTGTCCCGTAGGTGTCTACTTACTCGCTAGTCGGGATTAAACGATTGTAATTCTTTTCGAAAATTTTAATGTGTTGGTTCTTTTTATAAAAAATGATTGGTTGAATTTGCTTTTTTATTAACTATTTTATTTTTATTAAGAAAAATCCTTAGAAGCTTAATTTTTATTCTTAATTATTAAAAAAAAAATCTAAAAACCTAATTTTCGAAAAGTCTTAAATTAAGATTTTTATTTAAAAATAACTAAGTGATAATAATTTTTTTTATTTTTAAGAAAAATCCTAAAGATTTTATAAAAGATGCAATTTTAATGAAATATGTAATGTTCTACATGATGAATCTTCTATATAGAAAAGATGCTTAAGACATAAAAAAAAAATCCTAATCATAGAAAAGATACCTAAATCATAAAAAAGATGCTTAACCATAGAAAAAATTCTAAATTATAGAAAACGTGTCTGAATTATAGAAAAGAAACCTAACAATATATAAACTATAAAAAAAGATATCTAACCATAGAAAAGATATTTAAACCATAAAAAAAAACCTAAACTATAGAAGAGACATTTAAATTATGAAAAAGACATCTAAATAATGGAAAACAAGTCTAAACTATAGAAAAGATGTCTCACCGTAAAAAAGAAGTTAATTAAAGAATTTTTTTTTATTTTATGAACATCAAAATGATTTTTTTATTTAGAAAACCCTAACATGCCTAATGCAATTTTTCTAAATTAAACAATATACAAAGAACAAGATTTTATAAAATATGAGATTTTATAAAAATATCATTTTGAAAATATGACATCTAAAAAAAATAAGAAAAAATAAATAAACTAAAACTTAACTTAATACATATTCACTAGACACTAATGTTATAACTAATTACTAGCAATTAAAGACATGATAAAAATAAATTAAAAAAATTAGTACAAGTTTTAAAAATAACTACGCATATACTAAGTGAGATAAAAATAAATAAATAAGACAAATTATAGACAATAATTAAAAACCATTATTATGTACCTGTAAGGCAAAGCACGCAAAACTGATGAAAGGGAACAAATTGGATCCCCAGTCCTATCGCGTGCACAACTATAGAATTGGTCTAAAAAGTGGGTTCGAGTGTGTTTTTAATAAATGTGTAA